>OW285240.1:39469803-40669803 GCA_935421215.2 Melolontha melolontha | reverse complement strand
TTCCAGATAATAAATAAACATTAACGCAAGCTCAATTTCGAGTAGAAATAGATGCCTGTCTGTCATTGGCTCCGGAAATACAACAAAAAGAGGTAGACCTTCAGATTTAGAATGTGAACTGCAACAGAAAAAACAGCGGTCGGTTACTACTTCATATATTCCACCAAAAGATGTGAAACTGGATGAAACTGGTCACTGGCCCATATACGAAGAGATCCGCCGAAGATGTAAACTACTCTCTTGTAAATCATTTTCGTTCATAAAATGCAACAAATGTGGTTTGCATTTCTGTTTAAATAAAAATAACAATTGTTTTATAAAATTTCATACTAAGTATCTAGTTTGTAAAATTTGTGTTGTAGCCCCCTTTGTATCAGATCTGATAAAAGTGTCTTTTTTATCTAAAGTAAATGTTTTTCTGTGAAATGATTTTCTTTAAATATTTTTTCCTGTAGACTTATAATATGTTTTACCAAAAATCCATTTTTCCCAACAAAAAGTAAAAATCGCGCGATATAGGGTTATTTAATTTTGTAATAAAATGCATCATATATTCAAAAAGTGCAAACATTTTTATTTCACTATAAAGTACACACACTGCGGTTAAGCGTGGAACACAATATCGATCAAATGTCCCCCACGACTCTGCTGACACGCTCTTGCTCTTTTTACGAAATTCTCGATGGCTTTTGCTCATAATTGTGGTTCGATTTCGACAATAACACGTCTATTCTCCGCCTTCGGATCAGGAATTCTTCGTGGATTGTTGGCATATACACGAAATTTCACGCACCCCCAAAAAAAGAAGTCGCACGGGGTCAAATCGCATAAGCGTGGCGGCCAAGTCCGGTCGTAACTGCAGGAGATAATTCGTCCAGGAAATTTTTCTCGCAACAAATCCATTGTTTCGGGCGCCGTATGACAAGATGCCCCGTCCTGTTGAAACCTCATTCCTTCGATATCCATTCCATGCAACAGTGGCCATAAAAATTCCCTCAGCATGTTGCGATAGCGCACACCATTCACTCTTACTGCTTGTTCAGCATTTAGAGTGTTCACGTACCCATTCAATTGGAAATGCGTCTCATCGCTAAAGATGATTGACTTCGAAAAATCGTCGTTCTCTTGTTGGTTTTCCAACATCCAATTAACAAATTCTCGATGCTGCCCATGGTCTGATGGCTTGAGTTCTTGTAACAACTGCATCTTGTACGTGTGCATATTCAGATCTTTGATTAGTATTCGGTGCAGGATGCTTTTCGAAATGTTTAACTGTTGAGAACGACGACGAATCGATATTTTTGGATTTTCGGTAACACTTTCACGCACTACTGCAATATGCTCGAGAGATTTGGTAGTACGACGACGTACGGCTACTTTTCTGTTAACAGTCGAATCAGTTTCCTCGAGTTTCCTAATTAATCTTTGAAGTGTTTACAGATTTGTTGCATTTCGTTGACCGAAAATTCCACGAAGTCTGCGAACTGTTTCCGCATAATATTCTATTATAAAGTTATTTATTAAAATGTCAATGCGAAAGTTTTTCAAAATATAGAATACATATGTAGATCAGCGATTCTCAACCTTCTTAGCTCCGTGACCCCCCCAAATAGTAAATGTAAATAAAATTAATATTTCGCGGCGTCCCTCACCCTTCCAAAAGAATAATAATAGTAATTACTAATTTAATTTTGACTGTAATTATAAATGTAAAAAATTATTCATATTTATTAATCACATTGCACTAATTTTATACATTAAGAAAATACCGACAGTATAAAAAATGTAATACGACTATTCCTATTATTTTATGTCTCTGCATTTGTAGTGACGGGTATAAACATGCATGTATGACGTGTACATATATGAGCAATTTACAAGTTCCATCTTGATGTGTACGTGCTCTTTGTAATTTGGTCTCCTTCTATAACACTCCTTGTTAGAGCATGTTTGAACATGGGCGTTGATGCGTTTAAACAAGCCGCGCTGTACCAGTATACAAGAGGCGATTGCAAAACTACGTTAAGTTTCGAATGCGAAGGGTGCGCCTGGAAGTTTTATTGTAGTGTGCGGTCAACCATTAAAGTAAATTCTCTTTTTTTAAATTTCTTACGCTAAATGGATAAATATGTTGAAAAACGAAAGAGCGATCTACATGCAGCGAATCGGGTGGTAAAAAGACGGCTGTATTTTGTGAAAAAGGGATGAGAACATCAGCTAAAGTCTACCAACAAACAGTCCTGGAACATGTTGTGCAACCCATCAGTCTTACAAGATCAGTCGTGGGCATTCCAGTAAGAGAAAAGAACTCAAACTTGGCTTTTAAACAATGTTTCTTATTTTATCGTCGTAGTTATGGACAGTTTTGGAGGACATGGTATGCCACAAATAATATCCAAATATTTAATTTCCGAAATATGTTTTAGCTGGAAACTGTAGTGAATTTTCCCATGGAAGTCGTACGTGTGGCTATCGATGATTGGCCTGCACAACTTAAGGCCTGGATTAAAGCCAAAGGTGGCCATTTTGAATAATTATACCAACTATGAATGCTGTGGAATAAACATAACTGGATAAGCAAAAACAAAATTAAAAGAAATCAACCGAGGTTGTGTATTTTAAATGAACCTCGTATGTCATATATTAATGTAGTATTAAAATTTTAGATGAATATTTTCAAGAATTCATATGTAAACAAAAGAAGTTATGTCAATAAATTTTCGCTATATAATAATAATATAATAAATATAATAATTTACTGAATGTTTAGAATGCAAGTAAATTAATAAAACAAACAGCATAAAATATAAATAAAAGCAATTAATGTAGCAATATTATGATGTAAACAAAAGCAACAAAGCATATCAGAGACGCATGCTCAATGTCGACAACGGTGATGTGTGACAGGCATACGAATAGAAACAAAGGTCAAGATGACGCCATATATGAACAAACCCAAAGGAAGAAAGAGAAAGAAAATACTACGGGAAAGTGAAGCTCCTACGCAACTTAGATTCGAAAAAATGCCAACAAGACTGGACACGCATGAAACGCTGTTTTTGAAAGACGAGACAAAAAATAGCTCATTTTTACCAAATTACAACAAAAATAAAAAAAACATAAACAATGAGACAACACCTAGAGATGGAAAATTTAAAACTACCCGCGATGGATAAAAATACACAGGGATGAAATATTAAATAACTATGTAAATTAAATAAAACAGAAATAAATAGGGTAATGTGGGGAACAAGTTCGAAGAAAACTGAATCGCAAAGGGGATAAATAGGACCAGCACCGAGATTTTTCATTCATTCACTGATATATTTTCGACTTCATAAATTTAACTTGGACGTGTATTGATAGATACTGATTTAAAGAAAATGAAAAACTAAATTAAAATATAATATAATTTAAAAATTTTAAAGCCTTTCGGTAAAAATATTTATGGAAGAAGGAACAATAGTTTAATTTAGAATTTTCTTTTATTACTCTCATTTTACTATTATTATTATTATTTATTGTCACTATTACAAAAAAGCAATAATGTATAACGAGGAATTTGAAAGTTTATATGCCGGAATTGGGTCCGAGTAAGTAAAACCTTATACACGATAAAAATTTGGAGTACATAGAGTAATTAAATTAGTAAAATTAATCAGTAATAAATACACGATTAGAGTGCTTCTTAGGCCAGATATGCGAGTTTGATGAAGAGGAAGTAGTGTTCCCTGAATATTTTCAAAATATCTATGCCATTTAAAGTTTTAAGATTCATAACGTTCAGCGATAGGCGCGGAAATAAGAAAATAATTATACAGTGTGAAGATAAGCATCCTGTTTCTGTAGGGACTCGTTTCCCACTTAAATCGGCGCTGAATAACACACTCGCTTTGTAGAAAATCATCAGTCGAGACCGGAGATGCAAATGTTAGACAGAGATAGACTGTGAGTATTAATTCCTGCTATAGTAGGAGGGCAAATGCCCCCTTATACGAGGGTGAAATACTCAAGTCTTTTTTTTGCGAGATTCATTTCAATCAATATCACAACTTTAATCCTATCTGTGTATGACTCACTAAGAAATATTTGTATTATAAAGTTGCATTGATTTGTTAAGAAGATATAGGTTAAGAACGAAATATTTTAAGTTACCACAAAAATTAAATGTGAAAATACAAACGAGCAATAAGATATTTTAAACGATTACTTCTTGTTGGTTCATTTCTTTGCATTTACTTTGGCCGCCTGGCCTAGTTGTGTAGAACCAAAAAGATAACCTTTAGATACCCTAAGATGATACAGAGTCTCTACAAAATTATGCTTGTGTAACTGACTACACAAATCATTGATTTAAATAAATGAAATTTGAAAGCAAAGTGTATACGTACAAATGGTGAAAAAATTAATTGTATTTTCAATTTTATTTCATAAAATACTTATAATAGTATATTAAAAAACAAGTTTCATAAGGCACCATTTTGCCGCACGAGATCAGTTTAGAAAACGAGCCGCGTTAGCGGCGAGTTTTCTATAGAGCGAGTGCGGCAAAAGGCCTTATGAAACGAGTTTTTTATTCTATTTTTTCTATTTTGCGTTTTTTACATTAATAAATTGCTTAAATTGGAATTATTTAATTTGAAAGTTCAGAGTTTAATTTTTATATAACGCATGCAGTTGGTCACATTGATACTTGACATATTCAAATTTAAATTTTGCTATCCGCGAAGTATATTATATTACATATTATTTATTAATTTTCGTTAACATTACTTGATACTTCATTTAAAAATATAGACATGAGTGACATAGAAACATATATATGTTGTTGTCAATTGTATACAACATACGTTGTTTGCATAAAATACGGACATATATCATATCTGTCAAATGTACATAAATTCTTAAAATCAAATGACAGCAATGATAATTATTTCTGTATTCGAACAACGCCAACATTGAAAAATGAAAAAAAGCGTATCGAAATGAAGCTCATTTCGATACTGTTTTGGGTTTCATAATGAGTTCATTTCGAACGCAAAATAGAAAAACAGTATTTATGTTCTTACTAGGTAAATACATAAATGAATATTTAAGTATATATTCTCTTGGATATTTTTACCATTTTTAGTGCATACTTTGGACTTTCACTTATAATATTTCTTTTGAAAATAAACACTTTGAACATCCAAACTTAATATAATAGCAATTAATTATATAATATAAAAATTAAAATAAGGGTTGCGTTCTTTGAATTTATTAAAATTACTACGTAATTAATTCTTAAAACGGCGCTCTCTATAAAGATTTTCTAACAGAACACTAAAATACAAGAAAACAAGCAAAGATAAGGTAACATACGCGATTACAGATTCAAAGAATTTGAGCTTATATAAAGTCGGCCACATACCTAAAATAACTTTTTTCCTTGTGTAAATTAAAAACAACATGGTCATTGCGTCCCCCTTCACCTACTGCTTCAATTTTACCTCGATCCAGTGCTCTTGTGCTGGCTCGAGAAAAGAACACTAAGAAGAAACAGACCACCCAAAGAGAGAGAGAGTCACTTCCAAAAAAACCTGCGCCGTTTCCCGGTGTCACGGCTCACTACGTCCGAACTACGTTCTCGTTCTTCTTAGTAAAATTACGTTAGGGTCCATACTTTAGTCGGACACCTCCGGGTGTGTTCATCCACTTTGCCTCGAAATTATGATTGATACGCGCTTATTTTTGTGCAATAAGTGGAAGCAATAGAGCGAGATATGTGTTCATGATTACGCATAGGAGATTACGACTAATCGAAAGGGAGAGATCGGGTACAAAGTAAATACCTTGATGAGGATGATGACATTTGTACAGAACGCACAGCTTATTAACATTTCAATCGATTCTTTTTACAGTCGAATGGATGAGAATTGCTTTCTTGGAACGTTCAGCGCGATTGACAAAAAATATCGCTTCTTGGAAAAACAACTTGTTATACTAGGAACGGTGTATTAACAAGCAAATAATTCATTTTGTTAAAAGAAATTTGGATCGAATTAATATCATTGGCAAATGCTTTGCTTTGTACTGAAAATAATCTCATGAAATTTTTTTCAAACAAATAATTAAAGAAATATTCTTTACTTTCAAAAGAAAAACAATTTCAATCTTAATAAAACACTCGTCTTTTTAAAGTCTAATTATTACAGTATTTCTATAAAAAGTTATAATTTAACAAGCTTCCCTTGTGCGTAATTTAAAATATGAAAGATTTTAACAATACTTCTACAACAAGTAATAATAATCATGGCCTGTAGAATTACACTTTAATTCCTTTATTCAAAATTTCGCCAGTTAGTTCATAACATTCCATTCCAGATATCTTTGTTGGAGTAAAAAATATTGTGCTTGCAATTTTCTCAGAAGATGCAGTGACCTGTAATTTCTGTATTATAAATACACTGATTAACAAATTGAAACTTTTTTCTGGTTTGTGGTTACAAATAAGTGATCTTCAATATTATTTTTTTTGAACTCAACTACGCTATTTAATTTCCCCTTGCATGTGTAGGTTCAGAAAAATTGATTGTGATTAACAAATTGAAACTTTTTTCTGTTTTGTGGTTACAAATAGGTGGTCTTCAATATTTTTTTTTTGAACTCCACTACGCTCTTTAATTTCCCCTTGCATGTATAAGTTCAGAAGAAAACATGATTTTGTTCCAAAATGAAATGCTAAAGTAATTAGATGCATTTAGTATTAGAAAAATACATAGAACCAATTAAAAACTTTATTTGACAGTTTTCTTTGCTGCTATGATGTATTTGGATCAAACATAATCAGTAACCAATATGAACCAACATGTTTGAATTCCATCTTTCCTGGTATCGATTTTCTAACGTTGAAAGGTTATTGATAGAAACGCTCTGCATGCTAATAACTTAAAGCTTCCAAATTGTTTGGGAAAGAATCTAAATTGGAATGCAAATAATGCATTATATCTCATTTTATGGTAGGTTGTCAACATTTCTTTGACAAGGTTTTTGAAATTTACCAGTGTGTTGTTGCCCAAAAAGTCACGACAAATTTGAAACAATTCCGTGTTACTTTTTCTTTTCTTTCTTTATTAAACCACATTGGAAGCGCTGTCGTTTATTAAGTGCCTAATTTGGGGATTCACAAATATGCTCCCCTTTATCTTAGCCTCGCTGATTTTTGGAAATTTTTCATTTATGTTCTGAAAATTTTTTCAGCCATGATAAATATTCGTTACCAAATCATTTATCACCCTTAACTTTATGCTCAAAGGGAGCAAATAGATATTGTTTATAGCCATAAAGTATCATTTCTTAACTTGGGTGTCGCGGTGATATTAAAGGGGGGTCGTGCATCGTCATGCAATCCAAACTGGGGTGAATAATAGTGTCTTGTTCATTCAAATTTTCTCAATATAACCCGAAGTGAGTGGCAACAAATCCAAATATTTGCTTTGAGATCGATAATCCAGATATCAAGCTTCTTAATAAAAGCATGAACTTTGTCGGTCATTAATAAAATGTTTTATCACGTCTTTGTGAATTCACACTAAAGTCGTTTAAATGCGAAAATACATTAGATAAGTAAGCCATAAACAACATACGCTCATCTTTTCCTTGCGATAACCATCTAACTTCTGTATAAAAAAAGGGATTTTTAATTTTCGCCCTTTTCATCGCATAGTTTAGCAAACAGCCTGTTCTGTAATGGTCGGTTTTTAATAAAGTTAACCATTTTTATAGCTTCACAAAGAATTTGAGGATGTCTGTGAAGGAATCAATGCGTTCATTTAGCCCTTGGTATAAGATGATCTATTAATATTTTAATTAATACACTATTCTTTCCTGTTATCGCCTTTCTCACACACTTCTATTCGGCGATTGCACTTTACATTGGTGTGAATTTTATTAATTATTTCTGTGCTCATATGAAAGCAGTGAACTTACAAATAATTCTATGGAAAGGTGCAGATTTATCATAAAATATATGTAACTTTTCTTGAGTTTCTTTGACGGTGTTTCTACTTAAAAAATAATATTTAATTAGCACAAGAATTTTGTTTCTCCATATTAACACAGCACAAAAACAACAAATGGTTTAATTTAAACGATTCTAAAAAGGTATCTATCCGACAGATTTGGGTAAAATGTTGACAGTAGTCTTTTAAAATATGACTGAAGTCCGCAATATACCATAATATACTGATCATGGCGAAAGTGTTATCCACTTTTGAAAAATCACTCACGCATTTGGTCAAACACAAATCACCCTTGCATATATCGTGAATGTGGATATAAAAATAGAAACTTTGTACATTCAGTGAGGAATAATAGTAAAATTATAGAGCAATTAGTGACGGAAGTAAATTTACAAGGGTTTATTCTTTTGCTTATCAAAATTATTTGACAAAATAATTTGAAACATACATGAGTGGGTAAAAGCCACACCAATTTGTATAATACAAAAGTATTTTTAATAATATAAAATATTATTGAAAATGTGGTGTGATGAACACAATACAAGTTATATATTTGTGAATGTATCTCCTCTCCAGAGACGCAGATACGTATTCACCTTTCTACAGGATCGTCGGTACGCCCCTGCTGGAGAAGAGATACATTCAACCAAACATAACTACCTTGCTATCAACCAGAAATTATTAAGACAGAGCGTGAAAGAATATTCAGCGCTGTCTACATAATAACTGCCGAACTAAGCAACGTGTTTCTATAGACGGTAACAACCATATCTATAAAAAACTGTATTATCGTGTCTTCACTACTTGTCGGGCGAACCGATTGCGTATATAACAAAATAATTTGAAACATACATGAGTGGGTAAAAACCACACCAATTTGTATAATACAAAAGTATTTTTAATAATATAAAATATTATTGAAAATGAGGTGTGAATCTGCGTATCTGCGTCTCTGGGGAGGCGATACATTCACAAATATATAACTTGTATTGTGTTCTTCACACCCCATTTTCAATAATATTTTATATTATTAAAAATACTTTTGTATTATACAAAATTTACTCTTTAACTCTTAAATACTTTTTTACGAAACTTAATTACAGCTCATGATAAGATTAATCAATCTATTACACGTTTCCAGTAGAATAAAAATTGACATATATCTATATGTACGAATAAATTCATACAAGTCTTGTATGTATTTCACTTTATACAAGGCGTAATATTTTGATTTGCACTAACAGTTGCTGGAAAACTATTCTCGTACTCTAAACGTGGCCAATTTCAATTAAACCGCCCAGCACGCACGTACGCGGAAAGGGATGCCAAAGTCGAAAATTGACGGAGGTCATAAATTCCCCTATCGACCGACCAACTAGCTGATCTGAGGTTATTACAGGGTAAGTTATTTGACGCTATTCCACACATTTACATTATTCTCCAGACAATGAACAGGTATGTGTGAACGTCTCTTCGAGGCTTAACATAGTGAAGGTCGAATGTGTATTTAATAGCAGCGCGGTCGGTTGTCCACGATGTGACGGTATTCCGTGTTCAATTAATTATTATTTGAATAAAATACTAAATTGTGTTTTGATTACAGTATACAACTGTTTGGTTGTACTTCTTATATTAATACGTATAATTTGAGAAACAGCTGCGAATGTATTAAGCCATTAATTATTCAGTGGAAGTAATTTTATACTCGGACAATGATATATGAGTATTCTATGGGTATTTCAAAAGCTATGTGTTTGCCCCTTAATCTACCAATATAAACATATTGCTATGAATAGTGAGTTCGTAGTTGAATAAATCACTATTCACACCAACTCTGTCCAGCTTAAATACTCAGTCGGTTACTTGCTTTAAATGGGACTGCTTTCCTCTCCGGGTTTCCAATGGAAAACGTGGAAAACACAATAATGTTAGTTAACTATTCTTATATTAGACGCCACTCAAAACTTGTTTGAGAAAATATTTAATAAAGTCTTTGAGTTATTAAGAAGCACAACAGAAAAAAGGTAGAATTCAAATACACAATGAAATTAAATACAATTTTATTACAATGATTAAAAAAAAGAAAAAAAAATGTCTTTATAAAATATAAAGACCAATATTGAATAAACAATATTGTTAAGGCAAAAATATTATATGAGTATTGACTAGGCCATATAATCAAAACACCTTAATGACTCCGATCAAAATTACAACTAATAAATTACAAAGAAGTGTTCTAAATTTCTCCCACAATATAAAATGTAAACAACAAAATGTGACAGACCGATCTAACCTCTACGCATGTGTGATCCACATAACAAAACTATATGCCCTTGACACCAACGTGCAAAATTTTTTCGTTAAAGAAACTTTTTTACTTAGAAATTTTTAAAATACATTCTTTGTCATCTAATACAACTATTAAGATTAAATATAGAAGTTCATACAAACAATAATACAATAAAAGCATACAATAAAGAGATATTAATATTATAAAAATTTAACTTACGAAAAAATATTTTTTTTCTCAATACATGAGACACACACCTCGAGTAAAATTAATTAAATCAAAATCACGAAGTATACAACCTCGTATAAATTCGATAATGAGTAAAACAATCAACCACAATGAATCCAAAAACAAAAACCGTAATTAAATCGAAATAAGAGATAAAAAGTTTATCTACAAATATGCAAACACCTTACTCGGGTATCTAGACGTGTCTAAAGATATATCATGGCCACACGGCGAACTACATCCCTAGTCAAAATTAAATCAAAATCACATTAATATTCATACAATATACAGAGTTATCATAAAATACAATTTAATATTAAAATAATGTTTTTCACTAAATGTTGCAGGGAAAAATCCACTGCACATGTAAAAGTACAGTTCCTCCAACGGTGTGTTGCCCCTCTAAACGCGTTATCTGTACCCTTTATGAATCGGGATGAATTTGATCAAATGATAAATATGGAGAAGAAAAATCTAAAAGGCTATGGAATAAATAGAATATTAAAGGCATTTCAAAAGAGAAATGTTGGCTATAGGTAAATGTATTAGACCGAAAGGTATAAAGAATCTTCTGCTTCAATAGAAGACGAAAGATAATGGATTGCGGGTGAACGTTTTTACTATACGCTTTCACTCTGCTTCATAATTCTTTGCCGTAAAATGTACTTATTTATTCACTGTTTCCTTCTAAAATGGTTCCCCAATACTTGCCATTGAATTTCTTTCTTTCTACATTCCATTGATAAGTTATTACATTGTTGTACGCTAAGGTCAATAACAACGTACAAAACCAGCTGTTTATGCATTCAAATGAACTATTAAGAATTTTAAAAATGTGAATTAAGTGTATTACGTTTTTTTTTTTGTTACGAGAAGTAACAAATGGAATGGATTTAGAATGTCTATCAAAAAATACCGCTATTTTATGTATGTTTATAAAAACTAGAATATAACATTACGAAGACGTAAATGTTATTTGCATCAAACGTAAGTAAAAATCGACAACTGAAGGAAACTTAAAACGAGATGGACAATAACGAAGCTATTCTATTTGATATTGTCGGTCATCTTCCAGAAATCGTCTTTTATAATATAGTCGAGCGCACAGTGGCGTACCATTTCCTTTCTCACTTATGGAAGGGAATTTTGGGAAAATATTTTGGGTATATATTCTATATAATTACATCTTTCCATTTTTAATACGTTGTCTTCTCATTTCAATGACATCCGGTATATGATCATAGATAAGAAAATGTAAAATAATATCATAATTTTAATACAGTTATTAGAGAAAATTCGTAAAGGAAAATAGGAACCTACAAGTTAAATAGTAAAGCAAAAACCACAGAACACGTTCGAAAGGATTTACAATCATAGTTCTCATAACCCATTACGCAGCATTTTGAACATAATATTATTACTATACACTCCATATCTGGAATTAAAACCATCCAATGATATCTTCAGACTGAATTAAGTGTCACCCTATTTCAGTTTACACTTTCTTGCTTTACAGATATTTATTTGTTATTTTTGTTTACTCTCTTATATGTTTTATCTTCTCCGCCCATCTTGTAACTTTCATGCATTCTATATCTTTAATTCCTTGTCCTTATCATATCAGCTTTGGTCTACCTCTTGGTCTTAATTGCGCTTTCTACAAGGGATATTTTTTGAATAAGATCCGTTATTGAAAAAGAAGAAAATTACTGCAAACATCACTAAAATATATTTATTTACACATTCTACATACTTTGTTCTATTTTTCTACATAATTTCCATTTTTGTCATACCATTCAACAAGTGTTTGAATTCCGATGTCAAAGAAATCTGCCGTCTGTGAAGACACCTAATCCATAACTGCTGTTTTCACTTCTTCGTCGTCATCGAACCGTTGACCACAGTACAGAAGCAAGTGAAAATCATTTGGTGCAAGGTCTGGACTGTATTGTCATGGAGCATGGACCGGAAAACAGTACGCCACGCCGCTGGTTTTGTACGGCACGACGGAATTTTCTCAACGTCTCCCAATACGCATTCGACTTGATTGTTATGACTTTCGGCACAAAATCCACTAACAATATCTCTTTCTTGTCCCAAAATATACTTGCCATAGTCTTCCGTGCTCAAGGTGTCTGGTTTTACTCTGGTTGGAGACGATATGTGTCGCCATTCCATCGACAGTTGCTTGGGCTTAGGAGTCATGGGAGACACCCAAGTCTCATCTCCTGTAACGTGATCCAAAAATTTATCCCCTTTCTGTTCGCGTCGATTCAAAACAGATAAAGCACAGCCCAATCTGAAACATGTGGAAAATCAATTCATAACTTTGAAATCGTCGTCCCGAATTTCGTTATCTACTTCACGAACCAAATCTTAAGAAATCAGAGAAGATGGGCCGGGGCCCATCATGCACATTAACCCGTTCGTCCTTGAATATTCCCACTCACTTTCGAACATTCCTGCCACTGATAACACGATCACCGTAAACTTCACAAGTCTGAGGGTAAATTTCCGATGTTGTCAAATTTCTTACACTTAAGAATTGAATTACAGATCGTGTCTCAATCAGCGGGCGACTCAAGTTTTTTAAACATTATAAACTTCTGCAGCTCAACAGACAGACAGACGATACCACTGCAAATGTCGTCTAAGCACGCGCAAGGAATGTTGGGAGCAAACCCGGATGAGCACTGCGGCGATCGCACGTCATTCTCACTGTCATTCACAAACGGACCCTAATTTAAAAAATATTCATGGTATTTTATTATATTTGAACAACTGATTTATTTTCATTCAATTAATGTTGTCACAGCTATTCTTTTGCTTTAATTGATCACTCTTATTATTTTCTCTTGTTTTAGTATTTTTGCAATCTCATTATCCATGCTTTGATCTGCTTCTTCTTTTCTATCCACCATAGTAATGTGATTATTAATTTGACCGTGCTGCAATTTATATGATCACAGCTGCATGGCAGACAGTCCCCTCCGAAACAATTAAGAATTGTTTTAAAAAAGCAGGATTTTGTCAAGAAAGCCCAAATCCCACAGTAAAAGAAGGTTTCCATGCCGAATATAATTTATCGCTTTCTGTGCTGAAAGAATATTTAAAAAGTATGAAAAGAGTTAATGATCAGATTGATGGTGGCATGAAGGTGGCAATGAAAACTCCTAATTTTCACGCTCCGTTTCGTTAAAAGTATAAATGTTTCAAAAACTTTATTTTAACAATTTTTACAGTATGGCTTTTTTCATTGATAATAAAAAACGGTCATGAAATCACGGCCTACACATCTGCTCCATATTCCAGCTTTAATTGAAAAACTGGAACCATTAGCCTACAAAGTCGAATGCAATATGACTGAATTCAAGTAAAGCACATAAATAAGTCCACTCAGTGTATTTTTACAAAATAAGAAGCAGATCTTTTACTTGCTTTAATAGCATTCAATAATAATGCTAATATAAAGAATTTCTTTTTCTAAAGTAAAAAAGCGCGCGCGCTTACGAATCTTGACATTAATATATACAAAAGGAAAACAAATCAATACAAAACACAAATACCACCGAATATTTAAACCAATTACACCATCCGAGCAGGAATATATGGTTTGTAACTCAAAGCCCACGCAAACACACAAATTAAACACAAGAACAAACATCGAGACCCCGCTGTTATCGAAGAAAGAAACAAAACCAAGAAAGAGGGGACAAAAAGAAGAGCGAGATCACGGTCCCTGTCGCTTCCCATCAAAAAATATTCTCAACGTCATCTTCTATCAAGTCGATACATTAATTTTAATTAATTAACACAATAAAGCCAATAATAAATGCATATGAATAACTAAAATATTCGAATACTTTTCGGTATCTTTTCTTTTAATCGGTGACTCTTTAATAATCTAAGAAACGTTTTTGCGATTAAAATGAAGTGTGGTCAGCTATTGTTTAATAATTAAGCAGAGTACTTAATGCATTTGCAACAAAAGGCTGATGTTAAACTTAATTTGTTGAATACGATTTATGGAACAACTCGCTAGGGCTTTGATAACTTCAGAGTTATGGATTTGATAATAATTTTATAGCTTTCATATTTAAATTATAGTTAAGTACTTTATGAATGAATTAGTCGACTCTTTTGTTATTGATATTAAGTGAGCAGTTATTTTTAACTGAAATAATTTCAACTTTGACACTTTCGAATTGCAGGTTCATTAGTTTAATCATAAAACAAGGTTAGCTAGATATTACATTTATTCGCTGAGACCGCCGCTATTCCTTGGTATAATAGTGTTATATTTACGTTTAATAAATTATAGAACGGCAAACAATATATATATATATATATATATATATATATATATATATATATATATATATATATATATATATATTTAGTGTTTAAAGAATTTTGTTTTTCTTTTTTATTTTATTGGCCGTGTTTTAATATTAAAAATAATAGATTTTTATTGGTTTTAGCGACCTTTTATTGAATTTAGATGTTTGTTTGCGACGTTTCGACTTTTATCAATTCAGTCTTTTTCAAGCATCTGGAAACAAGAATCATTACAATGAACATGAGAAATGTGTTTGTTTTGTGTGATATAACAATTGAATTAACCATTTTAAATTTAACATTATATTAAGAAATGAATTACGGATTAGGTTAGTGTTTTACGTTGAAAATTAAATAACATCAAATTAAATTAGCTTAGAATGGTAGGGGGACATTTATGTGATTAATATCTGTATGAATTAATTGGAGACTTAACAAATATTAACAAATTTTAAGTTTAAAATTAGATTAAAGATGATTACAAATTGAGTTAACATTTAACGTTGAAACTTACATAAAATAAAAATAAGAATGGCTAAAATGAACAGGAAAGTTGAATTACAATACAATACGTAAAGGGAACAAAGAAAGTCAAATCAAACTCACATTGTTGTTTTTTCTACACGGATACGCATTCATGCGCCACATGTGCTTGGACACCCAGGACCAATTTTCTTAAAAACGAACATGCTTGTGCGGATTTTGTTAGTGAACTAATGCTTTAGTTTGCGGGGGTTTAATTTCTGTTTTTTGGAATGAGCATGGTAGTCAGGACCGTATTTAGGGGTATAAGTTAACATTGTTATTTCTAATGGGAGATATATATATATATTTTTTTTTTTTTCCCGTTTTTGTCTTGTGCGTGCAGGGGGGGGGGGGGTTGATTTTACTATTGTTTTATGAGAGGGTAATAAAGTTTTGAAAGCCCATCGATTTCGTTCCTGTCGTTGATTGTTTTGCTATTTTTGAAAATGTGTATCATTTCTAAGACCTCTCTAGCTTTTGTGTTCTTTTTTTGTGTTATTACTCTGGTGTTTTCAAAATCAAAATTATGTTTTAGTGTCAATTGGTGTTTTTTTAAAGCAGTTTGATTTTTTGCGTATTTGTGACCTTTCAATCTTTCTTGTAGTAACTGTTTTGTTTGGCCTATGTATATTTTGTCACAGTCTTTGCAGGGTATGTTGTATATTGTGTGTGATTGTTTTAGTGTAGGTGTTGAGTCTTTAAGTTTGGTGTGTAGGAATTTTAGGTTTTGCAAAGACTGTGACAAAATATACATAGGCCAAACAAAACAGTTACTACAAGAAAGATTGAAAGGTCACAAATACGCAAAAAATCAAACTGCTTTAAAAAAACACCAATTGACACTAAAACATAATTTTGATTTTGAAAACACCAGAGTAATAACACAAAAAAAGAACACAAAAGCTAGAGAGGTCTTAGAAATGATACACATTTTCAAAAATAGCAAAACAATCAACGACAGGAACGAAATCGATGGGCTTTCAAAACTTTATTACCCTCTCATAAAACAATAGTAAAATCAACCCCCCCCCCCCCCCCCCCCCTGCACGCACAAGACAAAAACGGGGAAAAAAAAAAAATATATATATATATATCTCCCATTAGAAATAACAATGTTAACTTATACCCCTAAATACGGTCCTGACTACCATGCTCATTCCAAAAAACAGAAATTAAACCCCCGCAAACTAAAGCATTAGTTCACTAACAAAATCCGCACAAGCATGTTCGTTTTTAAGAAAATTGGTCCTGGGTGTCCAAGCACATGTGGCGCATGAATGCGTATCCGTGTAGAAAAAACAACAATGTGAGTTTGATTTGACTTTCTTTGTTCCCTTTACGTATTGTATTGTAATTCAACTTTCCTGTTCATTTTAGCCATTCTTATTTTTATTTTATGTAAGTTTCAACGTTAAATGTTAACTCAATTTGTAATCATCTTTAATCTAATTTTAAACTTAAAATTTGTTAATATTTGTTAAGTCTCCAATTAATTCATACAGATATTAATCACATAAATGTCCCCCTACCATTCTAAGCTAATTTAATTTGATGTTATTTAATTTTCAACGTAAAACACTAACCTAATCCGTAATTCATTTCTTAATATAATGTTAAATTTAAAATGGTTAATTCAATTGTTATATCACACAAAACAAACACATTTCTCATGTTCATTGTAATGATTCTTGTTTCCAGATGCTTGAAAAAGACTGAATTGATAAAAGTCGAAACGTCGCAAACAAACATCTAAATTCAATAAAAGGTCGCTAAAACCAATAAAAATCTATTATTTTTAATATTAAAACACGGCCAATAAAATAAAAAAGAAAAACAAAATTCTTTAAACACTAAATATTGAAAACCATGGTTGAGAATATGGTAACGAAACAAGAAGAATGGAGTTACACCAAAATAAAAAACCACCTCGGACAAGAAACGTACACGAGAACCAAAAAAATAACGAAACTGGAAAATAAAATAGCAAGAATGAAAAACCGCAGAATATTTTTAGTAGCATGCAAAACAAACAAACTAACACCTACTTTTCTAAAACTCAAACAAACACACATTTTGTTTAACGATAAAAAACTCACAAACATGTTCGATGCTAAAGTAAGTAGCTTTACACACACCATTTTGAATTACTTAATCACAGACACTGTAAAAAACATAAACATCCTACAGAAAGAAATAAACATACAATACACAGAACTCAAAAAACTAATAAACCTTAAAACATACAACAGATTAATAGAATGGATAAAGCATAAACATATAAACTTCTTCAATAATATAAAAACAAAACAAAAACAGAAACTAGAAACACTAAAACAAAATACAAACCAAAACAACAACACACCAAACTTCCTAAAAAATGACACATATAACAAAAATTGGATAACAAACCTAACCAATGAAAATATACCAAACAACGTTATGAAAATTTTAAGTCTAGGACCAAAATTCACAATACCATACAAAACTGACAATAAAAACCAAAGGATAATACCCACAGACGTAATTATTGCAAACATAGAATCTTCAATAGATAACATCAAGGAAAATGACAAAAATCATATAAGATCTAAAATCTGTAATAGCCTCCTAAATTACAAACAATCAAACAAAACAGCCGATAATAACGAAACAGAAAAAGCATTAAATAAACACATAAAAGAAACCAAAACCTTCCTAAAAAACAACAGTCATTTAACAGTACTACAATCAGACAAATCAAACAAAACAATAATAATGGAAAAAAGACAATACATAGAAAACATGGAAAAACTCCTAAATGACGACAAAACGTATACAAAATTAAAAAACGACCCCACAACCAAATTTCAAAAAATAAACAACACACTAATTAAAAAATGGGAAAACAAACAGATCATCTCACCAAAAACAGCAAACAAATTAAAAATACATAATGCACAACCACCCAAAATATACGGCTTACCAAAATTACATAAAAAAAACATCCCATTAAGACCAATCGTATCATGTATACAAAGCCCGTTTTATGAATCATCAAAATACTTAACAAAAACACTAACAAATGTCATAGGTAAAAACCAATATTATATTAAAAATACTTTCGATTTCAAAAAACATATCGATACAATAAAAACAAAAAACAACGAAAAACTAGTTTCCCTAGACGTAGAATCAATGTACACCAATATACCTTTAACACTGGCCAAAAAAGTAATCACAGAAAAATGGGACTCCATCAAAAATTTCACAGACTTACCACTAATAGATTTCCTAGAAGCAATAGAACTAACTTTAACTTCCACATATTTTCAATTCGACAACAAATTTTTCAAACAAATTGAAGGACTAGCAATGGGAGCACCTATATCCAGCGTAGTAGCCCAATTAGTACTAGAGCACATCGAAGAAAATGTTATAAAATCCCTGAAAACAAAACCAACCTTTTTCAAAAGATATGTCGATGATTGCATAATGTTACTACCAGAAAATGAAATAAACAATATACAAAATAGTTTCAACAATTTCCACCCAAATTTAAAGTTTACCATTGAAATAGAAAAAAACAACTCCATAAACTTCCTAGACCTAACACTGACAAGAACAAAAAACAACATACAAACAAAATGGTACACTAAACCAACCGCTTCCGGCAGATATGTAAACTTTTTTTCTAGCCAACCCCTAGCCCACAAAAAAAATGTAGTAACAGCGTTAGTAGACAGAGCCTTAAATCTCACAAACCCAATTTTCAGACCAACAGTACTAAATAAAGTTAAAACAATTTTGTCAGAAAACAACTATCCACCACAATTCATACAAAAAATTATAAAACTTAGACTCAATAAAATTTATAACAAAACAAACAACCAAAACAATAACATAAAAACCAATGAATTCACATATATCCCCACACCCTATATAACTGGATTATCCGAAAAATTAGACAACATATTCAAACCATTTAATTTTAAAATAGCACACCAAAGCGGTAAAAACCTAAAATTCCTACACACCAAACTTAAAGACTCAACACCTACACTAAAACAATCACACACAATATACAACATACCCTGCAAAGACTGTGACAAAATATACATAGGCCAAACAAAACAGTTACTACAAGAAAGATTGAAAGGTCACAAATACGCAAAAAATCAAACTGCTTTAAAAAAACACCAATTGACACTAAAACATAATTTTGATTTTGAAAACACCAGAGTAATAACACAAAAAAAGAACACAAAAGCCAGAGAGGTCTTAGAAATGATACACATTTTCAAAAATAGCAAAACAATCAACGACAGGAACGAAATCGATGGGCTTTCAAAACTTTATTACCCTCTCATAAAACAATAGTAAAATCAACCCCCCCCCCCCCCCTGCACGCACAAGACAAAAACGGGAAAAAAAAAAAAAAAAAATATATATATATATATCTCCCATTAGAAATAACAATGTTAACTTATACCCCTAAATACGGTCCTGACTACCATGCTCATTCCAAAAAACAGAAATTAAACCCCCGCAAACTAAAGCATTAGTTCACTAACAAAATCCGCACAAGCATGTTCGTTTTTAAGAAAATTGGTCCTGGGTGTCCAAGCACATGTGGCGCATGAATGCGTATCCGTGTAGAAAAAACAACAATGTGAGTTTGATTTGACTTTCTTTGTTCCCTTAACGTATTGTATTGTAATTCAACTTTCCTGTTCATTTTAGCCATTCTTATTTTTATTTTATGTAAGTTTCAACGTTAAATGTTAACTCAATTTGTAATCATCTTTAATCTAATTTTAAACTTAAAATTTGTTAATATTTGTTAAGTCTCCAATTAATTCATACAGATATTAATCACATAAATGTCCCCCTACCATTCTAAGCTAATTTAATTTGATGTTATTTAATTTTCAACGTAAAACACTAACCTAATCCGTAATTCATTTCTTAATATAATGTTAAATTTAAAATGGTTAATTCAATTGTTATATCACACAAAGCAAACACATTTCTCATGTTCATTGTAATGATTCTTGTTTCCAGATGCTTGAAAAAGACTGAATTGATAAAAGTCGAAACGTCGCAAACAAACATCTAAATTCAATAAAAGGTCGCTAAAACCAATAAAAATCTATTATTTTTAATATATATATATATAATTGAAAAGAAATTATCGACCGTGATATATTATCAAAAACTAATTAAAATTCGGGTAAGCGGTCAATTAAAAAACTCCTTTATTAAATTACCCTATATTTCGCGACACTTTGTCGCTTCTTCTGGGGTAAAAAATGTAGAGTTAAAAATTTTCAATTTTTTCAATTTTATTATTTTTAAACTCTACATTTTTTACCCCAGAAGAAGCGACAAAGTGTCGCCAAATATAGGGTAATCTAATAAAGGAGTTTTTTAATTGACCGCTTACCCGAATTTTAATTAATTTTTGATATATATATATAGATGTTACTCTCGATGTTCTCGCGGACGTATGATGTAAAGGTGTAGTTTTTCGGGTTCTTGGCCGCGTGTGAGTTTTGTCCTGAAAAGGACTATTTACTCCACGTTTCAAAGAGATCGCACTCGTCATCTTCAGGAGCTAGTCGGTCTGTCGCTGGTTAGAGCTGGAGATCGTATAATGTGCGCCTAGCACTACCTCCTGTTATATGCTGCTGTGTCGGGAGGGGGCGTCCCACTATTGATATTGATAGGGGATCATAAAGTGATACACGCTCAGAGGATAGGATTATCTGACATTTGATGTAAAACCAAATACAAATCTCCCCACTACTTTTAATCCTGCGCGAACTTACCCCTCCTCGCGCCAACTTAATTGGCGTTTGCTATAAGTCCTTTTTCAAAATTGTATGACATGTGCCAATTGACACACCCACTTGTTGTGATAATGCTCGTACGGAAGTTCTTGGTGCATTATTTATAATTTCTCTTACATTATTAACTAGCTCTTCTGTACGCTTTTTCGCCCGACCTGCGCCTTCTTTCTGTTTAACACTCCCTGTTTCTCTGAAAACCATAACGGAATGTGTCACTGTGTGCCGAAAACTGTCATAATCAAAGATGACGTTAGGGAACTCATTTCTAAATTTTTCTAAACAATCTTGAAGAGAATACTGCCATTGTCCGTCAATCTTACGTCCGTTTCGAAAATAAGATTCTAGCATGAGTGATTTGTGTTGTATAGTAAAAACCATGTTAAATCAATTTTAAATTACAAAGCAATTTTTGTCAACTATGCATCTGTCTAATTGACAACTAATGCAAATTTAAATTATTAATGATCATACGTTTTTAAAGGAATGGCCTACTAGAGGCAAAGCTTATTTGAACGCTTTTTATATATATATATATATATATATATATATATATATATATATATATATATATAAGGTAAACTTAATAAGTCGGCGATTAAAGGTCTGGTTCATTACTCCAAAGTATATATATTTAAAACAACCCTACATGTTTCGGCAATGATGCCTTTGTCAAGGGACAAAGGCATCATCCCATACATCTTTCCATTGGTTAATGAACAACGGAAATGTGGATGAATATCTGAAATTTGAATTTGTGTTCAAATCTATTACAATTTGCTTCAGAATTAATTACATATTTTAAACTATGATAATAAAAACTATTCATAATGCTATATTTATATTTCCTTTGATATTTCCTTGACTTATATTTAATATTTAAAAATGTATATTATAATATTTTAAATTTTTCAAAATTTTATTTAAATTGAAATTTCTAATTGATAATATTGTTGGAGGTAATTTGCCTCACAACAATATATATATATATATATATATATATATATATATATATATATATATATGAAAAAAACCACATCCGTCCAGAAACGTGCAGATATCGATATTTCACTGTCGTTACAGATCATCAGTACACGATATTCAGACAAGACATGATTTTTATTTGTATACTTTCGTGTACATATACGAATTATATTGAATTTAATTGGAGTGAGAAATGAGAATTATTCATGTGCAGTTGATCAACTGCACAAATTTAGCAACAATTGCATGTGAGATGAGATTTGAATAATTCTCATTTCTCACTCCAATTAAATTCAATATTATTCGTATATATACACGAAAGTATACAAATAAAAATCATGTCTTGTCTGAATATCGTGTACTGATGATCTGTAACGACAGTGAAATATCGATATCTGCACGTTTCTGGACGGATGTGGTTTTTTTCATACAATTTTCATTATCCGCACAGGTGGATGACTAACATCGCAACGTGTTTGCGTCTACATTCTTCGGCAGGAGTAATCTTGTCAGATTGTAGAATCAACTGCACAAATTTAGCGACAATTGCATGTGAGATGAGATTTGAATAATTCTCATTTCTCACTCCAATTAAATTCAATATATATATATATATATATAACGTAGACCATATTTTTCAAATAAAAATTTCGTATGATTTGCTTTGTAATTTGTAGACAGCAATGTTTACAGCCCCACTTACTCTGCAATTACATACATTCTAATTTAATATTTGTAAATATTTCATATAATAAGCTGAAAACTCCAATAATTTATCAAATGTTATATATATATATATATATATATAATATAAATGACAGTATATTAATGTCATACATTTGAGTTGCTATGGATAAAATTATTCAAAGATACATTCCAATTGAATAATAATAAATCATGCCTTAGTATTCTAAAATAGATAGACAGCAAAAACAGGGAAACGCAAGACATGAGTGATTATCATGTATGCGCCCGTGGAGCGTCTTAAGATGTAAAGCTGTTGGCATTCGCCTTAAACGAGAAGGAAAACCACGAAAACCTACTCGGACAACTAGACAGGAATCAAAACACGGAACTGTCAGCATGATAAGCAAATGTAAATATAATTAACAGCAACTTATATTATGATGGTAAATTGCAGATCGTTACATAATTAAGTTATAGTATATACTGCTTAAATTTTTTATATCAAATCTGTTGTTAATTAATTTTTTTCCTGTTTAATGCTAATCATTTCTTTAATTTCCCTTTTCATTGTGTGTTATTCTTTATCAATTATCTGTGTGTTTTCAAAATCGAAATGGTGATCGCGTTGTAGTTTGTTTGTAGATAAAGCAGTTTTGTCTGTTTTAGAGTATTTGTGGGCTTGTATTCTTTTGTGTAAATATTGTTTAGTTTGGCCTATGTTGTAACTATCGCAATCGCGACATGGTATTTTATAGATGACGTGTGTTTCTCGATTTTTTTCTATTTCAGGTTTAAGTTTTGAAAATAAATGTTTATTAGTATTACTAAGTTTATATGTTGTAGCTATATCATATTTTTTTAAAGTGTATTTAATTTTTCCTGATAGTTGTGGAACATATGGAATCGTGATATATGTTGTGTCATTGTTTAAATTGTTATTGGTGTCTGCAGTGTTGTATATTTGGTGTATTCTTTTTTTAATTATTTGGTCTATAATTTGTGGTGGATAATTATTATCTGTTAAGATTGTTTTAATTTGCTTGATGTTATCTTTTCTGTATTGAGTATGTGATAGTTTTACTGCTCTATCAGTCAGATTATTTATAATCATTTTATTGAATACTGTAGGAGCATTTGAGTGGTAATTCATATATCGAAAAGAAGCTGTAGGTTTATTATACCAATTTGTATAAATAGTAATAGTACCCTGTCTATCATAGCTTAAAGAAATATCAAGAAAATTAATACTGTTATTAATTTCTTCTATCAGAAAAAATTAAATACACTTTAAAAAAATATGATATAGCTACAACATATAAACTTAGTAATACTAATAAACATTTATTTTCAAAACTTAAACCTAAAAAATCGAGAAACACATGTCATCTATAAAATACCATGTCGCGATTGCGATAGTTACTACATAGGCCAAACTAAACAATATTTATACAAAAGAATACAAGCCCACAAATACTCTAAAACAGACAAAACTGCTTTATCTACACACAAACTACAGCGCGATCACCATTTCGATTTTGAAAACACAGATAATTGATGAAGAACAACACACAATGAAAAGAGAAATTAAAGAAATGATTAGTACTAAACAGCAAAAAAATTCAATTAACAACAGAAGTGATATAAAAAATTTAAGAAGTATATACATACTATAACTTAATTATGTAACGATCTGCAATTTACCATCATAGTATATGTTGCTGTTATATAACTATAAATCTTAAGTTATTTAATTATACGAGTATATAGATTTGCTTATCATGCTGACAGTTCCGTGTTTTGATTCCTGTCTGGTTGTCCGAGTAGGTTTTCGTGGTTTACCATTTCGTTTAAGGCGAATGCCGACAGCTTTACATCTTAAGACGCTCCACGGGCGCATACATAATAATAACTCATGTCTTGCGTTTGCCTGTTTTTGTTGTCTATCTATTTTAGAATACTAAGGCATGATTTATTATTATTCAATTGGAATGTATCTTTGAATAATTTTATCCATAGCAACTCAAATGTATGACATTAATATACTGTCATTTATATTTTATATTCCTTGATAAAGGCATCATTTGCCGAAACATGTAGGGTTGTGTTAAATATATATATTTGGAAGTAAAACCAGGCCTTAAATCGCCAACAAATTGAATTTACCATAACATACAAAGGTAACGAAATAATTATCTTTATATATATATATATATATATATATATATATATATATATATATATATGTTCATTCGGAGGTTTTCGCGACATTGTGTTTCGCGTATTTGTGTTTACTGAATTTCTGGCACTGACACGCGTTAAGGAGTCCGTGAACGGACTAGTTTCTACTCGAGCTTTCGGCAGACTCGCTACTTGATCATCGAGTAGCGGTCATCTCCCGAAGGTGGCAGCAGCGAGTCTGCCGAAAGCTCGAATAGAAACTAGTCAACGCGGGTCAGTTCCAGAAATTCAGTCAACACACACACACACATATATATATATATATATATATATATATATATATATATATATATATAGTCGATCATAACTACGAAAGTTATCGAGCGTTCTAAGTTTAAAAATAAATAATTTGGAAGGGGCAAGCGGTCTGCCAATTAATACAACTAAATCATATGTTCATATCTCTATATTTTCGCAACTATATCTGTTGCTCCATCAGGAGATGCTACAAGATCAACAAAAAAGACGCAATACATTGACGCATTGAAACAACAATAAAATACTTCCAGAACCCGGAGTTAATAAATATCAATCAAGAATATGAGCATATTAAAATTATTTGAAATTTATATTTAAAAATACATCAAGTTAGTGATAGATACTGTTACTTGCACTTTTAAAACATAGACACACGTTAAAATATAAAACTTATTGCAATGTCACCAAAAATACCGAACCAGGACAATATATCACACCATTTAATGAAACGAGGACCAGTCTTCAAAACGAGGCGGATCAACTAACCGTCAAAATCAAGAATATTACAATAAATTACGCATAAGTCATTCATATCCGATTTACAGCTTATATTATCTATTATTGTCGAAATTAAATTTATGCTTAGGATCAAGTGCATGGTCCACTAGTGCACAAAATCTCTTCCCAATAGGATAATTGATTTTGTGCTGTGTAATTGTCTACGCCATTGTGATGTCTGACCTATGTTCACGCCCTGACAATCCGAACACGGTATCTTGTAAACAATGTGACTGTTTGAAAGTTAAGCTATTGTATCTTTGGTCTTACTAGATAATTTGTTCAAAGCGTTGTGGTAAAACGACTGGTCCCCTATCATGACTAATTAGATGTTTAAACTGAAACACTTTTGATGTCTGGATTCAAGCATAGCTTGAGGATTCTCGTTATAGTTCTCTTAATTATTATGGAAATTAAATACATGTCTTTAATCAAACCGGCTTCATCTGTAAAAAGAATGCTAGCTACGAAATCTAGCCGTTCACTACCTTCACGTAAAAAACACTCACAAAATGGCCGTCTTGCTTGATAATCCGGAGCAATAAGAACTTGTACCAGTTGAATATCGAAAAGGTATAGCAGCTCCTCATGAAGAGTTCTCTAAACACTTGTTTTGAGATTTTCTTCAACAATATTCAAAATGTGTTTTTCTACCTCCGGTGTACATAGTATCCTTTGCCGTCTAGTATTATGAGACCTTTCTTGAAATGAACCAGTTTCTCCTAGATGTTGAAACGCCATTTGAAACATCACATGCGAAAGTAGTTGACGATCGCGAAAACTTTTTCGCATAGAGGCGACTTACTTTTAAAGCACTTCCATTGGCAAGCCCGTACATAAACACAACATCTCACATTTCAGCACTTGAATACGCTATCATTCTAAACGCAAAAAAATGCACAAAACTTCAAATTAAAATATCACAACATATCTTATGGCAGCTTGTGTATGTAAAATATTTTATATGTACTTAAAACCACTACGATCAACAAACAAAACCAATAAGCACATGATTACTAACATATGTAATCGTTGAGCTGATAAGATTTAAAAAAAAAACAAATACACTTTCAAAATTATGAAAGAATGTTTATTCTACTATTGCATTAAAATCGCCATTATATCCTAAACAGTTGATTTGCGAACCAATGTGTATTAAGACTTTTAACCTCATGTTCAAGAGTAGTTACTACACGCCCTTAATGTTTTTAAAATTTGTGTTATAACACCCTGTATATACAATAAGGAAGTAAATATATCAATTTAACTGTTATAGGCCATCAACCCTTTATCTACGAAACAACAGCCTATTCTTACAAACATGGTTAACTAACTTCTAAAATATTACCAGTACTACACAAAAAGCAACACATTAAGCATATTTTATGTCAGAAATGTTGAAAATTTACTGCTTCTTGTTAAATTCCTGAAACTATTGTAGTTTATATATACAGTAAAGCATTAGTTTTAATGTCTTTTGACTTGGTACATACAGTATAATCTTTGAAAAAATATTGCTCTTCCAAATAAAAGTTTTCACAAAAATACATTGTGTGTTGTAAATAGTACATAATACAATATGACACAGAATAAAGTACGATATACCGAATCTTAAAAATATATTTTCAGTGTTATATAATTTAGTATGATAAAGAAATTTTAATTATTGGTATGTTTGAGATGTTCTCCTTGTACTTGAAGGCAATGTTTGCGAACATTCCCCTGATAGCAGAAAGTGGTACTTCAGCCAACACTTGCCAAATTTTGATTTTCAATTCCTCAATATCCTGGGGCACTGGATCCAGATAGATCTTCTATTTGAGGATTCCCCACAAAAAGGCATCAGGAGGTGTAAGATCTGGTGAGTTTGAGGGAAACGAATAATCAGTTCCTCTGGAGATGAGACGTCCAGGACAATATCGTTGCAGAAGGAGCACCGTCTTGCTGAAACAATTGAGATCCAATACGTAAATTTCTCGCACGGCAAAACCGCATTAGGTCCTCGTAAAAAGCAGTCACAATTGTGTCTATATACCTCGTCTGGTTAACTGTTACACGCCTATCATGTTCATCCTCCACAAAGTATGGGCCAATTATTCCATGCCCGGAAACAGTAAACCACACGGTTACTTTCTGGGGGCAATGAGACCTTTCAACAAATTCCTACGGCTTCTCAAAACCTAGGTATCGGATTGTTTGCTTGTTGATGAAGAATCCTGATAACAATACATGTGATTCATCACTGAACCGAATGTTTGAAAAAACTTTTCATTTTCGCATTCCATAGCTAACGTTCTGGTGGAAAATTCTACTCTCTCTCTATTTTGTCAGCGTGACACAACCTTTTAACGACTTGTATATGATAGGAATAGGCCCCTAATTCCTTTGCAGCGCGTTGCACAAATGATGTACCCAAATTAAGTTCTTTCGCTATCGGCAATGGCTTTATTTATAGGATTGTAAAATCTTATCGAAAATCCGACCCATATTCTCGGTGTTCCTGGAACTTTTCTTTCTATCTGAACGGCCTTTCCATTGAGATAACACAGAGTCTGTGATTCTAAATTTTTACCAGTAATAATACAGAGCGCTACAGACGTTTGTTGAAACGTTCCTCGAAACGAGCAGATACAAATTGCAAACTGGGTCCACCATTTCTCCCTATTCCGTATGACATGGAATAACATTCTACAATAAACGCTTTTTCTATTTCACTAAAGGGCATGGTTAATGAATTTTATATTCGTTTTCACAGCACTAACTATTGTCACTTTGACATAAAAGTAACATTTAAATTATCAAGGATGCCTAGACTGGAGATCATTTAATTTCAGTATAATTTATTCTTTATGTCATATTGTAAGAGAAAAATTTTGAAAACAAAAAGAAACTTACGTTCACGAATAAAAAATTATCACACTCAATAACTAGGATTTTAAAAATGCTATTGATCATTTCCTTAGTTCAGAATGTGTGTTTATCAACGCGAGTCATCTTCGTAGGCACAAGCTCGTCCTAATTGTAACTGATATTTAATACATCTTAATCTTAAATTACTTACGTTCCTTTAAATATCCATAGTTAAAAATGTCATTTCGGAATAATAGTTCTCGGCTGATGGGTGTTAAACTTACCTGAAACAAAAACAAATATATAATTAAATAAAAAAAGCATATAAATTTTATATAAAAAATGAGAATATTACTAAATCGGTCCACATAAACTGTTTATTTGTCCTTTCGGGTACTAATACTTGCAATATTCTGTGGTATTTTTTTATAAGTAGGGAAACCTAAATATGCAAGTAGAAAACCCAAAAATATACATGTAAATATGCTAATAATTTAGTCAAAATATGCACAAAAATGTTGAAAATGTGCAAATAAAAAAATACTTATAATACATAAATTTATTGATTCATTTGAAAACAAACAGACATTTTAATTTTTCTTGTCATTAGTTGTAAAAACAGTAAACCACTAAATGTTTCTCGAAGTTCTCAATTAAAAAATTTTGTCGCCTATCTGAATATAAAAATTTATAATATAATTATATAACTTGATTTTTACAAATTAGTTCCTTTAATCAAAGGTATGTTAATATTTAAAAAAACCCATTAAATAATATTTATAATAATACAGTTATACAGGTATAAATTAGAATTGCTTACTTCTCAATAATCAATTAAATTGTAAACAGTGGATTATATTAAACGAAACGTAATTATTTCTCTACTAAGAAAATCTAATTTCTCCTAATACTGTTCAATACCTAATTATCAAGATTTCTCTGTACTAAATGTACGAGGTAGCAGATAATGAAAAAGATAATCTTTTTAAATCCCAAAAGGTCAAGTTGTAAGAAATATGGACAGGTTACCTGGTTTTTAATTATTTGTATGGAATTACTTACATATAATTTGTTGTGTCTTTAAATTGATGTGTGGCACTGACAAATAGTGACAGAACAATATAATTCGTCGGTAAAGAGAATTACTGATGAATTAGTGGTGGAAGCCTGTATTGACGCCCGGATATTTAACTGCTACAGGGCCGGACTCGAATAAAGAAAAATCATTTTCTCGTTACTACGTGAACATTGGACCCCGATTTTTTGTATGAAGGTATTACTCAAATATACCTTTCACCCCTTTTTTCTTTTGGCTCTATCCACAGCTAGGATTGTATAGTTAAAATGTCGTAGTTACTACTGATTTACGAACTTTAAGAATAGATTGTCCTAAAGAAATTTTTTTATTAGAAAGAAACTCTATTAATCGAGGACACACTTTGTACTAAAAATGGAGTCATTATTCTAATTAGGTCTTATTTCGCGTTTTTATTTTAGTCAATTACTTATATTAAAAAATTCCTCAAGGCAGGCTATTTCTACAAGAGCTGTATAATGTATAAACACATCGTAATTGTATTTACAGGAAGGCTAATAGCTGAAATTAGAAATTAAAATGTTCATATAAGATCGCGTTCATATACACGAAGATAAATTGGGGATGAAGGCAAGGAAAGGAAAAGGCCAGGGATCGGTTTATATATGATATTAATGTATTATTTCGTGTGGAGGGCGGAAAAGAAAAATGGTTTTCATTAGCGCACTTTCTAGAATTTGCTTCCTTGAGAAATCGCTTTAGGCATAACAAGTTTGGGTTTGGATTTCACGAAATTTACGAATAAATCTCTTTCAGACAACGAAACTCCGTAATTATTTTGGGGCCAAATTTTACACGACTGCGTATATGTATGACCTACTACTTGTGTTAGATGAAATATAATACGGAGCGATCATTTCAGTAAATTATACCACAATAAATTTGAAATTTCTCACGAACGGGAATTACAAACGCAACGGAATACAACAATAATTTTATTGACTTTACTTACTAACACGCAGAAGGAAGAGTACTAGTGGACAATACTAAATAATATGTACGTAAGTGCATATATGCATACATGCATATATGTACACACAGCGAGCTTTAGATAAGCAGATTATTATACCGGTATATTACAAATTGACTGTTATAAAATAAAGACCCGTTACATATTCTTCCTGTTTACAATGAAATATCTATAGTTTCATTTATAATACCTTCAGACTTTGCTATTCATGTGGTAGGCGCCATAAGTTCTCTGTTTGTCGTAATTTCTACTAATTTCAAGGCATTTACTACATAAATTAATTAATTAGCTCTCTATACACTATACAATAATCTTGTTTTCCCCTCAAAATGTTGCATTATAGATGTTTGCAACTTAATATAATCATGAAAATGATGTCCACAAAGATCCTTTTAGAATAGGAAAATAAATAATAGTTACCATCAGCCAGTGGCGGCGCGTGAGCAATAATCATAAGTAGAGATCGGACGCGAGAGGCCGAATTACGATGGACCATATAAATAGTCTATAACATAGCTAAGTACAAAACGCAGTTATTGAATAACACTATTCATTCGGTTAACAGGACATTTGTTTTTGTTGTTGAATTGTGACGCAATTACTTCAATATTACAGATAACATCATGGGCGTAGATAGAAGCGGGAGGAGTTTTTAGAAATTATTTTATTTATTAGTTTATATTTTGTAAGATAAATAAAGTACGGTGAGTTAGTTTCTTTTTTTCATTATTTTAACTGTTAATTACATATATACGTAAGTGTCCAGTGAATTTCGTTAAGTTTCAATAACTTACGCATATATTTTCAATTTTCATTTACTTAGATCTAAAAATTGTTTAAGTTACTATTTCAGATATGATATGGAACAACGTCGAGAATGGCGAATTTGATTAAGGCCCATTTTAATGCATTTATTGCAAAGTCTGCAAAATATCCTTAAAAAATTCCAAGAAAACATGTAAAACGTCACTTAGCCACGCATACACATACACAGAAATTAAACCCGTTGGAATCTGAGAATTTTAAAGAAGAACTCCGTGTGAAACTTTAATGGCGACAAACATTCCACTAAATAAACTTAACAATCCCACCTTCAAAACATGTCTCCAACAATATACTAGTCGAAATATTCCTGATTGATCAACCTTACGCAAATATTATGTTTCTAAGTGCTACACTAAAGCAGTAGAACGCATTAGAAGCCATTTTTTAAATCAGTAGCTATGTATAAGTGCAGACAAAATTGTCGATATATTAGGACGCTGTGTGGTAAATGTTGTAGCTGGTGTACTACATCCAACTATTCCATATAACGCATATGTAATAGCAACAAAAGTTATAAATACAGTTGATTCGGAAACCGTACCTAAAACCATTTACGAGAATATGCAGCAAATACTTCATTCGGACGACAAGTACACGAAAAAATACATTTATTTGTCAGTGACAGTGCTGAATATACGTTAAAAACAGGCAGACTATTAAAGGAAACATATCTTAATATGCCGCATATTACTTGTGGAGCACATGTTCTCCACAGAATCTGTGAATATATCAAAGACACCTTTCCGGAAGATGATAGATTTGTACCCGCCTTTAAAGTTTTCAAGAAAGGCACCATTGAAGGCAGCTCTTTAAAGGGAAAAACTTCCATCTTTGTCACTGCCTCCCTCTCCAGTAATGACTAGATGGGGAATAAGGTTGGAAGCTACTAGTTTTAATGCAGAGAATTTCGATAGTTTGCAAAATTTCATTGCATGTTTAAATGACGATGCTCGAAGTATTTCTGAGTGCAAGGAACTGATACAAATTCCAAATTTACAAACATCAGTTGTACTTTTTTCAGGAACACTTTCAAATTTGCCAAAACTAAACACTAATTATAAAAACCAAACTCTCAAATTAAATGATGGACTCACCACATTAGATGTGGCTACTAATAATTTGAAAGATATTTCAAGTGGTCTTCGACAAGAGTTAGACACATTTTTAAAAGAAATCCAGATTTAGTAACATTGTGTATGGGGATAATACCTCAAAATCTAACTGCTAAATAGGCTGAAATAAAAGAATATTTCCAGTATGCACCTATAACCAGTTGCGATGTAGAAAGGACGTTTTCTATCTACAAGGATGTATTTCATTCAAAGAGAATAAATTTTACAGAAGAGAACCTTGAGAAAGTATTGCTAGTTAATATCAATACTCCTTTACTCAACTTGAACTACAAAATGAACAAATAAAAATTTATTTCGTATTTTATAGATTACGACCCGCTTGTTTTCCAATTATATAAATGAAATTAAAAATTCTTTAAAAATACAAATTTTCAATAGTCATGGGCCTCTCGGGTCCAGTCTCTAGTTATTATATTCTTATTCTTATTATAATTCTAATACATGTGACAGATAAAATTATGACTGTATTATGTCAATTCTAGAGGTCAGATATTTCTCTCAGAATTAAATCGCCTAGCATATACGACATTTATGAGCATTTTAACAAGTATATGTACTTGTACATATACTGTTTAGTAAATTGATGTAATCCAACATCAATCTTAAGGTTTAAATTATGTTTATTATAACTATAAAAATAATATTTCATACTATAACATATATATATATATATATATATATATATATATATATATATATATATACAGGGTGTCCAGAAACTCTCCTGACAAACGAAGACCGGAGTTTCCTCAGATAATTTTAAGACAATTAAACCCAAATTCACCTAGTCCGAAAATGCTTCCTAAGGGAGATAAAGTTCTTTGAAGATGGCGCCTTGTATTTATTTTTCTTTAAATTCCTCCAGAACGCTTCTATTTAGAAAAACAAAAACTGGTATGCTTATTTATCCTCCAGAAATGAATCGATTCCATTAATTGCGAGTTTCTAGTACCGGTCATAGGCGTCCGTTTTGGGTAGGTCAACGGTTATTTTAAGGCATAACTTTTTTGTCTTTAACTTTTAAGCATTTGTGACACTAGATTATTCAATTTTCAGGTATTCCAGTACTAAAAGGTACTCTTACTTTAAGTCGGTAGGATACACCGTTTTCTAGAAAAATCGATTTGTAAATTTTTCGTTTTTTCTTCATTAAAGTTAAATTTTTTATTTTTTGCAATAGTTAGCTCTGAACTGCCAACAGAAGTAAAACCTACGTTTTTCATTGTCAAATTGTTGTCAGTTCGCGAAGTTTATCTTTTCATTTTTTACTTTGTGTTATTCAAGCACAACGATTTCAATTTAAAAAAAATGTTTTTTACTAATGAGGAATACGCCGATATGCATTTAGTTTATGTCGAAATGAGGTGTAACGCTCGAGCGGCGCAACGTAGATATGTTGAAAAATTTCCCAATCGTCAGCATCCCACTCACTCAACATTTACAGCTCTTCATCAACGATTAAGAGAAACAGGTTCAGTGGTCCCAAAAAATAATGAAACAGGGAGACATAATGATGTAATAGCAGAACATGAAGATGTTATTTTAATGGAAGTTGAGGAAAATCCAGAAATTAGCGTTCGAAGACTATCTGCCATGTACCCCACAATTTCAAAATCTTCCGTAGGAAATATCTTACACAAAGAAAATTTATATCCTTTGCATTTTACAAAGGTGCAAGCACTGCTAGAAGGAGATTTTCCTGCTCGCGTAGAATTCGCTAGATGGTTACAAAATCAGAAAAATCAAGATGAAGATTTCTTCAGGAACATTTTGTTTGGTGACGAAGCTACATTCTCAAAAAATGGAATTTTTAATGTACATAATGCCCATTATTATTCGTACGTTGGTGACAATCCCCACGTTGTTCAAGAATTTAAGCATCAGCATAGGTTTAGCATAATCGTCTGGATAGGAGTAGTTGACGATTATCTACTTGGATCTGTGGAATTACCTGCTCGTTTAAATGGTGCTGATTACTTACATTTCCTGCAAAATATTTTACCTGATTTGTTAGATGAGGTGCGTTTAAATATTCGGCAAAACTTATGGTTTCTACAGGACGGCTGTCCGGCCCACTTTAGCAGGAATGTACGAGACTTTTCTAGATAATAACTACGAAGACCATTGGATTGGAAGAGGCGGTCCAGTTGCTTGGCCAGCAAGGTCGCCGGATTTGAATCCCTGCGATTATTGTGTTTGGGGATACATAAAAGCATTTGTTTATTCCGTTCCGATACAAAATCGCGCACAACTCTGGCTAAGGATACAAGATGCTTGCAACGAATTTAGAAATAACTTTGGAATTTTTGCAAGAATTCGGCGTTCTCTAAGCAAAAGGGTAAACTTATGCATAGAGACTAATGGTCATCACATCGAGCAACTTTTGTAACAATGTACCTTTGATACTTGTTCTTTTTTTGTTAGTTTCGTTCCATTGCAATAAATAATTTGTTTTTAATTTATTAAATTAATTTTCATCCATGCCTTGATAACCCAAGCCAACTTCGTCGCTAAAAATAAGTAGGTACATAATAAATTGAACTTTAATGAAGAAAAAACGAAAAATTTACTAATCGATTTATCTAGAAAACGGTGTATCCTACCGACTTAAAGTAAGAGTACATTTTAGTACTGGAATACCTGAAAATTTAATAATCTAGTGTCACAAATGCTTAAAAGTTATAGACAAAAAAGTTATGCCTTAAAATAACCGTTGACCTACCCAAAACGGACGCCTATGACCGGTACTAGAAATTCGCAATTGATGGAATCGATTCACCTCTGGAGGATAAATAAGCATACCAGTTTTTGTTTTTCTAAATAGAAGCGTTCTGGAGGAATTTAAAAAAAAATAAATACAAGGCGCCATCTTCAAAGAACTCTAGCTCCCTTAGGAAGCATTTTCGGACTAGTTGAATTTGGGTTTAATTGTCTTAAAATTATCAGAGGAATCTCCGGTCTTCGTTTGTCAGGAGAGTTTCTGGACACCCTGTATATATATATATACATATATATATTAAAAATAATAGACTTTTTATTGGTTTAGCGACCTTTTATTGAATTTTGATGTTTTATTCTATGACGTTTCGACTTTTATTATTATTCAGTCTTTTTTAAGTAACGTTTTTTTTTTTGGTTTTCAAAAACACGCATTCTGTGTAACATGTGTTGTCGGGGACATCCGAGACCTTATTTTATAACGAACCGATCGCACTGGTTGGAATATTGTAAGTTCAATAAAAGGTCGCTAAACCAATAAAAAGTCTATTATTTTTAATATTAAGACACGGCCAATAAAATAAATAAGAAAAATAAAATTGTTATAAACACTAAATATATATATATATATATATATATATATATATGTGTGTGTGTGTATATATAGTCTCGTATTGTAAGCGATGTGAATTTTGAGAAATTAAAACCACATTTCTTATGCATTATTCACGAGAATATTAAAGCCATGCAAATCCGCTTGAACGTTTCGTAAATTATTTTATATAAAGATCGACCAGATTCCAGTACAGAAACAACTGAAGGTAGTAGCGTTGATCGCTTAAGGAATTTCCTGTTGAATGACCTTAACCTCACCGATGATTATTTTAATAACAACGGTCTACTAAATTACTCGGATACTTTTAAAATTAAAATAATTACAACTATAGGCAGTCTCTAGATGTAAGCTGCATTGTACAGTGATTTGAATTTAATCTTGCTAGGAGCTCGAGTGTAACAAAGAACAAAAGAAGTAAATACAAGATGAGTGTCCATGACAATGCAAGATACGAAGCTGAGAATATCGTTACTACTTTTACTTCTTACGTATGCATTTTGCGGGCGTTTAAGAATATGTTAAGATCATACTTGATCTTTAACCCGGCGATTGTTATTAAATTAGAGTTCATTGTCTTATTGTATGTGAAATCTCGCACTTTACATAAAATACTGTGTTGTTTTTTGTACTTTTTGTACATCACTAATGTGACATGTTATGAATAGTATAAAAACTTATTATAAAAATTTAAACCCAGAAACGGTGAAACCGAGAGAAAACACTTCAACGCAAAAGAAAAATTTGACAGGGGTTATCTTAATATAGGACATTTTAGGATTTTAATTAGCAAAATCCTCTTTGCTTACTATTAAAACTAAAAAAATACTATTAAAAGGGATATACCGTAGAAGTAAAATACATTTTTATTGAAAAAAGCCTCGTGAAGTCAAATTCCAACTCCATTAAACAAAATAATGTCCATAAAGAAAAATTTGACAGGGGTTATCTTAAGATGGGATATTTTAGAAATTTAATTAGCAAAATCCTCTTTGCTTACTATTAAAACTAAAAAAATACTATTAAAAGGGATATACCGTAGAAGTAAATTACATTTTTATTGAAAAGAGCCTCGTGAAGTCAAATTCCAACTCCATTAAACAAAATAATGTCCATATCTACCACTGAAAGAGAACAAACAGTTAGAAGTCAAAGAAGGAACCAAAATATACACTAACCAGCCAACATAATTAACATCCGAACACAATTCATAGACATCTGGATTTTCCACACCAACTGAAGGAAGATTTTCACCTAAAAAACAAATAAAATAAAGCAATAATAGGCTTAAATTACTCAAGGGGGGTCCAACTTGCAAAAACAAGAGGAATAACTAAACATAATAAGAATTTATTAGAAATTTTGGAAAAAATGATTAAAAATAATTTTGATATTCGAAGAATAAAATAAATTATATTAAGATAACATTTGCTGAAAGGCCATAAATCATAAATATTAATATTTTAGTATAAAAAATAGCAGTAATTCAACAATTACATGAAATTTTGGAAAAATATAAAAATTATGACGTATTAATCGAAATGTTTAATATAAAAATATTAATTAAAATAATTACCTAGACAGTTATAATGAAAATAGGGCTAATTTTCAATGTTAGTTTCATCAAATTCCAAAAAGGCATTTGAGAATTATGAAGACGAGGTATTCCAAAAAAAAAGTATCGCTTTTGTTTAAATTGGAAATGGTGTAAAAGCCAGAGACCGAAAAAGTAAGGAATTCATTGTTTTGACACTTGAATACTAAACACGTACTTCGTGTTGTCAAAGCCATTTTGGTTCGAACCTTAAAAAAATAGACGAACACATACAAGCAAAATAAAGATAACAATCAAAGAAGTTAGCTACTGTCCCTGTAAGAATCAGAAAGAAAGAAGATTTCCGAAAAAGAAAAAGCAATCTATCATCCACTAACATAAGGTCAGATAAATGCCAATTTATTATATTTATTATTATATTTATATTCAAAAATGTCAAATTATAAATATAAAAAAATATATAATTCAAAAACTGAAGTCAAAAATAAGAAATTCAATTACAAACAGTTAATAGAATTTTTCATATAAGCAGTTGTGTGTTCTTGTTTTTAAAGAATCCAGGAAGGAAACTGAAAGGCAGATTACGTCCACCTATCATTATTTATCAAAAACATTTGCTATAATATTTATTGTTTCTGTAAAATAAAGATATTTAGAAAAATAAAAGTTTTTTTATTGTATAAACCGCGTATAGTAGTAGAATAACACCTTCATAATAGTATCTATTCATAAGTAAAGACGGCAGACTATGTGCCCACACTGTTAAATTTAATAAATAATAAACATAAGGTGTATTATATAAAAATGTAGATTTTACAAAATTTGGGCAACTTTTTACCAATACTGAAGATCCATTGTACAGATACAAAGAGCGCTTTAACTATGCAAATATAACATTCTTTTTACCAATACTGAAGATCCATTGTACAGATACAAAGAGCGTTTTAACTATGCAAATATAACATTTCTCGACGTCGAACAATCCTTTCCAGTATATAAACATTATATAGCAAAAAAAAAACAAGTTGCATGTCGATGCGATAATTCACACCAAGCTTTGATACAAAATGATACAAATCTGTATAAAAACAAATTTGTATCTGTATATGCATGGACACACAGTACGTATTTACCAGCTTTTGCTACAACTACCAGACGCATGCGTTTCTGTGTAACCACTTTGTCAATGAATGGTTACACAGAAACGCATGCGTCTTTTAGTTGAAGCAAAAGCTGGTAAATACGTACTGTGTGTCCATGCATATACAGATACAAATTTGTTTTTATACAGATTTGTATTATTTTGTATCAAAGCTTGATGTGAATTATCGCATCGACATGCAACTTGTTTTTTTTTGCTATACTACGCCACCTGGCGACGAGTTAATGGACTCACAGTAATATGCGTATTTTTTCTTCTTTCCCAGTAATAGCTTTGCTATTCGAGAAGAAACACTTTGCACCGGCGTGGTCGGTTTTGTCCGTCAGATGGCATGAGGTTATCTTATGTCTTCGGATAGGACAAAACTTACTACATGACCGCAAGTGTACCTATAGTCTTTTGCTTCGTAAATCTATCATTGACAAAGTGGTTACACAGAAACGCATGCGTCTGGTAGTTGAAGCAAAAGCTGGTAAATGCGTACTGTGTATCCATGCATATACAGATACAAATTTGTTTTTATACAGATTTGTATTATTTTGTATCAAAGCTTGATGTGAATTATCGCATCGACATGCAACTTGTTTTTTTTTTGCTATACTACGTCACCTGGCGACGAGTTAATGGACTCACAGTAATATGCGTATTTTTTCTTCTTTCCCAGTAATAGCTTTGCTATTCGAGAAGAAACACTTTGCACCGGCGTGGTCGGTTTTGTCCGTCAGATGGCATGAGGTTATCTTATGTCTTCGGATAGGACAAAACTTACTACATGACCGCAAGTGTACCTATAGTCTTTTGCTTCGTAAATCTATCATTGACAAAGTGGTTACACAGAAACGCATGCGTCTGGTAGTTGAAGCAAAAGCTGGTAAATACGTACTGTGTGTCCATGCATATACAGATACAAATTTGTTTTTATACAGATTTGTATTATTTTGGAAACATATATATATTAAATTTATTATATTATATTAAATTTTACAGTGTGGACACATAGTCTGCCGTCTTTATTCATAAGGCACATATACTGTTTTTAAAACAGAATTTTGTGGGAATTACTAGATCAACTATTGTCACAACTTTCTTACCAGAGATATAAATACAAGGAAGATTTGCCGGAAGATGAGTCTTAAAATGAAACATTTGAATTGCGGTTACGGTTGTTTTTTATTTATTAACATATTTCTCTTCATTAATACACGTGGAGCAGCGGTGCTGCATAGTTTTATAATCATCGACATTAAGCTTGTCATAATACGGGTTTACTTCTGCAATAACTTTCTCGTCGGTCTTGAATTTTCTTGTGACAAACTCAAAATTCAAAAGCTTGAATTTTTAAAGTATGTGGGAGTCTGGATGGGCTAATTAATAGGATGGTTGTTAATCCAGGTTTTTCCGAACAATGATTTCACTTTCTTTTGAACTATTGTGGGTTTTTTCCAGTAATGGCAATGGTATTATGATGTGAATAACCCGACGATACGTCAGTCAATGATGTCACCGCCCAACATGTCCTAGTATATCACGCGAAAACTCTACAAGGATATCTCCAACCCTATATAAGCGGGCGGGAAGTGGGTAATGGCATTCAACGAGTAATCGCCCTCGTGTTGATATTGTTATATAAATACGGATACATAAACATTGTGAAATAAATATGATATTATTAGTTATTAGTTATGAAATGTTTTTAGTGTATTTGTTTTATTATATAGTGAATGTTTAAATTACCGTTTCTTTTATTTACAACGAACCCAGAAATAAAAGTATTTTTACAATATTGCTAACATGGTCCTTTGCAAAATACACACATCACCATAATATAAGGATATCAGTTTTTATTTTATTTGCTTGCTTTTAATTTGCTTAATATTTTCTTTTTTCGTTTCAGTTTGGTTGCTAGGTAACCTATAAACAAGTATCTGTCAAAAGTATCCTTTGTACAATAGCAATTAATTGATGAATCTTAAATTATGTTGAATTTTAATTTTATTTTGTTACTTCTTTCACTGTTTCTGCACTGTTTCACAAAAAATTTATACCCATTGATAAGTGTAAGCGAAAAGTGTATTAACACATGAATGAAAAAAATAGACGTCGTCATTTGCATTCTGATGAAGGTAACTACAGAGAACAACATCTTAGAAGACGACGCGCCACCACTGCTATTCAGGACCGGGTACATCACTCTTCAGGCTCGCCGACAGAGTTCAGTAATTGCTACTGAGTTAATATCACGTCTTCAAGCAACGCATAACGTGACAGTCTACAGCCAAAATATCAGACGTCGTTTAAGAGAAGCTAATCTTCGTCACTCCAGGCGCCCCCTTAGGATTCAATCATTAAGCAGGGGAAATCGAGGACATCGAGTAAACTGGGAACATTTAAACTGGACTCGAGAGCAATGGTCGACTATACTTTTTTTCTGAATTAAGACCAGATTCTCGCAGATTAAGAGTCTGGCTTCAGCCTGGTAACGCAGGAAGGCTACAGCATAACCAAGAAGTGCACAGCTACCGAGGTGGTATTGTAATGATATGGGCGGGAATTATGTTGTGTAGGAAAACTGATCTCGTTTTTCGAGATCAATACTTAAATGCCTAGCAATATATCCAGAATATTCTTGAACATGTTGTTAAGCCATTCACAGAAGCGTTGGGCCGAAATTTAACACTCATGCATGACAATGTACGACCACATGTGGCAAGAGTTGTTACCGATTGGCTCAATAAAGCAAGAATGGAAGTTTTACCATGGCCGGTTCAATCCCCAGACCTCAATCCCATTGAGCATGCATGGGATTTGCTTCAGAGAAGATACTTTCCACATATGGACGGTATATAAAATCGAAGCCAGATGCAAGAACTGCTTTCACAGCAGTGGGCAGACTTGGACGTTCTTATTCTGCCAATGCCAAGAAGATACAGGGCGGTTTTAAACTCCAAAGGCGATCCAACTCTTTATTAATTCCTTCATCATCTACATTATGATTTCAATATGAGATTAATTTTGAAATGTTGTGTAGTTGTTTTTAAATTTCTGTAAATTATTATTAAATTTTTTAAAAATATTGTTATACTCGTAAGTTAATTGCACTCCTCTTATTTTACATTTAATTTTCAAGACACAAAAATGTGTTAAAAGATGAAACAAATACTTTTTTAAAGCAAATAAAGAATATCCTTATATTATGTTGATGTACGTAGTTGGTAAGAAATATTCCCTTGAATCCTAAAATATCGTGGCCATTATCTAACCAGCCGAAGGAAACGTCTTAGCTTTCTTTGACCGAGGACTCCACCATGAAACGGCAATCTCACAGTACTGCTGTGAGATTGCCGTTTCAATTCTAGATAGTAACAAGTTTCGTCGACCGCAACAAAACGCACAAAATCTACTGTTTATATTAAACAGCTTCAAATTGTCGCTCTTTGCGTTTTGATTCACATTTAGTAAATGCAGCACCTACTTGAGAAAGAGATTAGACATGCCTAATTAGAAATAGAAAATGTACGCGTTCAGTAGCCATGCGCACAGTCTCAACAATCTCCTGTACATTCACTGTTCGATCACGTAACACGACAATCATGAAATTTTTAAATCATTTCTGAAATGGTAACACATTCCAGGACATTCTACATGTTTGAGACGCATGTCGTGACGTTTAAAGTGAACAATCCAGCGACAAATCACATCCTTCGAAGAAGCATTGTTGTTCAGATTTCACTAAGCAGTGTATATTTAACGACTAATCTCTTCTTATTTTTGTATAATTCTATTTAGGTTTTAGTTTATAGCAGAACACATATATTTTATTCTTATACATTTAAGGTTAGATTTATATTCCTTAATTGTTTAGATATTAAGGTTTTAACCCCAACAAGTTTTATGGTTTACCAAGAAGATTTTTCATTTGTACATCACTTATTTGGTTATTGTATGTATTTCCAAACCTATGGGTATTGTTAACATTTATAATAGGCAAATAAGTATTAGAAAGTTTATTCCTGAATCCCAATTTTACATTTCTAGTGAAATTCTCCAAAGTGCAGATATTCACCTTTCTTTATTTATTAACGCTATTGCCAGTGATTAGAGAATATAATTTCTTGTATTTCATTAGTTAGGCCGTGTTAAATATTGTAAGAGTATCTGTACGCACAATTGTTTATACCCACACAGGTCCTCAATAGACTGGCGCGATATGGGTGCCCGGACATGAGGGAGTAAAAACAATAAGAACTGAACAAGGTAGGTAGTAATAGGAGCTTTACAGGACCAGAACCGGTATGTGGAATAGCTAAGGATTCCGCTAAAAGGGAGATCTGGTTATGGTTAGAAAGAGAACATAAAAATAAATGGAGGCTGACGGAAGGCAAACGCCATACTAAAACACTGAGCTGGACGCTAGGTTTTCAGCCAACCTAATTCGTAGTAACAAAAAAATTAGCCGTCACGGGCCGCCTGGCAGATGTAAAACATCTAAATCTATTGTTATTTAAAGAAGGGAATATAAAGTAAAGTAAAGGAATATTTAGATTATCACTATCACTGTTACTTTCACTATCACTCATATTTAAAATTAATAAAAAGTTGCAATGTATTCGGTTGGAAATACATTGTTATGACCGAAAGGACACTAACATAATATTAATCCAAGCCAGACTTACTTGACTTGTCAAATTTGACTTAAGTTTTACAGGTATTAGCAATGTAAGTATAACCTATGAAGTCTATCAGTAACAGTATGAATATATTTGTCCCGTTTATGCAAATAAAAAACTTTTTTATGCTCATAAGAGTTGTACGGGTTTTATATGTCGCGCAGTGTACACAACTAAAGCGACTATAGCGCACACCGATGAACTCACGCACGTAAAAGCGACGAACGCCTAGTGTATAGCTTGCAGGGATAGCGGAGAGAGGGGACGCCAGCATACACAAAAGTTATAGCGTTCACCAATATACGCTTCGTGCTGGGTAGAGAGTGGGAAGCACCCGCGGTATGGCGATGAGAGGAGAGCGCTGACTGAGCGGTCGTCGCGTGATGGCATTCAAGCGCCGAGTTTACTCCCGTGATGTGCCTTTAGATGTTTCACATCAAAAATAAGTTAAAATAATTACCGGCTTAATAACCGGACATTGTCCTTTAAGGAAGCATCTGCACAGCATGGGCTTAGTTAACGAGCCCTGGTGTAGGAAATATTGAAAACAGGAAGAAACTAGTCTTCATGTAATAGGCAAGTGTGAGGAACTGAAGGAACTCAGACAGAAACATTTCGGAAGAGATCTATTGGATCCTAGGACGGTACTCAAACTTCCCCTGAGAAGATAGTGGCTTTATCGAGAACAAAAGACTAACAGAGTGGAACTAAAAGATCTATTGGGGGTGGTACAAAGAGTACTGTGCGCAAGTACCTGGGCGTGCTGACGCCTAGCCCAAAACAGAAAAAGAAGGTAGAGGAAGTTTACCCCCGCCGAGACTATCTCTATATTCAAATTGTTCCGTAGTCAGTTCTACGACATCTGTCAACCGAATCAAGTTAAATTCATAATTAAGCGTCAACAGACAAGTCTAAGGACTCCACGTTCATACGTGGCTCATTACATCAAAGAGCTCACTGCGTCAAATGACAGGGATTATGCTCCATACAGCACTGACATAGGTCTAAATAACTACTATTTATTCCTGTACTTAAGCAAGTATCTTGGCGGTCAGGGCTAAGACAACGATGACGCCAAAACCTGCTGCAATGATTAGCAAATCAAGTGGCAGATTTCTATGAGGCCAGCCTTGTGTTTTTTAGTCTCGAAGCGGTACTAACAAAGCATGAAGACCACAATAGATATAGAGAAAGGTGGAAGAGGCTTTACGGCTACATCAAGTAATCTAATTTACTTAAAGAACACGCCTCGTACTTTTCTAACCGGCAGTGTTCAGAGACTGTTTTTAAGTTTATATTTTGAAGTAAGATTTTGTAAGCATACAGTAAACCGACTTGTTAGCCCAAATTAAAGCTGATTTATGTACATTACTAACTCAAAATTCAAAACAGTGTATCGTTTTGCTTCATGCATTATTAAAATTAAGTCTAAGACGGTAAATGTAGAATTCATATTTCAATGAGAAAGATAACGCTAGCCAACAATTTTTTTCTGCTGTCTATGATCTGACACTTGTTTTTAACTATTATAGGTACGCTAATGCCAAATATGAAACGCATTTGTCCCTATCTCGTCAAGTTTTCTTTCTACGGCACTTGATAGGTTTCCCGAAAATTTTGGTGCTATAGGCTATGAACAAGGCGAGATTGAAAAATCATGGAAACTCGGTACCAAGGAAGATAAGATTCTCATATGATGGCCGACTACTGTTAGAGTGTTCAAAGGGACTGACAAACCAAAATACACAGCAGAAAGTACTTCAAACGAAAATGTATTCCCTGATTGTTGTTTTCCTTTTATAAATGCTCTTGTAATTTTTTAATGATTATTATGTAAATATTTGCACTATACTGGTGACTAATATTGTATTGAAATAAGCAAATGAATTATTAAATTTTATACTTTCTTTATATTGTAGTAGTTATGTAAGTAACCACTTAGCCACATTAATGATTCTTCAAAAAGCATTGTACAGTATACAGTTTAATTTTGACGTGGTACGGAAAAACTAATATGATTTTCGGATTCAGCACACCCGAATTAGTAAAACACAAGTCTCGCTCAGAAGTCAGCAAAAATCTTGTTGGCTAGTGGAATATTTCTGTTTCCGATACAAGGCATGTTCCATGTAATATCAAAATCGTGTATGTTTCCCGTTTAACCAGTCATTCTATATGCCCTGAACTAGTTATAGAAATCTTTCTATCTTTTCATTTCAAATGTAACATTTAACACAAATATTATCGTACGACTCCATTAAAAATTCCATAAATAAGCGTAATGCGGACGTATATTGCCGGCTCCTAAAATATTGGGCGGTAAAATCGACACTCCACGAGCACCTTAATGGGAAAAAATCGGATGGCTCTTCCTCTCGAATCCACACCCACGTTAATACACACACAACGAACCGATCCACGGCAAACACGGGTTGATTTTGAAACGCGTTCTTCGACATTAAGCGATTTATTAAAATCAATGGCACCGTAATTAATCACAACTCGTTGAACCTGAACGATGGCCATTTTAATAAATATCATTTACTGTATAAATGTCATGTTTAATACGTTGTACGATTTATCATAATGAGGTACAGGAGGCGCTTCATTCTCACTATAATGACGTTGACGTTCCGCTGTGTTGCCTCTTTTCTTGAGGAAAAGAGAAGACAGATGCGTAAAGCAGATACGATATTCTCCCGCGTACGTAATCATTAAAAAAGAATGAATTGATGTGATTGCAGGAGATAAATTGAGATTCAAATAAAAAAGGAAGAAACGGTAAAAGAAAGTATTTTCCCATAAGTAAAACGAGTGTTAGGATTCGTTATCGTCTGTGATTTATTTCCTGTCGATAGTTATTGAAGTAACCTTTCCATAAAACGGAACGGCATGTGAAAATGATTACATCTTTACGAATTCTTGTAGATGTTTCCAAAATATATCTGATTATTTTATTTGCAAGCTTTACTTGTAACATGGACGTTGACTATTGTTACTTAAAATTTGCTTTTATAAATTTATTTTGTCTAATAGTCTTAGTAGCTTCATGAAAAAAAAATCTCTGGAATTTAGCATAAATTATAAATTTAAAGAATCTACGATTTCGTTATACAGTGTGGTGATAAAGTTTGTAACAAAACGCATAAAAGCGTTCTATAATGTTTTTAAGAAAATCTCTCGGACAGGTCAATTTTTGTTTTTAGAATTCCGGAAAATTGGGGAATTTTTTTTTAATGACATCATTGGTTTTTGCACAATGACAATCTTCACTTTTTTTTCTATTTTTGTTAGACCTTCATACTGTTTAAACGGTGATGTAAAAGAATTGGTACTTTACATAACAATTTTTTTTGAATAAGGGCCAGTTCTACAGTACTCTTTAACCCATAAATTATACCGTTGAATAACCGGAATGTGGATAAAGCTTAGTTAATCTCTAGTTAAACGTTCTACAGTGCGTAATCTTAAATAAAATTTCGAATATATTGCAGTATAACTTAACACTTGTGCCAAATCGTAGATAAGTTGAGTTTGGTATAAAGGTTGGTATAAATATTTGAAATCGCAGTACGCATGGGCGGATTGTAAACACAACATATTAATACTGTTACACTTTAGTCTCTATTTCTAGTTTTCCTTATTTATTTATTATCAAGCCCCAGTATCTTAATTTGTCTGCGAATCATTTATATACGTCTACCGATACTTATATCGTCATCTGTGTTTAAAATTTGGTAACTGTATCACCCTCCGATCGCTTTTCAGTAACGAAAACTAATCGTTTTATTTATCGCATAAGGCGGATCACGTCGAAAAAGTGCATATAAGTATTAGGAACAGCCAAGTTTGTCGTTAGCGACTTGCGAAGTTTGGTGTGTATAGAATAAACCAAACTGGGTTTTTGTAAGGCGTTCCGTTCCGATCTACGGAAAGAAATAGGCCCTCTGACGAAGATTTCATGCACACGCTACAGCTTATAACATCTGGGTCAATCAGTTGAATAATTACCTAATTATGTGGTCACACTAAGCCAGGCAAGAAAACACTAAATCGTAGCCAGTATTCCTCTCAAAAGGGCGATAATAATTTACCATTTCCGGAGGACAGGACGAATTTAGGAAACCAAGTAATTTACATGATTAAATTCTTTTTATGTAATCTAATATCATTTGACAATTTGTTTTTTTGCTTTCTTATCCTGCTGTAATTAATTTACGTAGCATTTTTAGAGCTCGACTCATGGTAAATTCAATCTATCTCATTTATTCCAAATTAAAAATAATTTTTGTAGATTAATATATTTCTTTAGGATTTTAATGCCAAATTAACTTTTCATATAATTCAAATTAAATTCTAATTTTGTGTCATATTCATACATAGATTTATTTTTGTAACTTATTTCTTTATCGAGCTGCATGTCGTACGATATATGTCGACGCATTTTGAGATATAATAATTTTGAATTTAAAATAAAATCATTTGTGGTATTTTGTAAAATATTTATTATCGCTTTATCTGTTTGTACTAAATTGTGAAGTTGATTCCGTGGGTATTTTAGGAAAAGCTGCGTTGATTAAAACTTTTGTAATTAAATTAATTTTTATATCAGTTTCATTTCTTTTAACTTGTTAAGACATTAATATTTTCCGAACTGTTTCTTTTTTACGTAATTTCTTAGTCTATGGTTTACGTATGGATATAATTTTTATTACCTTTTGATATAGAGTAGGAATATATCTTTACAGTAAGAATAAATAATTCAATATTTTCTTTATTTTGTTAGTCGAGGCTTAAATATATTACTTTCTTATTTTTTTTAATTTGTACATTATAATTTTTCTGATCGGGAATATATGAATTGATTGTTCCCAAGTTTTTTTCTTTGCCTTTGGCACTTCCCTTAAGAGATACCTTTCAGGTATCCGGTGCAACACTTTGGTAATAGTACGTAGTAAGTAAATGCGTGAGATTTGAGTAGTTTGTATGCGTATGCGCTATATCTTTTCACAGTTTTCAGTCTGAGCTTCCGTAAGCAAAACTGAGTGGCGCTTCCTTTTATTATAGTCACTCCACCCGTCTCCACTGACTAAGGACATATACCGAAAATAGAAGTTCCCAGACATTGTCCGATACTACTACCTATTGCAATACAAACTTATTTGTTGTGAATTAAGCTTTTTTGTGTCGAAATTATTTGTTGGCTGCTGGTAAATAAGGACTTATACAATTACAGAAAGAAATTATGAAAAAGGAACATGCAATGGAGCTAGAAAGAAAAAGTTTTGCAATTGAACTTTTAAAAATAAAATTAGAGCAAATAAATAATTTTGCTTGCAATAAGTTATAGATTTATTATAACAAACGTATAATATATACCAAAAATAGTTATTTTATTTATTGTCTTCACCAAACTGTATGAATTTGTTTTGTGTATATTAAAGAGCATGAAAAATACTGAATAAAGGGAAGCATACACATTTGAAAAACCTGAACCTCATACTAATCTTTTGTATATAGAAAATTCTGTAAGTTGCTTTTAATTTTGAAAATACCACTGAGAATCTCAAAATTTTTAAGTTAACAACAGATGATTAGAGCAAATGGACATCAAAACAACTAAGGCAGTCGAAACACAATTATAGGACAAATATACAATATGTATATTTATCCTATAATTTTTTATAAATATTAAGTTTAATGTACTACCTTATTTCAGGAGTAGTTTTGTTTCTTCTTTTTAGTCCATTTCGTTCTGTTCTTAGTATTTCTCTTTATTTTCATTAACTAGAAGCAGAATTTTTCTATTCGGAACATTTGGATCAATTAAAAACTTTGTTTTTCGTCTTCAAGATGATGATACGCAAAACATTTCTAATTGTAAACACCTGATATAAATTGAAAATTAACAAAACCAGCTTAACTTTATGAAAAGCTAATTTCCAGTGTAGTACAGATACGATTACTTAGCAAAATGCAAAATCAAGATATTAACCTACACGAGGCGATAATTTACTCAGAAGCAGTTACCAATCGAATGAAAAATATTCCTTCTGAATTTGGAAACAAGCTGAGACAAAAAGTTGAGGCCATATTTAGCAGAGATCCAGATTTGAATATATTTTATCAATTCTGCACCGAGCCGATTGAAAAATCTATACATTCGAAGTATGGTGCACTTTTGCAACATTTTAATCACGCACCCATCACCAGTTGTGATGTGGAACGAATATTTTCTATTTCTAAAGACATTTTAATATCTAAAAGAACCATTTTAACACAGGGACACCTTGAACAAATTTTAGTTGTTCATAGTAATATTTAACACTTTCAATGTTTCACAGAAAAGACATAATTTTGAGTTTTGTTCTTTGTAAATTATTTTTATTCAAAATTCTATTGTTTCAGCAGAAGTTGCTGCCGGTTACCAAACTATTTATTACATTCGCTCTGTTGTACATTGACAGATATATATTCACTGCATATGTAGGTATGTACCACTTATGCAGCTAGCGACACGTATCAATTTATTCGAAACTTACGGATCGCTTACAGAACCAAACCTATCGCAAATACAAGGCAGATGCCTATGGGTTATGAATCATCAATCGCTCGAGTCCGTTTTCTGCTTATCTCTATGAAAAAATTTTATCAAGGCGAGCGTTCAGTAACGTTTACGTACTCGCATCATTTATGTTCGTGACTTCCATGAGTGAGCATAGGCGATGCAGACGCATAAAATAATGACAAAAAAAATTATTACTGTTTTAACAAGCTTCCATGAAATCATAAACTGGGTGGCATCTATGAAATATTTGAATCATTAAATATGTTTTGACACTTGTTTTAGTCAAATGAATAAATATTTTTCAATGATAAAGAAAATTATTACTGTTTTAACAAGCTTCCATGAAATCATAAACTGAGTGGCATCTATTAAATATTTGAATCATTATCTCAATCTCTTTTTATTATCTCTCGTTATCTCAATCTCTCTTTCCTAATAACGAAGATGGCGACATACCTTATCAGAATATTTGGTTTCAACAAAATGGGACGCCTCCTCATTTTGGCATAGAGGTCTGTCAATACCTTGATGCTACATTTACAGAAAGATGGATAGTGCGTCGTGTCATCACTTACTTGCCCCCTAGGGGTAGACTGGCACTGGAAATTTGTATTTGAGTGTTTTAGAAAGCCTTTGTGAAATAAATCGCGAGTACTCAACACTAGGCTGTTGGGTCATGCTTGATGGCAATGTACCAGTTCACGAAACACCCGAAAAACAACTGTGTATTCATTCACACTATTTGTCGCTCTTAGACTATTTTCGTTTTCTAAAACTGAGTTACCGTTGAAAGAAAAATTATTTGATAATTTAAGATATCCATGACATCGACTCTTCAGGACATATCACAAGATATACGAAGGTGAATCCCTTTGCTCCACCTCTAATACACTCACAATAAAAAATTGAAATAAATCTTCAACATAAGAAAAAGCCACAGCGGCACTTTGTCAAAGGACACTGGCTGAAAGTATCGATATCCTCCTCATCCAAGAGCCATGGATAAGTAGAAGTAAGGTGGGACGACTACAGATTAGGGTAAGGGAGCTCTTAGTTGGTGCTCCAGACACTACAATTAGAACTTGTACCTGCTTCAGAGCCGACCTAGACGCGAAGCCTATCATGGAGCTATGCAGTGGGGACATGACGGCAGCCATGATCAGAATGAGTGTCGATGGGGGGATATTGGAGACGACAATTGCGTCTCTATACCTACCCATTTACTCTCCAGAACTACCAGGGCCTGATCTTGAGGCCTTGGAGCATATACCAGTAAGATCAATCTGGAATTTATTATCGGCGCAGATACCAATACTCATCATAAGGCTTGGGGCAGCAAGGATAACAATTATGGGGGTCAGTCTATCTTTAGCTATATCTGCTGTACTGAATTTGTCTGTCTTAATCATGATGATAAACCGACATTTAAGACATCAAGGGGGGAATCAGTTATAGATGTAACCTTATGCACGTTGGGAATACGGGATATTGTAAGGGGGTGGAATGTATCCGACGAGCCGTCGCTCTTTGATCATGCGTATATCCGCTATAAATTATGTATAGATTTAACGGAACCCAGACTGTACAGGGATCCCAAGAGAACACACAGGGGTTCTTACAAGGAAGACCTGTTACAACCCGCTACAACCCGAAACATCCCTGATAGAATAGGGAATGTGGAAGAGCTGTAGTTGGCTGTTGCATGGTTGCAACGGACAATTCTTTTCTGCTATGAAAATAACTGTCCCCTTAGGGAGCGCCGTATAGCTAGGTGGGCTGCCTGGTGGAATACAGAGTTAGGCAATTTAAGGAAAGAAACTCGCCGGTCATTTAATAAGGCGAAAAAAACTGGAAAGCCTACAAGGCTCTCCTCAATAAATACAATGATAAAATAAAAGAGAGCAAAAGGAAGGCCTGGAGAAAATTCTGTGACGACATCGAAGGTGTTCCTGACATGGTCAGAATTAACAGAATTCTCAAAAAAGATCCTTCCAACGCAATTAGATCTATACAAAAATCGGACGGGAGGTGTACCAGTACCGTGGAGAAGACATTAGAGTATCTTCTGGGGGGTACACTTTCCAGGTTCGGCGGGTATGGATGATTGTGATACCAAGCTGCTACCTCTTGGAGGTAGACTAGGAATGATTGGGAGATATCAAACGAGATCTTCGAGCCCCATTTAATTAGATGGGCGATGGGATCGTTTGAACCATATAAATCCGCAGGACCAGACGGACTGTTTCCCAAGCTCCTTCAAGAGGGCATTGGGAAAATTATGGGTCCTCTATTGGAGATATTCAGGTCTAGCCATGCTATGGGTTATATCCCATGCGGCATGGAGAGAAACTAGGGTAGTGTTTATTCCGAAGCCCGGAAAAGAAATATACCCACCATAAATCATTTAGACCAATTAGTCTTACATTTTTTATGCTGAAGACTATGGAAAAAATGATATATTTAAATATTAAAGAAGGGGCTCTGGATAGATCTCCTCTACACCCACTGCAATAGGCATACCATATGGGAAAATCAGACGAGGGTGCCCTGCATAGCCTGGTGAGAGGGCTCAAAAGGAACCTACACTACAAGGAAATTGCACTTGTAGTCTTCTTAGACATAGAGGGAGCCTTCGATAATACCTCGACGTCTTCCAGTATTCGATCTTTAAGAGATCGAAAAATAAAAAGCACCACATGCAACTGGGTTCATAACATGCTGCGTAGCAGAGTAGTTCATGCCCAAATGCAAAACAAAACGATCTCCATGAGGACAACAAAAAGGTGTCCTCAAGGACCATTGTCACCGCTACTATGGAGCCTAGTAGTGGATAATCTCCTCAGGGCATTAAATGACCAGGGAATATGGACGCAGGGGTTCGCTGATGACATTGGCATAGTGTCCCAGAGTAAATTCCCGGGAACAGTGGCGAGCATCATGCGAAATGCTATGCGAATTGTGGAAAGATGGTGCCTTGAGGAGGGATTAACTGTCAATCCTCAACAAAGCAAGTTGGTAGCCTTTACCAACATGAGAAAACTAAATGATCTGGGCAGCGTAAGGCTGTTTGGACAAGAGTTAGAACTAACCAATGAAGTGAAGTATCTAGGCATAACACTTGATGCGAAACTGAATTGGAGCAGACACTTAGTCAAAGTGGCAGGCAGGCTGGAGATGCAGAAGAGCTGTTGGTAGGACCTGGGGACTAAAACCAAATGTGGTACACTGCTTATATACAGCAGTAGTAAGACCAACGATTACCTATGGTGCAGTTGTCTGGTGGAAGAGGACGGAGCGGACATCCTCGGCGGGGCTCCTCGCGACTCTCCAGCGACAGGCTATTATTAAATTATTATTATTATATACTGGAGGATGCTGAAAGTAGGTGAGTAAAATTTAAAATCTATCTGACTGAATTATATTTAGTCATGTATTGGTTCACCACGATGTACATACATTCATTAGTGTATCTAAATATTTTTAATGATGTGTTAAATATCCTCTTGGAATATTTAATCATATGCTATCTGTGCCTCATAACGAGTGCCTCTAAAGTATAAGCAGGTGTAGTAAATTTTACAATCTCCTGTTGATAATGTACCATACATGTTTAATAAAAGAGAAATTCAGAGCTCTTAGTGCGTTGGTCAATATATTGATTTGAACATGCTTAAAATATCCTTTGCTACGAGTAGTCGAGTATTATCTTGACAGCTCGGATTTTGAAGCATCCTAAAATAGAGTATGACATGAAGTTGCAGAACATTTCGAGTGTAACATTGGGTGATCACGTTAACAGTGATAGAGACAGGAGAAGGTCTACCGACGTAGACAATAGCTTCCAATACTATAACTCCATCTATGCGGCAAATATTGTTTCCACATAAAATTGGAGACTATGCCGTTCATCACGTCACCTTCTCACCCTGACCCGATTATCAAAGTCCTCCATAAATTCAGCATTTCTTAGAAATTCGCCTTTGTAACTGAATTTATGACATGAATATGCTTTTAATTATACTTCATAGGATACATTGGTTCGAGCAAGTACATAGAGGGAATGATACAATTATAGTGAACCGAATAGTTAACTAGAAAGCTATGACAAATACACCAAAATAAAGCTTGAAGCTCAGACAGAAGTACCAGGTAATGTACAGAAGATGTTGGGCACTGGATAAAAGCCATACAGGAGGTATCAAGACAAAACCTAGTGAAGAAGACAACAACAGAGAAGGTAATTTAACTAGAAATAGTACAAAATGATTATTTATTTTCTCAATATAAAATGCGTAAATAAATTGAGTTCCACGGAAAATGGTTAAATTGCTTGGGAATGTATAATCATTTATGGAACTAATGGGTAAATTAATAATAATAATAATAATAATAATAATAATAATAATAATAACAGCAAATTGGAAATGAAACACACACATTGCATGCTTCAGTAGAAACAAACAACGCAGGCGAGGATGTTGTTGAGATACCTTCATCTCAACCCACTTCGTCAACATAACAACTAATGCGCCGGGCCCTATGGGCCGTGAAAATTAACCCCCCCTACATGGTGTTATTATCTGCTTACTAAGAATGAAGCATGCCATATGGAGGAGAGCTGCATAGTTAGGTTACGGAAAAATACCTGGAAATAAGAAATAATAAACAACAATAATAATAATATTGTGTTAGTTATGCCAGCCATCTTGTTCTCACGAGCCGATGAGGTAACACACTGGCAACCAAGGACAAATTGAATGATCTTGTGAATTGAGGAAATAATATTTTTTTTCCTATAGGAAAAAAATTCTTAAGGAGAATTTATTTGACATTAAATGTCGTGTATGCGCAGATATGGAAGAAACAATTGATCATTTGATGGCAGGATGCTCTCTACTTGCCCCAAAACAATATCTCGAGAGGCACAATAGGGTTGCAAAAATTTTACACCAGCTGCTCAGACAGAAGCACTTGTCATATTCTGAAAATGTCCCGTATTATGAATATGAAGCAACTTCAGTTTGCGAGGACGAAAATTCTCGATTATATTGGAATCGCCAAATAATCACAAATAAAACAATTCCCAGCAATATTCCAGATATAATACTGACACTGAAGAAGGACAAGGTAACGTACATCATTGACATTGCTGTTCCGTTGGCAAAAAACACTGCAAATAACTATAGTGAGAAGGTAAATAAATATTTACCTCTCAGCGACGAAATCAAGAGTATGTGGAAGATGGACAAGGTCCTAAAGTCCCAATTGTGATTGGCGCAACTGGAGAAATTCCACAGAAATTACACAAGTCCATAAATACTTTGGATCTCTACCAAAAACTTTATTTAAAAATGCAAAAAAGTGTCTTTTTAGACACGGCTGCCATAATACGTCGCGTGCTAAACTGATGTTGCAGCGCGCGAACGCGGCAACGTGGCCGGGAGGCGAAATGACGGAACGGGTGGGGTGCTGATGTGGTCCTCTACTGGGTTGTAGCCTAGCATATGCGCTACAAAACTCTAGGGGGTCTGCCCGATGGGCGGACAGGTGCCATTCCGCCTTTCCAGCAGGGGAGAGAGGAACCAAGCTACGCGGCGCAAAACACGGCGCCGCGCAATGCACACACGACTTGGACCGGTCCTGGGCGGCAACCTGGCTAGGCTGCCGTTAACAGCACACACTTTCGACGTGTGTGCAGTGCCCCAGCAATGGCGGAAAACGTTAAGATGGCACAAAGTGTGACCGTCGTCGACCGAAGTAGCCGCTAAGAGTGTTCCCTCGGTTGGCGATGAGCAACCCCGTGCAGGGTGCGCTTCGCTGGTCTGCGCCTTGCCTCGATGGGGCGGGGGTCGGGCCGTCGAAGTACTGCGGAAAAGTAAAGAAGTTGCCGGGAAAGGGTTGGCGGCCCTGCGCAACGGCTGGTTCTCCGATCTCTCAAAATTAGCGCGACAGGACACTAAACACATGCACGAGCGCGCTAAAATACAACACCCCTACACTTGCGCGCTCCCACAAACACAAAACCACACACTCAGAGAGAGAAGCAAGCTGCCAGCAGCGGACAACACATAAGTTCACACCCTGAAAGTACTGGTAAGTATCTACTATAATCAATATTCATATAAAAATAAATGAATGATAGATAACTATGCCATCCATCTTGTTCGAATGAACCGATGGGGTAAGATAATGGCAACCAAGAACGAATTGTTCTTGTGAGTGGAAGAGATAATAATAATAATAATAATAATAATACGAATAAGAAGAGAGGTAGAAGTAGAACTAGGAATGAGAAAAATCGAAAATATTCAGGAAACCTATGAACAAACAGAAAAAGAACAAGAACCTATCGACGGAGATATTAGATACGTTGGAAAAAACACCATGTTATATTATTATACAGACCCGACACGAAGGCCTAAAATACCGAGAATACAACCATGTCGTAAAACAACCACACTGCCGCGCCACACTCGAACAGCTACAAACGACAATATATGCATCGCCGCGATAACAACAACAGAGCTTAATGATAGAACAAAACCACAGAGGGAACAGACAACCACACTAAAACCAAATAGAATGCCATACTGGGAAAGAAGTATATCTACAAAAATTAAAGTACTTCGAATACAAATTGCAAAACTAACGCAAGCAACATACAAAACAATTACTCAAAACTAGTACAAAAAAAAAAGTTGACGAGATAATAAAAGCACACAAAAACAACGAGAACACTACGACAGAAGAAATTCTAGACCTGCTGAAACAAAAACTGGCAGTCTATTCCAATCGGCTCAAAAGATACAAAGAGAGTCAGCTACGGAAACAGCAAAATAGGTTATTTAACATGAACCAAAGAAACTTCTATCAATCCTTAGAAGAAAAAAGTGAGATTCAACCAACACAAGATACTCCAGATATAAATACAACAAAACAATACTGGGAAAACATATGGCAGAACCCGGTGGCACATAGAACCAAACAGAAATGGACTCAGAAAGAACAAAAGAGTCAACAGAAAACGAACTTAATGACACCCGTTCACATCACCACCGAAGACGTCACTAAAGCCACACACAAGACCCTCAACTGGCGAGCAGCAGGTATAGACCCCGTCCAAAACTACTGGTACAAGAAACTACCTAATACGCATGCGAAAATTGCTAGGCTGTTCTATGAAGCTGTTGCGGATCCTCGAAAAATACCTGACTTTTTCACAATGGGAATAACATACTTGCTCCCTAAAACCAAACCAGCTAGTCCGGACCCATCGAAATATCGACCCATTACCTGTCTTCCATCAATATATAAGCTTTTGACATCTATACTGACAGATAATATATACGAACACCTTGAAAAAAAACCGAATCCTAGCGGAAGAACAGAAAGAGTGCAGAAAGAAAAGTAGAGGGTGCAAGAACAGCTGATAATCGACACCCTTATTACCGGAGTGGCAAAGAACAGCAAAAAACCTCTCACACAGCCTATATAGACTATCAAAAAGCATTTGACAGCATTCCACATACTTGGCTATTACAAACACTGGAGATATATAAAATAGATCCACAAGTAAGGCAAATGCTAAAACATATTATGAAGGATTGGGAAACAACATTGACAATCAACGTAAACCGAAAAACAGCAGAAGTAGGTAAAAATACAAAGAGGAATATTTCAAGGCGATTCGCTAAGCGCTCTCTGGTTCTGCATGGCAATAAACCCTCTATCAACTATGCTCAATGCGGACGGGAGAGGCTATGAAATTATGTGAAGTGGGCTGCAAATATCCCATCTGTTCTATATGGATGACTTGAAACTTTACTCAACAACAAGAAAAGATCTCGAAAAGCTATTGAGAACAACAGAAACTTTCAGTCATGACATAAAAATGAAGTTTGGCTTAGACAAATGTCGCGAACTATACATTAGAACACACATTAGACGCACAAGAATTTATACAGACAATGCAACCGCAAGACACATACAAATACCTTGGCTTCGAACAGAGCAGAGGGATAGACAAGAACCGCACAAAAGAACAAATAGCTCAAGAGGTCAAACACCGAATTAATCTGATCCTAAAGACAAAACTTTCAGGTCGAAATATGGGCACCGCAGTAAACACGTACGCACTACCAGTGCTAATGTACACGTTCGGTATAGTGCGATGGACTGCAACAGGATTAGAGGAAATAAACAGACTGGTACGGGTAACATTCACTAAACACCGTGCCCACCACCCCAGAAGTTCGAACGGGAGATTCCACCTTCCTATGAAGAAAGGAGGCAGAGGTATAATTGATATTAAAAACATCTACTATGAGCAGATACATGACCTCAGAGAATTCTTCACAGTAAAGGCACAGACATCAAACATCCACAGAGTTGTGTGTAACAATGATGACCGTTTCACTCCACTCAACTTAAAGGACACGCCAAACAATATTAAAGAAAAAATTGTACACGACAACGAAAAAATTGACGCGTGGAGAAACAAAGAACTACACGGCAGGTACATACACGCTGCATACAATGCAAACATCGATAAAAAAGCGACACTACTATGGCTATGTAACACCAACTTATTTGTCGAAACAGAGGGCTTCATGATGGCTATACAAGATCAAGTGATAGCAACTCGCACCTACAAAAAACACATACTAAAAGAAAACATCGCATCAACGTCATGCAGAATATGTGGCGAGAAACCGGAAACCATAGAACATATACTCAGCGGATGCCCCATTTTAGCCCCGAAACAATACACCAGACGCCACACAATGTTGCGAAAGTGATCCACCAGGCAATATGTAAACTGTATGATGGAACCACTGGAACAACGCCATACTACCAGTACGAGCCGAAAAATGTAGTGGAGTTGCCTGAAGCCATGATTTACTGGAACCGAACAATACAAACTGATAGAACTGTCCAACATAACAGATCAGACATCACGTTACGAGACCATAACAATAGCATTACGTACCTCATAGACATCTCTGTGCCAGCGCCAGCGAATATCCAGGCGAAGCACAGAGACAAGATCGACAAATATTTACCACTTGGCCAAGATGTTAAAGAAGTGTGGTGCCAAAACAAAGTGATTGTAGTACCCATCATCATCGGTGCTACAGGAGAAATACCGCTGAAGTTACATGAGGCTCTAAAGACCCTAAATATACATCCTATGACATATAAGCAGCTTCAAAAAATTGTCATACTAGAGTCAACGAGCATTGTGCGGCACGTGCTGAGCCAGAATACATGATAAAAACAACCACGAACATATCTCAAACCGAAACACCATATCTCCGAAAACAGGAACTAAACGACTCCTACGATCTAATGCGTAATAATAATAATAATAATAAACCCGCACAGGGTAGCCTAGAGATAGGTTACTTGGGACTAGCGACCCCACGGGTTCCTGAGCTAACCGTTGGGTTGGGTTAGTAGCCTCAATGAGGTACACTTGCTCCAAACACTGGATGAAAAGGATACTGTGGTGGGTCGAAGGAGCAGGATCCAGGTAGGATTAACCAGCAAAGACCGAAACAAAGAACGCAGGCGAGGATGTTGTTGAGATGCCTTCATCTCAACCCACTTCGTCAACATAACAACTAAAGCGGCGGACCCTATGGACCGTGAAAATGACCCCTCCCCCTTACATGGTGGGAGGTGTTATTATCTGCTTACTAAGATTGAAGCATGCCATATGGAGGAGAGCTGCATAGTTAGGTTACGGAAAAATGCCTGGAAATAAGAAATAATAAACAACAATAATAATATTATGATAGTTATGCCAGCCATCTTGTTCTCACGAACCGATGGGTTAACACACTGGCAACCAAGGATAAATTAAATGTTCTTGTGAATGGAGGAAATAATAATAATAATAATATATGAAAAATTGATTGATTAAATTTGATTCACCATATGATCGCAACCTATTCAATCTTACTACGCACAAACAAAAAAAAACATTATTAATGATGTTATATTAGTGAGCAACCTTATATTGCGCAGAATAAAGGCTGTCATCCTGGTGGCAAAAGACACGATATCATTGATATTAGTTGCAAATACTACTCATGCTATATCCAAATCCTTGAAATTATTAAAGCGCACGTCTGTCACTACCGATAGTGTAATCAATCGTAATGTAAACGTAACTACTTTGCATTTGGCAACATTCAGAATCGGTCCCTGAGGCTGTATTAAAGCTAAAGATTTTTATAAACGTCAACAAACATCAATGTATCACACTTAAGGCTTTCCGATGTACTCGAAAACACAGTCCGTAATAGCTAAGTGGCGGAGCAATGGTCCGGCAAACCATGGACGTGGGTTCGAATCCTGCTTAAGGGCGAATTTTTTCAATTAAAAAAATTCGAATAATTAGCGTCGTAAAATATAGAAAGCAATATTTACATTCACATTACTTCGCGAAAATGCAATTAATTTTGCATCAATGTATCACAATTCACTATGCACCTGTTAAAATCATATTATTGTACTAAACAGCTCATTTGAACCTAAAAGTATCCTTAATCTGAATACTTTTTGCAAAATGTAAACAGACTAAACACAATGCATTATCAAATATTTTTTCCTTTGCTGTAGTGACAAATTCACAATTTCGATATTTTGAATCTCAAGACGAACTTCACTGAAACAGGGTCGTATGTTTGGAAATTTATCGTGCAACCTAATTACATTGTGAATCATTCTTAAATTAACATGCACTAATCTCACAATAATATTATGGATTTTTGATTACCTACGCTAATGGGTGTAACGCAGGTATTTGTTTATATTCAAGTATAGCATCCACACCTTAATTATTCTCTACAATATTTCTTATTTGATTTCGTGGAATTAATGGATGTATATTTTTTGCACCTTTTATTCCACACACACGCACGTTATGTATTTTGCAACTAATGGCTTTTCACGAGTTGAAATTCTTTAAGTCGCCATTAGCATAAAAGATAATGGAATATAATAAATAATGCTATAAGGTTCTATCATAAAAATATACAATTTTATGCCGTTTATTGAGAAATACATTATTTCGTAAAGTTCTAAGCGATATAGAGTAAAATGTCAAATAACGTCAACATTAAATTTTATTATTTTCGTTGTGCATATACAAAATTTACAACCTCCGATCTACAGTTGGTGTCACTAAATAGAAAGGGACGTTGTAAAAGAAAAACTGAGCCCATTAAACTTTGTTCCGCAGGTTGTTTACATGAAAATTGCCGCTTATACGGTCCGGTTGCTAATTTAAAGTCTAAAAATTTCCGTGTATACTATAATTTACTTATACCTTGATGTTAATTAAGATATTATTTAATGACATAATATTTAGTATGCCATACCTTTTAAACACTTTTATTACATAATCGTTTCCAGGAAGTTCTTGTTGACTTGACATCTTTGAAATGGCACTTTTTATTTAGAAATTGCAATATTTAGGGCACGTTCCTTATAATAATTGATAGAGTTTCATTTACTAGACCAGGCTCGTGGCTGAAATGGCATGTTTGAAGATAAAACATTTTCGTTTCCCAACATACACCTCGATAATAATTAAGTTTATTAATTTAATATAATATAATGCTTGCTTAATTTTTTCATACTTTATTTCTCAATTTTAGTTTAATATTGAATCTCAAATGAAGGTAGGTTCCGTATAAATATCGCTATTTGTTTGTTAATAAGTAATAAACTAGTGAATATTAATATTAATATACATAAAAAGAAACCAAGATAGTTGTTTTAAAATACGTTCTTTATTAGCTACCTAAGGATTAGACAATCCTTTTGCCTTTAAGGTATATGTAGTAGATCTACGAACAATACAGTTGACTAAATGAGTTTTTATAATAATCTAATAATAGCTAAATGTTATTAACCTTTTTAACGGTGTTAAATATAAATATGAGTAGACCTTACACTCTAAGTAAGACAATTTACAATTATATCAAGTGAATAATGAAATTTGAGCTACGTGTATTGAGAGAATGTAAGCATTATTTTAATAGACGTAGCTCAAAGGGTTTTGAGCGACAAAAATCGATCTTAGTGGTAATTTTGTAATACTTGCTATTTATAAATATCGTAACCAGGGCTGTTGTGATGGGATTGGAGCTTTAAGGTTTCTTGCTAATGGGAACCAGGTACTTTCTGGATGTGAGTATAACTACAGCAACAGAACACAGGATTTCTAAACCGAAAATACTCCTTGTGGAATGATTTTTCGGTTGTGAAGGAATATATATTTTTATAAATTTCATGATATTAAATTCATGTATTTAATTTTGCATATACCGGTTGTTTTCAAATTTTGAATGCGGAGACCAAAATTTAGCGACGATATCTTAAAATTCTTGCTAGAAACGCTCCCCATTAATTTTCTTCCTCCATAGCCCTGGTTTCGTTTTATTTTACATATATTTAACTTCCAAATGTAATTTCACTTAGTATACGGACGCGTAAAATATAATATTTCTCAGCGAACGATTCGAACAGTACAGTGAATACAAAAATATGCCAACACAAATTAATAATATTTAATTAGTTAATTTTGCATAACATGAACAGACTATTAATAAATTTTATTACGTAAATCAGAACAGTGAATTTTTGTCAAAATTACCATATGTTTTTATTACTTAAAACATTATACTACCTTATTTAATATTGAACTTATTGCATCTGAGAACTGATAATTATTAAAATCTCATCTCACATGCAATAAGTTAGTGTCCGAATATCGTGTACTGATTATCTGTAACGACAGCGAAATATCGATATCTGCACGTTTCGGGACAGACTTGGTTTTTCATACATTTTTCTTTAATATTTTACGACGGTTTGTATAAGGGTCTACCAAAAATTTATGCTACTTTTCTAAAATGTTATTAAAAATTCAATTAAATCCAAAAAATAACATTAATTAATTACTTTTCTCGTTTTTTAGGATAATTATAGCTTAATGGCTTTTTTAATTGTATACTCTTCTATATTTCTATTTTTTTCATTTAAAGCATAATTATATGTTATAAAGTGTTAACATATCTTTCTATTCTTTTTCCCAATAAACTAGTTTCTGTTGTTGTTATTTTAGATTATAAATTGTTACAAATCTTTTTGAATACTAGTTCTTTGTTTTATATGTTACTACCTTTTTAATAAATTCCAGTTTTATTTTTCTGTTGCATTTTTATTTTTAAACATTTTACTTAATCTTATTATTTATTATATAACGGGTGCGCTAACTGTTAGTTCGTTTTAAAAATGCATATTAAATTAAAATACAACAAATATTTACAAATGATTTATGCCTTATTTTTGAAAGTACAATTTCAAGTTAAGAATGGAGTATTATTTCATTTAAATAACTGCCTCGGCTGGCTTTGCAGTAGCCCATTCTGTAGACCCAATTTTTCAGTACATTTTCAATCGTTCTTGGACGTAAATTTTGCAAATAAAATTACGTATGATTTGCGTTGTAATTTGTATACAGCAATGTTTGCATTCACATTTACTTCGCAAAATAACATACTAATTTGAAAATATTTAAAATATTTAATATAAAGGTCGAAAACTTCAAGAATTTATCAAATGATGTTTTAAATGAACGGTTAAGAAATTATCTATATATATATATATATATATATATATATATATATATATATATATATATATTAATAGCTAAAGGAGTAAAAATTAACAATTTTAAACTTTCAAATTGATATCTGAATATTAACATCGGTGCCTTATAGGCGGTTCTCATAAACTTGAAACCAACGTCTATCGTGGCTCAGTTGGTTAGAGCAACGGTCCGGCAAACCGTAGACTATATATATATATATATATATATAAGTGATTAGATAATGTCTTAGCCGTTCATTAAATATAACATTTGATAAATTATTGGAGGTTTTCGGCTTTTATATGAAATATTTACAATTTGTAAATATTTCATATAAAAGCCGAAAACCTCCAATAATTTATCAAATGTTATATATATATATATATATATATATATATATATATATATATATATATATATATATATAGAGAGAGAGAGAGAGAGAGAGAGATAATTATTTCGTGACCTTTGTATGTTATGGTAAATTTAATTTGTTGGCGATTTAAGGTCTGGTTTTACTTGAAAATGTATATGTTTAAAACAATCCTACATGTTTCGGTAAATAATGCCTTTTTCAAAGAATATAAAATATAAATAACAGTACATTAATATACTGTCGTTTATATTTTATATTCCTTGAAAAAGGCATCATTTGCCGAAACATGTAATATTGTTTTGAATATGTACATTTTGAAGTAAACCAGACCTTAAATCCCAAACAAATTGAATTTACCATTTATATATATATATATATATATATATATATAGTGTTTAAAGAATTTTGTTTTTCTTTTTTCTTTTATTGGCCGTGTTTTAATATTAAAAATAATACTAGATTTAGCCAAATTTAAAGTTTACCATTGAAATAGAAAAAAACAACTCCATAAACTACCTAGACCTAACACTGATAAGAACAAAAAACAACATTCAAGCAAAATGGTACACTAAACCAACCGCATCCGGCAGATATGTAAACTTTTTGTCTAACCAACCCCTAGCCCACAAAAAAAAATGTAGTAACAGCGTTAGTAGACAGAGCCTTAAATCTCACTAACCCAATTTTCAGACCAACAGTACTAAATAAAGTTAAAACAATTTTGTCAGAAAACAACTATCCACCACAATTCATACAAAAAATTATAAAACTTAGACTCAATAAAATTTATAACAAAACAAACAACCAAAACAATAACAAAAAAACCAATGAATTCACATATATCCCCACACCCTATATAACTGGATTATCCGAAAAATTAGACAACATATTCAAACCATTTAATTTTAAAATAGCACACCAAAGCAGTAAAAACCTAAAATTCCTACACACCAAACTTAAAGACTCAACACCTACACTAAAACAATCACACACAATATACAACATACCCTGCAAAGACTGTGACAAAATATACATAGGCCAAACAAAACAGTTACTACAAGAAAGATTGAAAGGTCACAAATACGCAAAAAATCAAACTGCTTTAAAAAAACACCAATTGACACTTAAACATAATTTTGATTTTGAAAACACCAAAGTAATAACACAAAAAAAGAACACAAAAGCTAGAGAGGTCTTAGAAATGATACACATTTTCAAAAATAGCAATACTATCAACGACAGAAACGAAATTGATGGGCTTTCAAAACTCTACTACCCTCTCATAAAACAATAGAAAAATCAAAAAAAAAACCCCTGCACGCACAAGACAAAACGGGGGAAAAAAATAGCCCCCATTGGAAAAAAAAACAGCTGTTAACATATACCCCTAAATACGGTCCTGACCACCATGCCCATTCCAAAGAACAAAAATTAAAACCCCCGCAAACTAAAGTATTAGTTCACTTATTATATCCGCACAAGCAAGATCGTTCGTTAAGAAAATTGGTCCCGGATGTCTAACACATGTGATACACACAATGCACCCTTGTTAAAACCAAACCAAACAAAAAAATGTGAGTTTATGTGTCTTTTCTTTGTTCTCTTTACTTATTTGTAGGGTAATTCACTTTCCAACTCATTCATACAGTAGTTAATCACTTTAATGTCTCCCTACCTATTCATTAAAGCTATTTTTATTTTATTTTAATTTTATGTAATTGTCAACGATAAATGTTAACTCAATTTGTAATCATTTTTTAATCTAATTTTAAACTAAAAATTGTTAATAATGGTTAGGTCTCCAATTAATTCATACAGACAATAATCACTTTAATGTTCCCCTACTTTTCTTTCAAGCTATTTTAATTTAATGTTATTTAATTTTCAACGTAAAATGCTAACCTAATTCGTAATTCATTTCTTAATATAATTTTAATTTAAAATTGTTAATTTAATTGTTATATCACACGAAACAAACACAGTTCTCATGTTCATTGTATTGATTCTTGTTTCGAGATGCTTGAAAAAGACTGAATTGATAAAAGTCGAAACGTCGTAAACAACATCAAAATTCAATAAAAGGTCGCTAAAACCAATAAAAATCTAGTATTATTTTTAATATATATATATATATATATATATATATATATATATATATATATATATATATATATATTGTTGTAACAGTGGAGGAAAAGGCTGGAAAGAAATAATTTTATACTCCGATGAAAAACAAAATATTTTTAAATTAAAATTTATTTCTTTTTTATACCAGAACTTCGGCTACGTTGAGACTCTAAAACTCTTTTAAATAGATCTCTAGGCGTGTGAGTAGTCCGTAAGTAGCTACAGGAAATGAAATACAGGTTTATAATTAATTTTCTAGCAATTATATTTGATTGATAGGGAAAAATAATAAATCTCTTTTATTCAAGTTCTTTAACCTAACATCCATGTAATAATAGTAGGTACTTCTATGGTAGGCCTGTAAGAACGTAATTTATTAGGTTTATTATAATCATAACATAACCTGTTTAATAAATAGGCTTGATAAGAATGAATAGCTAATATTTAAGGCTAACTTTTGTAAATATTATTTAACACTCTTCGTCGTTAATTATTAAATTATCACAAATTTTAGAAATTACCGGATGCCTAAGATGCTTCTAAATTATGAAAAATGGCGTCAGTCACTTATTGGATATCGACTACGACTGCCAGAACGCGATTATTTAACAATTGACAAAATTTGAAAATTATCTCACCTCCCATTGGTCATAATAACATAACGGAGGTGAAACGTAATGAATATATGTTCTATATACATTTCTGTACAAATGGCACTTCTTACAAAGTCAAATTAAACTTAATTACCAATTATTTAATATTAAAAGATTAAAAACTATTCAAATATTTCGCTTACATATCCTTTCACTTATTATTATTATTATTATTATTATTAAGACATTCATTCTTAAATAGGTTTATTTGGAAAATATAATTGAGTAAATATATATTTTTGTTGGGTAATTTGCCCCACAACAATATATATATATATATATATATATATATATATATATATATAAGTAAAAGTTAGTTAACGGGTGAGCGGTCTGTCAAGTAAAAATAAAACTCCTTTATTCCACTCTATATTTCATAATGGATTTGTTACTTCATCAGGAGTGTAATTGAGAGTTAAAATTTAGCAAACAACGGCACTAAACATGTTAAAATTCATCAAATTCAAAACATCAAATCAATATGCTGTTAGTTTATGTCAACCTTTTAAAAAACTCGTTTTTTAAAAGGTTGACGATAAACTAACAGCATATTGATTTGATGTAAACTTACTTAATTAGGGTTTTTCCATGTGATTATTGTGTTTGAATGCCTTATCTCTTCCTTTCTTTGTTAACAGCTTATCGTTTGTTTCTTTATATACCTGTAATTACCAAATTTATGTGCATACACTCATTTGATTTCTAGAATAATCATATTAATCATTATACATCGTCGTTTGATAAAGCTACAGTGTTAGCGAAACGCGTCACTTTTTGTAAACGTTTAGTAAATATACGTTTTATATAGTGAAGATTAAACAAATTAATTGTTTTGTTTTATTTTACACCGAATTATTAGTTTAAATACCATTACAATTTGGCTACTTCGTTCCTGTGATTTAACACCGTGCGATTTCTTTTATGTATTTAAGAAATTCTATTTTTTAAATAAATATATTCAAATCTGTAATAAAATATACATGTTCCTAATTAGGATTTCAAATATACCCTGACCCACCTACATGAAGGGAGAGAGAAGGACTATTTCTAGCACTAATGTATTTCCTCCACTGAAATATTAAATTTTAAAGCTGGACAATTTTCGTGAACTGCTTCTTTTTCGAGGTATTTTAAAGTTTCAAGTTAAAAAATACACTCGGTATATTGTGGCTAGGGTTTTTTCTTGCTTGTGTCTGTTTCTTGCTATATAATGATATAATACTACACGAGATTTACGCGTCAGTCTACATCAATAACACATTCATATTAAAATGGTAACTAACTACATACCTACATTATTTATTAAATTTATAATCGCACATCTTCGGCCTACCCGACGAAGCTGTACCCTACCGGGAACCATTGCTTTGTCCTGTTTTACTTATAACATCGGAATACATAGACGATAACTTTTAGAAGTTTTAGGTGTGATAAAAGAAACTAATTAAATTTGTTCATATATTTCTTAATGCGTTTTGAACAATATTTATAAATTAGGGCATTAATACTTAACGAACTCTATCGCCTAACATTCATGCAATTTTTTAGTATCACATTTATACATTTAGCGTGTAATAATAGCAAATTGAGAAAATATATTTCCACTCCGAATTCTGACAGCAGAAGGAAAGAAAAATCGACGTTAATGTGCGTAAAAAAAGAACAAAAGAACAAAGAAATCCTATCCCGTAATCTCGTAGTAACACAAGTTCAACGCATGATACCTTTTGACGGCGACGAATTATGACCAAAGTAGTCGAAAATCAATCATAAGGATTAGGCCTTAGGTTAGTCCGATCGTGTCTGGTCGGAGGGATATGCAGGCGCGATAGCCAAGTGGAAATGCTAATGCGATAAAGTCTTGATTGATCTGTTCTGCGGACAGGGCACGAAAGCTTCGAGTTTCCAACGTTTACGTTGTAGACCTTCTCGTCATCACCGTAAGTCGAATGTAAACACAAAACGCATTGACAAAAATACGTGCGATAAAGCAGGAGAACTCCGGTTAGACAAAGACAATGATAGAATCAAAGAATCACACGCTGACGTCTACAAATAAGTCTCATGTGCAGTGCCGGATTAGTGGGACTAGAGAGACGTACGAACGACACGCAAATTGTGTACATTTATTAATATTGCTGCAGTTGTTTCACATTTTGTAAATTACATGTCGAGTGTATTAAGATTAATTCCAATGTTCCAAAAAGGATTAATTAATTTTAAGTAATGACTTTTCTAAGTTGTAATATGAAATACACGCATATGTACATATGTATATTACGGCAATTGAATAAAATTTAATGAAATTTTACGGTCTGTTGTGGACAAAGTAAGGCAAATTAATGAAATAATTACTCACACCTTTACAGCAACGATATTTTTATGCAAATCACAAATGAAAAATAGGTAAATAACAGTCGCCTGTATTTGGCTGATGATTTAATAGTCATAAAGGAATTGAATTGATTCGGCCTTTACTCGAAAATCCATAATTTAAAATAGAAATAAAACATGGTTAAAATCTTCACTTTTTAATACGTAATCGTAAAACGTCAATTGCGTAGATATATAAACGATATTGTACTTTGTTTCACCGGAACACAAAGACAATTAAATTTGCTACTGGTATTCGTCAATACTATTCATAAAAACATGGAACAAGAAGTAAATAATAGCATTAATTTTTTGGATCTACTCTTAAAGTATCAACAATAAATTAGACTTTCACATTAACCATAAAGAATCTCATAGAGACATAACTATACATAATTCGTCAACACATCCCATACAACACAAATTAGCTGGTTTCATAGCTTTTTACATAGATTAATTAATTACCCACTATCCAAAGAAATTTATAAAAAAGAACTTAATTTAGTCAAACAAATAGCAATTAATAACGGCTACACAGACACTAACTGAAAATATGCTGACAAAAAAACTTTTCGAAAAAGCTATCTCTATGGTATGTATATCCTGTAATAAAGGATAAGCAAAATTTAGATTAAAAAGGTACACTGGGAAACCTAATGAACATATATCAATTGTATTTAGAAAAAATTAATACACTCTGCAAAAAAATTATGGAATCACCCGATTTTTTTTGAAAATTTTTAGTTTCTCAAAATTTTATGTTCTATAAATAAGTAGTACACAAATTAAAAAAAAAATAGAACAAAATGCAATCGAGAAAGCAAAGACCGCAACTTGATAAACATAACAATTGAAAAACTAACATTTAACAACGCAAAGAATTTATATAACGGAAACTTGAACTAATAATTAGTATTTCTGCTTTGGGTCCGTACTAGGGCTGCCATTTGCCTAGGCAAAGACTCAATAAGACCTCTGATGTAGTCTTGACCCGCCTAGATCTATTCTTCAGTGACCGCTGCTTCTAGTTCTTCTAGCATTCTTGGTGTGGAACTTATCAGGTTCGTAGTACCCACCCAATGTAGTCAGAGATGCTCTATTGGATTCATGTCCCGGCTTCTAGCTGGTTACTCCAAAACACATATGTCAACCTCATTTAGGTAATTTTGTATTATGTTGGCGATGTGGGGGCGAGCGTTATCAAGCGTTATCATTAAACGGAAAGTTGGGCCTATGTAAAGTGTAAATGGAATCATAAGTGGTTCTAAGATAATCCTGACGTGCCTATCTGCTGTCATAGAGCCATTATGAATAAACTCCAACTCTGTCTTAACCTCGGAACCTCCTTTAGAGAGCTATAAAAGGCAGACGTGCCACTCGAAAAAAGAACACATTGATACAAACCAAAAATAACTAGCGACATTGTTAAAAAAACCGCCAAAAGTTTAAAAAATAGGTAAGCTAACAGAAGTGATGAAATCACCAACGAAATTCTGAAATATAGGGTAGAGTCCATGACAAAAAAATTGACCGAACTATTTAATATCACATTGAAAATCGGAAGACTACCATCCGAGTGACGGACCAGCTTAACTGATCCAATATTCAAAATAGGAGAGAAACTGACCCAGAAAATTATAGGGTTAACCTTATTGTGTTCAACGTAAAAGTTATTTACAAAAATAATGTTCGAGAAACTGAAGCCATATCTAAACGAGACAGAAGAACAACAGAGTTTTAGATCAAATCGGTCAACTGTCGATGCCACATTTGTGATACGTCAAATAGTTGAAAAAGCGATTGAATTCAACGCGCCAGGCTTCATGTTCTCGTAGATTTAACGAAGGCATTCGATCGGGTTCGACTAAGAGACGTGATATAAATATCTCAAGACAATGATACAACAACACAACTTATAAAAATAGTGGAAGACATTCAAACAACACAACAAAAATACAAATAGAAGAAGAAATAAAAGAGCAAGTGACGAGTGTAAAGTAACTAGGAATTGAGGTATCGAGTGACAGAAGCAACTATCAGGAAGCAAGACAAGAGGTTATGAAGGAGGAAGGAGGAAGAACAAATACCTAAGAATATAAAGCAAAGTAAAGATCTATAAAACGACCATCAGACTGGTAATGACGTATACAGCGAAAACACGGACAGACACAAGCAGGACGAAACAACTACTGCGCAGGTTAGAAATGAACACGCTAAGATTTACAAAGTCGTGTCCATTACAATTGATGGGGCACCATCAAAGACAGGCTTTCAAATTAGGCTTGTTCCTTTGTGTCGAACTAAGGAAGACTTGTCATCATTTTTCGCATTCCATTGCATCATTCATCAGCTAGTTCTAAAAATACTAAATATGAATGCAGTCGTGGATATTGCCGTGAATTCAATCCGTGCACAAAGATTGTAACGACACCTCGTCAAAGTGCAATTGGAAGCTAGCGACTAATTCGAGCACACTGATTTACTTCTTTATACAAATATAAGATGATGAAGCCGCGGAAAGTTTTGAAGAGATTTCAAGAACTATTACCTGAAATAATTTCTTTTCCTCACGAACGAGGTAACGACACTGAGATATTGAAAATGAAAAATGGATCCGTGATTTAGCTTTCCAATCGGATGTGACAAATCATTTGAATATCATTAATTTGGAACTACATGGAAATAATAAAACCATTATCGATATGTTTAGAGCAACAAACGCTTTTATAAATTAATTGAAGCGCTTGATTAATCAGCTAAACAAAAAGGACTATATAGATTTTTCAGCTTTGAAAAGAAGGGCAAGTTCTTACTCAAATTATGACAACTAGGAGACACAACTAAGAAACATTCAGAGTGCATTTGAAAGGCGCCTCTCTGATTTTAAGCATCTGACGGATATTGTAACTTTCATGGCTTATCCATTTTCTGGTGAAGACATTGAAAAAATTGCCACTGAAATATTAAACGCTCTCAATATGGAGATCTCTTCAGTACAAAATGAAGTATTGCAGATAATTTCAGATATACATCTCAAAGCCAGAGCAACTCATGCCAAGTTTTGGTGTTTCATTTCCGAAAACAAATATCCGTGATTCAACCAAATAGCTCTTTAGTGAACAGGATTCTTCGGATCAATTTACTTGTGCGAAAATTGATAAAACAAAATATCGCAATTGATTAACTAACGAACATCTCGTGCGGTTGATACTAAGTAATTACGAGCCGTCCTTCGATAAGTTTGTGGATGATATGCAGTGCTATGCATCAACATCTAAATTCTAAATGAAAGAAGTGACTAGAGAAAATTTCTGACATTGCAATTTTGTTAGATATTTCACTTATACAAGTATAATATACTGTGTATTTATATTGATAAGATGGTGGTGTGGTAAATAATAATGATGATGTTATCTATAAATGAATATTGATGGAAATTATGTTTTCATACTTATATTTATTTTTCTCTGTCATCAGCTGATCGACAAGGTCGATCATAACATAGTACACAGATGTCGTGGATAGCAATTAGGCTAATATTATTTTAATGTATATCCCAGGTTCGATATAAATAAAATAAAGAAATACTACAAATATGTTTTAGAATAAGAAAATATTTATTAATATATAGAATTTATATATTTATAGCTACCTCTTCTGCTAAATAAGTTCGTTGGTGAATCTTCTAACTATTCTGAATCAATGTGAAAATCGATAGCTCATAATAGGTTATGATTACAAAGATAATAATAAATTTAACATTCGACAAATTCAAATCGATAAACAGTTTATTTTAGTGTTTTTAAATAAGTATTCTAGTGATCTAAGCAGTATTTAAATGATTTTTATATAAATATTTGAATCAATGCTTTAATGAATATATGACCTTTAATTATTTAAAATAAAGGTAAAAATAATGGGTAAATTACAAGATACCTGTGGTTGTAGGTATTTTCTAGACGGGAAGAGGGTCGTAACAGCCTTGGAAGCGATGTACAGCCGGGAAAGAAACAGGATATAGGTTATTTTCCAACTTGGTTAAAAAGGATGAGGGAATTCAGCGTTTCGAAGTATATTTAATATTTATTGCACTTTCAATAAGTATTCCTAGGTAAGTTTTCTATTTATTTCGTTGTAATCTTCGGTTATTCGTGAGAGCGTCCCATTATGATGCTTAGCTCGTTAATTTGTAAAATTGTACGTTTGGCTAGTGTTTTTTTATGTTCAAATGTATGAAATTTTAGATTTTACTGTTTTTTACTCGATTTTATTAAAATATTCGAACAAGGTAAAATTTTAGATGCGTACTATATCAAAATTTGAAAAAAACGCTATTTGTCCTTTGTTTTACTTCAAAGCCTTGTAACGTGCAAATTACCTTGAATTTTATATTAGAAATATATTATTTTAAAATAGAACTTTGATTATAAAAATTATTCAAATAGATTCATAAAATTGTTTTATGAATTTACAAATATGTATTAATATAATTTGAACAGCTGATTACATAGACTGCGCGTATTTCTCATTGACCATATCGCGCGCTTATGCAGTTTGAAATGGTGGGCGTGTCGAACCAAATGTCCATAAATTATCTGAATATTAATAAATTAAATGTTCTTTATTCGCGTATTTGAATTGAATGAAAGGTAAAGTAATGAAATCTAAATTTTAATTAAATATAATTATGTGCAAAGTATAACGGGATATTAATTTATTTAATATTATACATTAATTTTTACATGCATGCGTCCATATACAGTTATTTTCCCTTTTTCATGTCCCTTTACATTTCCTTTTACTAATTTCTAATTTTCTCATTCCTAACCTGCTGTAGATGAGCATCCAGAATCATAACAATATATTAGAAGTAATTGTAATGAATCATTTTCATAAAACTACTCCTAGTAGTCCGTGATCGTACGTGTCGATCGCCCGGCACCTAAATGTTTTGTGGTAGATCGCAATCCCTAAAAGTGTGAGCAATCCTGTTCTAAATGATTCAGATAACCTAATAGAGACTCTTTTGTTCAAGAATCAGTATATTGGAGTATCACCAGCAGATGGACCTTAAAAAAATTTGGAATATCTGAAGAAATTAATAAATTAAAATCAAGTGAAAGGATTATTTAAAATTAGTAAAAAAAGGTAAAGGAGAATTCTATGTAAATAAATAATACCAATAAATGCATTTCCAATGATTATACGGAATAACATTTTGGGGCCTAAAAAGACTTAACCGTCCCTGGTGCTCGTAATCACGTATTCTTATATCTAGAGAGTACATGAATGTTATCACAACATATTTCAGTTACAGATATTTATCTGTTTAAATCATTGACATCATTTAAAGTCTTTGTCAGATAGCGCCTTTTTTTCACAATGAGATTGCGGTATTTACGGAGACCGGTGCCATCTTTTTTCAGTTTATATGTACTACGTGTGTAAAAGCAGTTTATATTTAATATTCTAATTACGGCAATAATTCATGCGGCTGGTCTTTATGGGAGACGTTTATCGCTGTCAGCGGTGACTACAATTAAGAAAAATAATTTGTAGATCTTAATAAATTTCAACTCATAACTTGTGCAGATTAGGTCAATGGATAACATAGAAATGTTGTTATAAAAGAGAACGTAAAAGTTGCACATTTACATTTTTATAGACATTAATGAATCTCAGGATTAAGTAAATACAGCAAAAGTAGATTTATTTCAGATTTTGCCATTTACTGCACATGCACATAATTTATACGAGAAGCGTTCCAAATGTTTTCGGGCTGACGCTATAGCACAAGAACCTAAAATATGAGTGTGTATATCAAGTTTCAACGCGATCAGCTTAGTTTTCGCTAGACTACGGGCGATTGCGTAAAGTGGTAATTGTGTCCTGTCGAGATCATTATAATGAATGAAAAACATGGGCAACGCGGGTGCATTAAATTTTGTTTTACGCTAAAAAAAAACATATGGTATGTTATTCTTCGGCGTGGCAAACCTCCTATACCGAAAGTACAAAAATCAGAAATATCTGCCCTAAAAACTCTCAAAACGAACCCCGATATTGTGATATTAAATGCGGGCAAAGGCAACGCTACGGCTGTACTCCACAACAATGTCTCTCAGGAGAAAATAGACAGCCTACTCCAAGACGATTATTGTCGCCTCTCTACTGCCCGGATAAAACGTTCTGTATCAGATCTCATCAAACGATCATCTACTCCTGGAAGCATACTAAAATCTCTTATCCCAAGATACTTCAAGCCGCCGAGATTATATGGATTGCCTAAAATTCACAAACCTAACGTGCCTCTTCGCCCCATTGTCAGCGCTATCAACAGCCCCACATACAAACTAGCAAAATATTTATCTAACACTCTCAAACAATACACAGGCGATAGTAACTCTACGATTAAAAACTCTCAACATTTTGTGACTCTTTTACAGAATTATTCCTTAGATACTTGATTTACTAGTTAGTTTTGACGTAGAATCTCTTTTCACGAAGGTCCCGATCTCAGCCACTGTGACAATCATCTCTGACATTATAACCGCCCACCGCAAACCAAATGATATATCCGAACTCGTAAAATGTGTGCTTTACTTAAAATTCTGCAACAAATTCTATGAGCAAGTGACGGGAGCTGCCACGAGTTCCCCCTTATTCCTGGCTGTCGCTAACATTTTTATGGAAGCGTTCGAACAACAAGTCTTAAGCTCCTTTCACTTAAAAACAAAATGTTGGTTTAGATATGTGGATGATACGTTCGTCATCAGGCCGCATAGGCGACAGTACTTAGATGAGATTCTACATTTCCTAAACTCCGTCACATTTGATTTACCATGGAAGTGGAATCAGACAGAAGTCTCCCGTTTTTAGATGTCTTAGTGACTCGCAATATCTATGGCAAACTAGGCCACACGGTTTACAGGAAACCGACTCACACGGATCGTTACCTGAACGCGCTTTCCCATCATAAACCGGCACACAAACAAGTGGTCATCAATACTTTTGTACATCGTGCGTTTTCTATCTCCGAACCTAGGGCACTACCCTCTGAACTTAAACATATTTCTAACACCCTATTCCAGAATAAATGTAACGCCAACAACATACACCATGCTATAGTTAGACATCATGCCTCAAACCACGGAGCGAACCAGATCCTAATATCAGCACTGTTTTCTTACCGTATATTCAAGGTATCATCGATTAAATAGGAACGGTTCTAGATAGAAATAAAATCAAAACCATCTTCAGATCCCACTCTAAAGTGTCGGACCTTTTATCCTCTGTTAAAGACAACATATCTCGGCTTCAAGCTGAAGGCGTGTATCGCATTCCGTGTTCGTGTGGCAGAGTGTATATTGGCGAAACTAAGCGGCCAGTCGGCATGCGTGTGTCTGAACATGAACGTTGTACTAGACTGTTTAATATAACCGGTTCAGAGCTGGCAGAACACAAACTCTACTACGGTCATCAAATTCTTTTTAAAGATGACAAGCTTCTGTCCCGTGAATCGCATTATTTCCCTAGGAAAATCCTCTAATCAATTGAAATAGACAAACATCCCCGCAATCTTAATAGAGACGATGACTGTACGTTACATTGTACTTGGCAAAAAATTAAATTCAACTACGAAATTCCACGCCCATACACGCATGTGATTGGCTCATTGATTCCAGCCAATAGCAGGCCACCATCTGACCCGACTCTCCCTATATAAGTTGTGCCGGTTTATGTCCTAGTATTCTTCAATCTACTGCGAATCTACAACATTTACGTACAGCCCTGAAGATGTACCTTGCAACAGTGGACGAAATGTTGTCAATTACGTTAAGCTTGGCGGGGTTCCAACCCAGAAACCGAGATCTACATATGGAATGATTCAAAAGAATTCGGCGAATAATCAATAAGCCGAACCCAAACTTTTGAGTGGTTTGCGCATTTAAGACCGGTAGGGCATCCATTAAGGAAGACAGATCTTCGACATCTACCACGTCTGAAAACTTCGCAATGGTTCATTGATGGAAGCCCTCGTCAGACTATTCGCGACATCTGCGATAAACTTGTAATCAGATATGGTATATTTCAGCAAATTATTTTTTATTTATTTATTTATATATATATATAAATATAAGAAAGCATAAAACAATAAGGAAGATTGAAACTAAAAATATATGTGAATATAAACAAAAGTCTGTAAATGTGAATAAAAATAATAAAAACAGAAAACATTAACATCCAGTAATTAATTACGTCAAGATAAATACTACAATGCATATTTATCCGAGGTGTCATAGAGCAGCCGTTTGAAGATGAACAAACTATGGAAATGTATATCCATATTCGAAGAAACCTGATTGATGTTGGTGCTCATAACGTAGACAGGATACCGGTCCAACACATTGGTTCGAGGAAAAGGAATATAAAAAGTACGGGAAAGATGAACGACGAATGGTGGAATAAGAAAATAAAAGGAAGATAATAGCGTTGTACAGACAACTTTGTTGCGAAGAAGCCTATGAAGGAAGTTAAGGCAGGCTGCCAAACGTCTAAAGGCAAGGGAAGGCACGTCAAAGCGAGAAAGGAGTAGAGCATGATCGAAGGCCCTATGGGCATAGACACCGTCCACCTTAAACCACCTCTACTTCAAAAATCGTCGCTGAACTTGCTCAGGTAGACGTTTTTGTGTTTTATAAAATGGATACCATATCAAGCTGGCGTATTCCAAACATGATCCCACTAATGTGTTAAATAAGAAAGTCAATACGCTCACGTCAGAAAATTCGCCACAGTTACAGATAATAAATCCAAGAGTTTATGTAGCCTGCTTAGACACGTTGCTGATATACTCACTAAAGGTCAATTTCATATTGAAGGTAACGCCCAAGTCTTTAATTGAATCAACCGTGATACATACATATCTCCAGGGTGGTAATTGAAGTTTATAACATTTAGACTCTTCGTAAAAGATAAAATCTTTCATACCTAACTATGTTCAAAGGAAAATTTTTATTTTTGCACCAAGTCTGTATGTTAGCCAGATAGGCCTGCAGTAGAAGGTAGCCCCTTGAGTGGGTGACTCGAGATAACAACTTCAAGTCAGCGGCATAGAAAAGGCTATTAGACTCAATCTGGCCTGAAAGATCATTAATGAAAATAATAAAAAGTGAACATAAGTTAGAGTCTTGCGGAACTCCAAAAGTGGCAATGCAAGGTGATGAAAAATATCCATTGTAGAAATATAAGTTGGGGTCTTTTATGTAGATACGAAGTTAAAAAGTCAACTAGTGATTCATTAAATCCAAAACTCGTCAATTTAGCTAAGATAGCGTGATCCACTCGACTAATTGCCTTGGCAAAGTCGGTATATACGACATCAACCTGTGTCCCGCAATTCAATGCGTCCGCAATGTATTGAAAAAACACTGCAAGGTTAGAGACAGTAGATCGCTTTTTCATGAAGGCATTCTGATTCTGTGATATTGCAGTTGTAATAAGATAAGATGGCAATAGGACGATAATTGGTAATGTCCGAAGTATCACCAATCTTTAAAACGGGAACAATTTTGGTACTCTTCCAAAACAACGGCTAAAGTAGATGTAGTGGGAGCTAAATTAAATATCTTTGCCAATGGTGTGGGAAACACGTTTCCACAATCCCTCACAACAAAAGCAGGAATCTCCCGAAGTAAATTTATCCCTAAGCATTTTAGTGCTATCACCAGATAAGTGCCGCAAATGGAGAAACATTGAATTGGTTGATAGGGGGTCTATTTTATTGCCGTAAAGGGTGTATTACAAACTTTCTTAAAATGATCAGCAAATGCGATAACTATAGATTGAGGATCTTCAAGACTGATTTCCGGGAGCTGCATTCTACCTGGAATATGACTTCTCTTCTTCCTCTCACCAATATAAGACCAAAATTGTCTGGTATTGTCTCTAAGCTTATTTTCAGTATTCGCAAGGTAGTAGATTATGACTGAAGAATTGGGAATGCACCGCATTGCCGCGAAATTTATTCCGAGACTTATCACTTACGATCAAAAGCAGGAACGAATTACCATTTGCATTGAGCTTAAACAACTATAATGGATATAATTAACACGAAAAGGGCCACTGTCCTTTTAAAAACCAAGTTGCAGAACTCGAAGTTTAGTAGAAAATCTCAGTGGTCGACATCCCTTGGAGGGTAAATTCCAGACGTTCTAAATGCTATATATTTAAAGAATCTACTCTAAACTTTCTCTATTAGCAATATCTGATAAAACGTAGCCAGGGTACCAGATTACTAATGCATATTCAATTTTGGGACGTACCAATGCTTGAAAGACTGTCTTCAGTGTCAATTCAAAATCTTACGACAAGATCTTATAAGGTAGCTAAGTAAACGTGAGACAGGATTGCAGATGTGATGGATATGCGCAGAAAACTGAAAATGTTGATCAAACAAAGTGTCAAGGTCTTTTAGTTGTGTTTGCCTGGAAATAAGGGTTTGGTCAAGAGTGTATGAAAATATTAACGAATTGTTGCAAATAGTAGTTGTTGCAAACGGCACATTTGTTAATATTAAGCTTTATTTTGTACTTGTAATACCAGACATTGATTAAAATTAAATCCCTCTGAATAAATTTTCGCAAATATTATCAGATCGACAAGATAGAAGTGATCATTAATGTAAATATTGAACAGTAGCGGACTTAGGTTTAAACCCTGTGGAGCGTCTGAGGATACGGTGAATATACTGGAGTATATCACATTATAAAAAACATAACTGGAACGATTGTCTGGGCAAACTGCAATTAAGTTGACGGTAGATGAATTGGAGCGGGATAAACTCAACTTAGCAAGTAGGATACAATGATCTATAGTGTGAAAAGCTTTCGTAAAGTCAGTATATTAATTGGTCAAGCGAATCAATGCAGAAACTAATAAATTCGGTAATCACTGTCAGATTTATAATAGTCGATCTCCCCGGTATGAATCCGTCCTGTTGCGTTGGGATGTAGCGCTGCACGCAGTTATACAGTCTATCGTACAGCAAAAGTTCCAAGATCTTCGAAAGATGCTGAAGATGATTATATTATGATGCTAACGATAGCCCTTTAAATACGGTGTATGTTCGTATATTCTACTATTATTTCTCGTTTTCAAACATCCAGAGTAATTACCAAAAAATTGCTTATTAAAAAAAACTTTTAGTTTAAATTTTTTTTTTATTGTAAATTCTCTACAATGTTGTTTCGCCATATAATGGCTTCATCAGTTGGATGAAATACTGATATTTAAAATAAAAGTTTGAATATTTATGTACAAATTATTGAGAAAATGGTGGTGGAAACATTTTTACAATCTTAAATTTAGTAGGGCGAAGTTGTTTAAATCTAATTGGCCATTTAAAGCTAATTCTAAATTATTACATCTATTAATTTCTAAATTTATAGACAAGATAAAATACACAATTATATGTTGACATAATTATGTCAACACTATTCGCCCCAAAATAACATTTACAATAGAAACAGAAATAAATAAAAGCATTGATTTTCTAAAGTAAACCATAACACACCAAACTAATAAACACGAGTTCGCTACCTACCATAAACCAACACATACAAACTCCACATTACATGTTAATTCATTTCATCCTATAACACAAAAATTATCAGTATACCAATCAACGGTGTATAGTTTAATTAACGTACCTATGAGTAAAAGTAATTTCGACCTCGATCTGAACAGGATATGTACAATAGCATTAAACAATGGTTACTCTATAAATATTATCAATAACATCCTAAATAGTCAACAAAAATCTAAAACCCTTTCTTTAGTTTACCGAAAATTAAAAAACAATTTAACTAATTCCTACAATTCAATCACTTAGGAAAAATTTCGGAGAAAATGGTACTTCGCCATTAAACTTTTAAAACTTAATAACGAACATTTATACAGAACATTATTAAAAACAGCAAAGATAAAATAGACAAAGAATCAAACTCTGGTATATATAAGTTAATATGTGAAGATTGTAATAAGATTGTAATAAGGTATACATAGGACAAGCGGTGAAAACGTTTAAAATTAGGTAAAAGAACACGAGAGAAGTCATAAAGAAAAGAAAACAGATTCAACTTTCGCAAATCATTGTCTAGATGTTAATCATAGATTTAATATAGCTTTTCAAAATTTTACATATTCAAGGAAAAAGCAAAAACCTTAACTTAACTTAATTTAGAAAGTAATGGATATAATAATTTAGGATTAGCTTTAAGTGACCAATTAGATTTAAACAACTTCGCTCTTCTAAATTTAAGATTGTAAAAATGTTTCCACTACCATTTTTCTCAATAATTTGTACATAAATATTCAAACTTGTATTTTAAATATTCAGTATTTCATTCACCATATAAAGTCATTGTATGGCGAAACAATATTGTAGTGGAAAAATTTTAAGCCAAAAGTTTAGTACTTATTTCTTATCGTTATAATGAAGTTTCAACAAGTATCTCCTTCGTCAATCAACGATTTAAAAATTAATTAATCAAATCAAAAAGCCTCTCAATTTTCAAGGTTACTTTCCACTAACTTAAGGAATTTTTAGTTGGTAAACAAACCAACTGCTTTCAGGCAATTAACAAGTATTATGAAAATTCGAGTATGCAAGTTGAGAACATTTCCTTATTAGACGTCTTCATTCGAATTAGTTAGGAGTTATTATTTTTTATAATGGAGCCGTCTAACATAATCTGATTTCTAAGAAATTAAATTCTGAACTAAATACTCCAGCGAACATAAGCAACATATATTTCACGTTTATCTCACAACTGCATGTGGGAGTATAGTTGAGTAAGGGTAGCTGTAACTTTGGCAGTCCTATAAGTAAATTAGAAATATGTTTTAGTACTAGAAGTATCATATTTCACGGTGGTTTATTACATTGAACAGGATATTGAAATATTGTTTTTAATACACCTCAACTACTGTAATGGTTGATCGGTTTCTATAATTATATACTTGTAGTTCAACACACTCAAATCAGGGTCATTTTTTCCATTTACATGAATTACGATGAAAAAAAAATGGACTATAATTTCATTGTTATTGCTGTTGTTATTTATTTATAGAAGGCTAGGCATCGGGTTGTGTATTTATGTGGTGTAAAGGAATTTACACTCCTGTAAATGTGGAGAAAATTATACGAACTGCATGAATAATAAGAGTCATTGAAAAACTAACAAAGGGAAATTATGTTCTCGTGGCTTTAGCAATTAGTATTCAGAGAATTAACTGGTTAAGTTGTTGGATTTGTGTTAGAAGTATGTTGATTAGAGGGTTCCAGTAAAGAACATCGCACCTCTGTAATTTTGTTTTTGAATTTATAGGCAAATATACGGACAATATGCCATGTTAATAACTTTATTGAAACAGGGTAAAATAACAAATGTTTGAAAAACACAATAAATTTAATAAAAAAAAATTAGAAATGATGTTAGTATTTGATTAGATCTATCGGGAAAATTGGGGAATTAGGCTGATGTATAAGTTCGTTGCATTTCTATTGAACTGAAAAGCTATATTTCTTTTTAACAAACTAACTTATAACAACATAATACATAAACTACACACTGTATGACGAATATAAAGAGTAGTAAAAAGTGCGTGATCAGCACGTGGTCGCATTTTAATAAGTTTCACGAATATAAAAATTGCGAAGGCGAAGCGGTGTCCGACATACCGGGTGGCCGTCGGGGTATCCAAGATATTTCTTATATGAATTCAATAACTAATTTTAATGAAACGGTTCTAACGGTTCTTGAAATATCGGATTTTGAAATTGGCAGGTCGTATGGTTAGATGCTAAAACAGTTATTTTTTTATAAATTGCGTCATTTGTGTTAAAATCATGAATGTACATTATTCAATTGAAGTATCACCGCCTTAGTTAGGAAATATCAACGACGATACCCAAACCGCCGTCTTCCAGACCAGTAAACGTTCAGTAGAACCTTCACAACTCTACAATTAACAGGTGAGTTCCCTAAAACGACTTGTGAAAAAGAATTTATGCGAAGAAACAATGCTGCAGAAATGCTTGAGGTTGTTGAAAATCCTGGTGTTACTAAACAAAAATTCTGTACTTACTGAACAAACTAGGACGACTGTGCAAGACACTTTGCGAGAAAAAGGACTGCATCCCACTTATTACCAATCTGTACAAGAACTTCTCCCCACGCATCTTCCCTAAAAAGTTCGTCTTTGGGAATGGTGGAGCAATCATCTGGATACTCTTTCAAGAACCCTTTTCTGTGACGAAGCTACATTTACAAGTGATGGAATCAACAATTTTCAGAACCAACATGTGTAAGTAATCAAAAGCCCTCATGTTGTTCGAGAAAGCAACTACTAAAGAAGATTTTTCATAAACGTTTGGTTTGGAATAATTAATAATTAAGTTATCGAATCACATATCTTCGACGGAAATTTGAACAGCGAAATGACCGGGTTTTTTGAAGAATGATCTACCTCTACTATTTGAGGACATTCCTCTTCAAATCAGAAGGACGATGTTGTTTTTACTTGATGGTGTATCTGGGCTGTCACTAATTTCCTCAATGAACAGTATCCATATCGTTGGGATCCCATTTCTTGGACACCGCAATCTTCGGATCTCAACAGGCTAGATTTTTGCATTTGGGAACATGTGAAAACACTTACCTATTCAACGGCAAAGCCTAATAATAGGGACCAACTCATCCAGAAGTTTCATGCAGTGGTTTATGAGGCGAAAAACAATATGGAGAACTGCAACTGGAAACGAGAGCTTCGACGGAGGATTGAGATATGCATTGCACAAGGCGATGGTCACATTAAGCAGATTTAATAATTGCACTGACATTACGTATTTCTTAAAATAAACCACATTTTTTCCTAAGCCTTCTAGTAATTTTCTCCTGCTCCAAACCACGATATTTCAAGAACCGTTCAGGTTCGACGAAATTCAGGAAAAATAAATAGAAGCATTTTTGCTTAAAATTAGTCCTTGAATTCATATACGAAGTATCTCGGATACCTCCGCGGCCACCCGGTATAAACCGCATATGCATTTAGTGCAATTGTCTGAGTTTGTTTTGAGAGAGATGCAGCAGTTGTTTTCAGCTTTAGAAGTATGATTGAATTGAAAATAAGACAACTAATAATCCTACATGTCCTGTGGTCCTACAAATAAATCCTTCACTACGATTTGTTCCATTTACTTTCTATTAAATGAGATATTACAATTACTTTTAGCTTAGGAGCCTACGATTCAAATGAAAATAAGGCAATTAATATAAATTTTATGGGCTCTCACAAATAAATTCTTCCAATTACTACGTTTTTCTATTGATTGTGATATTACAATTACATTTAGCCCGAGAGCCCACGATTTAATTGAAAATAAGGCAATTATTATGCTCTGTGCATGCAAAAATTGGTGCTTCATTGAGATTTTTCGATTAATTTGAAAATTTACTTTAATTACTCGTGTTTTGTAGTATTATATGGAATCGAAAACAAATGAAATTTAATGTAGAATTTGTTAATATTATTTATATCCAACATAATCTGTATACAATTACAACATTTACTTTGAAGGAAAAACAAACCAATTAAGCTTTCTATATTGTTATTATACGAAGGATATCTTTTATGTCTTGCATACTGAGACATAGAGGGCGCCACTAATTAAATGTCAGTACAGTACAAAAAAAAAATCCTCCATCTTTAGTTAGCCTAAATCCAAAGTTTCAGTGCGATACAGCTACAACGAACTACCAACGTTAAAATTAGTCGAAAAATGGAATTAAATCGTGAAAATTTCCGCGAAATAAGTTTTATAGTTTTCAAAGACAATTATCTCAAGAAGAGTGCCCCGCCAAGTTGGTTTCTGTTTTCGGTAATGAAGCACCATAACAATTTCTCGTTGGTACGGAGAATTCAAACGTGAATGGATTAGCTTTAGCGACGATCTAAGAGCAGGATCACCAAAAACGGCAGTCACTCAGGAAAACGTTGATGTTGTGCGAAAGCTCATAAACGAAGATCGACATGTGGCATATCGCGAAATTTAGGCATTCTTAGGGATTTCAAAGACCTCAATTCAAAAAATTTTGCATGAATAATTGTGTGTAAAAAAATTGGTTTCCCTTTGAATACTGCATCTGTTGACTGAAGAACAGAAAACAGCTAGCGTGAATGGAGTCAAAAAACTCTATATCGCTTCAACGCGGAAAACTCTAAAAACGTTGCTACCTACGGCACATGCAGGCGCAGCGATGGCGTCTGGAGATTGTCAAAAACAAAACGAAATCCGTAGTTGTGTCACACAATAGTCTGAGAGCTTCTATTTATTGTATGTGCCCTTAGTTAGTAGGTGACTAAAATAAAATATGGTAGGTAGCGTCACTCCGTTTTGCTTTCGGAAACTCAGTCTGAAAACGGAGAAAAGGGATTGGACGATCTTAGGCGTATGTGCATACAGACTACAAAAAAATACAAACGCTAAATACCAAACGAAACGACAAAATGCTGCACAGGATTCCTGCAACCTGAAAATAAATGTTATAAAAAAATAAACTCCAACTTGCTAAAGAGAGAATAAAACAAAATAAATGAAGGTAAAGAAAAGGCTCTAAAAGAATTAATGTGTAGCCATTTGTGTAATTTTAGTTCTATTGTATGTCGCACCCCCCTACAGCCGCGATTGGCGTCTCGATTTAATGGATTCGTTGTTGACCTGTAACTAAAAGCAGTTGGGATTGCTCTAGGTGCTTTTGTTAACACCCTTGAGGATAATAAGATTTACGTAATTCTGCGTAGTTTGAAGAGTCGCATATATTGCTGATAAGGACGCAGGATAAGGATAAGGACCCATTTGTGAATTAAAATTGGAAAAGTGAAAAAATCCTCTATGGTCTGAGTTTTTGTTGAACGGTAATTCTCGGTTGTAAGTACGGACCATTTGTAAGCCCTCCGGAAGTCGTAATCAAGGTCCCAGACACCTTTATCCCAACAACGAGTCCAATTACCGGCGCCTCAGCAGCAATTACCGTCATCCACTGGCATCTCCGATCTCGAAGGACAATATGTAGACTCGTACATTTGTCTTGCATAAATTTCTCTTTAAATACCGTTTTGAAGATTTAAAAGGAAAAAAATCATATATTCTCTAACTTTCGAGTTTTAAATTATTAATGTGCTCAATTTGGAATTATAAGAAGCGTTTTGAAAAATTTAATATTACATTTGGATATACATATTTATAGCTATTGTAATCCATTGTTAATTTGATTTAAATTTTAATTGCTTTGGTGTTATAAATATAAAATTTTAAGGCACTATTTTCTAATCTGTTTTTACGGCATATATATATTATTTCTATTAAACATATTCTAAAATTTATTTTTATATGAACATCTGGCGTCAAAAAAGAATAAGTTTTTCTGCAAGTCGTGTAGGTGTATTTCTTACTATATAAAATTTTATTAACTTTATTGGAGATACAGGTTATTCAAATTACATTTTATTACTTTAATTATTATTATTAATCTGTAAAGCTTTCTTTTGGTACGTCAGGAAAGACTAATTTTTGTCATTTATAACTGCATCTGGACTAATGATATCTTTTAGTTTTCTTTTTATTAGCGTCACATTCATTATACTTTTGAAGTTTATTTTAATATTTTTCTTTATTCTCATATTATTGTAGCTTATTTTCATTCATTTAATCATCGCTTTATTTTTTTTATATTCAACATTTCAGAATTTATATTCTGTCATTTATACAGTTTGATCCTTATAAATGGTGTATGCCGTATTTGACTAACTTGGGACAGAATTATGTTCTTTTTCTTTATTATAAACAAGAACATGATTCTGTTCCAAATTAGTATTTGACTAACTTTTTTCCTTTTAAATCTTCAAAACGGTATTTAATGAGAAATTTATATAAAAAAATATACGAGTCCACATATTGTCCTTTGAGATCGGAGATGCCAGTGGATGACGGTAATTGCTGTTGATTGGCCGGTAATTGACTCGTTGTTGGGCTAAAGGTGTCTGGGACCTTGTTCACGACTTCCGGACAAATGGTCCGTATTTACGACCGAGAATTGCCGTTCAACAAAAACTAAGGCAAAGAGGCTTTTTCCCTTTTCCACTTTTAATTCACAAATGGGACGGAAGCGGCAATTCCACACTGTTTACGTTCTGCGTCCTTATCAGCAATATATGCGACTCTTCAAACTACGCAGAATTACGTAAATCTTATCACCCTCAAGAGTGTAAACGAAAGCACTTAGAACAATCTCAACTGCTCTTAGTCACAGGTCAAGGACGAATCCCTTAAATCGAGACGCCAATCGCGGCTGTAAGTGGGGTGCGACATACAATAGAACTAAAATTACACAGATGGCAACAACGTACTCGTGAAAATAAAAATTGAAACAATCATGAATCTCATACGTGCCAGAAAATTTTCACCTGCGATTCTGTTTAGAATGATCTTGTTCATATAGTATACGTTGATAATCAATAATAATTTCTCGTCTGTTTTCTTTCAAAAACCAGGTTTAATTTTCTTTCAAATATCAATATCATTAATATTTTGGCCTTTTAAATTTGACAATTGTCTTTCATTATTTATTTTTTAATGATATCTTTCTAAGATTTACATCCAACCTATGCACATTATTTTGTTTTCATGTAAGACAATTCATTCAAGATTCAATCAAAGTTATTTTCCCTTTAAACAATCTGTTAGCGTAAATAGAGTATATGATTAGCAAGTCAACTTGTAACAAAAAAAGTACTACCAAATCAAGTATTTGGGAAATGTTTACTGTACGTACCATAGATTTCATGTGTGAGGGAAGATTTTTGTCGCGTAGTTTAAAAAAAAATCATTTTACAATAAAAACATTCGTGAATTCGAATGCAATGTTGTGTCAAAATCTCAAGTCAATCAACCGACTACTTTCCGAGTTTTGCGAACATAATCATAGAGAGGCTGAATTTTTATATGTATATAGAGATATCTGATTTTAATTTTTAGTTTAACATCACTTCTCATACGAAATAAATAGATATAATGTCAATATACTTTTCATTTTTATACACTTTTAAAGTTTTCTTTATTTTCAAAAACAATAAGTCAAACTTTTGTACATCCTGGTATTATTTATCCTGTGAAGTATGAAATAGTTTCCGCGATAATTTAAACAAAAATAACTGGATTGCTTGTCAAAGCATTTAACATGGCATATATTTTAAATCTATTTTTCTAACAAAATATTCGACTAAATTGATCGTGCGTATGTGAACCTAAAACAAAACATTGCCTGCGCACACAATAAGCTAATTAATGTCAGTCTCCATTCAAGTTTATAATACAGAACCACGTACAGTTAACAGAGCTGTTTACAGTCACTCCATCAAAAGATTATTTACTTCGCTTATTAAGGCGAATTAAATATGTTGCTTGTTGCTTGTCGCTTCTCGTATTTAATAACATTAAGAGTAATTTGGATGATTTTTTTTCTATACTTTCCACTTGAATATGAAATGATTTAAACTATCCTAAATAACACAAAACGCAAAATAATTAATTGAATTGATTCGGTTTTACTTGATGAAGATCCGAAATTTAAAATAGAAATAAAACTAATGGATAAAATATTCACTTTTTAATACGTAATTTTTTAATACGTTATCGTAAAACAATTTTTTTTTCGCTAGCGCAGTTGCTTCATCGGGTACTTACAGCTATAGAGCATGTTACAAACTAAATTAAAAATACAAAATCAACAAGTTACGTTTTTTTTAAAAATATAAGAATTTACACAAATGTTGTAGGTTAATTAAATTATATAATCATTTTTGTTGATCATTACAAACACACGAAACTCCTTATTTATTGCTTACAAACTATCACAAATACTTTACAAATATTCCCAATTTTTCAATTTGATTTATAAATCATTGTTCTCTGTGAATATTTCCCTTTACTTCTACTACTTCTACTTCTATTACTATATTAACAGAACTGGTCTATCAGTTACATACTGTACAATAAAATGTTCAAATCATTTACAGTCTGGGTTAGCTGCAACGAAACAGTTGATACGGTCGATCAATTCGCGAGTTTTCTGTTTCGCTTTTCTTGGATACTGTTGAGTTTCGTGATCATAGCCGCTTGAACGTTTTAGATTATTGTTTTTGTTGTATGATCAAAGGAGTATAATAATTATGTATGAAAGTACTTAACAACAACTTTCAAATATACTTGTACAAATAGTCGTAGTGTGTAAATGTTAATCGAAAGAATTCCTTTCGCATTCCAAAAAGCTGACGCCATTATCCTTTCAGCTGATTTAATGCATTTCATCTTTTTCGAAACCGGTTCTCTTCCTGTGGTCATTGTTTTATAGATTCCAGATTATTTGGAACTACATATTTACTTTGTGTTTGTTGTTTTTAATTACAATTTCCTAGCCTATTGTTTATTTTAAAAGAAATATGTAAATTATGTTTCATAAATAACTTATTTGTCTGGATTTTGGGCTTACATAATTTAAGAAATAATGTTTGTTGGTTTTTGGGGACTTGGATATATCGTTTGTAAATTTCTTTTTACTGAGCAAACTATCAAGTAAATCTCTCTTCTAACCACTTTAAAGTTTATGCGAACATATCATCTAAAATATGCGAACATATCGTCTACATACTTATAATTATTACCAATAAAATCTGTAATTTGACAAGGGGATAGTCTTAGCCCACTGCTGTTTAACCTAATATGGACGAAATGATTAAAAACGCCAAAACAAAAGGAAAAGGCACGATGTGCAATGAATGGTGCATGAATTTATAAATACTGCGGAAAGCTACAACATGAAAACATCAACAGAGAAAACTAAAGCTATGGTAGCAGCAAGAGAGCCGACGAGATGTCAAATAATAATTGAAGACAAATGTGTAGAACAGGTAATGAGAATCGAATACCTAGACGCAGAAATATCTGGTTACGGTAACCTACAAGAAGGAAAACGTAAACAGGTTAATAAAGCGGCGAGAGTTTCAGGATGCCTGAAAGACTTGGTGTGGAGAAACGAAAACACCAATTTAGAAAGTAAAGTCTGTTTCTATAAAACGTGCGTAAAACCGCTTTTAAAGTATGCAGTCGAAGTAAGGGTAGATACAGCAGAAACCAAAAGAATTCTGAGAACAACAGAAATGAAAACATCACGATCTATCACAGGCAATACACTAAGAGATAGAATTCGAAGCGATGAAATAAGAGAGACATGCACAGTACAAGATGTTGCTCGGTGGTCTCGGCAAAGAATAAGAGAATGGAACCAACAAGTAAACAGAATGAACGGAGAAATAATACCAAAAATCGCAAGAGACGAAAAACCACCAGGAAGACGACCAGTAGGAAGACCTCCAAAAAAATGGAAGGATAACTGGCAATCGACGTCCCAAGAAAATGCACTGTAATAACAGGCAATGGCCTAACATAAGCATAAGAAGAAGAAGAACAAACTATTCGAGCAAATCGAACAAAGTAGCTGTCAAATAAAAACAAATTTAATTTTTTTTAGAAACAAAGCCATTCTAGATTTTTTCAGTATTCCCCTCGTACATTCGCTGGTGAATAATTTTATTATCACTCTTTCTCTTTATTTCCTAAATAAACTAATAATACATATTTAACTCAACATTTTATAGGTTTCTCCTATTAATAAATTCAATTTCGAAAGCGTTCTCGTAAAGTTTATGTGTAATAGATTAAAATTCTTTCTAATTTATAGAAATTCCCACACTCATCCATCTATCTGCTTGACCACTTACTTAGATTTACAAGTGGATAATTCTAAACGTGACAAAATGCCGCCACCAATGATACTTGTCTCTCTAAAAAAGAAGCTGCTAACGATCAAATGATATATGAAATGACGTTCTCCGAACATTTCATCTTAATTTTCTCTTACAAGGACGGCATTCTTTTGATTTTATAGTCGCTAACGCAGTAAACTTTTTATTACAAATTATGTACTTAACCTAGTCGGGTGATAATCTTGGGAAGTTAACATTTTTCTTTTGATAAAGTTTTATTGATTTTATACGAATTCTCACATCCAGACACATGTAATATGTGAGTTGATTAAATAATTAAAGGGTGTATTATTTACCTATTGTGAACCAAATATACACGAAGTACTATTATAACATAATTAATTAACATACCTTGTTGAGGTGTAGCTCCATCCAGGTGTAGCTGACCTTCGGTGAATTTAAGTGGGTAGTTTAATCAAAGTGAAAACAATATAAAATAAAAAAGGAACCTACTGCAATTTCCATATTTTAATTTGTGAACTTCAAACTATAATCATTATTTACATACAATAATCATTCACTGTTATTATACTTAATAGGGAATAATCTGCAGATGTAATCACGATAACAACAAAAACTAAAGAAGGCAGCTTATAATAGTAATTTACATTTTGATATTTAAGCTTTAAGTAATAATTTTCTTAATAACAAATACATTACTGATTTGAAGTTAAGAAGTTTTATTAAAATACAATATATAAGAAAAATGTTATAATAATTCATAAAGTTTTATAACACAACTTAAGTCGCTTACAGAAAGTTCTACAATATGGCTATTAATTGACAGTACTGAAACGGTACGCCTTCTTGTGGTTAAACCTCTAACAATTGACACTGTTATTTGACATAAACATTCATGTTTGGTTAAGGTTAGATGTACTGATAATAATAATAATAATTTATTCATCTTAAAGACGTATACAGGTATAAGAAAAGTCAAATTCAAAAAGAATATAGGAAAAATAACAAACAGAATACAAATTAGAAGCATAATATAAAACAAAACAAATAATAGTAATAATAAAATTAATAATAATAAGTAAATAATACCATTAAGAAATGCAATAAATGTAAATTGTAAATCAGGCTATCGGCCGTCGCAAAAGATCCTTCCCATCTTTAGCAAGAATTGAAATATCATCTGCATACATGGTCAGAAACACATGATCAAAAAACTGAACGATATCATTGACATACAAATTAAAAAGAAGTGGCCCCAAAGCAGATCCTCGCGGAACGCCATGTAGAATCGGCAGCAATCTGGATTCCACAGCTGCCAACGACCATCATTGTAGCAATGCCCAATCCTGACACAGTGTATGCGATCCTGTAAATATGAAGAAAACCATTCAGCAGCATGTCCTCTAATTCCATACTGAATCAATTTATCAAGGAGTATGTAATATTGTACGCAATCTAATGCTTTCTGTATATCGCAAAAAATTCCCACAGTAAACGCTTCAAAATTTCATTATAAAATTCTATTAGAGCTGTCACAATTGATTTTCCCTTCCTAAATCCGTGTTGTGGTAGTGTAGTTACTTCGTGCCTTGTCAACAAGTCCTCAAATCGACTCAACATGCAATTTTCTAGTATTTTAGAGATAGTAGATATTAGTGCCACGGGACGATAGTTTGAAGTATTATACGCGTCTCCTTTTTTTCTGAATTGACACAATGACTGATTTTTTCAGAATATCTGGAAGTATTCCCTCAGAAAAGTAGATATTTCATGACACTAGTTAATAAAGGCCCACATTCCTTGGTTATCGCGGCAGGGAAATCATCCGCTGCAGTGGAAAACTTGTTTTTTAACTTAGTTATGACACTTGTAACCCCTGCTTCCGAAAAAGGAAATATAATCATAGGATGTGAATTCTACATTATGATTACGGACATTTCCACACTGGGGATCTGACTCATAAGCTCAATGATATTTTTGCAAGTTCGCAAATAATGTTATATACTGAAGAAAAAGTCTTTTCAGTTCAGCACTATTTTCGCTCATACGGTTAGATAGACACGATGGTCCAAACATTGAATTCATCCACAATCAATTTTCGGAGTATTTCAATAAACAGGCATCAAGTAATGCTATTGTACTGAATATTATAACCAAATTTAGAACAACTGAAAGTGTCCTACACTAAGGAAAATGTAAAACTGGACGGAAAAAAAACAGTGGATACCGACGAAAATCACGAATGTGTATTCAGTCAAATTATGGACTCACCACGTCGTAGTCAACGGAGATCTGCTGCAAAATTGAATATGAACAGGAGGACTCTTCAGAAGATATTGAAACAACTTAATGCCCATTCATACGTTATTCAAACGACACAACAATTGAGAATGGGTGATTATTAGAGCAGACCAATTTCCGTGCGCGCCATGTGCGCCGATATGAGGATGATTGTATTGCATCAGAACTAATAAAAAGCATTCAGTATGTGTTTAGTACTTGCTTAGACTGCATGTAAGTCTAAACATACGTAATAAAATGTCGTCGACACATAAATCGAGAAAACGACCGTTGTCAGATGAAGTGAATAAGTTTATTATGGATTTCCCGGACTTAATATACGATGGCTCAAAAATTAAATGTTTAGTGTGCAATACATATCTAATGTGTTGGTCAAAAACACATTGTAAAGAACACGTAAGCAGTTCGAAGCACAATAATAACAAAATTAATCGACAACAGTTTATACATGAACTATGTGTAACTATGATTGTGTGTACACTGCCGTTTACCTTGTTAAGTAATGATTCATTTATTTCATTTTGGAATAAATACGCGAATCAAACATTACCGAGCACGACAACGTTACGAAGGAATATATCATCAGTGCGTAAACAGGTTGAAAATAAAATCAAAGCCGAACTGAAAAATAAAAAACTGTGGTTATGTGTGGACGAAACAACTGACAGCAAAAAACAATATGTAGTTAATGTGATGGCGCGGAATATGGAACCACATCAACAAATGTCTTCAATTTTATTAGCATACAGACGACTAGAACAATGTAATGCCCAAAAAAATTTCAGAGGTGCCATTAGACACTTTCGAAAAATTTAAACTTTCGAAAGACCAAGTATAATGTTTATGACCGATGGTGCCGCAACCATGTGTTCTGTACGCCGGTCTCTTAGAAAATATAGTCCTAACTTGTTACATATTACTTGTAAACTCCATGCTCTACACCTTGTGGCAGAACAGGTTCGTAGATGTTATCCAGAGGTAGATGCTTTAATATCGAGTACAAAGGCAGTGTTCCTAAAATCTCCAAAACGTATTCGGAAATTTCACGAATTGTGTCCCCATACCCCTGAGCCACCACAGCTGTTTCTGATACGTTAGGGTATATGGTTACGGGCGGTGTTTTACTATCTTGAACATTATGAAAAAATTAAGGACGTGGTTTTATCATTCGACCCGAAAGAAAGTGCAGCTATCAATACAAGCCAGAAAGAATTTCAAGATGTCCAGATTAAAATGGATTTACAAAGTATTCGTGAGAATTACTTGGGACTAGAAGAAGCAATAACAAAATTAGAAAATTCGTCGCTGTCGTTAGAGGAATCACTGCAAATCGTTAAAGATGTTCACGCACAACTGTGTGTTGTAGAAGAGGCAAAAAGTGAAAGTGTTCTAATTAAATTTGAAAGTGTTTTAGACAGAAAAGCAGATTTTGGCACCTTAACACGTAATTTGTGAGGGCACGTCTACAGACGCGTTAAGTTGCTTAAAAAAGTATTTTGATTATGTGAATATAACATCACTAGATGTAGAACGCTCGTTTTCCGAATATAAACATATTTTTTCCTCACTACAGACATGTTTTTCAGAAATAACCTTAGAAACGCACCTGGTGTTGAAAATATACAATTGAGATTCTCCAGTTTGTCAATCCTTGGAAGACGCTTAAAACTGTAATTGTTTTTTTAATCCTCTGTCGTGCACACAATCGCTGATTTCATACATTTTCCATTTTATTTATAGGTACATACAACGCTCCTATAATATGTACTATTCTTATTTTTCGTGTGTCTATGCATATTACTTTAATAGCAGAAAACCAAATGTGTATTTAATTATTTCTGATAGAATAAATGTCTTTACTTCTATAATTATATCGGTAACAAGCTCATGTTGCGTCCATATTCTATCGCATATTCTAATATATTACGAATTACACTCCCATACCGGCGCTCATGGCGTGCACGCAAATTGGTCTGCTCTAGTGATTATGCTTACTGCGTCAGAATCCTTCCTCTGCAATATAATAATCCCAGCTTCATCAGCAACATCTGGTACGGTGACGAATGCCATTTTAATTTAACAAGTAGACATAGATGTGTTCTTCAAACGCGATCTGTTTTATCTATTACAGAAAATAATAAAAAAAAATCTCTATACGTGTAAACATTAAATTTGCTGTATCGATTGTTATCATACAAGATGCATTAATATTGGCCCATTTCAAATGTGTTTCATTACTATTTCTGTTGTGATAACGCAATGCAGTTTGTGTGTATGCAAACAATCTCAATCAGGTCACAGCCTCGTTCCCGTAACGCAAGTGTAACGTGTGTTACAAATACGTCCTCGCTAACGCGAGTTGTTTGCAAACACCAACTACATGTCAGGGTTTGTATTACATTCCCTAAGTAGTCCGAGGACCTTCTCTTATGTATATATACTGTAATGTAAGTAAGAAGGATCATTCAGATTCAGATTCATATTCACGTTCACATTCGTTCACATTCACACATTCAGTCTACATACTAGTTAGTAAGAATGTATATAATTGTTAACCAGTTTTAAGTGTTGTTTATATTATATTATGTTACCCGTTCGTTGTGAGTATCATTTACGACCATAAGCCGCCCAACCTGCTTTCCAATGGGGCCGCCCAAGCGGCCCATATTACATGCCGATCCTCCAGGCGCGTAGGGCCCTATCACTTAAGGCCCTCTTATCACATGGCGTCCTGCCACGAGCTTGCACAAACGGCTCTTATCACACTGTTCTGATATACTTAAATAATTAATTAATTTATTACAAAAGTGGAATACACAGCAATATGTTAACAAGAACGTGAAGGATTTGTTAATGTTAGAAAAGCCCAATGTGGATTTAGAAAATTTAGAAAGGGTGATACGACACTCCGAAGAAAACGTGGCTCTAGTCGCCCTTTGAAGGTGAATCTAGATGTTCTTTTGCAACTTGTTGATGAAAACCCAATTACTACTACACGTCTATTGTCTGCCTAGTAGAGGGTAGCCAACCAATTCAACCATTTGGTGTTACTTAAAAAGGTATAGTGACATTATTAAACGTTCTGCTAAAATTTCACACAATATAAACGAACCTAAGTGGGAAATGGCAGGTAGACATTTGTACCGAATTATTTCAAAATACACGCGATGAATGGATTATGCGGCGAATCAATACTTGCGATGAAAAATGGATTTTCTTTTAAGTACTTCTACTGCCACAGACAATGGCTTTACCATCGACAAGTCGCAATTCTAGAAGCGAACAAAGATCGTTTTGGAAGAAAAATAACGCTCAACGTTTGGTGGAATAACTTTGATGTGATCCATTTTTAGTTTGTTCCTAATGTCCATGCGGTTAATTCTGAGCTTTATTATGCTCAGCTTGACAGAGCACACGATATTTAGCTTTGCATTAGTAAACAGAAACCGGGTAATATTCCATGAAGATAACGCAAAACCGCATACTGCAGTTAAGACTCAACAAACAATTTTGGAGCTCGGATCTTTCGTAACCAGCGTATAATCCTGATATTGCTCCTTCGGATTACCATATATTTCGTTCGATGGAATACTTTCTTAGGAACAGAAGTCCGAATAGTACATCAAGAATTTCATTATTCCGAAGAAGTTGGCTGATATTGTCGCGAGATACAACATATGGTAGAAAGATGACGAAGGGTCACTAATACAAACAGCGGTTATATAGTTTAATCTAAGTATTTTGTGTAATATAATGGTTTTGAATTTAAAAAAAAACTTCTTTCCGAACAACCTATTACATAACGCGTACATCAGCGTACAATCTGTTGCAACAGTTTGAAACTGGTAAATTGACTTGATTTCAACTATAGTTTACCGAGAATATTTTACCTGCTTATATCTGTACATTTCGCGTTGAAACTATCAACTAGTTTGTACTACTAAGAAGACAAGCAAGCTTTATATCGCAATCTAGACGAATTTACATCGGCATCAAGTTACCCGAAGATTTTTTAACATTTGTTAACAAATCAGATGGAGATCATTCAATTTATTAGTCCCTGCATTGATTCATATGACCAAGTTGATGTATTATACACCAATGAACGTATGAACCAACGACGTACTTTGGCTGTCTGACAACAGGCAGCGCTGAATTTACTTCTACGCTCGGTCTGGATAATTTCTGTGATATGGCGATGTGGTTTTTTTTTGTGAATGTGCCTGAACATATCCATTCTCCAGCAGGGGCGTACTGATGAGCCTGTAGAAAGGCGAAATACGTATCTGGGTCTCTGGGGAAAGATATGTTCGGACAGGTTCACAAAAAATATTAATAGTGAACCTGTATTTGTGTTCTTCACACCAGATTTTTAATAATATTTTATATTATTAAAAATACCTTTGTATTAAATTATTAATAGCCGCATCTAATCCATTATTTAATTTGAGATTTTGATTTTCAAAATAAGTGATAAATTTTGCCAAATTTCCAAAGTGTTCCTGAAGAAGTAGAACTGATTTTTTAAATTTGGAATTTGTACTAGTTCCTCGCACTCTGAAATACTTCGAGCATCGTCATTTAAACATATAACGAAATTTTGTAAACTATCGAAATTCTCTGCATAAAAATCAGTACCTTCCAATCATGTTCCCCATCTAATTATTACTAGGGAGGGGGGCAGTGACAAAGATGGATGTTTTTCCCTGTAAAGAGCTACTCTCAATGGTTCTTTTCTGAAAACTTTTTTAAAAGCGGATACAAGTGTATAAACTTCCGGAAAGGTGTCTCTGATATATTCACAGATTCTGTGGAGAACATGTGCCACACAAGTAATATGCAGCATATTAGGATATGTTTCCTTTAATAGTCTGCCTGTTTTTAACATATATGCAGCACTGTCACTGACAAATAAAAGTATGTTTTTTTGTACCTGTCGTCCAAATGATGCATTTGGTGCATATTCTCGTAAATGGTTTTAACTACTGTTTCCGCAGCAACTGTATTTATAACTTTTGTTGCTATTACATATGCGTTATAATGGAATAGTTGGTTGTAGTACACCAGCTACAACATTTACCACACAGCGTCCTAATATATCGACAGTTTCGTCGGCACTTATCCATAGGTATTGATTTGAAAGATGTCTTCTAACGCATTTTACTGCTTTCGTGTAGCACTTAGGAACGTAATATTTGCATAAAGTAGATTCATAAGGAACATTTCGACCAGCATATTTTTCAAGAAATGTTTTTAAGGTGGGATTGTTAAGTTTATTTAATGGAATATTTGCAGCGATTAAAGATTCACAGTTCTTCGTTAAAATTGTAAGATTCTAATAGGTCTAATTTCTGTGTATGTGTTTGCGATGCTAAGTGACGTTTTACGTACGATTTCTTGGAAATCTTTAGCGATATTTTACAGACTTTGCAGTAAGTTTCAGAATCACCAGCAATGGACATACAATCAGTATGACCCTTAATCCAACTCGCCATTGTTTCACGATGCCATTCTCGACATTGTTCCATATCATATCTGAAAAAGCAAGTTAAACTATGTTCGAGATCTAAATAAATTAAAATTAAAAATGTATGAAACCTAAAGAAATTCACTGGACACTTACGTCAAAATAATTGGGAGAAGTAGATTCGATGAAACGATATTAAACAGGATCTATTACAAAAATTACGAAGTATGTACTTAACAGTTAAAATAATGAAAAAAAGAAACTCACCGTGCTTTATTCCTCTTACAAAATATAAACTAATAAATAAAATTTAAATTAAAACTAAATTTAAATTATAAGGAATTTTACTGTAAAATTGGAGTAATTGCGTCAGACTTCAACGACAAAAAAAAGATGTGCGGTTAACCGAATGAATAGTGCTATTCAATAACTGCGTGCTGTACTTAGCGATGTCATAGACTATTTATATGGTCCATCGTAATTTCGGCCTGATGCGTCCGGTCTCTAGTCATGACACTATAAGTACCTATTTAGTATTTTACTTTTGTCATTATCTAAATATGCCCGGTTTCAATTAAACCACAGTTAAGTTAATAACATATTTGTTATAACGGTTTCATTCCAACACTGTCACCGTATCTTCAAGAGTTCCGCGGTGTTCGAACCTAGGCCCATTATCCTTCAATATACATTAACTACCTCGTATTTCTTCTCTGTTTAGTTAACGATTGTTATCACAACAACAAAATAAGACTTAATATTAATAAAAATGCCGTTGTCACCTAAACTACTTGCAATAATCTGTTAATATTTTCAAATATTCTCTATCACGCCCTTACTCCCAAACAAACTCAAATGAAAGACCCTTGACATTTTTTTTTAACAATGGTTCCAGTTTTAGGAGCGTATTTATTAGATCAACAATTCCATATTACACACATATAACTTATATATATAAAATTATGTCCTAAGTTTTCTAATATGAGGACACTGAAGATACCTCTTTTATATATTAGTACATTCTAAGCTTGAATATGCCGGTTATCTGGTACCCTTGTTACTTTTATCAGATTTTATTAGTTATATAATGAAACAGATATGCAAAATACATATCCGTCACTGTAAACATGGACAAACACCTCGTATTTTTAGCATTTACTTCTGTTCAATACATATGTTTCAGCCATCTAGGCCTCATCGGTTGAACTAGTGAAGCAATGTGTATACAAATTAATACAGATCTGTTAAACAACGGATCTGTATCTGTATCTACATTTACGCTAAAATCGTCTCCAAGCTATACCCAGTTTCGTTCTATCAGGCGACACCAATTTAATCAGTGACATCTGACGGAAGAAAGCGACTAGGCCAGAAAAGGCTATTACGAAAAAAAGCGGAAAAATACGTATATTGGTGCTGTCCATTAACACGCGCCAGATGGCGGTAAATATACAAAAAAGGGATATTTATCAATACGTTTTTGCCGTATTACGTATTACGATGAGGCCTAGATGGCTGAAACATATGTATTGAACAGAAGTAAATGCTAAAAATACGAGGTGTTTGTCCATGCTTACAGTGACGGATATGTATTTTGCATATCTGTTTCATTATATAACAACTGCGTAATACGGCAAAAACGTATTGATAAATATCCCTTTTTTGTATATTTACCGCCATCTGGCGCGTGTTAATGGACAGCACCAATATACGTATTTTTCCGCTTTTTTCGTAATAGCCTTGCTATTCGAGCGGAAGATCGCCTTTTCTGGCCTAGTCGCGTTCTTCCGTCAGATGTCACTGATTAAATTGGTGTCGCCTGATAGAACGAAACTGGTTATAGCTTGGAGACGATTTTAGCGTAAATGTAGATACAGATACAGATCCGTTGTTTAACAGATCTGTATTAATTTGTATACACATTGCTTCACTAGTTCAACCGATGAGGCCTAGATGGCTGAAACATATGTATTGAACAGAAGTAAATGCTAAAAATACGAGGTGTTTGTCCATGTTTACAGTGACGGATATGTATTTTGCATATCTGTTTCATTATATAACAACTGCGTAATACGGCAAAAACGTATTGATAAATATCCCTTTTTTTGTAGATTTTATTAGTATTATTTTGTATAGGTGCAGTGTGTAGTAGTTTCTGTTGCTAAAATTTGTTGGAGATTTCTGTGAGTTATTCCTCTGAAGTGTTTTCCGCTTTATTCAATATTCAGTATTTCTGTTACGTAATCCCCATTTGGTTAATCAGTGCTGTAGTCATAATGGAGTAACTTTGAATACCGACAAATGTGCTATAGTCTCGTATGTCTGTGTTGCGAGCCCAGTTTTGTTCCCGTATGCTCTCGACCATATCCCCATTCCCAGAATCGATGAGGTTAAGGATCTAGGTATGTTATTTGATTCTGCATTACGATTCAATAATCATATTCACGATATGTGTACCGCAGCTATTAAATTTTTGGGATTCATTATAAGATCTTGTATGCAGTTTCGTAATCCTTTAACATTAAAATCCCTTTATTACGCCTATATAACAAGTAGATTGGAATACGGCTCTCCGATCCTATATGGTATCCTCATTACCTGCATTTGCGTGGAGACTGTGGAGAGTGTTCAAAGACGATTTTTTTAAGTATCTGTCTTTCAAGTGATGGTTTGTATCCGGAAAGAGGCACTGAATATACGTCTCTCCTGGAACGCCATTCTTAGAATTGAATCTGAGTGATAGACATCTTAGTGCCAAATTTCTCCTTAATTTACTTAATGGAAAGATTGATTGTCCGTCTTTTCTGTCACAATTGAATTTTTTGGTTCCAGGACATTTAACTAGATCGTCGGATACTTTCACCGTTCCCATCGCCAACTCCAATGTGTTGCTCAAAGCACCCTTGCTGCATGTGGTACACAACCTTCACAAATTCTACCCTGATCCCTTCTCTCGGTGATTTAATATAAGTTTGACTACTTTACATGTGTCTACGAATTGTCATTTGGTATTTGTTTTATACTTGAATTGTATTTTTTTATTTTCATTATTTACTATTATTTTTTAACAGTGCCTTATACATGTAACTATTTTATGGTATACAGTATGTATTTACTTAGGTTATGTTTTGTCCTGTAATTGCAATATTTCTGTTGGACAATAAAGAATATTATTATTATTATTATTATTATTATTATTAATAGAGAAAATTAAAACGAGTCTTTTAAAGTATCTAACATTAAAGCCTCTGGAATTTATTCATCAAGGGGTGTCGACTTTCTCTCTCTCTCTCTCAATCTGCACGCAGAAGCACTGTTGTTGCTAATTGTATGGTGAAGCTACTAAACAATTCATACGCGGTTTCTGCTTCAACTGTAAATATCACACTCCCTAAATGCGGCACTCGATCGAATGATATTTGCTTTGTTACTAGAGTTAGATCTAACGTCTTCACCAGGACACCCCTCAATCATATGACAAGAAACGCTAATAAATTATGCACCGATCCTTTTTATTTATCTACAACATCTACTTGCCAATAAACCCGCTAATTATCCACCCTCCGTTATTCCCTCAGACGACTTAATAATTAATTAATTTCTTTTTCTTATTGTATATGTTGTTCTTTATTGGATTATATTTACACGCACTGTATAACTATTATTGTATTGTCTTGTTATTGGAGAAATCTGTATTTCTAATCGTAGCATAAATAAATAAATTGGCTGCGAAATATTTAAAATAAATTAATAATTAAGGCAGAAAGACAGCTGTTAAACATTATATGCGTCCTTAAGCCACTTGTAGACTTTACAATTGTTGCGATTGGATAATCATAATAATAGAAGTCTTACAAGCCTTCATGTGTTTTGATTATTATTGATGAACAATTATTATCAATATGAGGCTGATGTGATTTACCGCAATATATTTCTTTAGAGCCAGGAAAATATTAATAAAATATATACATAAATATTCTAGGTGGGCTATTGAAAAAACTCTCGATAGTTACTACCATCGATAATAATCGATTGTTCAGCGCTTGACTGTCGATTATTATCGATATTTTTCGATAATTTGAAATAACCTAATTACAAATTTGTTATATGAATTATTTTTAGTGTTATTTGACAAGACATGTACATTCTGTATGGCAATCTAAATAATTTCCTTTTGAAAGCTTAAACATTCATATCTATAATAGTTAAAAAGCATAGTACGATGAAACCCATTGAGTTATTTCTTTAGCTAATAGGAACAGGTTGGGTATAATTTTAGTGAAATAATTACATCAAATACTTATTAATATTTATTTAGGAACATTGTCATATTAACATTTTTCGGTTTTAGTCTTGTACGCCTTTGTTCTTTTATTAAACCAGCTGTACTAAACACTCTATCACTTTCTGCTGGACTTGCTGGAATACAGAAGTATTTCCTAGCACGTTGTTCTACTCTGTACCCTTTTGTTACTTACCTTCCACAATAAAAGAGGATCTACGTCCTGATTTGAATTTGGCCTTTCGAGTTATTGCCTTTTAGTTATTATTACATCAGTTGTAATTGAGTTTACTTCATCTTTTATTCTTTCTTGCAAAAATCCAAATAAAGTGACTTTTGATGTGGACTGATATAATATGTAGTTCTATTTTTATTGATACAAGCCCGAATGCCGCCTGTAATTGGCGTTAACAATCGTGCATTAAGGACGACGAGGTCAAGGCATTGTGTTGCTTTCTGACAGTGCACGTCCCCATTCTGCTGGTGTCACTCACATAACCTCGTTGAAAAATTTGGTTGGGTGTAGTTCGATTACCCGCCGTATACCCGCGATCTCGCACCTTCTGATTACCACTTATTCTTGAAATTGTAGCGTGATTTTGGAGGAAGGCGCTTTGACAGCGATAGCGACGTAAAGTAACGGTGTTCTGCAGTGGCTGTCTTCACTGGCGGCATCTTTCTATGAAGAGAGTATAGAAAAATTGGTTTTACGCTCTGACTACGGTTTAGTTTCCGTACAAGTCTCATATTTACAAACTGACCGAATATTATTGAAATCGATATTGACCTGAGAATTTTCCTAGGTTATAGCATCTAAAAAGAGGTTGGAATTATATTCCAAAAGCTAATTAAGGTAAACTGTAGTAAACGAAATGCACAAGTAGAAATATAAATGCATCCTAAGATTTTTTTTCTTTAATAAACTGTAAAACGAAAAATTTGACAAGTGTTTCCTTGGATTATTTCGTAAAAGGCGAACTCTCTTCTCACAATTTCACTGTCTACGAGTAATAAACCAGTAAATGGCACCTTTAGCAATGCAAAAACCAAAATCCTCACTGCACATTTTGAAGCAGCGAAAAGTTTTAAACGGCTTACTGCATACAACGTAAAGTGTTTTAAATTTTACTTTAATTGCCGGGCAGAAAGAAATCCGGGCTTGTTTAATCCGACGAATAGGACGAGAGCGAATCTGCTGGAGCGAAGGCTTTTGTTTTCACGTCTCTAGATCCGGTTGGACGGGAATTAGAATTGGAATCTTTTAAATGGACGCTAATTGGTTTCCGTAAACGAAGAATTTTTAGTTGAATGACCTTTCGATGAATTCCAAGGTGTGAATCATGCATCTTAGAATATAAGATTAAGAATTGACAGAAACAAGTATATTTTTTTAATTTGCAATTAGCTTTTCTATAGTATAACTGGTTCTTAATACTTTTGGTTTTTAAAGGAATTTTATATATTTTACAGTTTCATAAATATACTTAATTAATATTTAATCAATATTTTTCCTTAAACAATTTCAATTCTCAAAAACGGCAAGCAGTATTTATTCATGTGTAAACATTGTTACCATACTCAGTTTAAATAAAATATATTTATAGTTGGGATTCGAATATTTTCGTTTGACACCTTAATACGTGATAATGGGCGTTATAAGTGGTGACGTCACATGCGTCATCTTATTAGGGAAGGTCAGCGTCTATTATCCAAGTAAACTTTGATGTAATGGTATATTTTCATAAGAGAAATTTTATATTTATTTTAATTTGTTCTTGTAGTTAAATAACTAATAAAAGGTAAGTATAGACATAGTATATAACATCCAAAATAACAAGAAAGCCTTTATTGGTATGTGTTCATTAATTTAAGTTGAATTTTATCCAAATTTAATCATGTGAGGTTATGACATCATTAATATTGTTATTGCTATGATTAAATGTACAATTGTATATATCTATATATATATATAGATAATTATTTCGTGACCTTTTGATGTTATGGTAGATTTAATTAGTTGGCGATTTAAGGTCTGGTTTTACTTAAAATGCATATATTTAAAACAATCTTACATGTTTCGGCAAGTAACGCGTTCCTCACGAGGGTCCTTGGAATAAGAAGACAACGTATGAAAAAGGTAAAGATGTAATTATATAGAATATAAATCCAAAATGTTTTTTTACCAAAATTCCCTCTCATAAGCAAGAAAAAAAATGAAAAATATATTTAACAAAATGTTGTCACGGCACTGTGCCATCGACTATATTATAAAAGACGATATCCTAAAGTTGACTGACAATAACAAAAAGACTTGTTTTTTTATTTACCAATTTACCATCCCACTCAGCTGTTACGTATATAAACATACGCTGTAGCGTATGTGTGGGTGGGTATTTATTATTTATACACATTCTGAATACTTTGAATTCATAGGCGTCACGTAATACTATTTTCAAGGTCTTTCTAATTTCGGGGTTTGCATCGTAATTGACTCACATTGATCACAAAATTTTAGATTTACGTTCTATATATATACATCTTTCCATTGATCTTATGTTGTCACTTTATTTCAAGGACACTTGTATATATGTATATATACAAGTGTGCTTGAAATAAAGTGACAACATAAGATAAATGGAAAGATGTATATATATATACATATATAGAACGTAAATCTAAAATTTTAATAAACGGCTAAGAAATTATCTAAACAATTATATATATATATATATATATATATATATATATATATATATATATTGAATTTAATTGGAGTGAGAAATAGCAATTATTTAAATCTCCTCTCACATGTAAGAATATGTTAGAATATCGTGTACTGATGATCTGTAACGACAGTGAAATATCGATATATGCACGTTTCTGGACGGATGTGGTTTTTCTATTTCAGTCCTTTTAGTGGTTTAGTAGTTTACGTGTTCCAGATTGTAAACACTAGAATCCCAGAGAAACATTAAGGTTTTTAAAGTTAACCTTTACAGGCCAGAGAAAAAGGAACATATTTTCTGGATCTATTTAATGTATTTATTTTTTGCAATTTATAATAAATTATGAAAAATAATTATGTACCTACTAAACTGCTCTAACATACAATTTTAAACAGGTAATAATAACAAAAGTCATCCTATTTACAATTTTTATTTTTGTAGTATTTTTTTTTTATTTTCCACTCCAAACAGCACTATCATGTATATGTCAATCAGGTGACTGTAAAATTATGGTGAATACTTATTCCTTGTGCAAGTCTTCGGCATTGCACTAAACTTACTTACTGTTAATCAAATTTTTCCAATGGTAACCCAATGTTCATTCACTTTGTCCTTCTTGCTAGTTTGGCAACAAATTTTATAGTTGCTTGTGACACGGCATATTTCGTGACTACTTAATTATATTTCACCAGTTGCCCTTATATAATCAGCAAATAACATTTTCTCAATGGACACTATTACCTGGTAGTTTTGAAATGGCTCACCACTTAGTAACCAACATTTCCAGTAAGGCTAAATTTAAATCTTTGAATAACTTCATCGGTTACAGCTCTACGACAGCATAGCAGCTTTGATTAGTTGGAAAAGTCTTTTTAATTTCATAACCGACATAGCTTCCACTTGTTTTAGTTGCTTCAATTAACATGCTATGTCTGTAACATCATGCTGTGATAACCAAATAAACAGGACGGCGAGACCTCGTGCACACATGCATTTTCCATTTATACCAATAGACATCTTAAATAATAATATTATCGCAAACTCATGGTACATGAACAAAGTATTAATAAATACGCCTCTATTTTATATGGCTTACTATTCATGCTGGCATGTACATCTTCAAGACGCATGGTTAGGCTAATGGAAGTATTAAATTTCATGACCATTAGTATAAGCATCCCCTCCCCCTGCTGCAGTTGACCCCTGAATGAAATAATATATGTACTCATTAAAACAATCAAAATATTATAAATTGCATAGTAAGGTTATGTTATGTTGGTACTATTGTTGTAATTATTTCAAGTTCGTCTAAACTTATTAATAAAAATAGTGCTATAATTAAACACCGTCCTTCTCAATCGATTCACAGAGGCGCAGACAAGCTAGAGGTTCAGAACTCTTACTTTACCAGCGCTCCGCATATACATATATATATATATATATATATATATATATATATATATATATATATATATATAACATTTGATAAATTATTGAAGGTTTTCGGCTTTTATATGAAATATTTACAAATATCAAGTTAGTATGTATGTAATTGCAAAGTAAGGGGGGATGTAAACATTGCTGTCTACAAATTACAAAGCAAATCATACGAAATTTTTAATTGAAAAAATGTCTATGTCTATATATATATATAAATATCTATATATATATATATATATATATATATATATATATATATATATATATATAATAAATAAAAAGTTTTTTTTGGTTTTAGCGACCTTTATTTATTTATTTGTGAAAAAAACATTTTATTTCCGGTCTTTGTCAAATTCCATATAGAAACTGTAAAGGAACAAAAAATTAAGTTTTCATACTATTTTATTTGAAAGATTTGTAAACTAAACTTAGTTTCTTATAAACATCGAATCTATATATATATATATATATATATATATATATATATATAAATATAATATTTTCGTGACCTTGGTATGATATGGTAAATTCAATCAGTCGGCGATTAAAGGTCTGGTTTACTTCAAAGTATATATATATATATATATATCTAAAACAACCCTACATGTTTCGGCAATGATGCCTTTATCAAGGATATAAAGTATAAATGACAGAATTATTATTATTCTGTCATTTATATTTTATATCCTTGATAAAGGCATCATTGCCGAAACATGTAGGGTTGTTTTAAATATATATATTTTGAAGTAAATCAAACCTTTAATCGCCGACTGATTGAATTTACCATATATATATATATATATATATATATATATATATATATATATATATATAATTCTCTTGATAAAGGCGTACACAGCCGAAACATGTAGAGTTTTTTAAATACATATATTTTGAAGTAATCTACAGACCTTTAATCGCCTACTGATTAGGTTTACCATATATATGTATATATATATATATATATATATGGTAAACCTATATATATATATATATATAAATGAAGCGTTGTTCTTCGGGATATTTCGCCGCGTTTGGATGATTTCGTCCTGAGAAGGACAACTTTCTTCCTGACGTTTCGGTGACATCACTTTCACCTTTTTCTAGAGGATCTTCTCGTTGCAATGGTAACTTCAAGAGTGTGTCGATTTCCTATGCCGCTCGTATTATATGGTCCCGTCGTAGTAGGGACGCGTGTCTGACTCCTCGTGATTGGTCCGTCGGTTGTTCTGTCCCTTTCGACTATTGGTCGATCGGTTTGCATTCGGTCCGAGTTAGTATGACTGGGCTGTGGCAAGTTGTTATCATTACGTCGCTTGTATGTAAGCTGCCTGTTGAGCATTGAGCAAGGCCGACTTCCGTGTGTCAGGCAAACGCTGTCCGTCGTCACGTTTGTTCATACAGTTTTGCCGTTTCTCAATTTCTATAGCTTCTCTTATAATCCTGTACGTTAACCTCGTACTGCGTGCTATAGTTTTTGTACCGCCAAAGTCGATGGTGTGTCCTGTATGTAGCACATGCTTAGCTAGGGATGATGTTGTTTCTTTTTTAGCTACCGCATTTCTGTGTTCTTCCCTGGGGTAGCTAAAAAAGAAACATCATCCCTAGCTAAGCATGTGCTACATACAGGACACACCAACGACTTTGACGGTACAAAAACTATAGCACGCAGTACGAGGTTAACGTACAGGATTATAAGAGAAGCTATAGAAATTGAGAAACGGCGAAACTGTATGAACAAACGTGACAACGGACACCGTTTGCCTGACACATGGAAGTCGGCCTTGCTCAACAGGCAGATTACACACAAGCGACGTAATGATAACAATTTACCACAGCCCAGTCATACTAACTCGGACCGAACACAAACCGATCGACCAATAGTCGAAAGGGACAGAACAACCGACGGACCAATCACGAGGAGTTAGACACGCGTTCCTACTACGACGGGACTATCTAATATGAGCGGCATAGGAAATCGACGCACTCTTGAAGTTACCATTGCAACGAGAAGATCCTCTAGAAAAAGGTGAAAGTGATGTCACCGAAACGTCAGGAAGAAAGTTGTCCTTCTCAGGACGAAATCATCCAAACGCGGCGAAATATCCTGAGGAACAACGCTTCAACAAACGACCGCGAAAACATTCGACGAAATATATATATATATATATATATATATATATAATATATACAAGAAAAGCTGAATTTCTTTATGTAAATATTAAATAAAACTTTAAGGACTTTAAGGACGTTGTTCTGTTTTATTTAGTTAAAAAGTTGTAATATATTTATGTAAGCATACATTACACACGTCCGGGACCTTTGATGCATGATCAGCACCTCCATTTATTATTTAAACATTTACAGCATTGTTAGGGCGCTCCATCTAGCTCGGAAAGAATCAACACGAGCAGGCATCCATCTTGCATCAACTTGGCGCTCCCAATTGCTCAAACATAATACACCTTAACCCCAAATAGCGTTTTATAACAAAGTGGCGCCAAACATAGGGCACAAATTGTTAAACTTAAATAAATAATTGAACGTTGAATAAGTAACTAAAAATGAACACAAAGAAATGAAGACTGGAAAGAGAGCTAATTAATTAAATTAATGTGAACGAGAGTAAATAAAATAATCTCTGCAGAACAGTACAGGAGTTACCTCGGAAACATGTCGCGGCCGGACAATGTCGTGGAAACAAAGAACACCGGACGGCTACTAGTATGCTTGATCAGCACGTGGAGTAACATGATTTTCTTACGAAGATTTTGAACACAAGAAAAAATTTGTGTAGAAGAAAACAATCGTTGTCGAAAAAGCTTTTGCTTATTGCCCACAGTTGAGAGGGGGATGAAGCTGATGATGTTTTGAATTAAGAACTAATTAAAAAGGCGAGCTAAAAGGTTGCGATATCGATGACATAAATATCATTGAAATATCCCTTATGAAGAAAGCTTTAAAATGATATGCGACATGTCATAATAAGCATACGTAACTTTAACTAGTTTAAAAACGAAACGTAAAATATTTGTAAATGAACGTTATGAGTTGACCTTTCAAGTCAGGTAGATGTCTAAGTCGTAGTTCGATAACAAAAGAAAGACTTTCTATTTCCAAATACGAATATACATAGAAAATGGCTAAGTTGCATTAATATTTTAAATTCAAGATATATTTACGAAGAAGTATAATTTAAAGTGAAATAAGATATTATTATACACAAAGCTTCCAATAAAAAAAAAACTAATATGTGCAATGTATTGTAATTTATATATTGTTAGCGTATGGGGTGATGTAACGATGTTCTTAAATAAAATGTTCTGACTAGCAAAGAAAAATACCCAAGCACTTGACTTTGTATAAAGTGAATAAAAAGAATAAATAAAAGCCTACTAGCTTTACAACGGTCAACGGGAATCTTCCTCTTACTTATCTTTGATTCATAAAATTCTCAGGACGATTCCGATTCAGGAAAGATGCAATAAATATAAAGACACCCCTTTTATTTACGACGAAAACAAATAATGTATGTGAACGCAGGGGAATCTGCTCTGCTTATTAATTTATGAAAGTATAAGTAACAAATAAAACAAAACCATGAACTTAACAAACAAACAATTTAGTCTAAGAATGAAACCAAACAAAATTATAAGCTATTAAATATAAATGAAAATTACTAATATCTTGATTGTTTTTCTTAGTGACTTAAATATCAGATTTGAGCTCTTTTCAAGGTCATCTATGTACATGCAGGCTGTCCTTTAAATAAAGACCTTTGAAAATTGTAAAGACGTAATTATATAGAATGTGAATCCAAAATATGTATTTCTATTAAAGTTAAACACACACCGTATGTTTACATACGTAACGGCTGTCGATGTTATAAAAACTGTACAAAAATCCTGTACACTAAGTGAATTATTAAAAATTAAGATGTGTGTTACATTAATTTACAAGCCCATTTTAAAGATGATACTAAAAATAATATGTGGACTTTCAAAACTGACATTGTCTCGTGATTATTTTTTTTTGTTAGGAGATGCAAGAAATAGAATTCCGTCATCGAATTAATAGGCGGCAAAGTTTATGTTTATAAAAACGCTAGAAAATATCATTGCGTCTAAGTTTTGTTATGGTAAGGCCTCGATAACCTGGTACGAAAGTCAGGTTAAAAATTTATACTTCCATGATGTAACATGTGAGCTCTATGGGCATTTAACGTCCTATTTGGTAACACTCTATCTTTAACCAAAAAATTGTATCGAACGTACGTAACGATCGACAGCTGAATGAAACTTGTAGCGAGATGGACAATAACAAAACTATTCTGTTTGTTATTATTGTTCAACTTTAAGATATCGCTTTTTCTTAAGATATTGCATCGCACTGTGGCGTGACAAAAATGTTTTAAATATCTGTCATTTTTGTCTCGCTTATGAGGGGTAATTTTGAGAAAATATTTTGGGTACATATTCTACATGATTTAATCTTTCCATTTTTCATACGTTGTCTTTATTTTCAAGGACACCCGGCATATATATTACATATATATACATCATGGAAGCGCGGCAACTAATTTCTGGTACGTTTAGACACACTTCCTCATCATCGCAAAGAAACAACCAGATATAACAATGCAGAAATGTAGCAGAAAGTAAGCTAATAAATAAATGCTTCTTAAAATAGTAATGAACTTAAATAGAGAACTAATAATGGGTAATCCTTTAAATCCACAGCTATCAAAAAACTTCATGAACCACTTAGAATCCATAATTTTTAATAACCACCTTAGAAAGCATATTTTCTTTTGGCATAATTATGTAAGTGATATCGTACTTCGTTTCACAATTGCACAAAAATAATTAAACTTGCTACTGGAATTCGCCAATTCTGTTCACAGGAATATTGAATTTGCCACACAATCGAAGTTTCAATTGAAATTCATGAAGATCCCCGCAATCTTAATAGAGACATGGCTATATATTACATTCAACGTGGAAAAATTTCAAATTAAATCCACAAACATCCCCGCAATCTTAAGAGCATTCCGCATCCCTAATCTATATCATCAAATCTTTCATCAGCGATCATTCCTTCTCTGTTGTCCTAAAAATCTCCACCTCAGCCCCCCGACCTATCATGTCCGGAGTCACACAAAATGTTGTACTCTCCCCTCTCCTATTTAATCTATATGTACATGACATCCCAAGATCCCCCAACACTCATCTCACCTTATATGCAGATGACACCTTCATATTCTCCCGTTCCCTACCCCCCTGGATAATCAAACGATGCCTCTAAGAAGCCATCGACGCCGTGGAAGAATGATTCTCCAACTGGCGAATCGCCATCAATCCAGGGAAAAGTTCAACAATAATCTTTGTCAGACACACCAGGACCAGGCCAAACAGCAACATTTCCATGTACGACAGGGACATACCATGGGCAAAGCTGACGTATCTAGGCGTTAAGCTAGATACCAAGCTCACCTGGAAATACCATGTAGAAAAGGTCCGGAACCACACGACTGGAGTGACCACGCAGCAATACTACATGCTGCATGGTCACAACAAGCTGGACCTTAACATGAAGAGTCTCCTCCTCAAGGCCGTCATCAGCCCAATACTGACGTACGCAGCACCAGCCTGAGGACATGCAGCGAAAATGGAAGTGCACTTCCATTTCGTTAACCATCGACGAACCCGAGACGTCCTACTTGGTGACGCTCCTTGAAGCAACCTTCCTAACACCCATCATAATACTCCATCTCTTACTCCAAAACTCTTACTCTCCAAACATCGGTTATTTTAATCGGTTATTCTTCTAGCTACTGCGAATCGACATCTAGGTAAAGCCCTGAAGATGTCTCTTGTAACGTTGCCAACGTAACCAAATGTTGGCAATTACACCTAACTCGACACGGTTCCAGAGATTTACATTTAGAAAACGATCGCGGAAACCTACGCTTAAATAAAACACTCTTTATTAAATTACTCCTAAAAATAAAGGAAAAGTTCCTCCTTAGTAAGAAATAAAAGTAACTAGTAACTAAAAGAGTAACCTGGCATGAATAGTTTTTATAAAATAAATAGTTTGAATATGCGACCTTCTTTAGCCAAACAAAACCCTAAACGATCATAAAAATGATTTTGTACATTAACCAAAGTTTCAGCAGTAACGCTATTCGAAGTGTTTATCATTTTGTAACATCCAAAATAGTTGGCTTTTCGTGATTGCAAATTTTTGGTTTGAACACCCCCAATCAAAAAAAATCTTAACTTTAATTTCAGTTTAACATTATTATTATCAAACTGTCAACGTAAAATATATCTTGAATTTTAAACATACGTACATATAAAGTCAACTTAGATAAAAAAACATCATATAAACTATTCTTTTTTCTTTGGTTAATCAACTTTTTTTGTTAATTGGGGCAAATTCACTGAGACACTTATTAGCTTAGCATTTATAATTTATTACTGATACTAGCGCTTTTACCTACACCTTTATTTATGAATATTCATCCATTTCTCTAATTAATAGTGCGACTTTATGTAAACAATTATAATTGAACTATTTCATTTCAATAGTTATCTATCCCTACATATTTACTTTGTTATTTTTGTATTACTCCTTTCGAAATTTAATTCATTTTCAATGTAATCCATGTCGATTTCATGATTTTTGTACTAATATATCAATATGAATTATTGTTAATTGCATTTATAAATCTACCCCATGGTAATGTGCACTCCACATCAAAAGTTGTTAGCTGTAATTGATGAATGGCAAAATTGTTGCCAATATTGATTAAAATCAAACACGACGGAATAACAGCCGCTATTGAGTAAATAATATGTTATTTGCTTATTTGCTGATTACATTGAGTTCTTCATAGTTGATTTCTTCGCATGTGTAGTTACAATAATAATGATTATTAGTTGTTTAAATTGTTCTGGAATAATGTATCATCAATTAGGTTATAGTTCTTCGATAAATAAATTGTATTCTAACTACAGGATATCACAGCATTGACTTTAAAATCTTTTAAATTATCGAAATCATATGTTAAAATAAATTGCTTTAAATTTAATAATGGATGTTGGAAAAGTCCTCACATTCCGGGCGGTTATGAATTTCAAAACGCATTTCTTTACTTAAATTTGTTGAACGAAACGTCATTCAAAAGAAAGCAGTAAATGGCATAGAAGATGTTCGACGTTGAATGGACAATTCACCCAAAAAATCAATCGCAAAACTATCAAGTTCATTTGCCATATTATGTCAACTTGTCATATAATTTCAATGTCGTACTATTTTAGAACACGTCACACTATTTTAGAAAAAACTTAAAGTTGTTTCCATATAACATTTAAGCAGTTTTTGAACTCAAATAGGTAGATTTAGTTACGAGACCACAGTATTGTCTATGGTTTTTGAATAAAATAAATAATAATTACATTCCCAACAAATCCTTTTTTTCAGATGAGACTTGGTTCCATCTTTCAAGATATTTAAGCAAGCAAAATATGAGAATTTGTTTTGTAGAAAACCTTCATGAATTTGTGGAAATTACGCTACATTTATAAAAAAATTGGCGTCTGGCTAGCAGTTTCAAGAAGACGAATTACTGGGCCTATATTTATATTTATATTACCAAAATGAATTATTAGAGCCGTTTATTAATAAACTTACGAAAGGATATTTCCAGCAAGATAATGCACCAGCACACAAATCTTGACGAACAATAGCTTTTTTGCAAGAATTTCTCGATATAAGAATTATTAATTTTCCTCCAAGATCTCTAAATTTTCCCATTTTATTTTATTTTACCATAATTAAAAGGACGTAGGTAAACTGGGCGCAAGAATAATCCGTTTACCTGCATGTCCAAAAGGGTCTGTTATGTCTGTATGACAGAAACATTAATCGAATTTTAAATGATCCGAATATGGTCCGAATATGCAAAACCAAAATTACTTTGGTTCCGTGTTTTCCTAGTTTAGTTTATTTCCTTCCTTGATTGCGAACAGATCGAAATACACTACTGTGTTTTCTTAGTTTAGCTCTCTTTTTGATAGTGAAAATATCGGAAATATCGGAATACACAACAAAAACGTCCGTGTCAGTGATAAAAAGTGAACGTGGAAAGAATTTGCTATTACACGAAAACTTCAAATTTTCAACTTTCAAAAAAGTGGTGAAACGTCGTGGAGATGTTGCCAAAAAGGACTGCATTATAAAGCCAAAATTTACACATTTAATAACATCGTCACAAGAGAGCACGATCACGAGCACGAGAGAGCACGTTAACACGAAAAGTAGTTTCAAATACTTGCAAGAGAAAGGCTAAAGAAGACATATCCGAAAGGCCTTCAAAAATGATTAGCAAAGCACTAGCATCCCATTTATCAAAATCTCTCACAACTATTGATGTCGGTTACATTAGACGAAACATTTATAACTGTCGCCGAAAGATACAACCAGTCCAGTCCAGTGCAGTCCAGTCCAGTCCAGTCCAGTCCAGTCCAGTCCAGTGCCTAAAAACAGAGAAGAAGTGCATGGAGCCCTCAGTGCATATAGTGAAATGCTATTAACCAATAAAAATGAACATTTTTTTGTTTATTAACGACATAGAAAATAATATTGTTGTGTTTACATGTAAAACAAACATTAATATTTTAACAGAAATGGATCAACTCTACATGGATGGCACATTTTCCTTTTGTCTAAGGTATTTCTTTCAATTTTTCACAATACATGCACTGAAAAATGACCACTGTATTCCCTTAGTTTTTTGTTTGTTACCGAGTAAGACTACTGAATATTACAAAACTTGTTTTTCTTTATTAAAGTTCAATATATATGAAAAATATCGTCGTATGTTTAATCCAAATAAAGTTTTTGTAGATTTTGAAAAGGCCATAGCATTACTCAATGTTTGGCCTAATGTTGAAATTAATGGTTGCCGGTTTTACTTACGCCTAGCATAGTACAGAAAGACAAAGTCGATTGACTTAGGTTCAGAATATGTATCAAAAAGTAAAATTGGCAACTGGCTAAAAAACACATTAGGATTAACCTATTTAAACCCAAATGAAGTAGAGGCTTGTTTTGTGTTCGATATGATGTCGTACAAGCCACACAATGATTTGTTGGATAAATATTGTGATTATTTGTTACGTACATATATTATCGAAAATGTAGTATTTCCCTCTTCTATGTGGGTAGAAGAAACTGCTTCGGTAACAAGGACAACTAATTGTTGTGAATCATTTCATGCAAAATTTAATTCCTAATTTTAAGCAACGCATCCCTCTATCTGTCTTTATGGAATAGATAAAAGAGTGACAAATTGATACATATAGTAAAATACAGAGTTTGCAGGTTACTGCGAAACTTATAGATAGATGAAAAGGTAACAGCTAAATTAACATCGCTTGGTAATCTCTTGTAAATAGATGTAAGTTAGGAGAAATAAGCAGAGTACATGTACTTCGTATTTATAATATATATAATATATCACTGTAATAGCATGTTTATGCATATTTCGAAATGTTTTTTTTTAAATAAACTACAAAGTGTAAAGTATACTATGTGTTTTTTACAGTCAACAAATTAAACAAACAATTACAATTTGCGCCCAGTTTACATATAGCATTAAAGGACCCCTAAAATACTTGCGCCCAGTTTACTTGTCCATGTTATGAACCAGGTAAGCTTCGCGCCCAAATTACCACCACCGTTTAAAAAATACCATTATCAAGACCAGACATGCTATTGTAAATTCTTGTGATGACATAACCCAAGAAATCCTAATAAATGTCTTACTAAACTAAATTACTGATTATTACACATTACATGACATAACCAAACTATCAAAAGTATACGTTTGTGGCAGAATACGTGCACTCTCCCCACCTATTAAAAAAAAGCATAGCCGTCTCTAATGAGGAAATTTTTTGAAGGCACGTTAGTTTTGAATGAGTTCAACAGACGAGTTAATGCACTGGAAGCCTCTAGAACCATTTGTGATTCTTACGGAGAAAACTTTGGGGAGAATACAACCTCGAAATAATTTTCAAGATTTATGGGCTATTTTTGACATAAACGACTGCCTCCGAAGACGAAGACCATATAACTGTGATGCAGATCATCTGAAGGCTGTAGTTTCATGTATTCACGCCAATCAACATAATGGATTATAGCCAAGCGACCATAATACAACATTTACATTCTATGTGCAAAATCCAAGAACTAGGTGTTTGAATGCCGCATGTTTTGAGTGAAAAGAAGAAAAATCAGCGAGTCAACATTTGTATCTCTTTGTGAGTTAACATTTGTGTCTCATCCATAGTCACAAGGCGGTTCAAAAATTCTGAATCTACTTCAAAATGGGCACAGATTAACAATCGTGATGCTTTAACTCTTGCTCGTATGTGTTGGGCATTAAAACGTGGATATCAATACCTCTCGTATAAACAAATAGTTCTAACCTCACATTTAGAGGTAGGAATTTTACACATTTTCGTATATAAATACAATTATAATAAAGACTATACAAATTAATGCAATAGCATTTATATATGAAAACATGTAAAATTCGTACGTTCAAATTTGAGGTTAGAATTATTTTTTTTATACGAGGAGGTATTAATATCTAGTTAGCCTAGGCCATTTCCGCGAACAAAAGAAAATCTTGTTATAATGGCAAGAAATAATGACATTTTAAAAGTGGCACTGTTAAAATATTACGTCCAGAAGTTGAAATATTGCCGTGCAGTAAATTTTAAAAGCAAGCATGTCGAATCCGAATGTAAAAATCGATAAATTGGAGTATCGAGCTTCAGTTTTTTTTTAGGATATCCGTGGAATAATTATTGTCGATTACCTAAGAAAGGGTCAGACTATAACTGGAGATTCTTATTCTAACTTACTAACCACCCTGGGATAGAAAATTAAGGGCATGTTTCCAAAAAGTGTGTTGTTTTTGTAGGACAATGCTCCTGCACAAAAATCGTGCATTATAATCCGGGATCTAGGGTTCGAATTACTGGAACACTCGCCATATTCCCCAGATAAGCCCCTTATTAAAACTCTTTCTTGGGAGACTGTGGTTAAGTAAAAACTCAAAAAAAGATATAAAACTACTTACCATAATTAATAGTCGTATCCTAAATACGTATTTCTACAACTAAATTGTCACCATCAGCAGGTAAAACCACTAATCAAAGTATCGCACTTGCGGCACAGTAAAGCTAACACATATAGAAGAGCAACAACTTTTGACGGTGTCCACGTACACAGTAACTTTAAAATAAAATTCACAGACTAAAAAATACGACAAACTTACCTCTCTTAAGAAAACGGCTTCACATGTGTTTACTATCCATTCTCCGCTTTCGACATTTTGTGCCTCTTTTCTAAGAATGAAAAAAGACAACTATATGGAATATTACAGTTGTCCAAGTTCAATGTATTACTTTTATTTTTAACGATATGAATGCTTTCATATGCGTCGAGATCTCTGGTGTTATTGATGGCTTTGACAAGTCTTAACCCTTTATTTTTCCAGATTTTTCTGGTCTATTAAATCTGATATGTGATATGTGTTCTTTATCAGAATAATTGAAACATGAGTGGGTAAAACTCCACCAGTTTTGTATAATACAAAGGTATTTTTAATAATATAAGATGTTATTAAAAATCTGGTGGGAAGAACACAAATACAGGTTCACTGTTAATATTTCTTGTGAACGTGTCCGAACTTGTCCCTCCCAGGAAGGGCGTCGTTGGTTTGCATTGGTTATGTGGACAGGGCAAGGTACATCGGCTGTCTGACAACAGTCAGCGCTGAATTTACTTCTACGCTCGGTCTGGATAATTTCTGTGATATAGCGATGTGGTTCTTTTTTGTGAATGTGTCTGAACATATCCTTTCTCCAGCAGGGGCGTACCGATGAGCCTATAGAAACGCGAAATACGTATCTGCGTCTCTGGGGAGGGATATGTTCGTACACGTTCACAAAAAATATTAATAATGAACCTGTATTTGTGTTTTTCACACCAGATTTTGAATAATATTTTATATTATTATATGTGTACTTTATAAAGACTTATTATTGAGCGTTTCGTTTGACCTATATATTTTAAATTACAATCATCGCAATTAATTTCGTATATCCCAGATATCAAATGTAAATTAACCTTATCTTTGGTATTACCTAGGAGGCTTTTGATAGTGTTCTCAGACCGAAAAGCAACTTGGAGACCTCGTTCTTTAACAACTCTATTAACGTTTTTTTGTGATTGGGTGGTATGGTAAACACATGTACTTTTTCTCCTGTTACGTTGAGATATCAAACTTGTAGATTCGCGGATGCTCATTTTTAAATTCGTTTTTCTAATGAATTTATTAATTATTTCTATGTCAAAGCCATTATATCTCGCGATGTTTTTAATGAAGTCTAGTTCTATTTCATATCTCTCTTTTATTAACGGAAAGTTTAGTAACCGATTGACTAAGAAATTAAAAGAAGCTGTCTTATGTTGAAAACTATGATTTGAATCCGCGGTGATGAATCTATTGACATTGGTTTCTTTCCGGAAAATATCGATTTCTATTTTATGCTTATTTCTAATTACTAATGTATCTAAAAATGGTATCCTATCATTGTTTACCTTTTAGACCGCAAATTTAATAGTCGGAAATTTCAAATTTAATCGATTAACGAACATGTCCAATTCACATTTCCGTGTCTCAAAAATCGCGAAAATTTGGTCTACGTACCTGATACAGATTCTTGAAAAGTATTTAGCCTTATTTTTAAATTCTACTTCAAATTAACTCATGAATAAATTAGCTATGAAAGGAGATAGGCAATTGCCCATTGTTGTGCCTTGTTTCTGTTCATAATTTTTTTCTCCTATTTGGAAACAATTTTGCGTCATGCAAAGAGTTGTCAATCTCATGTATCCTTTTATTTTTGAAGGTTCAATCTTATTCTTATTCATGCAAGTCTTCTAAATATTTGAAGATTTCTGGAATAGGTACCGAAGGAAATGATGACGTTTCATCGAATGAAAATAAAATTTCCCCGTCTTCCAGTTAATTATCTTTAATTTATTCAACAAAATGTAAAGAATTACTAACTGACAAACTTTCTGGTTTCACGGGTGAATTTTTAAAGTCATTCCCTAACACTTTGGAAATCATATAAGTCGGTGAGTTAATACCTGAAACGACAGGTCTCATCGAGTTACCTGGTTTATGTATCTTCGGCAAACAATACATTCTTGGTACTAAAGGATTACTAACATTTAATTTATATTTTTGGGTAGAAGTTATTAAAATTGGACATTTCTTTAATGCGTCTTTACTGTCATTAATAATTTTAGTAGCGGATTTCTTTTAATTTCTACATAATAGTAGATTTTGTCCATAATAACTAACTTGTTGCCTTTTTCTGCTTTTAGGTAAAAACAGTCTCTTGATCTGAGAGTTTTAATGGTATTCCATTCTTTATTAACTGACTCTGGAGCCGTTGTCTTAAGAGAGGTAAGTTTGTTGTAATTTTTAGTCTGTAAATTTTATTTTAAAGTTAGGGTATGCGTGGACGCCGCGTAAAGTTGTTGTACGTTTATGTGTTAGTGTTTCTGTGCCCCATGTGCGACACTTTGATTAGGGGTTTTACCTACTGATGATGACAACTTAGTTGTCGAAATACGTATTTAGGATACGATTATTAATTGTGGTAATGGGTTTTATACCTTCTTTGAGTTATTATCTATTACCTAGATTGAAAAAAAGTTTTAGCGGACGTCAATTTTTGTGTAACGAAGAGATAATAGAAGCTGTGGAGGGCTGATTTGCAGACCAAGAAGAATCTTTTTTTAGGAGGGTTAAAGACGTTCCAGATCGCTGTATTAAGTCTACTAATTTAAGAGGAGACCTTGTTGAATAATAAAATATTACCATAAAGTCACAACTTTAAATTGTTTCAATAGTAGGCTAAGAATATATCAATACCCCCTCGTAACTGTCTATTGTCAAGTAACTACATTTATTTAGCGTTATGGGTTGGGCTATTTAAGTTTAACGTCGATGCGACGTTGCTACTGTATCTCTTCGGCGATTCTAGTATAGTTTGAAAATTGTAAAGCACAATATAAAACAAAGAAATATACAAAAATAGTAACCAATGGACCAGTACACCATGTTAAATAAAAATGGAAAAGATCGATTGCTATGTTGTGTACGCTCAGAAATTGGTAACAAAAATGCATGTAGTATTCCTGCAGAAAACATATTTTCCTAATGATCTTTGATGATCTTTTTTTTTTACAATAGAGTGTTTGGATTCATGACAAGGCACTATTAATTTGATAATATAATCTTCTCAACTTAACCGGCAAAATTACTACGTAACACTATTTTTTCTCTACTTTAAACGCATCAATGCCTGTGCATGAAACCTAAACATCAATGTACGGTATTTTTATATTCCTATATTCGATACAAATAAAAAGTAAAAACAGAGGTCAGCAGGTGAAACTCGTTTACATAAAATTCGTACAGTTACTATTCTCAGCAGTATATGCTCCACTATAAGAAAACGCATAATTTTAAAAGGCTTGTCATGTTCCTGAAAGTCAAGCCTCTAGTGACGCCTAAGTGACTGAGTGTAGCAACCCGTAGAACTGTTACGTGCTCAAGAGAACGCATTAATATTAATGCCAGTAAACATATTTTATTAATTCCGTGTCATGATTACGACGTCACGTACTATATATTTACAAAAATATCGAACAAACCTTCTCCTCAAGTAACCGGCACAAGATTTGTCAATTTCAACTTGATATTAATGTTCGTTCGTTTGCTTACCAAACACATCCCTACTTTATTTGCGTGTATCATTAACAACAAGAGTGTTTTGGTTGGTTATATTAGTGGAATTAAAGCGCTTTCTAGGCAAAATAAATAATAGTTAAACCATCAATACAACAACATATTTAGAAGTAGTTGATATGACTTCGAAAATAAGCACTTCGTGTCGTATATGAGGGCGAATTGATATATAAGTTCTTACCTGCAAACGGTAAGTTCGAGTAATAATGACCCTAGCATGTAAAGTTTCATTTTACTCCGTACCGTCGTTGAATAATTTCTGAGACGTGTACCAAGGAACGATCCGTAATCGAATTTTGAACGCTAAAAGTTTGCGCGTTCATCCGAAAATTACAGGGAATTGAAAACAATTTACGGCAACGATTGTATGGAAGTTAAGAATAGTCGTCAGTAGGTTCGCCGTGCAAAACTCTGTCATACGGGCGAAATGAAGGTGTTTGAGGAGAAGCGATGGGGTCGACCAGTATCAGTGAAGCATGACAAAAACCAAAAACAAGTGAATGCACTGATTCAAGGAAATTGCCGGATTACGCAAAAAACAAGTTGTTCTGTAATTAGTCAATAGTCAAAGATAGAGTCCAATACCTTGTTCAACGTTGAATCAAAGAAAAGTTTCCGCCAGACGGGTATCGTGACAATTAACGGATTGTTACATTCGTAATCTTCTTTTCTTATTTTATATTCTATCGTCGTGCCCCGGTATATTATTTTTCATTTTGCGAGTTTAATTTCATTTAACGCGTACTGTTTCGCCCTCTGGACTAATATTTTGTAAGGAAAAGGAATTTTGTTTGGAAAAGGAATTGACGAAGATCATATACAATACTCATGAGAATATTGTATATTATGTTGGTCGAAGTAATCTCTAGATGGCGTTACAGGCCTTCTGAAATAATGTCCATGAATATTGGCTAAATCTACCTGAATAGTAAAATAGAGACTCCATCATTCGGAACCAGTAGTTGTTTTATACATTTAACGTCGTCAATATGCATGTGATAATAGGATGTTGCTTGTACCCATGTGCTCTAGCGCCTTCACAAAAACTTTCTTGGCAGAGAACATGAATTTATCTGCATATTTTCTTGACTTCCTCTGATACTCGATGAAGAGCATGTGCGAAACATGCGATATATGTCATATTAATGTATGTTTGTTGTAAAAGTCGGCCACCTGCCTTCATATATGCAGCTCCACCTGTTACAAATAATAACACTTTCCTTTATTTATATTGTGCTTTTCACCCCATAGCGATTTCAAACAGGAAGTTACGTTACGTGATATAAATTCGGCATTAGTTGTTTCGATTCTCTTAAATGCAAGTAGATATGTGGACATTACCTTGTCGCTATCCATAACATTTACGCGACAGATCCCAAGTAACTTATAAAACTAAACAATACATCGGCTAACTAAAAATTCATTTAAGTCCCCTCCTGGAATGTACCCCTGCTTGACTGTCCATCCCTACTTATGACACTCGCTATTAAAGTATCGAAAACAACTGTTTCAGTCTACAGCAGAGGTCCTAAATTCTTAATTTTGTTTTTGATAATTCTCTGTAATTCTAGTATTTGAACGAATGAAATTAAAATGCCATTATACTTTTATTACATATCTGCTATCATTGTTTCTTAACTTTATGTCTGGTTGTTTCTTAATGCGTTTACGGTATGTAGACGTGATATATACGATGATGTGGAACTGTATATGCGCGGTACGCTTAGTTACCTCGCTTCCACGGTATATATAAGACACTTGTGCACTTTAAAATGAAAGAACGACTACATTAAAGTTGAAGGACCAAATTTGACACTGAAGGAGCTTTTGTGATTCTTAAAATTAGTTTTTCATGCAAATGAGACAGGTCTAAGTAAATAACACGTAAAATCCGTATGTCAAGTTAATTATAATCCATTAAATATTTTCTTTGTGCGTGTGCACACTAAAACAAACACGCAGTGTGGGTAGTTGGGGAGGTTTTGATTAAGAATCGACCTGCAACGTCCCGTTGTTCTTATTGCCGACTCTCCTTTTTCGGAGGTATATCCGAATGAACGAGGGTCCCCCTCATGTTCGGACGTTGTACCATTAATCAAGGCAACACATTCGCACATTTATCAGCGATGAAACTCGGCGATATGCAGATGGACCCAAGACCATGGGGATAGAAAGAAAAGAAAATGGGCCAGCATCTAATTAATGTAAACGTCAGTGTGATTAAAATTCTCTATGTCACTTTTCGGGATCGACTCGAGAAGTTTCACTTTTGACATTTTCGCTATATCAAAAGCAAGCGAGTCGAACGGAAGATACTATGCATAAAATGTAAATTGATGTTAATTAATTTATATCGGTGCGATATTAATTGGTATTTAATGCTATTAGAACTTTGACGTGTGACGTCCACATCTGGTGATCTAATTACTTTCCCTGCAGGCGTAGAAAGTTAACAAATTCAAAGACTGAAAAATTAATTATTAATTGTATTATTATATAAAGTGTTCTTTAATTGAACAAATCTGCTCTCAATTATTAAATTATTTCAGATAATGTCTTTCCTAATGAACTATTTGAGCCAATTTTTTATGGAAATAGTTGATTCAATTTCTAGGCGTGTTAGTGAGGTATATATATATATATATATAGTATATATATATATATATATAGTATATATATATATATATATATATATATATATATATATATATATAGTATATATATATATATATATTTAGTGTTTAAAGAATTGACACTAAAACATAATTTTGATTTTGAAAACACCAAAGTAATAACACAAAAAAAGAACACAAAAGCTAGAGAGGTCTTAGAAATGATACACATTTTTAAAAATAGCAAAACAATCAACGACAGGAACGAAATCTATGGGCTTTCAAAACTTTATTACCCTCTCATAAAACAATAGCAAAATCAAAAAAAAAAAAAAAAAAAAACCCCTGCACGCACAAGACAAAAACGGGAAAAAAAAATATCTCCCATTAGAAATAACAATGTTAACTTATACCCCTAAATACGGTCCTGACTACCATGCTCATTCCAAAAAACAGAAATTAAAACCCCCGCAAACTAAAGCATTAGTTCACTTACAAAATCCGCACAAGCATGTTCGTTCTAAGAAAATTGGTCCTGGGTGTCCAAACACATGTGGCACATGAATGCGTACCCATGTAGAAAAAACAACAATGTGAGTTTTATTTGACTTTTCTTTGTTCCCTTTACGTATTGTATTGTAATTCAACTTTCCTGTTCTTTTTAGCCATTCTTATTTTTATTTTATGTAAGTTTCAACGTTAAATGTTAACTCAATTTGTAATCATCTTTAATCTAATTTTAAACTTAAAAATTGTTAATATTTGTTAAGTCTCCAATTAATTCATACAGATATTAATCACATAAATGCCCCCCTACCATTCTAAGCTATTTTAATTTAATGATATTTAATTTTCAACGTAAAACACTAACCTAATCCGTAATTCATTTCTTAATATAATTTTAAATTTAAAATGGTTAATTCAATTGTTATATCACACAAAACAAACACAGTTCTCATGTTCATTGTAATGATTCTTGTTTCCAGATGCTTGAAAAAGACTGAATTGATAAAAGTCGAAACGTCGCAAACAAACATCTAAATTCAATAAAACGTCGCTAAAACCAATAAAAATCTATTATTTTTAATATATATATATATATATATATATATATATATATATATATATATATATATACAGGCTGATTCATTTTCGGCCCTCACCATGGGGATCTCGCTTATTATTGGAGATAGAGTATAGGTTTAAATTTGGCAAAGTTGTTAAATTTTGTGTTTGTTATAAATCCGTAAAGAAAATAGACCTGTGACAAATGACCTTCGTTATTTTTAAAAAAACGCGAAAACCCCATTTTCTTCTTTTACCTGTAGCACCGACATTTGGCCTTGTAGAGAAAATATAAAAACACATCCTTGTGGCCATTTATAAACCTCTATCCAGTGGTGTACTCTAAATTTTTATACGACATTTCGTTTCTTTCTGGCCATCATCAACTATCTAATTTCTTTTGGCGCCATATTGGATTTAGACATCTTCAGAAAGAGTTTTTTTTTCTGATTTCAACCATGTACCACATTCTGACTAAAGTTTTGACATTAGGTTTTATTTGAAAGAATAAATTATAAGATTAAATAAGGTAGCCATGGAATTTCAATCTGTCAAACATTTCATTTATTGTTCATTAATAATACAAAAATGTCATACTTTTTATTCTTCGAACCGAAATTCAACAGTAGCGAGTACAAGATATCTACAATTATATCCAGAACGACAACAGCCTCATCGTACCATTTTTCTAGATCTCGACAGAAATTTGGTCGAGAATGGATCGTTTACTAAGCCGCGTAATGGTCAAGACAACAGGAATTTAAATGAAAATCGACAAGATATTTTACAAATGCTAAATTAAAAGCGTGTTTTCAAATTTCATGTTAATCTTGTATTTTTATAGATAAATAATAATCCATCAATTTCTACACGCGAAGTAGCGTCAGAATTAAATTTGTGCCAGTCCAGAGTTTGGAGAACTTTACATAAAAGTAGGTTTAAACCATACAGGATCCATCCCGACAAAACAGGGCTAGAAGACCACAACATCGTTTTGGAATAAACGTTTGGATGGGTATTTTGGCAAATCGTCTCTTAGGACCAGTTATGTATGAAGAACATTTAAATGGAGAAAGATATTTAAACATTTTACGTACATACGTATCTGACTATCTTGACGACAATATCCCATTAAATCAATTACAATATTTATGGTGGCAACAAGATGGCGCACCAGCACACAATGCAGCTGTTGTTAGAAATTTCTTAAGTCAAGAGTTTGCAAACCGATGGATTGGAAATAGGGGAGTTGTTGAATGGCCTGCGAGATCACCTGATTTAAGTCCGCTAGATTTTTTTTTATGGGGATATGTTAAAAATAATATTTATAAAGTAGCTGCTACACAAAAAAATTGAAGAATTACGAGACAGACTTCAGAATGCCTTCGATGCAGTTCCTAGAAGAACTATACAAAGGGCAGTACAAAATGCCAGAAGGCGTGCCCAATTGTGCATTACCGAAGATGGCCAGATAATTGAACATTTACTGTAATTGTTTATTGTTTACTTTTCTATGTATTTTTATTAATGTTTTTGTTAACTTGTACTCTCTACTGTTGAATTTCGTTTCGAAGAATAAAAGATACTTATCATATCTTGTTTCTCTTCGTTAGTGTATGACATTTTTGTATTATTAATGAACAATAAATGAAATGTTTTTTCTTTTTTTCTGAGGATGTCTAAATCCAATATGGCGCCTATAAGAAATTAGATAGTTGATGATGGCCAGAAGGAAACGCAACGTCGTATAAAAATTTAGAGTACACCACTGGATAGAGGTTTAGAAATGGCCATAAGGATGTGTTTTTATATTTTCTCTACAAGGCCAAATGTCGGTGCTACAGGTAAAAGAAGAAAATGGGGTTTTCGCGTTTTTTTTTAAATAACGAAGGTCATTTGTCACAGGTCTATTTTCTTTACGGATTTATAACAAACACAAAATTTAACAACTTTTCCAAATTTAAACCTATACTCTATCTCCAATAATAAGCGAGATCCCCATGGTGAGGGCCGAAAATGAATCAACCTGTATATATATATATATATATATATATATATATATATATGAAAATAATTATTGATTGACCTTTGTATGTTACAGTAGATTCAATTAGTTGGCGATTTAAGGTCTGTTTTACTTTAATATGTATATATTTACAATAATCATACATGTTTCGGCACATAATGCCTTTTTCAAAGAAATCTAAAATATAAATGATAGTATATTAACGTCATATTTATATATCTGTAGTTGTCATGAACAAAATTAAGTTATTCAAAAATACATTCAAGATAATAATAATTCATGAATTAGCATTCTCTAACAGCTAGACGACATTTACGGGTGCTAGGCAAGCCATGAGTTATTATTAAGTCTGCGTCCATGGAGCGATTTAAGATGTTAAGCTGTCGGCATTCGCCTGGAACGAGAAGGAAAACGATTAAAACATTACACTACCTTATTAGGTTATAGCATATAATGCTTAGATTTTTTATATCACTTCTGTTGTTAAATTTTTTTTTTCCTGTTTAATATTATTATAATTTATATTTCTTTAATTTCCCTTTTCATTGTGTGTTGTTATTTATCGATTATCTGTGTGTTTTCAAAATCGAAATGGTGATCGCGTTGCAGTTTCTGTGTAAATAAAGCAGTTTGGTCTGGTTTAGAGTATTTGTGGCCTTGTATTCTTTTGTCTAAATATTGTTTAGTTTGGCCTATGTAGTAACTATCGCAATCGCGACGTGGTATTTTAGAGATAACATGTGTTTCTCGATTTTTTTCTTTTTAGGTCTTAGTTTTAAAAATAGCTGTTTATTAGTATTACTAGGTTTATGTGTTGTAGCTATATCAGATTTTTTTAAATTATATTTACTTATTGCTGATAGTTGTGGAGCATATGGAACCGTGATGTATGTTGTTTGATTGCTCAAACTGTTATTGGTGTCTATAGTGTTGTATATTTTGTGGATTCTTTTTTTAATGAACGAAAGTATGAGATTAATTTTAAATTATCTTGATAATAGGTTATAACGGTGCTTGTAGACGGGAGAAACTCACCAATGTGGTTGTAGAGAACACTGAATATAAGTCTTATTCTACCATTATATCTGTTCCTAAAACAAAAAAAAATAGTATATTAAAAAACGAGTTTCATAAGGCACCATTTTGCCGCACGAGATCAGTTTAGAAAACGAGCCGCTTGCGGCGAGTTCTCTAAAGAGCGAGTGCGGCAAAAGGCCTTATGAAACGAGTTTTTTATACTATTTTTTCTATTTTGCGTTTTTTACATTAATAAATTGCTTAAATTGCAATTATTTAATTTGAAAGTTCAGAGTTTAATTTTTATATAAAGCATGCAGTTGGTCACATTGATACTTGACATTTTCAAATTTAAATCTTGCTATCCGCGAAGTATATTATATTACATATTATTTATTAATTTTCGTTAACATTTCTTGATATTTCATTTAAAAATATAAACATGAGTGACATAGAAACATATATATGTTGTTGTCAATTGTATACAACATACGTTGTTTGTGTAAAATACGAACATATATCATATCTGTCAAATGTACATAAATTCTTAAAATCATATGACAGCAATGATATTTATTTCTGTATTCGAACAACGCCAACATTGAAAAATGAAAAAAAGTGTATCGAAATAGAGCTCATTTCGATACTGTTTTTGGTTTCATAATGAGTTCATTTCGAACGCAAAATAGAAAAACAATATTTCTAGAATGTTTGTAACTACAGATAGTGAATGGATTGGCTTAGTTAAGAAATATACTAGCTTACGACCTACTAATGTTAATCGCGAACGATTTTTCTTGACCTATCGCAATGGTGATTGCATTAAGCGTCCAATGGCTATTAAGATTGTAGGAAAAATTCCAAGAGAACATAATTCTCCAATTAGAAAACCCAGAGCTCTCTACGGGACATTGCTTTAGACGATCTTTAGACGGTGATTTCTTAACTACCAAAAGCCGTAGGGGTTGAAAATGTTCTACTGTTGCTGAAGGTTACGTTGAATCTTCTTTAAAGAATAAAATTAAAACATCTCAAATGGTTGGAAATCAACAAACTAATTGAAACCTTCCAGACTGCTCTACTAATAATTTCCCCGGCGTTACCATAAGTGCGCAAGATACATCTCATTTAACTATCAACATGTATAATACGTACAATTCAATAGCATAATTTAAAATAAGTTGTACCCTTTGTAACTAAATTATTTGATAGCAAAATAATTTGAAACATACTTGAGTGGGTAAAACATCACTAATTTTGTACAAAACAAAAAGTCAGAAAGCTCTGCTCCCAGAGCAGAGCTTTAATGAAATTCGTAAAATATATAGGGTGCTCCATTTAAAATAAAAAAGTTAACATCGTTTCCGCTAAAACCGGAAGTCTGATTCGGATATAAATATTCTTATCCAAATCCCAATTTGCATTTAATTAATTTTGGAAAGCCTTACGAAAATCCACACATTTACCTAACCCTGTATATGTAATAATAATAATAATAGCCCCGTAACTAGCCTTGCAAGCCTTTGGGGTGTCTATCGGTAGGCTTGTTACGACTTGAGCGTTCGGAACACTATACCTACTTGGTTCACTCAAAATATAGAGTAGTAAAAACGCGTGATCACTGCGTGATTTTTAAATACTGCCTTTCTATTGGTCCTTGTAACTACATAGAAATCTCAAAAGAAACGATATAAATTATTATATGTAATTCTGTCACAAAAAGTTGTGACAGATTGTCTTCAATTTTGAATTATATAATTTTTCCTTTGGTATTTTGCATTGTTCTGTGTATTTGCGATTATATTTGTTTAAATTGTTGTTATTATTAGTATTCTGTCTTTTTTAAGGGACAATTAAAGATTTAAGTTTTACAAATAGATATTAAATTAAATAAATACATAGTAAAACATGTAAGTAATTAAGTATGTACAGTTAAATTTGTATGAAAACAATAAAACGAAATTGAAAGGTATGACTCATATTACTGGCTATTATTGGCTAGACCAGGGTTTGAACTCGGTTTATCAGATTCATAGTCTAGTGACCTATCCACTAAAATGAATTTTAAAAAATTCGCCGAAAATAATTAGGCTTCTTTAGATATAATGCCGAGTTGACAATATAAAAATATTTACTTCATCATTGAGTAACAAATAATTCCCTCATGAGGTCATAAAACAGTAATAGAGAGGATTTACATATAAGTAGTTTGAAGATAGCGACTTGTAAACTAATTACATAAATATACAATGAATTTTTTTAATTCTCGATATAAACTGATTTAAAAATAAGTTCCTATGGTATATATTACCAAACGATCTCTTCTGTGCCTCTGATAGATAACGCATCTTTCAACAATTTTTGTAGAACAAAATATGGCTAAATTTCATCAAAACGTCCTCTAATATTAAATTACATGTTTGGTCGATTGACGTTTTCTCTTATGAAAATTAATCTTACACGAAATGCCTGTTACAACAATATTAATGTCCCGTCCAATCACTCCAAAAATCGACACCAATTACGTTTCGTAAACGTGTAGTTCTTCGATTTTCTCTCATAAATGTCATCGTCATAAGGAATTCAGGAAAACGCGATTGCTTGTTCAACATTATTTTAGTGAAAATAAATATAATTCATTTAGTAATTTTCCAAACATAATAGGTTCAAAATAATGAATTTAACTAATTTAATACTTCTTGCTTCTTTATTTCTTAGAAACAAGTATTTAAGTTAATAAACCTACGCTTTTGTAGGCTTATTGAATTAATTACGTCTTTCATTCCCAAATGACACTCTTTCGTTGCTTCTTAATTCGTTTGTAATTACCCGGTAAATGAATAAGTTTCTTCTTCTAATAAGTTCTTTTACTATACAATTTAAATAAAAAAATATCAAGTTTATTAAAAAAAAATCGTCCTAACTCACATATTACCATAAATCACAGAGATGTATCACCCAGCCAAATTTACATGCTCCTATTTTATTTTTTGTAGTGATTGCGCGGAAGGAGTGCAAAGTAAGTGCGCTCTTTCGGAACATGCGCATTTCAGTTCGTTAGACGCTGTGGATACTTTTGTATATTTACGTAGAGAAATCCAATGCAGTAAGCCTTAGTTTTTTTGTATGGTTTTGATTTTAATTATCAATTTCGGTAGCTTTTTGCATTTTTCCCATACTTTTATAATTATTATTTCTTGTTTAAATAATGTACATATACCGCCTGTTAAAAAAAGTATTGTAAAATACTAAATATGGTAGAAGTATGAACCAAAATAAACAAAAAAGCATTAATAAACATGGGTCCGCAAAGTAACGGTTTCAGAGATATGGAATTTTTTACCTCCTTTTTTATTTTGCAAAAACTTCCAGTTTCTTATCATAGTTGTGATGGTTTGTGAAATAAAGATTAAGTATTTGACTGTTGTTATCAGTGCACAAGTTTTCGTTTGCTAGCGCTGTTTACTCTAATGCAGAATTAGCCGACATGCATTTTGTGTATAGTCGAGCTAGTTGGATTTCCACCGAATCTTGACGTCTTCATGTAGAAGCTTATCCAAATCGCTAGATTCCCACACATCGTATGGTTGGAAGAATTAACTAAAGATTGCGTGATACTAGTTCATTGAGTAAACAGTGCCATTTATTCGGAAGACCAAGGTCGGTATCTGCTCCTGGAGCAGAAAAAGAAATTCTAGCATGGATGAGTGTGCGGAGAATATCAGCCGAGGTTGGAATTAGTGCTCCTCTTGTTTGGAGAATCCTACACGAGCAGCTGCTTAATCCATACAATGTACAACGACTTCAGGCCCTAAATCCACTTGATCATCAAGCACGTATGGTTTTTTGTCGCTGGTTTCTGCGCAACGATACTGAAGACTCCCGTTTTCTTGCCAATATTCTTGTTATGGATAAGCGAGTTCACACGAAATGAACTTCTTAATTTTCACAATAAGCATGTTTGGGCCCACGAAAATTCCCATTCTGTAATGAAATCTGAACATCAGACACGTTCTTCATTAAATATTTGGAAGGGTACTGTAGGCGACAGGTTTCTAAGTCCTGTTGTGCTACGAAACCGATTAACAGACGCTGCTTACCTAAGCTTCCTGCAGAACACAATGTGTACTCTTTTGGACGACATTCCTTTGGACAAAAGTTAACAAATATTGTTCCAGCATGATGGTGCTCCAACATTGGTCTATGGTACTCCTGTAAATAGACTCGAGGAGCTGCAGCTACGAATTAATAAGAAATGCCAGTAAATCCGAACCAATGAGGAGTTTTAGAAAGAATTTGAACAACATCCTTGAGACTAAGATGTCGTACCTGCTTGGAAAAGGAAGGAGGGCACTTTTGCTTTTGCTAAAAGCTCCTTTTGTTTGTACATAATAAATTATAAGTGTTTCAAAATAATTATTATAATACATGTTTTATAAGGCACAAGTTTTCTAAAGAACGAATGCGACAAAAGGCCTTATGAATCCAGTTTTTTATACTATTTTTTCTATTTTATATCTTTTTACATTAATCAATTGAAATTATTTAATTCAGAGATCCAGAAAGTTCAGTTTTATTTTTATATAAAGCAGTTGGTCACATTGATACTTGACATTTTCAAATTTAAATGTTGCTATCCGCGAAATATTATCTAGGTATTAATTTTCGTTAATATTACTTGATATTTTATTTAAAACTATAAACGTAAGTGACATAGAAACTAATATATCTTGTTTTCAATTGTATTCAATATACGTTGTTTGTGTAATATTTTTCTGCGTATATCATTCTGTCATATGTAGGTGGTTAAAATCTTAAAATCAAATGACAGCAATAAGATATTTACATCGGTGTTCGAACAACGCCAACATTGAAAAATGAAAAAGAGGTATATCAAAACGAAGCTCATTTCGATACTATTTTGGGTCATAATGAGTTGATTAGGAACGCAAAATAGAAAAAAAATACAACTTTTTTATCTCCGAAACCGTTACTTTGTGAACCCATGTTTATCAAGACTTTTTCTATTTTGCGTTCGAAATGAACTCATTATGACACCCAAAACAGTATGGAAATGAGCTTCATTTCGATACGCTTTTTTTCATTTTTCAATGTTGGCGTTGTTCGAACACAGAAATAAATATCATTACTGTCATTTGATTTTAAGAATTTAAGTACATTTGACAGATATGATATATGTTCGTACTCTACACAAACAACGTATATTGTATACAATTTACAACAAGATATATTAGTTTCTATGTCACTCATGCTTATATTTTTAAATAAAATATCAAGTAATGTTAAGGAAATTAATAAATAATATGTAATATAATATAGTTCGCGAATAGCAAGATTTAAATTTGACAATGTGACCAACTGCATGCTTTATATAAAAATTAATCTCTGAACTTCCAAATTAAATAATTCCAATTTATTAATGTAAAAAATGCAAAATAGAAAAAATAGTATATAAAACTCGTTTCATAAGGCCTTTTGCCGCACTCGCTCTTTAGAAAACTCGCCGCTGTTGCGGCTCGTTTTCTAAACTGATCTCGTGCGGCAAAATGGTGCCTTATGAAACTTGTTTTTTAATATACCATTTTGATTATTTTGGTTCATACTACTACCTCTTTAAATACTATACACTCTTTTTTTAGCACCCGGTATATTTAAGTAATAAATGAATGTATACAGTAAATTTACTATTCTAATATTTTTTTTTAGTTGTTTTTTTTAAACATGGTCCAAAATATTGTTGTTTCCCAGTGTATCACACTAATAAAGAATATAATGGGGGTTTAAGCTTTTTTTTCGTGTCCCTATGATTTAAAGAGGTAAGTTTGTCTTCAGCGTAGTAGCTATTGTATATAAAGAATTCCAAATTATTAAAATTAGCTTTAGTGTGCTGGTATTTTATGTTTCAGATGTTCAATTTGGTTAAAAAAAACTGTGGCCGTAAAGATTTAAAACGTTTAACACAATAATATTTACATAATGCATAAAGATGTTGGCCAATGTCAAGAATACGTGTACCAGAAATTTATGGAAAAAAATTATTAGCTCCTCTAAAGGAAAACTCTTTCTTTGGAGACTGTGGTTAAGTAAAACTCAAAAAACTCCGTGTAAAGTTGTTGCGCGATTATATGTGTTAGCTTTACTGTGCCCCAAGGGCGACACTTTGATTAATGGTTTTACCTACTAATGATGACAACTTGGTTGTCGAAATATGTATTTAGGATACGATTATCAATTGTGGTAAGGGATTTGTACCTTTTTTGAGTTCCTCTAAAGGACATCAAAAACACAACTTTTTCTAATAAAGTTATTGAGGAAAACGTACTGGAATGCTACAATTTAATCAAAAATACGTTGCTCACCTTTTTTATAGGTTATTTCTGACGACAAACACACATTATTAAGCAAATATTGGTAATTAATAACCATTTTTAATATATATCAATGTAAAACAGACATCATTTTCATTTACATTAATGACAAATGTACTTAAATATACTTTCAAAATACATTCTCCCTGCAACAAAAATGCGTTCCTGTATGTGACCAGCATTACAAATATTTGGTTATATTCTGTTTTTATTAAATTACGTTTTAATTAGCTAATTGCAATTCCTTTTAAATGTAAAATATTTTATATATTCAGAGGTCTGGAAATTATTAAACTATATAAAAAGCAAATTTAATTTAAATTCATGGATTTCAAGTATGCAAATTACATGAAATTATTTAATTATAAAAAAGCCTGAATTTATTTCAAAATTTTAATTTAAGTGTACAAAATAACAATAACATAATATTATTTTCACTGCTTCTACTAGGTATAAAGCCTACTATATGGATATCATAGAAATATATATCGTATGTACTCTTGTATTCAAAAAAATCGCATACATCAATTTTTTACCCGTTCAATTTTGTTTTTTTCTGACGTTTATTAACGTCATGCCGTGACAAGTAAGTTAATTAAAAATGCAAATACCAAAAGTTTCCAAACAAGAAAAGTATTTTATTATAGCAAAAGCTGAAGAAGGTTGGTCAATTGGAGATATTGCACTTCATTTCCATTACAATAATAGCACAATTTTGAGAATTAAAGGAAGATGGGAACAGGAACATTCTAAAAATAAATAACCTTTATTAATAACTTTTGCCTAAATGACAAAAAGTCCGTTTTTAAACGATAAAAAAACTAATAAAAAATTCTGTATGGGAGTATTAATATAGGCATCACCATCATTGATACAACATTGATGCCAACTTGTCACACTAACGTCTCATGTCTTTAATTATCATGACATTTGTCATTGTACTTATGACAAATAACGCCATAATTAATGACATTAGTGTGGCCCTAGGGTAAGGTGTACGTTATCTCTATGTCAGCACAAAATACTACGATTGAAGATGTATGTTTACACCACTGAAGAAAAGGTCTAAATAATAAAGTGGTATTGTGCAAGTAATAATTTACGAAAAATCGTTGGACAATTTGCCTTTGCGTTTGGAAATCGTCCAATGATCTACTGACCTACTAAACATGCTTTAGTAAATATTATTCACAAGCTTGAGACTTGTGGATATGTAACAAATTCCCGAAAGTATTTACATTTATAAAACGAAGAGCCTAGAAATAGGTATATCAACGAAGAACAGCAAGGTAGAGAAACTGCGATTTCTGCTGCATCTGAACCAAATGTATTTAGTGCAAAACAGATATCGGAAGAAAGTGGAGCTAGACAGCGGACAGTTTAGCGAGTTTTGAGAAGACATGGATGCAAATGGCGAAAATTTCGTTCTACTCAAGAAATATTTTCACATGACGAAAATAATCGATTGGAATTTTGTGAAACAACAATGAAAGCAGTACAAGAAAATCAAAATTTTATCAACAATATTTTTTTAACGTTGAAACATCATTCCCGTTATTTGGGTCCCACAATTCCCAAATAACCAGTTATTGGTCTAAGAAAAATAGACACCTGAGCACAGAAACGCAGTACACAGTATCCAGAAAAATTAAATCTGTGGGCTGGCATTTTCAACAACGTAATTGTTGACCTTTTTTTTATCGACGGTATACTTAACAGCGACAAATATTTAGATATGTTAAATAACGGCGGAAATAATATGGTTATTTAACGATATTATTTCCGCTGTCCATAACACTAATATCAATTTTGAAGACATTTGGTTCCAGCAAGACGGTTGCCCGTCTCATAATGCGAGAATTGTGAAGGAGTTTTTAAGAAATATCTTTCATAATCGCATTATAAGCAGAAATTGCACAATTGGCCAGCTTTCCATATCACCAGACCTATCATCCAACGACTTCTTTTTATGGGAATACATTGAACAAAAAGTTTATAATGCCCCTCACGAAAGAGTGCGTAATATAAATGAACTGCGTGTCAAAATAATAAACGCTTTTCGTACAATAACGCCTGAAATGCTGGCTAACGTCCGGCAGGACTTTTATTACAGATTAGCGTTTGTCAAGAACAACAGAGTGCGTTACTTGAACATCTAGTTTGAGTTTGTATTATATATTATTACTTTAACTGCTAGAACTTTAATTTATTTTATATCTGTAAGGAGAATACATGTTTCGTTTCACGCCACTATAAAAAAATTAATTAAATTATTTTTTAAATACACATTATGACATTAATTGAAAAATACTAAAGGCTAACTGCCGATAAGCCAGTAACATCGTCGCACACCGGGATAACTTCACATTCTCCACTACAAATCAAACATTTGGTATCGCGGGATGCTCACTCGCTCTTGCTATTTCGAACACGGATTTAAAATTTGTCGACTACGGTATAAATTTAAGAAATGTCCCTATTTCTGTTCTGATTCATGTACAACTCTATTTGTATGGCGAAGGAATTGTAAAACACATCACCATTATGTATATCTATCTAACCTCACTTTTGTACTTTAGTTACTCAAGTATAACCGTGCTATAAAACAATTAATATTATTAATATCAGTTTTAAACAACGTCGTTCATACTTACATGCAATAACAATTAAAATTAACTTATAAATAACAACTTTTCACTTCAAATTTGCAACGCGTTCCAAATACAATACATGAAAAAAATTTAAATGCCGGTTGTTTGGAACGCGATCCCTGACCTTCCGCAAAAATGACGACAGCACTTGCGTGGTCTATTAAATTTTAGTAAACGAAAATTAGGGATGAAGAGCCATCATTTGAAATATTTTTTAAATATACAGAGTGTTAAAAAAACTGTTGTTGTACTTTTTTTAATTGAACGCCCTCAATTTTTTTACATTTTGGGATTATCCTCGATAACACGATTTCAACAAAATGTAACACTTGTGGTCTAAAATATTATTAATTGGTAGGGAAACGAAAATATGCTGGTCATACGAACAAAGTTTAACTTAATTTATGAGATTTTCAAAATGGGCGCCGCTTACATCCTGAAGGTAAGTATCTCTTCGTATCTCTTCATTAATTCTTTGAGTCAAATTTTCTGTTTTAGATAGCCCCACAAGAAGTAATCTGGTGGGTTGAAATCGGGAGGACGTGCGGACTATTCAATTTTGCCTCTCCTTCCAATCCATCTGTGGGCAAAAGTTCAACCTAATCGATCTCGAACGTTAACTGAATAGTGAGGGGTGCCCCATCTTGCTGAAACAAGATGTTTTGTGGAAGTTGGCCATTTTCCTTTAAAAGTTCTAAATATCTTTTACAATTTAGAGTTTCTTCTACAAAAAAGACCCTATTATTCCGTTTCTACAAATATCAGCCCGAACATTAAGCTTTCTAGGGTGTTGTGTATGCACCTCTTGTATCCAGTGAGGTTTACGCTGCGCTCAATACCGACAGTTATGTCTATGAATCGTATCGTTCAAATAACAGGTTGCCCCATTCGACAATACTATATTATTTATAAAATTGTTATCTCGATTACAAATGTTCATCACTGATTCACAAAATTTTTGCCTTCTGTCGAAATCATCATCTTGAACGAGGAAAATTTTTATAATGATGGTATTTTTACTTTTTAAGAAAACAAATTCTTTGCAAATTGCGAACACTGTCATTTATGATGTATCTTCATAAAATTTTGGTAATCACAGAACTCAAAATTGGATGTACAGTATGAAAAAGGTTACTTCATGGTGAGTTCTTATCCTATCACCAAAACCAATCATCATTAATATCTGTATTCTTTCTCTTTCATTTAATCCAACCATTAATGACTATGACACACAACAATTTAATGACACTTTTAAATGCATCAAACTACTGGACCTGGTGATAAAATTTAGAGATTATAATATTCACGTTAACATTTTTTAGGTGCCACATCAAATGAAGAAAGGAAATTGTAGTAGGTATAGTGAAACCATTTAGAGAATACCACATATAATTGAATTGATTCGGCATTTACTTGATGAAGATCCATAATTTAAAATAGATTAGAAACGTAGTTTTATTTCTATTTTAATACCACATATTGTCGTGGTTTTTTTTCCTCATAGAAAAAGAAGACTTATATTGAACAGTATTTGTATAACATGAATTTAAACGCATTTTGAGTTTTTATGTATATTTATATTTATTATGTTTGAAATTATCTTTTTGACAGGGACTGTATAAATTTTATATTAGACCGATGGGTTCGGCAAAATTATGTACTATTGAGTTCGATGTATGAGATTTGCGGGATATTATATTTAGAGATACCAGGACTTGCAAACCATGTGGTCAGAGTGAATAAAAACTTCATTTTTATTCTGCTGTTTTTGAGTAAAGTCGGGTTATTTGATTTTTAGTGCTTTAAATTTGTGCATTCAAATTAATTACGATTTTTACGAGTGTTTGTGATCTCGTTCTTTCTTGATATTTTAATTAAATAATGGTATCTCTCGCGTAGTTAGTGTTAAATGTGGTTAGATCGATGTAAGTACATAAAACAATTGATTTATATAATTGCTACTACGATGATTTGCTTATGATTGTAATTTTAGTTTATAATTTGCATAAATTTTGATATAAAAAATTAGTATATGAATATTCAAGAAAATTGTCATGTTTTTGGTAATGGAGTTTTTTTTTTAACTCAAGATGTTCTAGATCGATTTATATTCAGGTTGGTTTTTTTTGCTGGGTTTGATTTTGTCATGTTTTATTGCGCATGACTGTAAGGCTGTCACGCGTACTCGATAACTTGGTGGTTGTTGACATCTGATTTGTTGGGGTTACAGTTAGAGGTCAAACTTGACAAATTTCTTAATTATTTATTAATTATATGTTTGCTCGAGAGTCACAGGGGGTTTTTCTCCTTGCGCGTGTCATTTATCGCAAGGACTCATTCCTCCTCGCTACTGTTTATTTTGCTTTAGCTCCCTATACACCCGGTAAAGGGATTTTTTTTTCTTTTTTAATTTTTTTTTAATAAACGAAAATTATGAAAGTGTGAATTTTATTTAATGCTATATTGTTTTCTTTACACGTATCTTGCTTGTTCGAGAGCAAGACCTGAGATTAGAAGAGCCCAGCTTGGAGATTGAGCGACTGAGTTTATCCGGACATTCGTTGTGAACTGCATCCATGAGCTAGGCACAGTTCATAGCAATATGTCATCAGTAATCACAAAGCTGCGCGAACAAAAAGTGCCATGGGCGTTGGTTATTTAAACGGGAGAGGTATTAAGGATGATTTTTTAAAAACTTCATAATTGTGAAAATTATGTTTTTATATAAAACTACAACATTTGAAATGAATTTAATTGATATTATGGATGAAAATTATTATTTGCAGAAGTATTAATGTGAATATTAAATCTACTTCGTTATGAATATCGCTGCCAGTTTAATTTAAATAAAATTAAGTCAATAATTTTTCGCTTCATAAACTTTCTTATTTTAGAGAATCATTTCGAATTCGTTGCAGTTAAAGTTTATTTTACATTTATCAAACCAGAATAATTATTATAATTTGAAACAGATATTGACTTGTTCTAAGCTACAATAAAGATACATATACAAAGGATGTTTCCAAAGTTCTGGGAATTGTACTCTAATTAAATTACGCAGAACTTATTGGCAATGCTATTGGTGATAGACAAGTCTTGACATGTTTATGCAGCTATCCAGTGCAATATCGTTCAGTCTGATTCAGGTATTCGACCGATACAGACGCATTTGCGTAGCACTATTTGTGTAACAATGGAAGGCGCGGCTAAATCTCAAAGAGTAATAACTTTCTTTTTGTGGAAAGAGGGTGTAAAAACTTTAGAAATTATTAAACGTCTGTAAGGAATGTTTGGTGAGTCTGCAGAATCTAAAAGTACTTTATCGCTTTAAAAGTGGTACAACATCATTAGAAAACGATCCAGGCAGTGGGCGCCTGAACACGTCGGTAAATGAAAAAAACATTACTGCCGTGGAGAACCTACTGAAAGAGGATGGACGAATGGATATTTCTCAAATTAGTGTACGCCTAGGAATAGGTACACGACAAGTTCATGAGATCTTACATAATTGTTTGGGTGTACGCAAGGTGTCAGCGCGCTGAGTGCTCAGGCTGTTGGGACTGAAACAGACAATAGGTCTGACACTTGCCGTTTGCTTCAAGAGCTGTTAACCCGTTACGGTGATGAATTTTGGCAACGGATAATGGCTGACGAAATGTGGATTCCTTATTTCAATCCTGAGACCAAAAGTTAATCCAAAGAACGACGTAAACTTGAAGAAGGTCTGTGTTTACTGTTTTCTCGGATTGCGAAGGGATTATTTTTATATATTATCTGGTGAAAGGTACTACAATTAACGCTGAATATTATTCGAACTTATTATCCGGACCAGTGCGGCAAGCACTCTTGTCAGAAAACGGCCTGGGAAGTTGCGTAAGCGTGTCCGTTATTGCAACAGCATAATACAAGACCGCACAGCGCAAGAAAAACGAAGAATGTTTTAAACGATTTACGATGGGAATTGCTTCCGCATCCAACTTATTCACGGGATCTCATACCGAGTGATTTTTATCTGTTCCCAGATTTGAAAAAACCTTTACGGAGTGTTCATTTTGAGTAGTTTAACTGACGTAAAGCGTGCCATAAATAGGTGGATTGAAGACACACCGAAATAATTATTTGTGGACGGAATAAAAAAAATAATTTATCCTTGGGATAAATGTATTCAATTAAATGGCGATTATGTTGAAAACTACATTGTAATATTGATCAAAATTGATTTAAAATTGATGAAAATTACAGCTAAATTCCCAGAATTTTGGAAATATCCCTGATTCAAATAATCTGCCTCAATAGTTATGTTATGAATTGACAGTTTTATATATAATATAAAAGAATTTGATAATAATTTTGATAATAACAGGTAATTTTATTTATACCACTTATAATGGTTATGAATGATGTCAGAATTAATGCTTGACGGAAATAAATATAAATCAAAGTACATGCGTACTCGAAAATATTAATTTCCAAATACATATCTATTACTTTTACCAATATTCCAATTAATATTAGTGCATTTGCACTATTATTTATGTGAAAGAGGTTATGCCAGGGATAAATTAGAAAAAGTAAAATAAAGAACTTGTCATAAGACATCGCACTCGCCTTTTAAGATAGTTCTCGCTTTGCACGTCTGGTCAACTTGGGTCACACTATTTTAGATTATTGTTTTCTACGTTCAAAAATGGTTATGAATATTTTCGTTATCGTTTATAAGATCATTTGTATAGTTTGTGCAATAACTTAACTATAGATGGAACCTTCCATCCAGAAAAAGATCAAAATGAATATCTTGATTAACAAAATGTTAAGCTAATGTCCTACGTAGATCGAAGAAACAAGGCAAAAATCTGTCCGAAACTATTGAAAGTCTAAATTAAATATAGTCTATAAAGGCCAAATTGCTAGTGAACCAGACTAATTACCCAAAAATTGCTCTGTTATTCGGACACAATAAAGATAAATCCAATTAAAGAAGTTACTACTTGTTAATTTTCCACAATTAATAAGACACAAATTAAAATAAAAAACTTACATTAAAACAGTATTTTAATAGAAATAAAATACTTACGAGAAAAATATAATAGTCCGCCATTTTGTTCGCATAAGATACACACACACACATTCACCAATCCACATGTACGTGCAAATCCCTAAGGCGCAGGTACTACTGCTGTCAGAATTCTATAGTTTTACTTGATTTAACCATAAAAAACAAAACAATTGAAAAGAGATTTATTTAAATTATTACCCAGACAATATTACAGAAGAAACTAGGGTAATTATGAGACAATGTTTCAACCTATTCTCCGATTAGAATTAGATTTCAGATAATCAACGCAAGAGTCATAACCTAAATTAGAAATACTAACCAAAACAAACAGAATGATAAATAACGAATGAATGAAAAATAACTTGTAAAGTCGTCAACCGTCAAGAATACGTCTAAGGTATTTATAAAATGATATACAATTAACCATCTATTTAAACAGAATTGCAGAGTACCTTATGCACGATAATTAACTGGAAAAATAGCAATATAAATTATGTAGTGTGGAATCCAACGTAAATGGAAGCTAACTACGATGTTAAAAGAATATACCTGAGTTGCAATGATTAACAATTAACTGGCAATAGTACGTATCACAAAAAAATGAACTATTGCAGAAACAATAGAGCTGCAAATAATATACATTACTACAGATAGCAAAAAGCAAAGAATACAATATATAATAGGTCCTTAATAACTGTGTAGAATATGAATACAAGCAGAACGATCGTAAATGTAGGAAGAGCAAATTATATTATATCGGTTATATTATCGGTAGGGTAATTTTAAGAAATTAAATTAGAACAATCGGTTTACAATAATTATATGCTATACTGAAAATATACAGCAGTCAAAATCGACACATAACAACATCCCTAAACTGAATCAGATAGGATATAATGAACTAGCCCAACTCTAATATGTTCATGGCGCATGATGACGTATGTCGTATTCTCTAAATGTTTTTACTATACTTACATTTAAAATTGTAAAGGTTTTTATTTAAATGATCATACCTAAGTATCAAGCAATAAAAAGAGTATTACTTTAGTACGTTACATTTTTGTTGAACGATCTGTATATTGACAAAATACTTCAAATGATGGTTTTTCTTCCTTAATTTTCATGTCTAAAAGTTTATTACAATATCTTTTTTAAGATAGGTTCCACACATTTGCTCATCACTGCATATATTTACATAAAAGTACCCTTAAAACCAAGAAAATTATGCGAAGAACGTGGAATCTACCTTTTGTTGCTAATATCGGCATCAGTTACAAATGAGAGCCGACGATAAAAATAAATAAACCACATTCTTCGCTTAACGACGGCAAACTCTATCCGTGAAGACCATAGAACAAAAACAAGAAGAAGCAGAAAGAGAAGATGAAGAAGAAGGTGGCCGTGGAGCCAAGCGGAACCCGTTAAACAAACAAGAGGCAGTGCATCGGATCGCAGCAATTCATGGAGCTCTCTCATACCAACTCCAGCTGTCCAACAAAGAAGTCGCTCTCGGACGCGATCATCTCTCTGACGGAATGCTGATCGAGTGAGTCCGGTTTTTTTTACTAGGTCAAATTCAGATGTTCCAACTTCACCGGCGGCACGGTGGTTATCTTGTTATTGTCATGTGTGTGTGTGTGTGTGAGTCATGTGTATGTAGGTATAGCATATATATTCGTTATTGTCACATGGTATCGTCTTTAGAGAACGTAAATATTCGGCAATGATTATACTTTTTAATGTGCAAGGAAAACCAGATATCGCCGGATGCTTACAAGAAAACAAGAGACAAAAAAGACCACTTCTGAATGTGAACAAGCCAAACGTGTGCATCTGGTTAGTGTAAACACGCAAACGATAAAACGTACATATTGATATAGTATATTGAAGCGTAAATTACCAAATCAATAAATGAGATCAATATAGATTGTCAAATGTTAACATCCCTTTTATACCTTCAGAATTATACATGCTTCTTAATCATATTAGTTTCATGCGATATTCATACGTATTCTAATATTTTAATCCAAAATACTAGTAAAGATTTTATTCAACTACTGGCTAGTCGACCTTAGTTTATTACAAATAACAGATGTTAGTAGATAGAGGTGTCATATAATAAAATGTGTACTTTAAACAAAAGTGGTTTGAAATGTTTCAATAGAAACTTGTTAATGAAACAAAAATGAAAAGAAATAAAACTAATGTATAACGTCTTTAGCAAAGACACGCTTTGAAGAATTTGCAGGTTCGCAATATAAAACCCAAAGTTTTGAATGCAGCTAAACAGATGTTAATATGTGCAGCAAACTTAGGCTGGAATCAAATAAAACCCCGAGATCTTTTCTACGAACCAATGCATTGCCTACTTCCACTTCTGAAACCGGAAGCAATGTGAAAGGCATATGTGAAATTCATGCTTAGAAAGTGTGTAGAAGAGAACTTGGCAAAAGCTTCAGGAGATTCCTCAATTCGATCGAGATATATAGAGTAGTTAGTGACAATATCCTCTCTGAAGATTGTTCGAAGTCATTTGAACTGGTTCAGGAAGAAAATATTGTGTATACGTTTCCACTTGCGTCGATAGTACTACTTTAATTTAAAATTGGAAATTATATTACTTGTGAGCCATGCCGGATATCTTGATCCAGTCAACAAAGATGGATACTTCGGAACCTGTTTGTCAAAATTATCATAAAGATACAAGATCACAAGAAGACGCAGTGAATATCTTGGAATTGTATCCATTTAGCAAAGTTAAGGTCGATCTATTGTCCAAATAGGAATCAATTACGGTATCAGGAGAAAAGCCGAAGAAAGACATTTTAGTGATGAGTATATTGTGGTCAATCATATCGAACGCTTTAGTGAAATCCGATTTGGTGAGGTTTATATGTTGGTGGCATTATCGCACCTCATTGCTTCAAAATTTGATTCGGAACTCGCATTATGGTTAATGGAGATCGTTACCATACCATGGTTAATAATTTTTTGTTTGAAAAATTGGTTAACGTTCTTCCAAAGAAAATGTGATGTTGACAAGATGGCGCTATATGACATAAGCCAACCGCAACCATCGACTTATTTAAAGCAAAATTTGAACAGTAAGTCGATTTCAAGAGATGGATTAGTCGACTGGTCCGGCGTCCGAGATTATGCTCATCTCTATTATTACCTATTGGGCTATGTGAAGTCACTGGCTTTTGCTGATAAACCAGCAGCAATTGACGCCTTGGAGTCAACATTGTTCGTGTTATTCGTAACACGACCAGGAGTGCTCAAAAAAGTGATCCAAAATTGGACTTCCAGAATACGCTTCGTCAATAACAGTCGCCATACCGATATGCCCGAAATAATTTTCAAATCTTAATGCCATGAACTGATTCTTCAAATAAAAAAAATATTCAAGTTCAATCGGTCTTCAAAAAACGCATTTACTTATGATATGTGAATTCTTCTTCAACATATTTTAATAACTAAACTCACATAAAATTATCATCAACGTAAAGCTCCTAATTAATTTCCACTACGTGTGATAAAATATATAATGATCTATATTCATGATAAAACCCTATATACAGCTATATCCTCAACACTCAGTACCCCAATTTAGAAAATTGAAACGGTTCAGTTCATTAGTTGATTAGAAGTTCAACAATTATAGTCAGTGAGTGATCTTATCTAGGCTGAATATGTATTTTGTAGACTTGTAGGTCATTCCCGATCTAGATATTGTCCAAAAATAATTAGTGGACATTTATATCGCTGGTATTTACTTAAAAACGAAAGCCTAAAATACGCTGCTAAACAGTTTCGTGCGTGTAATGACTATTAATATATTTAATAGGAAATATCGTAATTTATTTTAATACATGAATAATATGCTAATAGTATATATGAAAAACGACTTAATTACGTTGGCAAAAATGGTGTAATTCATAATATGCATGTAGACTTCAAATCTTGATTAGTTAACTGTAATTAAATGTCCACTAAATACAGGTAAGCAGTTACCGCTCTGGATCAATTTCAGTCTATATTGTATTTTTTCTTGTATATTTTCTTCCATAACTTCTTATCTTCACCTATTTCCTTTCCCTTCTGAATCTCTTGTTTATTTAAATTATTATTATTTCCTACAAATATTTCGGGCCTATTTTTTACTTCCTGATATTTAATAATTAGTAACTGATTTGCACAAATTTTCCAAATATGTCTGAGGTCGTATTATTTTCTTAACTACGAGAATTATTCAAATATTTAACAATTTTTTGGCATAATCTCTATTCTTTTTACTGTGATATCGATATATTAGCCTCCCAACAGTTAACAGTGAACATAATTTCTATGTCGTTTGAAAGATTCGTTTCATGAAATTCTATGTTTAAGATGTCTTCTTGGATATAGTCGATTAGAATAGTACCTAAAACATCCTGAACAATTGAGAGCATTACCTTTGTAGTCAACTATATCCCTTCTAACCTTAGGGGATTAAAGAGTGAGAAATTGCTGCTTTTTTCTTTTTATGCTTTGACTTGTACTTTTATAACCGTAGTAATTAATCAAATATGTATTCGTCATTCTAACATATTCATTAAGATATTTACCTTCTCATAAAACAATTTCATAGATCTGCAGAAATGAGACATCGTTTCGTTTTGCCTTTACCTCCTTCCTTTCGGGTAATAATACAGAACTGGAAGTACTGAATGAGCTTAGTGCAAAACGAATCGATATCTCATTTGTGCAGCTTTATTTCGAACTTGCTTGTGTGACAGAACTTTCACTATGTTTATTATAATGGTCACCGATAAACAGATAGGTGTGCTTGACTCCTGGTGTATTGCTAACAAGTTAAATATAAATCTGTGTAAGTGCAATGTTTTAACCTAAACTCGAAAGAACGACCCGTATATGTTTAACTATCATCATTATAACGACAGATTGCACTTCTATTAAAGGTCTAGGTATCACATTTGATGCTAGACTATCTTCCATTCAAGACTCTGGGTTTTATTATACGGAACTCGAAAAAAGTGTCTTTCGCGGGCGCTATTGTCCTACTATATATTGTCATCTATCTATACAACATAGATTAATTTGTTGGAATCTGTTCAGCGAAAATTTTTGAAATATTTACATTTTTAAGCATACTCTATATTATCCACCTCAGGGTATTAACCATATCGCGTTACTAGATACCTATCGGTTCGATTCCTTAGAGAACCGTAGGCGTCAAAATGATATAAAATTTTCCTACAATTTGCTCCACAATGGTATAGACGCACCATCATTGTTGAACAGTATTAAATTTGTAGTTCCATCATATAATAGCGTATTCACCATGCTGAAATTAACAGCTAGTTAACTAATAGTCCGATAAGCTTAGCCGCGCTGTTAAGGGCAGGTATAAAACGTAAAATAACTGCTGTTTTTTTAACTAATTGTTTTGACTAATTCCTAACAACATTCCTAGCGCATTCCCCCAACATTTACGGTTGTAAACTATCTTCATATATATTAATGTGTCATGTCATGACATGTGTCATATGGTCAAAAACGAATAGAAAGCATTCAAGTATACTGCTGTTCTGCCGCCTATTACAAATATAACGTGTGTATAAATTGTCGCAAAAGCTACACGCAGCGACGTTCTTCGTTTGGTTCTTAATAAAAAATCTTAATGTTAAAATGTCGTATCATGCTTCGTTTCTTTTCACGGTGTTCTTGAAGTTCAGACTTTTAGTGCGTAACTAATCTTTGCTCTTCGATATCTGTTAATAGAGATAGATGCAATTTAGTTTAAAGAAAAAATTTTTACTAGTATTATTTCGTAAACGTTTTCTTTTTGATTTAAAAGCTTGTTTTAAACATTTATTCGTTAACGTTCTTCCACGAAAAACACATTTGGCAACGTTGTAGAACAATAAGTTTGTATTTCAAAGTGAGTTCAATCAAAATCATTTCTGTCAAATTTTGACATTTACGAATTTACGAAGCATGATACGACATTTTAACATTAAGATTTTTTATTCAGAACCGAACGAAGAATGTCGCTACGTGTAGCTTTTACGACAATTTATACAAACCTTGTATAACGTATGATCAAAACATCTTTGGATCGTGATAGCCTTGAAACGTAAAGCTATCTATAAAATTATTTACTTCTGTGATTCATTACCATTACCTTGAAGTACGCATAAGTCACAAATAAAATAGATTTTAGGTTATGGTATTTATTTACATTTTATGTATGTTATATTTAATAACATTTATAGAGAGTACAGAATGAGTTTATAAATAAACGAAGTTTTAATAAATAATAAAAAAAAATAAGGATTATTACAGTTAAGAAAAGAACTCCCACAATGAAACAATAACATTCAGGTAGGTACACTTTTACAATAAAAAATTATAAAAGATGTTGAAAATGTCTTCCCTGTTCTTGAAAACACCGGTTAACACGTCGGCCCATGTTATTAAAAACTTTAATTAAAAGATCAGGTGTTACTGTGAGACAGTTTTCAACAACACGTTCTTGTAATTCATCTAAAGTGTGAACTGGAGTTTTAAAAATGTTATTCTTAAGCAATGGGAATAAGAAGTAGTCTAAAGGACTCAAATCACAAGACCTAGGTGGGTAACGTCCGTCTGATATTAACCTTTCATCATAAAATTGACGTAAATATTCCATGGTTACTCGAGCAACATGCGGTCTCGCGTTATCTTGCTGAAAGTATCCATTATGAAGTTCATCATCGTGCAATTGATTGATAAAAGGATCAAGTATTTGATTTATATATCTTTCAGCGTTTATGGTATCTTGAAAAAATATTAGCCCTATTACCCGTCTACGGGACATTGCAACCCAAACACCAATCTTAGGACTATGTAAAGGAGGCTCACTATGAAAATTAGGATTATTCTCGCTCCACATACGCATAACTTGTTTATTAACGTATCCAGATAGGTAAAAATAAGATTCGTCTGTAAAAAATGTTAAATCAAGGATATAGTTATTCATATGGTCATTAAACCAGGTACAGTACGATACTCTCTTCTGATAATCTGGTGGCAGTAACTTCTGACACAACTGCAGTTTATAAGGAAACATGTTCAAGTCATGTTTAACAATGGTTTGACACATCCCATAACTTAATTTGATTTCTTGTTTCAATCTACGCAAGGATAAGGTAGGTTCTTCCAGCATGCGTTACCTAACCAGATCAATAACATTATCATTTCTAGCCCGTCTTCTTCTAGATCGAACACTATCGCTGATATTACTAGTTCAAATTTGTCCACAGTTCGTTGAAGTTGCCGAAAAAAATATCGTTCCATTATTGCGAAGTTGGGAACTCACGGAACTCATTCAAACATAAACGAGGTGAATAAACCCAATTACCATTTTCACCTATATTTCCATTACTGTAGTATGATTTGATAATAAACATTTTATGTTCTAACGCTAAGAAATAAGTAATTAAACTTCTAGTTTCAAAAATTATTTTATTGTAAATACCATTACAATATTATTTCGCCATTCAATGGCTTCATCAGGTGGATGAAATACTCAGTATTTCATCCACCTGATGCCTTAGGTTCAGTACAACGTGTGCAGTGACAGCCGCATTATGTCAGTCCCGATCGAAACATACCAGAAGTTTGAAATGCGAGCGGTTATTCATGCTTTGCATGCAAAAAATGAAACACGTCCCCGAAATTCATTAAAAAATACTGAAGATTTGGGAGAAGGCGTTGGGAGTCGAAAACAAGCTAATGTTTGGTGTAAACAATTCAAGAGTGGACGTACAACTCTGAACAATGATCCCAAATGTGTGCGAAAAAAACTATCAACAATGAAAACGGATGAGAATCAAACGCTGATTTGAGAAGATCGTCGATTGAAAATACGGGAAATTGCTCTACTGACAGGCATTCCTAGAAGCTCTGTTCGTGAAATCGTATCTGAATTACGCTATCGAAAAGTGTCCATGAGATGGGTACCAAAACTGTTGACCGACCTACACAAAATGAAACAAATGGCGGCGGCAATGGGACTTTTACCGCACTAGGAACCGCCTCTTACCGTACAGGAAAACGGATTTCTAGGGTCTATAGTTACAGGAGATGAAACGTGAGTAAACCACCATATCCCCGAATCAAAAAAAGACTCGATGACGTGGAAGCATCCGAGTTCACCAACACCGAAAGAATTCAAAGTTCAGCAGTCTACAAAAAAGACAATGGCAACTGTGTTCTGGGATATGCAAGGCTTTTTGGTCATAAAGTTTTTACCACCAAAAACGACAATCAGCAGCGATATTTATTGTCAAACTCTTGGAAAACTACACCAAGTCATTCGACAGAAACGAAGAGGAAGGTTGTTGAAAGGAATCAGATTGTTGCATGACAATGCAAGACCGCACTCCTGAAATCAGACGAAGGCCTGGCTTCAGAACCACAATTGGGAAGTTATTGTCCATCCGTTCCATAGTCCAGACCAAATGAAAATCAGAAGAAGCCGTCTTTCTGATTTTCATTTGTTCGGGCCGTTGAAAGCACATTCGTCGGGTGGAAGGTTTGAAGACGACGACGAACTTCAAGATGAAGTATTTTAGAAATTTGGATCACACCCTTTTACGAAGAGGGTATATAGAAGCTTGTGCCTCGCTGGGATAAGTGCCTCATCATTGGCGGCGATTATGTAGAAAAGTAGCTAACAATCCACGCTTTTTAGTGTATGTTTGATTTCTATAAATAAAGTAGTCTATATGTAATTCACAAACGTACCTTAGTAACCGGACATCCCTCGTATATACGACGTGAATCGTTATAGTTTGCTATGGTGGTTTGAAATATTATAACTAATTGTGCCGGCTTATTCAGCAATGTAAAAAATACAGGCCACCTGCAAGTAATTCTTGATGCCGATTGTGAGTATAAACTCTTCAATTAATCAACCACATCTACGCCTACTTTCGTAAGATTGTAGAAAGTTACACATCCAATTTACAAACATCTGCAGTTTCAGGATCTATAATATCATTTTCATGCATTATAGAGATCAGCATGACATTTCTACCTTTCTGTGGCAGGGACGATACTAAAGGGCAATCTTTTCCAAACCCAAACATGCTGCTACAAATCGGACGTTGCCTTGTCGCAACAAATATTGGAGGGATTTCGGCCTTGTTATTCCTAATGGTCCCGACAAGATTAAGGTTATTTTCTAGATGATTAATTGCTAGCGGTACAGATGTGAACCAGTTATCGCATGTTATATTTCGCCCTGTGTTTTTAATCGATTCAACTAGACGCTTCACAATAGTAGCGACACTGTTGTTCACTCGAAATCTACATTCTAGTTGCCTCCCCGCATAAGTTTCCATGTGTACAGTGTAATACGTACGAGCATCGAGTAACGAGAAGATTTTGATAATGTACTTCTTGGGTTTCGATGGTATATATTGTCGAAAACTGCACTATCCCCAGAATGCTTCCAACATTTCGTCAATAGTGCAGTATTCGCTTGGTGTGTGACTACTAGGGCTGGGCGATACCGACGTTTTCGGTATCGGGTACCGATACCAATCGAGGTATCGATACTTACCGATGTATCGGGTCTGTGTACGGTATCGATTCTGAGTCCCGGAATCGGTAAAGTATCGATAGGTATTGATGCTTCGGAATCGATACCTTGGAATCGATACCTTGGAATCGATATCTTGGAACCGATACCTTGGAATCGATACCTTGGAATCGATACCTTGGAATCGATACTTTGGAATCGATACCTTAATTCGATACCTAGAAATTAATATTCATAACCCGTTTTCTAGGTGTTGATTGTTTGATATCTGTTTCAAGAGATATAAAATTAATTTACCGATTCTACCATAACTACGGTATGAAATTTGCAATATTGTGAGATTTTTTTTTGTAATAATTATAGTTATGTCATAATAAGGATATTTGCTACACACAATAATAACATCCTTTTAAATATATATTATATAATATATGTATATACATAATGCATATATACTTAAAAATTCTTTACTTAAAAAGTTATTGCATCCTTTATGTACATTTAAAAAATGCACGAAGGTAGGCTATCCGATACATGGCTACCCGATACATCGCTACCCGATACATCGCTAACCCGATACATCGATACTTAGCGAGTACTGGAATCGGTAAGGTATCGATAGGTAGAGTAAAATCGCTTTGGGAAGACACCAATCTGCGCGAGCGAATCGCGCAACCTGAGTATTAACGCCCTCAAAAACATAGGTCGGGTTGGGTCTAAATTAGCGCGCAATTTAAAATTCGAATTTTACGTAAAACGTTTTGTATTTTTATTTCGTGTGCAGCGGAAACAACATATTTCATTTATTATGTTCGTTTGCCATGAAACATAATTTCATAAACACATTCTATTGTCTGAATGAATAATAAAGCGTTATTATTTTATTTATTTTCAAGTGGGATTTTTAACAGAGATACAACCAACAATTTCTAGTTCAATTATTTATTTTCATTATAATTTAAACATTTACATATATCACAGTTTTTCTTCTTTTACGAAGATTTTATTCATTATATTTGTAAATTTATGAATATTCATTCGGAGTAAAAATAATTTGTTGTTTACACGTCGTCTTTTATTACTACATAATTATACATAAATACCCTTAGTTACCAATGACATAAATACAAAGATAACTACACATATAAATAAGTTATATTTCAACAATTATTCATCAACTTAATCAGTTTAAAGAGTAAAATTTAATTTACCATTAAAAATATTCCCTACAAACAATATTTATTTCTTGCTATCGTTTATCATTGCTTGCAATATACGACAAAAATTACATTATGACTGTTTAAAGCGTAAAACATCATTTACCATTCATATTTCTCTTTTCGATAAAATTGTACACGTTATGAATGATTTCCCGTGATTGTTCTGCTATTATTTGTCTTTTTTTCACTGGTATTTCAACATCTGCTGGATCACGACATCCAGATGTGGACGGTAAACTAGACATAATAATCTATAACAAATAAAGTACATGTTTCAACAAATCCTATTAAAAATTCATGAAAAATAATGTAATACCTACAGATATAAAGGCCTTCTATTCCAAATAGTTGTGAAAACAACTGATTTTGTAATAAAATAAACTCAAACAACTGATTTTGTAATAAAATAAACTCAAACAACTGATTTTGTAATAAAATAAACTCAAACAACTGATTTTGTAATAAAATTAACTCAAAGAACACGATCGACACCTTACGGACGCTAGAAGACAACTGAAGAATATTACAGTCAATGTTATTCGGCCTGTCTATACATGCAAGAACTATGTCTTTCTCTCTCGTTTGGGGTACACTTTTCTTTATAAGTTCCAAATTGGTTTCTGCGTCAGTGTCTTCCCAAATTGACACTACTCTATCGATGCTTTGGAATCGATACCTTGAATCGATACCTTGGAATCGATTCTTTGGAATCGATACCTAGGAATCGATACCTTGATTCGATACTTAGGAATCAGTATTCATAACCCGTTTTCTAGGTATCGTTTGTTTGATATCGGTTTCAAGAGATATAAAATTAATTTATCGATTCTACCATATCTACGGCATGAAATTTGCAATATTGTGATTTTTTTTTTTTTTGTAATAATTACAGTTATTATGTTTATGTTATAATATGGATATTTGCTACGCATAATATAAAATTCAAGAACATCCTTTGAAATATATACTATATAATATATATAATGCTATATATACTTAAAAATTCTTTACTTAAAAAGTTATTGCATCTTTTATGTACATTTAAAAAAATGCATAAAGGTAAGCTACCCGATACATGGCTACCCGATACATCGCTACCCGATAGATCGATACTTAGCGAGTACTGGAATCGGTAAAGCATCGATAGGTATCGATGCTTTGGAATCGATACCCCGCTACCCGATACATCGCTACCCGATGCATCGATACTTAGCGAGTACTGGAATCGGTAAAGTATCGATAGGTATCGATGCTTTGGAATCGATACTTTGGAATCGATACCTTGAATCGATACCTTGGAATCGATACCTTGGAATCGATACCTTGATTCGATACCTAGGAATCAGTATTCATAACCCGTTTTCTAGGTATCGTTTGTTTGATATCGGTTTCAAGAGATATACAATTAATTTATCGATTCTACCATATCTACGGTATGAAATTTGCAATATTGTGATATTTTTTTTGTAATAATTATAGTTATTATGTTTATGTTATAATATGGATATTTGCTACGCATAATATAAAATTCAACAACATCCTTTGAAATATATACTATATAATATATATAATGCTATATATACTTAAAAATTCTTTACTTAGTTATTGCATCTTTTATGTACATTTAAAAAAATGCATAAAGGTAAGCTACCCGATGGCTACCCGATACATGGCTACCCGATACATCGCTACCCGATACATCGATACTTAGCGAGTACTAGAATCGGTAAAGTATCGATAGGTATCGATCCTTTGGAATCGATACATCGCTACCCGATACATCGATACTTAGCGAGTACTGGAATCGGTAAAGTATCGATAGGTATCGATGCTTTGGAATCGATACCTTAGAATCGATACCTTCGTTATATGAGGTATCGGGTATTGGAAGATGTATCGATACTTCGCCCAGCGCTAGTGACTACCCTTCCATCGTTCGAGAAATAAATCGAAAATGTGCCTATGTGCGAGTTTATCGACTTCTCGTAGTATATCTCTCGTATTTAAGTCATAGAAACGTAAACCTCGAAGAAGTAAATAAAGCCAAATTTTGGACATCACTAATCTAAAAAGTTCTGGAGCAGTTCCATCCCGTGTTCCAAAGATCGTTTAAATTACTGTGTGACAATTTGAGAGCTCCTGCGAAACAAAAAAGACCAAAACAGGCTTCGCCTGCGTTTATATTGGTGTTGACTAAATCTCTCTTACGTCTATAACTTGCTCGCAGTTTCTGCAAATACGTATTAGTGTGTTTTACTATATCAATAATAATTTTTTCAGTAAAAAATAGCCTATATGTCTCGTAAATACTCTTATTATTTTTGTCTCTGCTTTTTTACGCCAGGGAGATGGGTAACTATGTTTCGACAACGAGTACCTGATGTCTTTTTGGTACAATGAACGTTCCAAACTGTTTTTCCATTTCTCCCTATGTAAATTGGTCCGTCTTATTCACAGAGGGTCGACACCATAGAAATAGCATCCAAATCATTCGCAGATACTTCGGAATCAGTCTAATGATCAAACTCGTTTTCAAAAGAATCAAGATCGCTTTTCTAATCATCCAGTTTTAGCAAGTTATTACGATTTTGTTTAGTTAGTTCATCTTCTCTTTTTAATTCTTCTCAAATTTTTAATAAGCGAGCTTCTTCTTTTATATACCTTTTTAAGAATAGCTAATGTTATATTAATAGTGTCATAGAAATAATATAAATTTAATAAATACTTTAGCTTACTAAAAACCAGCCCCACATGAATTTGTAACACTAATACTCGCGCGCTCACTTTCACCGTCACTCAAAATTAAATACCTCTTATTAGACTGCTACTCAGACATACTGTTATGATTAGAGCAGACCAATTTCCGTGCGCGCCATGAGCGCTGGTATGGGAGTGTAATTCGTAATATATTAGAATATGCGATAGAATAGGGACGCAACATGAGCTTGTTACCGATATAAGTATAGAAGTAGAGACATTTATTCTATCAGAAATAATTAAATATACATTTGGTTTTCTGCTATTAAAGTAATATGCATAAACACACGAAAAATAAGAATAGTACATCGGCGCACATGGCGCGCACGGAAATTGGTCTGCTCTAGTTATGATGCACTGTCGTATTGTTCCTTATATGCTTACTGAAGATTACATAACGGACGAGTTCAAACTCGCAGAAGCGTAAAGATAACACAAAGGTGAGTGCAACGCTCGTGGTGCGAGCAACGCAGAGTTAATATCGAATAGCTATTAACTTACTAGAATTATGTGTATTTCTTTTCTTTTTCTTTCAGAATATTTTATATTGTTATTACCTATTTATTGTTTATATACTATTTAGAATATAAGAACATCATTTTTAGTTAGAATTATTGTTTATTTTGTGTAAATTTGTTATGTGTAGATTAGGGTGTCCCTTATTTTTCAAAGTATTTATTTTGTAACGCATAGGCCCTAGTTTTGTTCATTCGCCCCTAAAATACTCACAAACTACATATTCACATATTTCGAGCACAGCAACCCGTGCCGACTATCGCCGAAACATGTTCATACAAGTTGTACGCGAAGTGTGACACGCACTCGCTCTATTTGTCAGTTGTACTCAGTTTGTCGGATAATTAACACGTATTGTTTCATCATTCGAAGATGTCAGTGGAATTTAGAAGTGCTAGAAATAATATTTTCTTAGTCGGAGACGTAAATCACCAAATAGCGGGTGCAAAATTACTGTCGATTCGACAAGTTCTTGCAGTTATATTTTTAACATTCGCGAAGTAAAATTGACTGTTAGTGAAAGCGCAAATCTTGTGATTCGGGAGTGTATTATATTTAGGGAAAAAGCAAGAATACCTACAAAGGCACTACCTAACTGTGTAAAGAAACTTGTCGATCTCTATAAAGTTTGGAGAGAGCTGCAAAAAAACTGTAAGGAAACTCAGGATGTTTATAAAAGCCGCGAGGAGTATTTCCAAATGGATTTGAATAATTTGCTTGATATCACGAACGCCGATGCCCTACAAAGAATGAACATAGGGGAAGATAAGATATTCTTACAGAAACAAAGAGAGCCAGGGAGTGCGGGTTGCTTAGCGGGTGTAGATAAAAAGTTAGCTAAAAGAGAAGAAAGAGCAAGGCAAAGAAAATCAGTAGAAAAGAACAAAAGACTGAGGCAAACAGCTTCAGAGATTGCATCAACATCTTCAGTTTCACACTACTTTATACCGCCGCAAGTACTAGACGATCAATCTTCTGGCTCTGACAAAAGCCTGGAATAAATTTTGCCTACGACATCTCAGTCTGTAATTATAACAAAAAGAGGAAGAAAGGATTTCATTTCACTAAAGTTAGCTGCAGCTTTAGACAGATGCTAGCTGAGCATAAGAGATTCTGTTTATATTTTTTAAGCGGCACTAGAAGCACTAGGTCTTAGTTGTGACGAATTTCCTATTAATAAATCGTCCATTCAACGCATTCGAACATAATCGAGAAAGAACAAAGCTGAATCCATAAAATCAGATTTTAAGAATAACGTGCTCGAAGTAGTCACCGTTAATTGGAATGGTAAATTCTTACCTAGCTTAGATGTAAGAAGTTCCAAAGAAGAGTGTCTGCCGATCCTCATTTCATTCGGAGATAAGGAACAACTTCTTGCTGTGCCAAAGCTTGAGAGTTCTACTGGTATAGGTCAAGCCAAGGCTGTTTCTTTACGATTGGAACCTTTATGACAAGGTACAAATAATGTGTTGTGATACAGCGTCAAATACAGGTCGATTGAATGGAGCTTGTGTTTTTCTGAAAGAAAAACTAGAAAAAGAGTTGTTGTTTTTTGCTCGTCGTCACAATGTTTACGAACTGGTTCTCAAAAGTGAAAAGTTGAAGCAAAAAACCCAAGTAGAAACGTGCTCTAATTTTATAAACAGCATTTTTGTGACGCGGTTAAAAATCTATTGTATGAAATTATTATCGGGAACTGATAGAATTATCTATTATTTTTTTTAGAAGGAGATGAAGAGAAACAATTTAAAATCAATGCATCAAGCAAGATGGATGTCAAGGGCTATTTACTCTTTAAAAATATGCACTGCAAGACGTTTGCTTATTTATTGTTACAGCTTATGTAAAGCCCTGGCTTGGATGCAGTTCAGCAGTGAAGGCACCGAATCAAGATTTGCACTTTTTTAAGACATTGAAAGACTACGAAAGAGTCGACAAATTAATTTCCAAACCAGTTCTGAGCAAGTTCTGCCAACACTTGTGGTATTTATCTGAGGAAATAGCCGTTTTATAACATTTTCATAATGAAGTCGATGAACAAACCAAGATGAATATTGTAGTAAACTTAGAAAGAGCGAGTTTGTATGATTTTGAGAACAGGTATGTTCCATCAAAAGAAGAGATATCTGTCTCATTGTGCGGTAAGTCGTAATATATTTTTGATTAAAAGTTGATTTATCTTTTAATTTTACTTTTTGTTTCAGGAAAAACCTTCGATAATTTCGTGTACGTGAAGAGCAAAAACTTGTTTTCTAATTTAAAACTTAATAATAGTTTTCTTCAGGAAAGCGTTCCTTCATGGGAAGAAAACGCTGATTTTGTGTAAACTCAAGTAAAGGTTCTTTCTCTGAAGGCGGTGAATGATATTGCTGAAAGAGCTGTGAAACTTATGTAGGACTTTCATGAATTAATTACCGCAGATGAAGAACAGAAGCAGCTTCTTTTACCCTGTGTGCAGTAACATAGAAAATTATATCCAGACTGTAAAAAGGTAACATTAAAAAGAAAATTTCCAAAATAATTGCGTCAATTTATCTCTTTAATAAATATAAAGTTATTTTTTAGTTGTCTTTACTTAATTATTTACCCAATATTGACATAATTGCGATTATCTAGGTACATATCAAGAGATGCTCAAAAACGACTATTTACAAAAACTTTGTGGCCCTTTCGGTACGGGTTGACGTCATCGTAGGTGAATAAAATTTCATGTGTAAGTAAGGCTTAGTAGTAATAATTAGGGGGTATGCATTCCGATATTTGAAAAAAAAAAATTTTGCCGATGTAAGGGACACCCTAGTGTAGATGTTTAGCTTAGTAATTGTATGTATGGATGTTGGACAATAAATTATTATTATTAAAAGATACAAGATATTCATTTGGTTTCAAGCTGTCTTTGGCATAGTCCCAATGAGCTGCTCTTAAAAGCACTATTGCTTTAAAAATAGAATTGTGTTCTAAACTCCAGGATGTATTCGGTTACGTGCAGCGGAAATTTAAAATTAAATTTTCTCCATAAAGAATGAAAATTTGGTAAATTATTATTCTCAACACAGTAAACTTTTGTACAAAATTTGCTTTAAAAATATATACTTTTACTGAGCGATTCGTTTTTCTTCATGTCACATAGTATACATTCAAATATTTAATCTGTTAAATAAATAAGATCTTACCTTAAAAAAGGCCGTACGCCTTGAAACTCGAATTCATTATACACATACATTTCTACATATGATACTTAAATTACAAATATCATTACTAATTAAGCAACGTTTGCGAAATTGAAAAGCTAATTTTCTCAGTAAAGCCCTGATTTAAATTCAGTTAGCTCAGGCGTATTATATTTCAGCTCGGGTTTTACTTGGCAAAGAGAAGAGAACTAAAAACGTAATTAAATTATTTCTGGTTTTACAAATTCAGCGCTCATTTCAGGTAAAGAATTATTTTCATTTGTATTGTTTTATGTGGCTGTGAATATAAATTAGTGGAAGAAAAGACCTTGAAACTAAAGTGAATAAAATAAATGTGTGTACTTAAATTTGTATACATGAACAATTCAGTGTAAAATTACCAAATGCAATTAACTTTATACTCCAGGAATATTTGTAGCACATTTTCATAATACTAAAGTCCGTATACACACTTCTTAAAGTATTTTACGCTTCCATAAATTTGAAGTTTCGTTATTAATGCTGAAATGGATTAACTTTTTTTTTGTTGGTGCTCCTTTTATGAAATTAAGAAAATTACAAGGAAAATCGCGTCGTAATATGATTACACTACATTACGCAAAAAAACTGTTATGAGAAACTGTTATAATTGGATTGAGTAGGCGTTTACTTAATGAATATCCATAACTTAAAACATAAATAAAAGTAGTAGGTATGTCGTAAGTTATGTCGTACTCGTCGGGACCATACAAAGCAGTACGTTAAAAAATTATAATTTATAATTCAATTGTACAAAAAAACGTCATCAGCATCACGAACTGTAAGGAAATACCCATCTCAGACAACAATTGGAGTCGCCGCTTCGCTCCTCCTCCAAACAGTTGCCTTCGATCGGGAAAAGTTCGTTTACCGTTCTTGATACTTAATATACTATTTTGCCAGCCTATTTTCAGTTAGAGTATCTTTGTAGGCGTTATTGATTGCTATTTGTAACAAGATTTACTTTTCCATAGTTCTCTCTGGATAGTGGATACATAATTAACCTGTATAAGAAAAAATAATAAGGATGGACTAGATGATTTCGACTTGGTGGCGGTTCAATATTGACATGGGCTGCAATAGTATTTAAAAATAAATATAGTATATTTTAAAACAAATCCCACTAGGCCTGTTTCTGTGTATCTATTACAGAATTGAGTATTTAACTGTCCAACACAAAAGTGAAATTGTTCTGGTATATAGAGAAGCCGGGAGAAGCCTTGAAAATCCTGTCAATCTCTGCGCTCAGCGTTCTTCGGATAGAATTCGGTCACGTGCTTCATTTTACCGTACTATCAAACAATTCACTGCTGAAGGAAGTGTTCAGCCGAAAAAAAAAGACCCGTCGAGCAACAGTGATCGGAGAAAATAATGAAGTCGCTCTATTATCTCCAGTGGCTGTTAGTCGTCATGTTAGCCCAAGAGAAATACTTCGAGTTTCCGGATTGTCCAACACCACTGCTTGGAAAATTTCAAAAATCTTAAATATCACCCATATCATGTGTCTGGATCTTTATGGCGTTGATTTCCAAAATCGTGTAACTTGGTAATTTTTTGTCAGTGGGCATATGAAGAATTACAACAGAACCCCATTGTTTGTATTGTACGTGTTGTTCTCCGACAAGGGGTCTTTCACAAACCACAGAACAGTTAACGCAATACACATTACTGCAGTGTTGGAAATCCGCGCTGACTTCGCCAAGTTGAACACCAGCGCCCTTGGACTGTCAACGTGTGGTGCGGAATAATTGGGGACAAAGTAATCGGCCCCCACATTATTGAAGACTTAGCTTAGAAGTGCGACAGAACATGTGGTTTCAAGATGATGGTTGTTCAGCACACTATTCGGTGGTAGCACGTGAAGTACTTGATTATAATTTCAATGCTCGTTGGATAGGTAGAGCTGGTTCAGTAAATTGGCCTGCTAGATCACCACATCTTCCTTCCTGAAATTTCTTTTTATGAGGTTATCTCAAATGCAAAGTATACAATCAAGTACCAACAACACGTGAAAATATGATCGAACGAATCAGAAATGCTGGTGGCGAAATTCAAGATGATACACTTCTCAGTTGTCTACACTCATTTGAAATGCGTATCAATAAGTGCATTGAAGTTGAAGGCCATCATTTTAAGCACTTACTTTCATGAGGCGAGGGGAAATCCTAGTACTCTGATAAGTGAGAGGCGAAAAGACTTACATAAATGAAATATCCCGATACATGAGAGGCGAGGAGACTCACGTTAATCACGCATCCCAAGGTGGTACTACGTACACGTCGTTGTTGTTAAGTTACGCCTAAAAGTAATTTATTCACCAACAATTTACATTTCTAGGTGACATTTTTCCAGTTATTCGAAATTTGTAAAATGAATAAAGTTTTTCGAAAACTAATTTTGATTATTTACAAATAAAACGTATTTTTTTTTGCACACGTATTACAGAATCGTATGCAAAGGTGCTCAGTGCAAGAAATTGAAAAAAATTGAATTTCATCGATTACAGCGCCATCTAGCATAAATTGAAAAAAATGTTTCAGACAAATCCTGCGTACTTTTTCTAGTAGAATTTGAATTTGTAATAAAATATACGGGTGTCTATTTTTCAAACTACCCCCGCCCCACCTACATGTTATACGTCAAATTTCGACCCTTGTACATTTTTAGTATCTGCTAGATTAATTGCTACTTTATCGTACTACTTGCATTTCTTAAAAATAAATTAATATATTTTGCATTTTAGTGTGTTGCTTATTTTTGAACCTCAAGGTATATATACACTAGGTTTCAGCTATATTTAATTACTACCTTATCGTACTTCGCAATTCTTAAATTTAGATTACCTTATTTTGCATTTTGTTTGTTCGTTATTTTTGTATAACTATGTATATATAATAGGATATCTTTTAAATTGTTAATTTTCTAGTTAAATTATGGATTCTGTGTATTCTGTAAGCCATGTCGCATTAGAGGGTTAATATTATATCTATTTATAATACCTGAGTCAATTGGGGCTTGCGTGATTTTTAGTTTATTTAAATTCATTTTCCGATGGGTTGTTTACAAACATCAGGTTAAGTAATGTTAAAACTGTCAAGTCATTGCACATGCGATTTAGCTTCACATGGATATATAATTTGCATGTGGGTGCGTTCAGATATAGCAATTATGCCAGTCATCGTATCGGTATTTTTTATATTGTAATTAAGCACTGCTATTTAATGTAAAATATTTTGAGAATAGGAACTTAGTATTTTATCGAAATTTTTGAAGATATAATTTAATTGGTATATCAGTTATTTGTATTTCGTATGGGATTTGAGAATTACCATGCCATCTATTAGTATTTATTTGGGATATAGTATGATGTAATTAACGATTTTGGCGCATTAATTAGTTGAAATTTAAAAGGAAATATCTTGTAGATTGGGAGTATGTTTTCTTTGCGGTCGATTTCCTTTTTGAAAATAATTGGAATATTCTTTCAAATATTGTTTTCTTTAATACAAAGGTATTTTTAATAATATAAAATATTATTAAAAATCTGGTGTGAAGAACACAAATGCAGGTTCACTATTAATATTTTCTGTGAACGTGTCCGAATATATCCTATCCCCAGAGATGTTCACAGAAAATATTAATAGTGAACCTGCATTTGCGTTCTTCACACCAGATTTTTAATAATATTTTATATTATTAAAAATACCTTTGTATTATACAAAACTGGTGGGGTTTACCTACTCATGTATGTTTCAATTATTCTGATTGTTTTTTTTTGCCGTATGACGTTGTATGGTGGTTTATATAAGATGCGTACAAGACCTTCTCGCTCTCATTAATAGTTCGTGCAAGTAATTGTGGTTAAGCTTCATTGCCAGGATTATGAAGTATCTAACTGGTAGAATTTTAATTAAAACATGGTATGTGGTCGCTTATAGAGGGTGTAAAGGGGCATTGGGCATTGTAAAGCAACGTTAAAGTTGTTCTAAGGTTGGTTTGCATCGTGATGACACGGATTTAAATGGATACATTTTTCGACCTCATGTGAAGTCTTTAACTTTATAGTAATTAAAAATTCATTGAACGAGAGAACTTGTATGAGGCTAATTCCGAATGGGCTAATTAGACCGTGTATGGGGCTATTTCCGAAGCAGCTGATTAGAATTTGGACGTAAGCAGCTGTTGACCGATTTGCATCTAAGACGTGGAAATTTCCGTAACAAATGATAGTGAAGTTCACCATTAAGTAAAATTATTTATCATATTCGAAAAGACTTAATTGGTTTAATTCGACCGCTTACACGGAACCACGTGAATATAAACTTGTATATAATTTAAATATAATTTTGATTAAGTCATATTTTTGTCTGTCCGTATTCAGATACTTGTCTAGTGAACACAATTTTTTTTGTTCTCTTGATTTAAATTTATAAATTTTACGTCATAATTATCGTTTTGCTTTGTGCCATTTTTTTTTTCCTTAGTGCAAAGAATTTAACTGAGGCATCATCTAATTTTCTTTTATTATATAAACATACTTTACGATTTAATTTGTATAATATATTTTTTTATTATAACTAAGCTTTGTGAGCAATTTCATTTCACATCGGATTAATATATTTGCTATACATGCAATGTGGACAAATCTTAATAGATTTATTTAGGCATAACTTTTCGTAAATTGAAATTTACGCAATTAAATAATTAATTGTGAATTATATAAATAATGATTGCATATACAGTGTCTTTAAAAAAGATGCGGCAATATTAAAGGGGGTGATTGCCCAGGTCATTTTATACAAAAAGTTCCTATAAACATAGGTCCGCATACGCTTCGTTACCGATCAACAGCGTGTTGAAGTTTAATTTTAAAAAACAGTAAAAACTTGATTTTTCCAAAGCGGCTTGAGATATCATAATGAAATTTTAGGCATGTTAATAGCTGTGGGAGACACATACTTTGCAATACAACATGATGTTTCAGTCGTACCTGTGGCGCGCGTATTGGCACGGCACAGGCTATTTTTCAAGAAAAAATAGGACGCCTCTGATTTCTCTAAAAATACAAATATGCTTTTATTTATTGTTCAATTATGAAGAAAAAAGCTCTCTTAACTTTACGACCGTTTTTTAGTAAAAAAAAATATTTTAGTGCATGTCCATTTATTACAGAAAAAAAAAATAAAAAAACAAGGTTTTATTCAAGGGCAAAAACAAATATTTTACCAAACCATAGTCCTGTTTTATTCACTGACATATTGAATGACATATTGAATGAGTCTCGTGATTAATAATTTTGTATGTGTCGAATTTGTTGAAGTTCCTTATCATGAATCCGTATACGAATGCCGAGATGACCGACATGCACTACATTTATGGGCGTGCTGATGGCAATGCATTAGAAGCTAGGCGGTTGTATACTGAAAGATTTCCTGGCCGTATTGTTCCTGATAGAAAAACTTTCGAAAGTATTCATCGGCGTCTTTATGAAACAGGCACATTAAGACGAAATGGAGAAGCAGGAAGGCCAAGGATAGCAAGAACGGTAGAGCTGGAAGAGGATGTGCTAGACATGATTGAAGAAGATCGAGGTACTTCTACTCGAAAAATTGCTGACGCTTTGGATGTAAGTAATGGGACTATTTGGCACATTCTGAAGGAAAATTTGTTGTATCCATTACATTTACAACGCGTTCAAGCACTTCTTCCTGCTGATTTTCCTCCTCGCATTGCATTCTGTCAATGGCTTTTGCACAAAATGGTTCAAATCCCTCAACTCCTGATGTTGATTCTGTTCACCGATGAAGCGAATTTTTCAAGAAATGCAATACGGAATTTACATAATAACCATGTATGGTGTGACGAAAATCCACATGAAATTGTTGAAGATCGTTTTGAACTTGGGATTGTGGGTGACTGCATAATTGGACCGGTATTTTTACCAAGGAGACTTACCGGAGAGGTGTATCGCAACTTTTTGGAAAACACGCTCCCTGGATTTCTGGAGGACGTACCATTAGCAATTAGAGATGCAATGTGGTATATGCACGATGGCGCACCAGCCCACTTTAGTCAAGTAGCTCGTGATTTCTTAACACAAGCATACGGAAATCGCTGGTTAGGCCGAGGTGGACCTCACTCATGGCCTGCACGATCCCCGGACTTAAATCCCCTGGATTTTTTCATGTGGGGCCATTTGAAGTCCTTGGTGTACGCTACTCCATTGGAAAACGTAGAAGACTTAAGAAACCGAATCATTGCTGGGTGCAACTCAATTAAAACCGATCATGGTGTTTTTCAGAGAGTTCGCCAGTCAATGAGGAGAAGATTGGATTCTTGCATCCGAGCTAGAGGTGGTCACTTCACAGTTTTTGTAATTTTTGGTTGATAAAATTGTTGGTTTGGTAAAATATTTGTTTTTGCCCTTGAATAAAACCTTGTTCTTTAATATTTTTTCTGTAATAAATGGACATGCACTATAATGTTCTTTTTTACTAAAAAAACGGTAAGTCGTACGATAAAAAGTTAAGAGAGCTTTTTTCTTCATAATTGAACAATAAATAAAAGCATATTTGTATTTTTAGAGAAATCAGAGGCGTCCTATTTTTTCTTGAAAAATAGCCTGTGACGTGCCAATATGCGCGCCACAGGTACGACTGAAACATTGTGTTGTATTGCAAAGTATGTGTCTCCCACAGCTATTAACACGCCTAAAATTTCATTATGATATCTCAAGCCGCTTTGGAAAAATGAAGTTTTTACTGCTTCTTAAAATTAAACTTCAACACGCTGTAGATCGGTAACGAAGCGTATGTGGACCTATGTTTATAGGAACTTTTTGTATAAAATGACCTGGGCAATCACCCCCTTTAATATTGCCGCACCTTTTTTAAACACACTTTATAGTGTGTGTCAATATCTATGTACGGTTTATTAAAGATCTTTGATAAATTAATGATGCAATTCTTAGATTACGATTCTTAGTTAAATTAATTGTTTTCCGAATTTGATCAAATCATTTCAGACGTTGACCTCCAATTTCTTTTTATAAAATCTGGTGATTATTTTTTGTAATTTATCTAAAACACCTGCTTTTATATGTAAATACATAGTTTAACTTCAGATATTAGTCAATTTCTTGTCCGCACTTTAAAATTATTTTCATTCATATATTATACTGGGTGTCGTCTTTTACTAATGAGCAGAATTTACTTTGTTATTAAGATATATGTCACTAGTTTAATGTCATTATCGCTTTGATCAAATTTAAATACAGTTCCTTTTTTTATTCACAAACTTTAAATATTTTCTGAATCATTCAAATATTTTATTGTGACATGGTTAGCCAAGTTGGTGTAACCGTATTATTTTGACATTCTGGGTACAATAGCCCTTTGTTGTTGTGTTGTTTGGATTACAATAAATCCTTATTGTTATTGTTTTGAACTTGGTTATTTTATTTGGTTTAGCAACGATACACATAGTTACCTAGATTTATTCAATTTACTATCGGCAGATTCTGTGTTGCCTGTTACGGCTAAAGATATAAATATTGTGGCGCCCTTTATGATATAAGAAATCCCCCTCCACTCGCCTCTAAACTGAGATGGTCTTTAGCCGAAAGATCTCCGGGGCAATCTTGTATTGAGGTAAATTGGGTCATAAGTCATAAGCAGTAAGTATTACGTAAGTAGGCGCAAAACTAGTACTCGTGTGGGCATATTGCAAGAGAAAGAGAGGGACTAATTTTAGCACTAATGTATTTCCTCTATTAAATTACTAAATTTTAATTCCAGATATTTTTTTGTGAACTGCTTATTTCTCGAGATATTTGAAAGTTTCAAGTTAAAAAATACATACACCATAAATATATAATTTAATATCACGGATTCTAAAATATTTTAAAATACTAAATATATCGCAACTTATTAAATTCTATATTTCCTTATAATTAGTTTCCAAGTATAATTTATCTATTTTTGTTTAATATGCGAGCCTATATATCTACTACGTGTTTAATGAAGTATAAAATTATGTATCTAAATTTGATCGAGATGATAACTGGATACTAATGTATGTATGTATATTATATATTAAAATGAATGGACAATTAACAACGGTTACATTTATTCCTGCTCCATAAATATTAATTTCTAAATACCAAACGTACAATATATAAAGCGAGCTACCTTTTAGAAATATTTCATTTCGCTTACAAATATTACTTAACAAAATGGGTCAACGTTAAATGTATACAAACAAACAATTAGATTAGCCAGAACAATCTCATTATGAGTATTTATGAAGACAGCAGTAAAATAAAATATTGAGGAAACGGGCTACTTATGTTAATACCACTTTTGATTTTGACTGTCTTGCAGATTTATATTTGGAATGAGCAATTTTCTAAAATAAAAAATCGTACGGTGGATTATTAATCTCTTGCTATTGAAATTTCCATTTCTTTTTGTATTCTAAATCAATGTTTTGAAAGGAGATTATAGTGATTATGAGTTAAAATATATGAAGAAGATTATTCTTTGCGATACTAGTACTTCAATTGCTTTAATTTTAAAATATCTAGAATTAAGATCAATGAAAGATGTTTTAATTTTACAACAATCCACTTAGTGTGTTATTATTTGATACAGGTACTAACATTTAAAATGCGAGCAATCTACTCTCTTTGTGAATAAGTTCCTATTACAAAACATGCTACTTTAGGCATACCATTTTCAAAGCTTGCAGCGCGGTTAGATAGTTACGCTGGTGGGAGTGGCTTAGGTAATATGCCAGGACCACTTACAATAATAACTATGTACATTTGTTAACCTTTATACAACTATACTTCCAGCCGTTGTTGTGCATTAAAACCCATTATAAAACACCCGAAAATATATCATTGCGCGTATATTTTTGTGTTTGTTTTTGAAAATTTTTACTTATTTGTGTTTCAAAATCTCAGAACAATTGACAATATATGTAAACAATTGGATTAACTTTTTAGATGTAGCAATTAGTAAAGTTAACAATAAACTTGATTTCGCAATATACAGGAAACATTAGCACACAGATTTCACAATAAATAATACTTCAACACTTGCTATACAACACAAAGTAGCAGTTTATAATAGCATGGTACATAGACTTGTAGTATATTAAGCTTGTGTGTGCGTTGAGTACATGTGTGTGTAGTAAACAATAGTATGCCTTCCAGCTTTTAATTCAGATCAGCCCTAGGACGGTTCGTATTCCAGTGGTTTTGTGCAAGACTAAAATTGTATTCAAGTGTTTTTTGTGCGCAGGACTCTTGGTGTAAGAAGTGTTCTAGGTCTATTCATAATTGAAAACTGGAATAAGCCTAGTTAATAGGATTTACATACCTATATATACTCATTTTTAAGGATATATGATGCCATTAGACTTCAAAATTTCTTCAAGAAAGGTTTGCGAAGTTTTGCCAAAAGAAAATCCTTGTACATATTATATCCAAAGAATAAAAGGAAACCACATCTAAACCACAACCAAAAAAAAGTCGTAAATGCAAAGGACAACCTTATTGATAGATAAATATATAAGTTGCTACGTGCTTTCTTAAGCACTAATTCGCGCGCCTTCCTACACAACGTACTACCTAATAACTTACCCAACAACACAATTGCACCGGAGATCTTCAGCTGAGAGGCTAACTCAGTTAAGAGGCAAGCTAAGGAGAGGTTCTTTTTAATAATAGGCGCCACCGTGTTTACACTTTCAAACCGGTACAGCGAACACAGACTCCGCCGAAAATAATTCAAATAAATCGCAGGTAATACGCTGACAATTGCTATCACAGCAATAAAACACCAAATAAAATAGAAATAACGAGATGTATTTTATTAACAACCACAGGATATAGAAAGCTTTTATGTTGAACAACACAGCAGTAAATAAATCAACAAAACAAAATAGTGCAAAATCTTAATAAAGCTCACGGGCCACAATTAATATTGAATTAGAAATCAATGATCAACTGCTAAATGTTATATAAGAAGTTATATAATTAAAATTGAATGAAAAGTAATAACTTAACACCGAATTAATGACTCACCCAGTATAGTAATTTAAATATTAAGAAAAAATCAGGTACATTTAATATTCATTATAAAGCAGTTAAATACTGAAGTTAAATTGAAGTAAAATATACTAATGAATTAAAAAAAATAAAATAAATATGATACAACAAAAGTAATATCATCTTAGTAGTTAAATCATTAAGCGATAAATAAGTAAATGGTATGCGTAGTCTAAATAATAAATCGGTTGGTAATTCATTCTAAAGATCTTTCGATAAATATCACATCGAGATTCTTGTACATTCAGTATAATAATTGGTAGATTAAATATTAGGAAAAATCTATTTACAATTTAAAATCGTAATAAGAAAATGAATCAGTGAAATTATACTATAAAGGTTAGCAATATGTCGGTCTATTTCATTCCACACAGTTATAATTAATACTTAAGATTTATAAATCTTTCTTACGTTGACAACAATAATTCATAGAACAGAAATCGGACATGACCCTAATATGTTACGATAAATTTGACTACCCTGTATAAGCAAAATGAGGGTTATCGATTGCTTTCACTTTACCAAATCAAAAAAAAATCAAAAATGTGAAAAATTTTTTCTATTAAAAAATTAGAATAATTAGCGTCGTAAAATTTAGAAAGCAATATCCAAATTACTTCGCGAGAATGCAATTAATTTGCAACAACTGTCGACTACAGGCAAAAATATTTACATCCGTTTCCTTAATGTGACTTAAGGCTTCCCAATGTATTCGGAACACCACAGTCCTTAATAGCTTAGTGGTTAGAGTAATGGTCCGACAAACTATGGACGTGGGTTCCTGCTTAAAGGCGATTTTTTTCTATTAAAGAATTCGAATAATTATTGTCGTAAAATGCAGAAAGTGATATTTACAGGTAGGTATATTGTTTCAACAAGAAATCTATATTCCTTCAATATAAAAGTAGGTTTCAATTAACATAATTAATGTATTAGTTTAATTCAGAACCTCTTAAAACAAAAATTACAGTCTATTGTAATAAGCCTACTAAATGTTGAATGAACGTGTATTCATGTATTAACTTAAAATGTATTGCACATTCTTTCAAGCAATAAAATAATAATTTCAACATTTCTTAAAAACTAATTACTACTACTAGTCTATGTTCTTCAATTTAACATTTTTAAAACGTTGAATTTAACATCCTTGAAATATTATTTCCATTGACATTTTGTTTGTTTTAATGCCAAATATTCGACAAATTTTGACGTATTTATTGAACAACGACGTTGCATTGTTCATAGTTAACCAATTTTTGGTGTTGAATTAAAGTGTAAACTATTAATTTAACGCGTTTTTTTTCAGTGTATTTGTACAGTTCGAAGACGACAAGATAGGTACAAATAATGGTCAATAGCAATCTACAATGGCAATAAGGCAAAAGTTTAGGTGTAATTTGTATTTAATTGCATGGTGCTAACAACATTGCCGTGTCCCTTTTAATTAACACTAGATCAGAAAATAGGTCAGCATAAGTGGTAAATAAACGTGCAGTTAGTGTCCAGTTTCGGTTTTGCACATTCGCAATAACGGTAAAGGACAGCACCCTCAAGACAATAAAAGTAATGGACACCACTGCAAGCATATACTAAGAAAAATATTTTTGCGGTCGCGTAATTAGCTATTTTCTAGAAAACTATTGAATAGCATATATTTATATTTTCGTATTCCTCGCAGACATTTAACAAATGAATTGTTTAATATTCTTCAAGAAAATAAAGCTAAGGTAAATGATGAAGATATAAACAGCACTGAATTTTCTCAGAATTTAAGGTATTTGTTCATTACGATGGGAAATAATTTCTTGAAAAAAAGAATAATATACCACAGCTGATATCTATGTTCCAACACTGTCTTATACACAATTATCTAACAGATTATAAATGACATAAATTATGTTTATAGTGCATTACTTTTAAATATCATAGCATTTTTATACAGCTTCTTAATTTATAAAACGAATAACTGTATTTCGTGTTATTTGTCGAATATTAACTCTATCGCGGAAGGAACTTTTATGTCAGGGTTATTTTATTGAGGAGTGAATTTTCAAAAGTTAGAAACGTTCTCGTCACGATGAGTAATTGTTTAAAACAAACTATTTGTTGTTTTTGTGTTAATATGATAATTTTCGTATATTAACCAATTAGCGGAAAGCGACCCTTTAAAGGGACTGCCATATTCTTCTCTGTCTTATCAACAGATGTCACTGTACGATGTTATGTATCCATAAAACCGAACACGTTTTATGGATACATAATGCATGCATGTTAGGGCATCTAGCGAATTTTTCCGATAAAAAGATTATAATGTGTTGTTTCGATAAATGGTTCCACTTTACTCAACAAGGGTAACTATTAAGCAATATAAAATCATGTTGGATATTTTGGTACAATATATTTAGGAATAATATGCAACAAAAACTTTGTGTATATAAACATTTATTCTAACCTATTTTTTACGCGGGAAATATGATTTACACGTCATGTCCCTTACAAGGGACGCTGCCCACAGTGGCTCTCTAATTTTCATGTAATTGCATGTCGACTTATGGAAAGCATTATGCAAAACAATATATTCAAAGCAAACCAATACAATTTGGTTTGAAAAACTGGACATTGTGTTCAAGTGATGGGTATATGTTGGCATTTGAGATTTGCACAGGGAAGAGTAGCAGCAAAGAAAAGCGGTTTGGATTAGGTGAAGATGTGGTCGTTCCTATAACTGCAGTAAACCAAGATACTAAAAAATGAAGGACATAAAATATTTTTTGACCCTTCAACCCTCGTGCCTTATTTAGCTGATCAAAAATACTGTGCCACTGGAACAATACGAGATAATCAATTCGAAAAGTGCCCTATTCCAGGTAATAAAACCTGTAACAAATAAAGTAGCGGTAGATTTAATTTTTTTGCAAATGAACAACCCTGTCTGGCGCAATGGAAAGATAACAAAGCGGTGTCAGTCGCTTCCAATTTTGATAATAACAGTATGGGAACTGTACCTCGCTGGGACAGGCTTTCCAAATCCAGAAAAAGCGTACCACAGCCGAAAATGATATCCAAGTATAATAGAGGTATGGATGGTGTCGATAAATTGGATGCCGTGATTGGTGTTTACAGAACCAGAATTCGTCAAACAAAATGGTATTGACCTTTAGTATCCTATTTAGTAAATAGGGATACAAAGGCCAAAAATGGTGGTAAATAGATGGCTACTAATGAAGCAGTTAAAACCTGACAATCTACATGCAGCAAACTTATTAGGTTTCCGAAGATATATAGTCATGAGTTTTCTGAATTCTTATGCCGTAAAACCACGTCAACGTCGGTCATCTGCTCCAATTACATGATGTCAGGTTTGATAGTATTGGTCACACAGACGTACATAATGTAACTGATAGAAGGTGCAGGCACGCATTGTAAGAAAAAGAGTCAGTTTGTTTGTGAAAAATGCAACATTGCGTTACATCCAAAATTATATTTTAAAGATTATCAAACTAGCTAAATATTTTGCAAATAATTTTTAAGTTCAATTTATATTTTTTTCTCAATAAACTATGCATTAATTCTCTGCATTTAGTTGTATATCATTTATGAGACTTCAACTGCCTAGAGATGACAGCGCCCTTAAAAGGGACATGCAATGGCAAGCCAACGTTCATCCCAAATTTTGAAAAATTTTTTTAATGGTTTTGTAGGCTAATGTACAATATAAACTAATGTAAACAATGGATTTGTTGTGGTAAACGTGCTCCAAAGAAGACAAAACTGATTTATTCAGTCAATATTATTATGGCCACGATTTTTAGGGATTCTAATCTGTACTGAATATTTCCAGAAGGGAAGTACAATAACTGACCAATATTATGTTGGTATACTGACACGTTTCGATGTCTAACTGAAGTAAATACAATGCATATACAGGTGTTCTCTGAGGTAACCGAAAAACTTACACAATGCGTTCTAGAGATGATTCTGAACAATAAAGTTAATATGTACTTTAGCTTAATTTCTTTTTGTTCTTTTGATTTCAACAAAAGAAGAACACTGTTTCAGTAATGAAATTACATAACAAACTAATAAACTAATATTGTAAGATTTGCTCGAAATGTTCGCCTCTTCTTTCTAAATATATTGTCAGTTATAAAATGACAAATATGTGCCAGGTTTTATCAACTTGACGGCGTTATTGACTTTCTAAATCGAAATTTTCCTGGACGGTGTATAGTACTATGGCCTGCACGTTTTCCTGACCTTTCGCCATTGGACTTTTTCTTTTGAAGTTCTCTAAAAAATCGTGTTTACTATAGCGGTAAGCCAAACACACGAGAAAAATTTATCATAAGTAAAAACACAAGAGCTTTTTTTTTATCGGATAAATTTCTCTTTGTAACGAAATTATTTTGCCAATCAGTAATTTGACGAGAAAAACTTACATGAAAAAATCGCGAGACCGAAAGGTCGAGCGATTTTGTCTAATGTAAGTTTTTCGAGCGAAATTACTGATTGGAAAAATATTGAGTTAAAAAGAAATTTATCCGATTGAAAGAAAAGCTCGAGTGTTTTTTGGCAAGATAAATTAACGACATGAATAAAACTTTTTAAATTGTCTCCATATTGACTATTTTGTATTTCTTGTGTATTGCGGTATTGATCTTTTGATATTTGTTGAAATTTCCCCAAACCGACTCGTACATTTTACGTTCAACGATACTTAATAGTTATTACCTGTCAGCTGCCAAAATAAATTAAGTGATGCAGGGCTACTAGATATGCAACAGGAAGAAGCATTTTTATCGGAGGAAGAAGCATTTTTATCGGTGATAAAAAGCTATGTAGGTTTTTATCGCTGTCAAAGTGACAAAAATGTCACCCGCAAATGGACATTTTTATATAGGAGTTAATTTATCGAAATAAAAAAATAGTTGCAGGTGTAGATTCTTTACGAAATGAACTTGCATATATTAACTGGAATATGACCCAAAGACTAGCAACATGTTTAGAAAGAAGAGGCGAACATTTCGAGCAATTGTTATAATATTAGTTAATTAGTTTATTTAATTTCATGATTAAATATATTACTGGCACACTTTTCTTCTTTTGTTGAAATCTAAAAGCTAAAGTGTATATGAACTTTTTTGTTTAGAATCACCTCTAGAACACATTGTGTAAGTTTGTCGGTTACCTCAGGGAACACCCTGTATTCAGGAAAAAGATTTTGTTCTATCAGGGTAACGTGCCCTTTCATTCACCCTCTATGTTAACCACTAAATTTGTCAAATTAGGTTACAAATTGCTTCCTCGTTCATAATATTCACCAGGTCAAGCATCTAGTGATTTTTGCTTATTGTACAAACTTGAAAAATGGCTTCTAGGAAAGATTCTGGGCAAATGAAAAGATGATTGCCTCGACAAATACCTATTTTGACAAGCTTTCGAAAGATGACTTTGGAAAGCTCTTGGACTAATTGTACAGGATTGGATGGGAAATATGTTGAAAAATAAAATTTAGTTTTTACCCTAGAATAAGTAATTCATTCAAAACTCACTCTCATCAAATCACCCTAGTAAAACTCTGTTGTCATAGACATGTTTAGAAGATTCCTGATTAATTTTTTTCAGCATCGCTTTGCACTATTTTGTGCGATCGTCTTTTTGAGTCGTGGAAAGATTCTGCGGTATCCAACGAGAACAAAGTTTTCTCACTGCTAAATGAGTAAGGTAAATTGAATGCATCAAGGTCCTAAAAATATGTAAGCATGTCTGAATCTCAACATACGTTACATAATGATCTTCTTCAATCATTCGATGTACTTCGATATTTACTCTCAACAACAGATGTTGCAGGACCACAACTGAATGATTGAAACCAGCGATATACCGTTGCATTTGATGGCGCCACCAAATACAGAGAGTGACTATCGGACAAAAACATCATATTTTTTATATACAAGGGTTGTCTTATGTCTGTTATATTTTGCATCTAGAGCTGGAATAAAACAATAGATAGGTTTGAAACACTTTATTGTTTTTCGAAGTATTCTCCACGAAGATTTATTTACTTTTGCATGCGCTCGAACCAACTCTGGAAGCAGTTATTCCACTCGTTTCTTGGTACAGTCAAAATTGCGTTTTTGAAAGCATCGTCTGCTCTTTCTGACGACTTGAACTTTTGACCACGAAGTCCGTCCTTGATTTTCGGAAAGGTAAATAAATCTTTGAAGGATTTAGTTTTGTTGCGTTAAAAATTTAATTGTTTTGCGAGCTGTGGGCAAACTTGCATCGTCTTGGTGGAGGATAATTCGTCGTTGTGGGTTGGTTTCTCGGAGCTCCGCGATGACTTGCAGCAAAAAATGGTGGTGTACCAATCGGCAGTAGCAGTTCATGTAGAGAAATTGTTGCTACATGACCTGCTTTCGAGACAAATACCGCACCCATCTTTTCGAAGACACTTCGAGAACGAATGACTTTTGTCGACTTTTCTTCAACTTGGCACACCCAAACAGACTAGTGGCGCTTATTTTCTAGCTCATATGAGTAAATCCAAAATTTATCACCCCTCACGATGTTGTACAGGTTTCTAGAGTTTCCTGCGTTGAAGTGGTTATAGTTATATATATATTTTTTAGAGTTTTTTTGAGACCCATTCACCCTAGCTGTTTTCTGTTCTTCGGTCAACAGATGCGGCATCCAACGGGAAACTAATTTTTTTACACACAATTGTTTATGCAAAATTTTTTGAATCGAGGTCTTTGAAATCCCCAACGATGCCTCAATTTCGCGATATATCACATGTCGATCCTCGTTTATGAGCTTGCGCACAGCATCGACGTCTTTCTGAGTGACTGTCGTTTTTGATGCACCTGCTCTTGGATCGTCCCTAAGACTAATCTGTTCACGTTTGAATTCTCCAAATTCTCCAGACCAACAAGAAATTGTTGACTGATGTAGTGCTTTATTACCGAAAACAGAAACCCACTTGGCGAGGGATTCTTCTTCAGATTATTGTCTTCGAAAATTATAAAAAATTATTATTGCGCAAAAATTTTCACGGTTTAATTCTAATTTGTCAACTTTGACAGTTTGTTGTAGCGACAACACTAAACGTATTGTACTGAAACTTTGTATTTAGGCTAAGTAAAGATGGAGGATTTTTAGTACTGACATTTGATTAGTTGCGCCCTCTATCTCCCAGTACACAAAGCATAAAACACATGCCTCGTATGCACATCCATCATTTAACAAACTAAACAACGTTGCCTGATTCCCGATTTCTCGACTGCCCTTGTATCTTGAGCAAATGCAAATTTACACTTTTATATTAATATGATGTCACTTCCTGTATTGTAGTCTATTATATTTCATATATTTTCTAGATCATTTTGTTTATTGTCCAGATAGTTACCCTTTCAAAAAAACAAACAAAATATACAAAATTTCAATTTTCAAGATACCAATTTACTTCTCGATGAAGTTAACTTGCAACCATTCATTTATTCTCTAATCAATTCAAGCATGTCGTCTATCATACTGGCGTTTTAGTAGTGAATTGTTCGAACGTAATATCGTAATTTAATATTCTATACGAATTTAATCGCTACTTGCGTTCTGTCACTTTATTATATATACTTATCGAGTTTTCCTTGGTATATTATATTTGTAATTGCTTTTTGAATTGAAATGTAACCGAAGTGTAAGTCAAGTTCTTGACTTTTAATTAAATTCTATTATGTTTTCTATGTCACAATTTATTTGTGTAATACGATTTATGTTCGACTTCATCTTAATCTATAATTATGTAGTATCTGGTAAAAATTTTGGCCAATTGCGGTTACGCAACTTTAAATAATGCTACATTATTACACTACACAATATGTTGTGTAAAAGTGTAGTAAACCTTTCAGCCTTGCAGTGTTACAAAGGCGATTTGATGGGAGAATAGTTATCCAAAGCTGGCAACACTCTCCCTTACGCAGTACTATTTAGAAATCTATCTTCTCCTAAGCGGTTTTGCCAGTATGTTGTTTTGACGAGGGCGTTGGCTTATCATGGCTACTACGATCGACGCTCCCGTCAAATACAGGACTCGCTCAGTAATCAGTTTTCTGCACGCTGAAAGCAACAATGCGGCAAGAATTCATCAAAGATTGTATGTTTTGTATGTGAAAGATATTATGATTGATGGTGCAGTGTGAAAATGGTGTATGACTTTTCGGGAAGAATGTAAGGATGTCCATGATGAAGCTCAGCGAAGGTAGAGATGACATTATTGATGAAATGAACAATGTGATTTGAGAGCGCTACAGATTCATAATTTCTGAAGTGTGTGCTGAATTCTCTCGAACTTCTCAGTCAGCTCGTCACATCGTTGCAGTACAACTAGGCTACCACATATTTTGTGTACAGTGAGTTTTAAAGCATCTCACAGGTGCTCACAAGCCTCAGCGAGTGAGTTCTTCACTAACGTTTTTACAGTACTACGATAAGGAAGGGGAACCTTTCTTAGAAACGATTGTAATTAAAAAAAAAATTTATCCTGTAGTAAACCATAAACTAAATTATAAATTTAGAATACAAAATGCACCGGGAAACTTAAGAAAGATTCCAAAATACTTGAAAAAACTTAACCACGGTTTACAAAACAAATAATTTATCCAAATACATTCGAAACAATATCGATAGAATAGATAAAAATAGGAAATCCAAAGTCTATAAGTTAACGTATGGGTGCAGTAAGATATATGTTGGTCAAACAAGCAGATTATTTGAAAAACAAAAAAATTCCACTTTCGCCAATCGTTTAAAACGAGGGACACGCTGGATTATTGAAATGCTAAGAAAGTATAATATGTAGAGATGGCAAAGTCGCATTTTTGTAAATTACGGTCTTTAATTAGCCGTCTTTGATAACCAGTTGAATCGCGTCTGTCACATAATACACGTGATACACACAATCGTGAGCGGAAGTACTTGTCACGGGAACATTTTCGCGCTATGATTTATTACAATTTCAAAGTTGATTTAAACAAAAAATAGTGCATTGAACGTTTGCAACTTGCATTTGGCAATGAAGCCCCATCCAAAGTGACTGTTTTTATTGGTTTCAGAATTTAAAAGAAGCCGGATTTCGCTTGGCGATGAGAATAAACAAGGAAGGCCATATTCTTCAGTAAAAGTGAAAAAGTTAATAGAAGAAGATTTGCGAAACAAATTATTACACGTTGGATGCCACATAAACTCAAAGACCTTCAAAAGCCAGAGCGTGTAAGAATCGCTCGTGAAACGTTACAATTCTTAAATAAAGGGGGACATCGCATTATTTCTAAAACAGTAACAGGTGATGAAACGTACATACCATTTTATGATGTTGCCATTCGCCAAGAGAGTCGTGTATGGGTCCACGAACCCCAACAATACCAAAAAAGTATATGACGACAGTAATACACGCAGTTTTCTTTCGAAATAAGGATTAGTAAAAACAATTAGTTTAAAGAACAAAGTACATCACAAAATGTTTACTTGTTGTTTTTCAATCAATCAATACTCCCGGATTACTGTTACATCAGGATAATGCATCGTCACACACTGCATCACCGACTCGTGAGTTTTTTACGTAGATATAATGTATAACTTATCAAACATTCACCTTATTCGCCTGATTTAGCAATGTGTGACTTATGATTGTTCTTCCACCTGAAAAAGAGCTAATGTGGTCGACGTTTCGAGTCGGTAAACGAGATTGATGAAGCAATTCATCAATTGTTTGATAATATTCCGAAAGATGGCTGGCTGGAAGCTTTAGATTTATGGAAGGTTCGAGTACAAAAGTGTATTGATGCTGGTGGGAAGTACTTTGAACATGAATAATTTTAAATTCACAGACTTGTAGTTTTCTTGTATTTCAATAATTTCCGCGTGTCCCTCGTAGCAGCATAGATTCACTAATGATTTCAAATTTCACATTTAGAGAATAAAGGTATAAAATTAAAATAATTTACTGGAAAGCTTAGAAATTAATAAACAAAACAAAACAAAAATTTTACTTAATTATCGGTTACCCATTTGAAGTAATCGTTTAGACAATTAAATAAATTATAATTCACATTTGCCCATTTAAATTTCTTAGAAAATTAAAAACTTAACTTAGAAAACTTTGAAATTAATAGATATAATAATTTAGGATTGATAGATGACCGATAGATTTAAACAACTCCCCCTCTACTAAATTTAAGATTGTAAAAATGATTCCACCACCATTTTTCTCAATAATTTGTACATAAATATTCAAACTTGTATTTTAAATATTCAGTATTTCATCCACCTGATGAAGCCATTGTATGGCAAAACAATATTGTACCGGATTTGCAATAAAATTTTTGAAACTAGAAGTTTAGAACTTATTTCTTACCATTTAAATTACTATTAGTAAAAATACATGCAAGAGTAATGCCTGTGTCCGTCACCTCTAAATATCTAGCGTATAAAGTTATCCTCCAGATAACTATAAGAGAAACACATAAATTGGTTTCTTCACTTCAAGATAGACTTTATCCACAAAGATAAATTTGTCTGGAGGTTAAGGTTCTTCTTCTCGATGTGTGCGTATATTCCTAGATTAGGTATTTTTTCATTGAACTACATGGTTGAATTGGACAAGATAGAGTATTATTTGTTTCCTTTAAAAAAAATTAGCAATGACTGTATTTCAATTAGATTACATACAAGGGCGGATTGATAAGGTCTCCAACTCTGTAAAATAAGAATAAGAAACTAGTCTCGAAATGAAGTAAAGTTGTACCGCGGCCGTTAAATTTGGCACAGTTCATTTTTCCTGTATTGATATGACTTTATCCAGTGGCTTACTCAATATTTAAAATTTGTCATGACTGTCATTACTGAAGAAGGGTGGTCATTGCAACGCGTAGCAAAAAAAATTATTACAGCAAAAGCACTATTTTCAATTTAAAAAGTAAATGGCAGCAAACACACGACTTACGTAGGAAAGTTGGTTCTAGAGTCCCAAAGAAGTGAACTCCAGAAATGGGCAACAAATGAACATTCTTTTACTACTACGAAGAAAGCATGTGAAGAAATATTTTTTTTCTGGATCAGTAAGGACGGTTACAATATTGTGAATGTCAAGAGTGACACAAAAAGTTAGGTTTACGGTAGGCATATATTCAAAAAGCAAAGCAACTTGATTGCAAATCCTGCCAAATTTAACGGCCGCAATAGTAATAATTATTCATCCAAATAATCACAATTTAGAGCAACACATTTCCCCAAACACTAAATTCATTTCTTGATTCTGTCCATTAAAAAACTTTCTTGTTGATCCAATTGCTAAAACACACGAATTTCAGTGTCAGTTGCGAACAACCGAAAATCTAAGGTGCCTAGGATTGTACGGAGGATGCGAAACAACTATGAATTTCAGGTTCGTCACTGCCTTCATTGTTTCGTTGCTGCAATGCGGTTTGATGCAAGGAAAAATTCGTTTTTTCCCGCTTTACTCTACAGATACAATTCTTTAGTGATCATAAAGTTTTTCAATATCTTATTGAATTCATCTTTGATCCCTTCGGCAAATTTTCGGTACGACGTCCTCTGCATCCCATAAAATGGTGAGAATGACTTTCTGCGCTCCTTTGAATTTTCGTACACGTAGAGAATCAGGACAACGATATTCCATTGACTGTCACTTGTTTTCTGGGCCATAAAGATAAACCCCAGATTGGTCCCTGACGAAAAAATGATCTCGTTCAATTTGATATTGGTTAAGAAGTTCTTGAAAAATATTTTTTCTTTGTTCTTTCATGATATCCGTTAATTATCGCGGGATCCATCTGGCGTAAATTCCTATGCAATTCAACGTGTGAACAGTGTATTGAAACTCATTCTTGACTAATGCCTAATTGCCGAACAATTTGGTCAGTGCCGTGCCTAGGGTTTGGACCGCCTGCGTGCGAAAGTTATGCGTGCCCTCCCGAAAAATAATAGCATCTATAACGGCATACATTTTATTATCTTCTTTACCGTGTTCTCATGACTAACAAATCGTGATCCCATCTCTAGGTACAGTTGTTCACTTTTTCTTTCCACGTTTCACGGTCTTTAGTTTCTGCTAACCGGTCTTGCAATGGTGTGCCTTCATTTGATCTATCCACCTGCTTAGCGATCTGTCCCTTGATCTTTTACCCTCAATTTTGCCTTGTACAACCAGTTTTTCTTCCTATCGTTCAGTTGTGTGTCCAAAGTACTGCAGGATTCTTCTTCGGCATATCGTAGATAGTCTATCTTTAACGTTAAGTTCATCCAGTATAGACGCGTTAGTGCGTTTCTCGGTCCAAGATTTACGTGGAATTTGCTGCCAGCACCACTTCTCAAATGCATTTACCTTTCTCCTGTCCGAGTCTTTGATTGTCCACGACTCAACTCCATTCAGAAAAATCGAGAATATCAAGGATTTAACTAACATGGTTTTAATGTTTCTCCTAATTTGCCGGTCTTTCCATATCTTGTTCAGGTTCGCCATTGCACCAATCGCCATTGAGATATGTCTGTTAATTTCTTTTACACATCCTCCTTGATTGATCCAAGGTATATGAAATCATTGACTTCTTCCACATTTAGTCGGTTGCCATGTGGAAGTGTATTCCCTCTGTCAATGATCATGAGTTTGGTCTTACTCAAGTTAATCTCCAGACTTAATTTCGTGCTTTCTCTTGACACCCGCTCTAGCATTGTTTGCATCTCGTCTATGTTATTTTCTATTAATATAGTATCACCCGCATATCTTAGATTTGTAAATTTTCTCCCTCCAGTTTAGACTCCTCCGTCAAAGTCATCTAGTGCTCGTCTCATAATGTATTCTCCATATGCGTTAAAAAGTCGTGGAGAGAGTATGCACCCCTGTCGTACTCCTTTTCGTACCTCAAATGGCTGTGATATATTGTTATTCAGTTTTACGCTTGTTTCACTTTGCTGGTACAATTGTGATATTAACTTATTAAGGTGGCTAGGTACTCACATTTCTTTCAATACTACCCACAGACTCCACCACTGAACACAGTCAAAGGCTTTCTTGTAGTCAATAAATAACAGTACCAGCGGTGAATTAAACTCTGTTGATTTCTCTACTAACTGTTATGTTAAAAATTTGCGGCTGTATAAACTAATTCTAATTCTTAATAGTATCTTGCTTACATGTAATATGGCGGTAATCAGTCTGTAATTTTCGTATTTTTTCGTTGAACTTTTTTGTGTGTATAGGAATATATGCGGATTTGGCCCAATCGCTTGGCCACTGTCTCGTTAGCCATACCTTGTTACATATATCTAGCAATATTTCAAGGACGTCGTCCTCTAATATACGGAGTATCTCTGTTGCAATTCGATCTTGTCTGGGTGCCATTTTCAGTTTCAGATGTTTTATGTTTATTTATTACCTCAAGTGTTTAAGTAAACATCTTCGAGTTTACTTAAACACTTGAAACCAAAAGCATTGATGTGGTGTATAAACTATCAATTCTTTCACAATAAGAAAACCCTCATATATTTATTTCAGTATGTACATTAGGGTGGCCCAAAATACAAAAGCATCGAATATTCGCGCTCCACAACGCTGATCCTATTCGAATAGTGCTTAAAAATGTTCAGTCCAAATTTGAGCACAATCGGTCAATATTTAGAGGTTGCGATAGTTTAATGATTTTTGGGGGTTAGATAGAAATATAACATACAATGATTTTTTATGGTGATATTCATTGTTTATTTAAAAATAAAAATATTTAATAAAACAAATAAATAAAGAATTAATGAAACTGTATATTAAGTACAAATTATCATATATTTTATTATTTTTTTAAATTATCGATAGCCATTTTTGCAATATTAGCTTTACAAACCCGGGGAAATTTTTTTCTATGGTGATCAACTAATCTAAGCAAATATTGCTTTTGCTCCTCATTTTTCGTAATTGAGCTGTTAAATTGGGTCACCAAAGCAACACCTCGTTCTGCGCAGTCATTTACAACTTTTAAAAATCTAGCATTTTCTTTCATCGAAATAAAAATGGCGTCGTCTTTCCACTCTGTAGGATCCTTTGAAAGAAATAACTGTGCCTTTTCTTGTCCATCATCGCATAGTAAATTAAAAAACATTATTGACCTTTTGCTAACATAGGACTCAAGTGGATTTCTATGGTTAAACACTTTTCCGTCCAGTCTCTTTAAGGCTTTAGCTTTTGGTGGTAGCTGGAGATTTTTCACCATTGTTTTTTTAGTTTCATGTGTAACTCTGGAATCGAAAAAGGCAAGCCCGATTAAATATTCAGAAAAGTACCATAAATGTCGATGAAATGCTTTTACAGCAGCTTTAACAATTTTTTTATTGGAATAGTTTTCGAGTTGTTTAAGGAGGTTTTGGTCATTAAGAGGAGCATTTATTGCTAAAGGAGCTTCATTCCAGTATCGACCATATATAAGACTTACAAACAAACTTATTTCGGTAACTGCTTTCTTTTCCTCGTCTGTGAGATCAAATTGATTTTGAAACATACATATTTTTATGCAATAGATCGCCTTCGTCATCCAACGAGCAAGATGGCACGCGCCTGGTGCATAAAATTTAACTTTCATTGTTCCTGCTTTATTTGCACCAGCAAGAAAATTTAGACAAAGCGTAAGGCGTTCACGGTAATCGTCCCTTGGCTGTTGACTTTTGATGGCATTGGTATAATATTCATACATTTGCTGTTGGAGTTGAAGCAAGTCACTTGTATGGAATAGAGTATCATCTCTGACTTTGAAGTTTTCTTTATCAATATTTGGCCATTGATTTTTAAATCTTTTAAATAGTTGCACTTCGGGTCCTCCGCTTGGGCCAAAATACTCTTTAAAAACACTAGAAAGCATGACCTCAAACATATGATGGCGACAAGCAATCCATATTAGGTCTTTATTTAATCCTTTTTCAATAAAAGTACATGCACCTAGCTTTAAACCAGTATTGGAGGCGGTAGTGTCAAAGCATAGTCCTCGAATTTGTTTTTTTATTGACCAATCGGTACAGACACCCAAACAAGCGTTAGCATGTTCTACACCGGTTCCTTTTGTGATCTTCGGAACTGCTAAAAGTTTTTCTTTTCCATTGCCACTGATGAGTATAGCAACTCTATCGACTTTTTTGTTTTCATCAGAAATATCGGGCAATAATTTGCTTTCCCAGTGCAATACGACTGGATATTGTAAAGAGAATGAGTCCTTATCAGCTTCTGATATCTTTTTTCGAATATCGTTTCTTTTTCGTTGTATTGTGGTACGTGATAAGGCAATTTCCGATACAGGTATACCTAACGCTTGAACTGCAGCTCCAACAACATACATGGTATTCCGATCAGAAAGATTTACATGGTCAATAGATCCAATAAAGTCGTTTGTAAAAACAGATTTCATTTTTATTGGTTTTGCTGCCGGAAATTTCAACATAATCCTTCAGCGTAGATAATCCAGCAACTTTTTCAATAGCTCTTTGACTTTCAATGTTACGCAATTTCCTTGCCTCTAATTCCACTTCTTTCTTTCGCTTGCGATCTTCTTTCTCCTTTGACTTTTTGTCTATTCCCGGCATGCTGCAACTCATATTATTTTCTCTCTGCATTATAAGAAACAATTTGTCCTCCTCATTCTTGATTTTGTTTAATGCATCTTTTGTGGCTACGTCTAATATTTTATTTAAATCTGCTTTGAACATGACTTCTTTTGCCCGACTGCTTTTGAGATTGTTTTTCCGACTCTTCTTCAAAATGTTATATTGACCTAAAAGCTTACGAATTATTCTTACGATCGAATCAATTCTTTGAGTAGGAAGTCTTGCTCGTTCCCAAATCTCGGTCACTGCATTTGCCGTTTCTCGAATACTAATCGTTTCAGTTCTCTTTTTTCCCAAGTGATAAAAATTGAACAGTTTAAGCACATCGCTTTTTGATGGAAGTCTTGCCGGACAAAAACGTTCAATTTGATTCCCAATTAGCCACGTTCCTGGTGAGCTTCTCATTAATCTCGAGGATTTAGTGGCAGACATTTCTTATGTTAGCTAAACCAATATAGCACGAAAGTGAATAAACGATTTAAAAAATTATTATTGTTTTGCACTACTTACATTATTAGAAATCACTTAAATTTGACAAAACTTACATTCAAAATGGCTTGTACTTTGAAAAAAAAATCGCGCACAACCAACAATCAGGCACAACCTTCGCGCACAACCTTCTCCTTTAATGTATTTATTATCAATGAACTCCTCTCTTTTTTTTTACTTTTGAAACAACAATCAGGGATGCCCCTTTTTAATACAGTATTTTGTTTTGATACGAGGAAAGTAAGTGCATGAAAGAAAAATAAGAAATTCTGAAATTTGCTAACATAAACTCGTTTCTTGTAATTCTGCATTCAAAATAAGTTAAATAATTATATAAAGGGATCAATATATTTGAATTTTAACGAATGTAAATCTGGTAAAGATCAAAGAAAAGCGTGAAAAAGTATCTCCAATACATAAACAAGTACAATAATGATAAGCCAGTAGTAAATGCATGCAATAAAAGATGTGAAACATAAAAGTCGCCATTCATCGCGACCTCTAAATATTGTCCCTTTGAGCCAATTTTTGGTATACACATATATTTTAGTAAAAGAAACAAAATCAAGCTTGTGGAGAAAGTATTGGACTAAACTTTTACTCTTCCATAAAAGCGTGGGCCACCCTAATGTACATATTGCTATGAATAGTGAGTTCGAGCTTGAATGAATCACTATTCACATCAACTCTGTCCAGCTTAAATACTCAGTCGGTAACTTGCTTTAAATGGAACTGCTTTCCTCTTCGGGTTTCCAATGGAAAACGTGGAAAACAAAATAATATCAATTAACTATTCTTACAAGGGCGCCACGCAAAACTAGTTTGAGAAAATATTTAATAAAGTCTTTGAGTTGTATAATTACACAAACGAAAAGGTAAAATTCAAATACACAATGAAATTAAATGAAATTTTATTATATAAAAAAAGAAAAAAAAATGTCTTTATAGAATATAAAGACCAATATTGCAAGAATAAACAATATTGTTAAGGCAAAAATAGTGTATGAGTATTGACTAGGCATACAATTAAAACACCTTAATGACTCCGATCAAAATTACAACTAATAAATAACAAAGAAGTGTTCTAAATCTCTCCCACAATATAAAAATGTAAACAACAAAATGAGACAGACCGATCTAAACTCTACGCATGTGTGAGATACCACATGTACAAAAACTATATGCCCTTGACACCAACGCGCAAAATGTTATCGTTGAAGAAACTTTTTTACTTAGATATTTTTAAAATACATTCTTTGTCATCTAATACAAATATTAAGATTAAATATAGAAGTTCGTACACACAAAAATACAACAAAATGCATACAATAAAGAGATATTAATATAATAAAAATTTTAACTTACAAAAAATATATATATTTTTTCACTACACGAGACACGCACCTCGAATAAAATTTTAATTAAATAAAAATCACGAAGTAAGCAACCTCGTACAAATTCGATAATGAGTAAAGCAAACAACCACTATGAAATCAAAAACATAAACCGTAATTAATTTGAAATTAATAGATAAAACGTTTATCTACAAATATGCAAACACCTTACTCGGGCATCTAGATGTGTCTGAGGATACATGCGGCACGCATTCAATCATAAAAAATTACAGCTAAATATAATTTTCCCAGCAAGTCCGAACGGCTTCCAGGAACTGCGCTAATCAAAACCTAAGAATTCAAAAATAAATCAAAATACAATTAAAGTTCATACAATAAAATCATACACTGTCATTAATAAAAGTACACTACAAAAATATTATTTTTCAAAAATGTTCACTAAATGTTGCAGGGAAAAATCCATGGCACAATGTATTATTATACATTTCATAGATGACACATGTTTTTCTATATACTATACTTTTTATATTCTGGTGACAACTAATAATCTCGCGTGTTTGTCACGCACTCTCCTATAGTAGGCACGGGCCTGAATTTGGTTTTGCGTAATCTGGCCATCCCTTAGAATCAATGCATTCGATTGTCTTTGATTCTTCTCATGACCCCTAATACTGGTCGATCTGATCGCTTTTCGTCAAACACCTTCACTTTGTCTCTATGACAGAGTTTTGGACGTCGAACATTCTTCACATCTACAAAATTGTTGTCAAAAAAAGTTTTCAAACACTTGTAAGGTTCGATAGGCGCATAATCTTCAAGCGCTAAAAATTCTATCACGGATTGCTGTTTGGTCCACATCTCAGAAATCGACTCCATAATAAATCACTCTGTTACTGAATGACATTACACAGGAAGATGAAACTTTGCATGCTAAGATGAAATACTCATAATTTCCGTTTCCAGTTTAGAACTAGTTTCTATCCCCACTATTCACACAACGGCTTTGTTCGAAACCTTATACAGAGAATTCCAAAATGCTTTGACGGTTTTTAATATTGAATAAATTTTGTTTTGTTGTTCTGCTACATATTATTCTAGCCGTTGCACGAAATGATCCATCACTCTTCCTAGCATCTCCAGTGGAGTCGCTTCAATTTCGTTTAAAATGTTTTGTTTAAGATCATCAAGATTATTATACACACGACTTCTTAGATATCTTCACAGAAAAAAATTCTGTTGCTGTTAAGTCAAACCCCCAAGCTGGCCAGATTATGTTCCCGTTACGAGAATTCAACGGTCGGGAAACATATCAGGCAGCATATTAATACTGATTCTCACCATGTTGCTCGTTGGCCCATCCTGCTTCAAAAAAATAAGAGGCAATAATTCCTGTGGGTGATTACGCACGCCAAACCATTACTTTCGCTGCGTGCAGTGGTCGTTCGTGAAGTTGACGTGGATTTGTTGTTGCCCAATATCTAAAATTTGGCTTATTAACAAAGCCATTTAGATTTTTTAGATAAAAATGAGCCTCTTCGATCATAAACATACAACGCGCAATATTGGGTTCACCAGCAAACATAACGAAAATTATCTGCGAAACTCGAGTCGATTTTGACTATCTTGACGAAGTGCCAAGCTAAAATACGCCTAAGTATTCTATGAACGCCGGTTTTCTTTAAATTTAAAGCATGTGCATGTTCTGCAGTTGAGCGTTGTGGACAACTCGTAAAAGAAACTTTTACACGCTCAATATTTTCGCGTAGCACTTACGTGTCTCCCAGTCGGTTTTCTCTTCGCAATATTACCTTCATTAAACCACTTCTGATACCATGTTAAAATAACATTACGGTATGGTACATCACGACGATTAAATTGACGACGGAACGAACGTTGGGTCGTAACAATCGATTCTGTACGTAAATAATGCATAGCACTAGAAACGCGTTGCTGAACCATGTAATTGTTCACGACAACCAGTGTTGCCAACCTTACCGATTTATCCATAGATCTACCGATTTGGAAAGTAATCTACCGATATACGGATTTGACACTTCATCTACCGATTTTTACGCTTTTTTTTATTTCACTCAGATATTTAAGAATAAAAGAGATCGAGGGAGGTATTTTTGTAAAATAGTAAATTAAGGAATTTTTACAGCTTCATTTCGATTTAAAGAAATATTAATGATAAGATTTCAATACTGTATATAATATAAACGGCTAACATATTGTAATCTTAGTGTAGAAATAATTCAAGTAATGCAACGTTAGTGCGATTTACTAACATCTATTTGAAAGTATACGTATATTTAATACTTATAGTATATTTGTTGACATTACAATTTAAAACCGATTCCCATTCAGCAATAGGGGACTACCCTAGTCGTATCGCGTGCCTAATATTTGAACTCTTTGCAGTTTTGCAGTAGATAACAGAGAAGTAATATATGTAAATATATTATATGTATATGAGACAGTGTTGCCAACCGTAGCGGAATTCCGCCCCCGGTAGCGGCATTTGGATGCTATAGCGCCAAAGCGGCCCGGTAAGAAAAATACGTAATATGTAGCGGAATTGACGATTGAATTTTGCCACTTTTTCTTATTAATAATTAGTGTTTATCTTGGTCAATAGCATTTTACTAACTATGGAAAATTTTATACAATTATTAAAAGTTACTGTACAGCCACCAGTCGACTACTAGGTGTAACATTTCACGGAGTGATATTAATATTATAGGTTTTAATCACTTAATACCCTCAATATAACTATTTTAAATCGGGAATTTACCAGAAAAAAAAGATTGATAGTTAACTACCAAAATCACCCCGTAAAATTCTGGATGTACATGCATGATTTTAAAAATTTAAATATTATTTAAAAATATAGCAGAAATTGCTCTTGTGTTACTGACTGTACCACATGGAAATGCTGATGTAGAACGAATATTTTCATGACGGCTGATATGAAAATAAAAAAAAGGAATCGGCTACTACCACAAACCTCTACCGATTTACTAATAATCAAGTTAGATATTCACAATGCATGCTGCAACACATATTCTATTAATAACAAATACATTGAGGAATTATATACATCAATTTATTCTTTCAAAATCAATGAACTTGATAAACTCGATCCCGAGAGTCAATAATAATGCATCCCTTCTTATATATATATGGTATTAATAAGTCGGCGATTAAAGGTCTGGTTTATTACATCAAAGTATATATATTTAAAACAACCCTACATGTTTCGGCAATGATGCCTTTGTCAAGGATTAAAAAATATAAATGACAGAATATAAATGTCAAATAATAGAGTTGCTATGGTTTAAATTATTCAAAGATACATTCCAATTGCATAATAATAAATCATGCCTTAGTATTCCAAAAACAGATAGCAAGGTGTGAACATATGTGTTGCTCGCTGCTAGCAGCTTGTGTCTCTTTCTGGGTATGAACTTGTGTGTTGGTTGCTGCTGGCAGCTTGTGTCTCTCGCTGGGTGTGTGGTTTTGTATTTGTGTGAGCGCGTAAGTGTAGGGTTTTGTATGTTGGTGCGCTCGTACGTGTGTTTAGTGACCGGTCGCGTAAATTTAGAGAGATCGGATAACCAGCCGTTGCGTAGGGCCGCCAACCCTTTCCCGGCAACTTCTTTACTTTTCCGTGCAGTACTTCGACGGGCCGACCCTCGCCCCAACGAGGCAAGGCGCAGACCAGCGAAGCGCACCCTGCACGGGGTTGCTCGTCGCCAACTGTAGCCACTAACAGTGTTCCCTCGGTTGGCGATTTTTAGATCGCTATTGCAGTGGAAATTACGAGATATCTATGAAATTATTTATTTCAATTATTTTTGACATTGACTTGACAACTTTTAAGTCAGCTGGCTATAAAATATACATAAAATGCAACTAATTACCATAACCTAAAATCTATTTTATTTGTGACTTATGTGTACTTCAAACTACAGAAGTAAGTAATTCTATAGATGGTTTTTACACTTCATGGCTATCGCGATCCAAAGACTTTTTGATCATATATTATATATTGTAATGATATTGACGAGCTGTTGAAAATGAATATAAATTCAATATTCCAAGTAGAAGTGGTTTTCAATATTAAATATATTTTAAATCAGCTGGTTGTAAGTATAATCTCAGGAATAACATAGATGGCGTCGCTCGGTCGGTAGCGCATGTATAAGTAAATAGAATAATATAGAGACTCAGATTTACAGGATCATCGTGGATATCCCTCACTTATAGTTAAAAAAAACAATTTAAATAAATTAATAGCATAGACTGAGCATCACATCTACCAATAAAACACAAATTTCAATTCAATAAATATATAATATTTATTAAAGTTAGAACTCTGTACACGGTAAATACATACTTATAACTTCTATAGTGGTGAAATAATGAATTACTATTTATAGTCAAATTACATGTGTACAGATATAGGTTAAGTTATGAAATGTATTTTATCGAAAAATATATCTAATAATACAATAAGTGACACAAAAATGATTAAGATGGTAAGTACTACTTCTAGCAGTCCCCAAAACGTACAAAAAAATTTCTCGAACTGTGTCCCAAGGTACCTGAGCCACCACATCCGATTACTACGCGTTGGGGAACATGGTTAGAGACTTGCTTTTTACTACTGCGAACATTTTGATGATGTAAAAAAGGTAGTCATACAATTCGATCCGAGACACGCCGAAGCTATCAAGAAAAGCCAGAAAATGTCAGAAAGATAGTCAAGTAAAAAGTGATTTAGAAACTATTCGCAAGAACTACTATGGACTCACAGTATGTATGTGTTTCAGTACGTTATATAATATATTTTTTATCATTATTTTATGTGTAAACATTCATGCGTCCGCATCGCCTATGCTCACTCATGAAAGTCGCGAACCTCTTTGCCGACTCTACTGATGACAACTAATTACACTTAATGTCAAACAAATTCCCATGCTGTCTTGATTAGAATCCGCAAACGAATTCAAAATATGACCATACATTAAAAAAATTTTCCATACCAAAAACCATCAGTGCATTATGGTGTTCTCTGTATATCACTCCGACCTACTGATAATAAAGTGACGACTAAACTATTAAAAAATTTCCATTTTTAAATTGAAATTATTTCATTATTTCAGATACTACTAAATTTTATTTTATAAATTTATTTGCGTTATGAAAAGTACTTAGACATTCTTCTAGAAAAATATCTTTATAATACTACTGCGATGAAAAGCAAAAACCTAATTATTTGCAAGACCTATTTTACTCGCTATTCAAATAATATTCGTTCTGTCTTCCATCTTACATTTTAAACAAATGTCTTGCCCAATTAAATTTATTGTAAAAGACTTTTCTGGCTTTGATGGGACGTCCGCTTGTTATATAGAATTGCTTAAATTAAAAGTACCTATTCGTAAATTAAATTGCTATTTTGCTCTTTCTTAGTTGACTAGTTCGCTGACTGGCTGGTTACTTGGCAGTTTAGTTGGTCGGTGTGTGCCTTTTCGTAGAAGTCCCCGACATTCTAGCCTCGGTGAACCCAAGTAAAACCGCCTTTAATTACTCGCTGAATTAACAGGAGATATCTTGAGGCGTTGTAGCTTCTACGGTATGCGCCTTCTAACCCATCCGATCGGCCTGTTCCGTTGCCTTCGTATTGGGTACAAGTTTTTACTACGAAATATCAACGGCGTCGGCGGCGAAGGACGGTCCTTCTCGATTAGGGTCTTGTAATAAACGCCAACAGTAAAACACAGAAATTTCGTACGCGTTTTACGAGCGTAATTACGAGGGCAGAACGGGGTGTCACGATGAGATTAAACCTATTAATTGTTTATTTAACGATTAGCGTATCTGTTGAAGTGTTTGGTATAAAATTCGAAGACCTAATTTGAAATATTCACCGGTCATCTGGAGACCAAATTTTCAATAGGGAATTATCATTCACAGTTTGTTTGGACTTAGTATAGATTACTGCGGTATTAGTTGTTTTACAAATGTCCTTTTTTAAAAATGATCTATATAATTTAAACTAAAAGAAAAGTCTCTCTGTAAGAAAAAATCCAAAGCAAATTTCCAATAATAGCTACCTCGGGTAGTAATGTAACTTTAGCTTCACCGCAGCCTATTTTTTTTTAATAGATATTTTACAGAATGGATCGTCAGAATATAATAATAAGCGTAAACGCGATGTTATTAACTTAAAAGAAAAGTTTCGAGCGATTCGAAGTTTAGATAATCATGTTACAAAGTCGAAAAAAAATCGTGAAAAGTTAAAAAAAATGATATAGTGTTTTGTCACTACACGAAAAGTTATGAAAAGTGGTGAATACCAAAAAATGGATAATTCCTTATTTTTTATGGTTTGAACAGAATGGAGAACGTATTATACCAATTTCAAGGCCAATTTTACAACAAAAAGCAGAGTTTAAGCCGAAGAGTTGCCTATTATTGAAGCGCAATGGCCAGATATATATCAACTGATATATATCAACTGATGGTCTGCGGGGAAAGGTTGTCGACCAATGCATCTGCAAAAATTGCACAGTATTTTGAAAAGCTTATAAAAGAACGCGGTTTACCGCCAAACCAAATCTACAAAGTGTTTAAAAAAGAATTGCATCTAGTTGTCCATGAATTTCAATTGAATTGGATTTGTCAGTAAATATATTTTTGACAAAATTTACGTCATTGTTGCAACATTCTAAAACTGCTTCAAAAAACTCAAACCTTTCATATTTGTCGTTTGGAAATATTTCATGATTATCTTAACATGTTAGAAGGATATCTATTTATTTTAACTCCATGAACAGTATTGTCTGATAGATAATTACAACGACTGTCCTTCTACTGCAGCTTAAATAGGAATATCTCGTTCTGTGAAGTTCTTTTATTTTTATGCTGTTGCAGATATAATCAACCATAGCCTTCAAATTCATTAGTACTCGAAATGTGACGCACTGTCTCATAGTGTGCGTTTTTCAAATTCAGTTTGAAGTGAACGTATAATTTGTAACGTTTAAAAATATTATTTTTAAATAATAAATCAGCATTTTGCTCAATGCTATACTTGCTTTTTCGCTTTCCGAATGTATATCGGTAAACGCCGCGTATAAACCCTTCACTTGACTTTAATCACTCAAGTTGGGTAATTCGATCAGTGCACATGTGTATATAGGTGTGCGTCACTTTTAAGTACCGTGAGGTTTATGAGTTTAAGGAAAATTTTCGAAAAATAAGTAGATTTAATGTGACCATACATTGGTGAATTAAGAAACTTGCTCGTAGCCTGGATCGTAGTACGTAATTTGTTGTACAATCTAAAACAGCTACAAGGTAAGAGAACGCCATTTTGTACACAGCTTCCAAATTAAACGTTTGCATATTCCGTTTTGATAATATATACAAATAATATCCTAGGGTCCTTGTTATTACCCACTCCTTATTCGCTTGATTGCCGTAATTTCGACGTAATTTGGGAAGCGAAGTCCTGAGATCGGATAGAAAAAGGAAGAGAAGTGTCAAGATCGAACAAGATTGAACCGAGATATTCATCGTTACCGCCTACAAGGTTTTTCTGTTTCTGTTTATAATCCATTTCAAAGTAGCTTGATATGTAGATAATATTTAATTTTTAGTAACTCACATTTAGTAATCTAGAATAAAATCTTAATCATTCAATTTTATTTGTAATAAAAAGTGTTTTTTTAAGAGGTGTAGGATTGTAAATTGAAATAAAGAACACAGGTTTTGGTGAAATGGGATTTTTTTTTAATATGTAGTTAATTTCATGATATTAGTGATAGAAAATGATTTCAGGCATATGGCCACCACGGGAACGTCTGACGCACGTTAACATGGAGGAGCAATTTTCAACTACTTTTTCGAGCATTTGAGGCCCTATGTCACGAATGTTGCGCTCGATGTTGGTTTCTAAGGCTGCAATAGTAGTTGGCTTATTCCCGTAGACCAATGACTTCAAATAAACCCACACAAAATAGTCCAAAGGTGTCAAATCAAATCTCATGATCTTGTAGGCCGCTATACAGGTCCATTTCTGGAGATAATATTATCACCGAACACTTCCTTCAATCAATCGATTGTTTCATGGGCAGTATGACATCGTTCTGCTGAAGCCAAAAGTTCACGAAGTATTGGGAACAAACAAATAGTTGAGCATGGCTCTATACCGGTCGCCATTGACGGTGACAGTCCGGTTTTATTCGTTTTTGAAGAAGTATGGCCTGATTATGCCTCCAGACCACAAACCGCATCAAACAGTATATTTTTCGGGGTGCATTGGTACTTGATGAGTCATCTGTCACCTCTAAATTCGTCAGTTTTGCTTATTCACAAAGCTATTGAGCCAGAAGTGAGTCTCATCACTGAACACATTTTATCAGAAAACAGTGAATCGATTTTCAACTTTTCATGCGCCCTGTAATGTCAGATGCTGGGTTGGCAGGATCACCATGTAATATCTGATCATCTAACTAAAGGTAGGATCGCCATGTAATATCAGACTTGGGCGGGATCGCCATGTAATGTCACCTGGTCCCAGAGGTAACATTGTTGCCGAGGCAGTTCCATTTATACAGCAGGTTTATCAGTATGATAAATAATATACAGGACAACGATTAAATAATAACATATAATTCAATAACGATAACTGTAAATACTACATTATAAATATGAGGCACTAGATTGCAGTGACTCTGCTTCTGGCTCTCTGACTGTGGAGACCTCTGAGTGTCTCGTTATATATTAGAGTGTGTTCCCTTAGCCTAGTGACCTGGTTACAAGATAAAAACAATGTGGTGTAAGATCATAACTCAACGAGGTCGTGTTGATGAAATGGATGTTTTGTGAATACATGACCTGGTTTAGTTATCACAGCCCAATTGCTGAACTGACGCCGGAAAAAATGGTCAGTCGGCTTCAATTCTTGCACCAATTTAATCTTGTAGGCATATAAGCCAAGGCCCTTGGGCAAAATCTTCAACAAAGTCGATGGGCATAGGCCAAGTTCTTATGCCCGATGACGAATCGATAAATTTGGATCATCGTTAACACTGGCCTCAACGGCGACGATATTTTCTTCAGTGCTACGCAATCTTGTTGGGGGATGGAAATCCAAAAGAGTAAATTCAGTGCGAAATTTCTCAATTCTGTTGCGAATAGTTGTCTCAGTTGGCCGATGATGTATGCTGTAAAATGGACGAAACACTCTGTGAACATTTTTTACTGAACACTTTGGAAATAAATTTCCACAATTTGTAAACGTTGTTCGGGTGCCTTTGCATTATGAAATGTCAAATAATACTGAATAAAATGGCGGTATGACTTGTCCAATTAACTGTCATAATATCAAAGTTCCTCCCTATTGGAAAAAAAGGTCTTAAAAAAACACACATTACTTGGATTTATTTAAACATTTATTTAATTACTATTTTTATTTAACATATCGTTTTTCTGAAATTTATTTAGTATCATATCTTTCTTAAAGAATTAAGACCTCTTGTGCCTGAAATTATTATATTTTATGTAAACGCTACTGAGATCTCACGAACGTAAATATATTATTCTATTGTTGTGAAAATATATAATATATAGGCACTTTCAAAAAGTTTGAACCGTACATTAATCCATCATTTAAAATTACCGTTTAATATTTTTGTGCATTGTTTATTTCATCATTTAAATAAACCCATAGGGCTTCACCCAATATTCTATTTTGACACTTGATACATTTTTCACGTGTTCATATTTTTATTTTTCCACGTAAACGTTTATAATAAATATTGTTACTTTTAATATGATTGTTGTTTCGTTTTCTTTGCTTCTGTCTGAAATTTGGCGAGCCTTTAGAGCTATAGCCATAGTACTGATCTGCTGATTTGTATTTTTAAGAGCAGAGCAACCTGCTCACGTCAGGTATGTCCAAGGAGGGCTATTGAATTTGAGTAAGATTTAGAAAGACCAGTTTTTGCGAGTTTTCTTGCTTGCACGAGGCAGGTAGCGAATTTGTGTGATTTACTGGCCAAAATAATGGCATATAATAACTAATTGCTTTTCTGCAAACGAAAAAATTTCGATAGCTACATATCAAAAAAGTAATAATAATAATAATAATTTATTTTCATCCCTTTGACTACAGTAGCATAGGAGAAGTCAGCAACGTAAAGTAAAATAAAATCTTAATAGTTGTCACAGTTCTTCTTACATATGTAAGAGCGTCAATATCCATATATAAAATAAACACTAATACTACTACTTTAAACAGACTGCAAAAGAAAATATGCAAGGAACAGAATTTTAAAGACCTACTCAATAACATAGAATTTCACACTAACCTTAACTACATTGCAACTAACATTATACATCAAAATCATAAACAAACTCCTAGACTGAATAATAGACTTTCGAGATTAATAGGTCCCTAATACTACATTCAAACATATCTAGTGGTAGCTGTCTACTTAAGTGGTAATCTATTGTACAAATTGATTGATTGATTGATTGATTGATTAGAATTTTTTCAGTAAATGCTTACCTATGTTTGGGAATTTCCAGTATATGACTATTGCGTGTATGATAATAGTAGTTCTCATTTAATTTTCTGAAAATAATGAAATTTTGCTTGACATAAATTAATAATTTGTAAATATGTACACATGGGAATGTCATAATGATCACTTCCTTGAATAAGATTTTACAAGCTACCGTTACACTGCTTTTGTTCATTAACCTAATCGCTCTCTTTTGAAGTCTAAAAATGCCTAGTACTTCTATAGAACCGCCCCAAACAAGTATTTAATATGTAAGTTGTCATAGGAAATTAGCAAAATAGTACATTCTCACAACACACGTATCTACCATATTATGCAATTGACTTATTGCGTAACATACACCAGTCAATTTCTTTTCCAAGCAATCAATGTGCTCATTAAAAGACCAGTTCTCATCTATATATGCACCCAAAAACTTTGTTGATGCTACCTGAGCTACAGTACCATCATTTACTCTAAATAAATGTGAACAATTCCTCTCGCGTTTTTTTGCACTAAATTCGACTATTTTTGTTTATGTATTATTTAAGTACAAAGCACTGTTTTGAAAATACTCATTCAAGATACTCAATGAGGTTTCCACTGAATGATTCACATTTTCATATTTATTACACGTTACTTGCAATGACGTGTCATTCGCGTATATCACCATTTTACTGTTTGGCGTATCATTTACATAAATTAGATAAAGAAGCAGTCCAAATATACTACCTTTGGGTACTCCTCTCCCTATTTAACTTACATTCCATTTCATTCTCTTTACTTCCACATAGTTTGAACGGTCTTCCAAATAACTCTGAAACCAGTCCAAAGCCAAACCTCTAATACCATAATGAGCTAATAAAATTTCTAATAAAATTTTATGATTTACCAAATAAAATGCTTTCCTTAAGTCTATAAATACTCCCGCACATGTCTGCCCTGTCTCTAAGTTGTTGTACACATTATCCAAGAATACTGTTACTGGGGATATAGTTGAACGTCCTTTGCGAAAACCAAACTGTCTTTCACTCAAAATATTATTTTCCTCTAGGAATTTTGTCAATCTATTAGCTACAATTTTTTCTATAATTTTGGAAAATATGCTCAACAAAGAAATATTTCTATACATAGTTACTTACAAAGTGTTTGGATCCCGATTTGAAAACCGGAATTACTTTCGCAACTTTTGAGTCACTAATGAATTAACCCTTACTGAAATAGTTATTTATTATAACCGCTAGTGGAATAATAATTCCTACAAACACCTCTTTATGAGAACCGTGTTAATACCATCCCGTCCCGATGGATATTTATTATAAAGCCCAGCCACAACTTTTTGAATCTCATCTTCATCAATTGGAAACAAGAAACATGCTTTATCAGTATCATCGGAAATAATCATAAATATGCCGAAAAGAGAGACAAGCAACGGTTAACAAATGAAAATACTAGATAACTGCAAACAATAAATAGTATTATGACAAAATGTAGCACTACAATAGATACATTTCACGTGACAACCAGCACTAAATTAGCCCTGGTAGCATTTTTAGCGCCCCTTTATTTTTGAATATTACCGACTAATATAGGTGACTATTAAAAGCTCGCTCATAGGGTATTTATTTTGTCCATAGTATGGAAATGATCCTCTAACTGTCATGATTGTATAAAAAAAGCTTAATATATTTCTCGGCTGTTGTTGCAGATACTTCTTGGTGAACATTTTAACTTCATATAGTAAATAATAAAGAATAAATTAAAACACTTGGCTTGTTTCACTATGAGATTTATTTAAATTCTGTTTCGGCTGTTATGCCATTCTCAAAGAGATCTATAAATCTAACTTAAAGACTTTCGCACTTGTTCTTATATGTTGTCTATTCTTGTGTGTAGTGGGGGTGGTACTATATTGTGTATTACGGTGTCTATAAAGGGTGTATTGGCATATTATATCTGTGTTGGTGATTGATAGATTTTGTTTTTTCGCTAGTTTTATTTCTAATATTTCTAGCAGGTCCAATCTCTTGCTTTTTGTGATATTGTGTATTAAGTCGCAGTTATCTATATCGGGGAAGTGGTTGAGTTCTATACAGTGTTCGGCAAAGCCTGAGTTTTTCTCACTATATAAAATTGCCTTTTTGTGTTCTTTAACTCTGTTTTTAATGGCTCGTCCACTTTGGCCGATATAGATAGCTTCACAGTCTTTACATTTTAATTTATAAACACCTGATTGGTCCATTTTATCTCTTTTATCTTTGTTGTTGCTAATCATTGTTCCCAAATTTGTTTTATTTACCCAGCTTATTTTGATATCTAATCCTTTTACTATTCTGTTTATTCTATTAGTGAGTTGGGGTATGTATGTAATTTTGTGCCATCTTTGTATATTTTCTGTTATTTTCGGGTATAGGTATTTGTTCTTATTATTTTGTATTTCTTTACGTTTTAACAGTTTATCTACGATTTTAGGGTCATATCCATTATTTCTTGCGATTAATTCAATTGTGTTTATTTCTGTATTAAAATCTGTCTTGTTTAATGGTGTGTTTGTGGCTCTATGTATATAACTATGGAATGTTGACATTTTTATTTTCATCGATTATTTAGAACTATGGAATGTCAACATTCCATAGTTATATACATAGAGCCACAAACACACCATTAAACAAGACAGATTTTAATACAGACATAAACACAATTAAATTAATCGCAAGAAATAATGGATATGACCCTAAAATCGTAGATAAACTGTTAAAACGTAAAGAAATACAAAATAATAAGAACAAATACCTATACCCGAAAATAACAGAAAATATACAAAGATGGCACAAAATTACATACATACCCCAACTCACTAATAGAATAAACAGAATAGTAAAAGGATTAGATATCAAAATAAGCTGGGTAAATAAAACAAATTTGGGAACAATGATTAGCAACAACAAAGATAAAAGAGATAAAATGGACCAATCAGTTGTTTATAAATTAAAATGTAAACACTGTGAAGCTATCTATATCAGCCAAAGTGGACGAGCCATTAAAAACAGAGTTAAAGAACACAAAAAGTCAATTTTATATAGTGAGAAAAACACAGGCTTGCCGAACACTGTATAGAACTCAACCACTTCCCCGATATAGATAACTGCGACTTAATACACAATATCACAAAAAGCAAGAGATTGGACCTCCTAGAAATATTAGAAATAAAACTAGCAAAAAAACAAAATCTATCAATCACCAACACACAGATAGGATATGCCAATACACCCTTTATAGACACCGTAATACACAATATAGTACCACCCCCACTACACACAAGAACAGACAACATATAAGAACAAGTGCGATAGTCTTTAAGTTAGATTTATAGATCTCTTTGAGAATGGCATAACAGCCGAAACAGATGTTAGAGAATTTAAATAAATCTAATAGTGAAACAAGCCAAGTGTTTTAATTTATTCTTTATTATTTACTGTATGAACTTAATATATTTATTTAGTTTGTTTACGTCACTATATCTTTAATAGCTTGAGGATATTCAGTACAACAATATTTAGTTATTACACGGTAAATTTGTTTGTTTAGTAACCACTTGTATTACAAACTGGTTATTATGTTTTATACACATAGAGGTAGGTGTACTAAATCAAGTATTTTAGACAATATAATAGCAGTCACGACATACACACAAGTTAGGAATTCACTATTACTTTCTATAATAAATATATGTATTGTTGCATAAACGTACGAAAGCGTAAATGTAAAAAAATAACAATAAATAAAGTCACTTGCATTAAATTTTCATTCGAAATAATACGAAAACTTAATCATTTATGACAGTTAAATGGCTTACGATTCATTATTATTTAGAAATATTTTATAAAGTTCGAATCATCTAATAATTCAAAGAAAGACTAGTACATAATTTCATAGTTTAACCTTTCATGTTAATGCGTAACAGTTTTAGGGCTTAGACATTAAGTTGTTCTCAAGAGAAATTTTAACAAAAACACGAAACAATTATTAATCTCATAGTTTCTTTTAAGTTTTTATTTATACATTATCACGAACTTAATCCATTGTTAATTTATTCCTTTTAGCTTTGAAACCACTTTGAGTGTCGTAAGATTGTGTTACGCAAGTTTAACGGTATTCAGATACCAAATTTTTATTTGAATTACGTACGTATATGGTATACACCATCATTTCTCATTTCTGACCATTTCAGTATACTCATACAAGCGTCTTTACAAAATTATGTTCGCATAAAAACATTTAAACGATGCAATCTTTATACTACAATCATAATAATAAAGAAACTGCGATTATTTCTGATGTAATTAACAAGCACTATAACATATTGGTGATATAAAATTCAATTATAATAAAATACTTTGGATTAACGTAATTACCTGTAGCTAATTTCGTGCATTGTGACAGAAGAAGTTAATAATTCTGAATTATTCTTTTTACTTCTAAGTAATTAGAGCAATTATTAAAACGCTATGTAGTTTGGCAATGATTAAATGTTACTAGTCTTTCAGTACGCAGTAGAATAGGGTAATAGTTGTTGGAAAGATCTGGAAACCAAGAATAAGACGAGCGACTACCTACGGGGCGGTAATCTGGTGGAAGAGGATGAAACTGTCTTCTGCAATAAGCCTACTCAAAACTCTCCAACGACACCCTTATATTAGGAATCACAGGAGCCATGAACAGCACAGAAATCGCCTCCATAAAAGTCATTTTGAATGTTCCTCCCCTAGAAATACTGACGAAAACAGAAGCCATAACTGCAATCCTGAGGCTGAAGACTAACGATTTATGACATCCCAATGTAATTGGAGGTCACACATATATTACGGGAATGGTTTGGACCCAATTATCTGAGATTATGTTTAGAGTTAAGTAGAATATCTCTATTCGGATTACGGAACAAAAGTTGTATGAATAATTGAAGCGCCGGTACCTGATTCTTGGACGACGGATCATAGTCCAATCATGGGTTTAGGAGTAGCAATCTGCGGAATATGTTCTAGACGAGAGAGATTATTGAGTCAGGGAGTAGAAGAGTTAAAAGAGTTCTAGACCAAAATTCCATAAGATTTAACAAAGGGGTTTAAATTTCCATTTTCATCCCCTCCACTATACATACCTCACGTGGCGCCGTCACGTGACTACGCCCACAACCCGTGCGAAATTCAAACTATCTCGTGAAGCAGATCAGCAGACAAACCTGTCTGTAAAACAGACGGATCTGTTTTGCAACCGCTTTCTTTAATGTTTTTCCAACTTGAATTGCAAACAATTCAAGTTGGAAAAACATTAAAGAAAACGGTTGCAGCCTGTCCCGGGGAAATTCGGGAAGCTGGCTATACAAACAAAAGGATCAACATGGTTAACAGTCAGAGAACTATTAAAGCCATTATTATTGAAATTATCATGTCGAAACTGGCTAAACACTGCAAAGAAGTGCTCAAAGAACTGGCACAAGACAATATCTGGGCACTAATTTGATTAAATTAAAGGCAATAAACTTAAAAAAGGTATAAAACCCCTTATCACAATTAATAATCGTATCCTAAATACGTATTTCGACAACCAAGTTGTCATGATCAGTAGGTAAAACCACTAACCAAAGTGTCGCACATGGGGCACACTAAAGCTAACACATATAAACGCGCAACAACTTTACACTGCGTCCTTAATCACTTACTAATTTAACTAATTCACAGACTAAAATTTACGACAATCTTACCTCTCTTAAGAAAACGGCATCACATGTGTTTACTATCCATTCTCCGCCGTCTACCTTTTCTGCGTCTTTTATAAGAATGAAAAAAGACAACTATATGGGATATTACCGTTGTCCACATTCAAGGTATTACATTTATTTTTAACGATATGAATGCTTTCATATGCGTCGATATTTCTGGTGGTATTGATGGCTTTGACAAGTCTTAACCCTTTAACCGCCACGTTGTCATCTGTGTGTAGGGCATGATAAGCTACCCTAGATTTTCAAGTCTTTTAAATCTGATATTTGATATGTGTTCTTTATAATGGGTTATTATTGAGCGTTTCGTTTGACCTATTTGTTTTAAATTACAATCGTCGCAATTAATTTCGTATATACCTGATTTCAAATCCAAATTAACCTTATCTTTGGAATTAGCTAGGAAGGTTTTGATGGTGTTTTCGGACCGAAAAGCAACTTGAAGACCTCGTTCTTTAACAAGTCTATTAATGTGTTTCGTGCTGGTATGGTAAACACGTGTACTTTTTCTCCTGGTTACGTTGAGATATCAAACTTGTAGATTTGCGGATGGTCATTTTCAAATTAGCCATTTTTAGGTTAAGACTTGTCAAAGCTATTAATAACACCAGAGATCTCGACGCATTCATATCGTTAAAAATAAAACTAATACGTTGAACGCGAACAACGGTAATATTCCATATAGTTGTCTTTTTTCATTCTTAGAAAAGAGGCAGAAAAGGTCGAGGGCGGAGAATGGATAGTAAACACATGTGATGCTGTTTTCTTAATAAATGTAAGTTTGTCGTAAATTTTAGTAATCATACCTAACTGCTCGGCAGATACAAAATCAATTTAACCAAACATATGGCGTACTGATTAGCGACCAAACTATTCGTAATAGGTTACATGAGGTACATTTAAGATCTAGACGACCATTAAGAGTTCCACCTCTAACAAAAAGTAATCGCGGAGAACGTCTTTCATGGGTACATGATCACCGAAATTGGACAAACAAACAATATCATATGTAATGCTCTCTGATGAGTCTAGATTTGGGATCTGCAATGATTCAAGAAGAATTCGGGTTTGGAGGCAGCTAGGATGCGTAAATCGTTTGAATACAGTCCAAGAAGTCCATTTTTTCAGAGCTGGTTCAATCATGGTATGGGCTAGCATAAGTATTGGTGGAAGAACAGATCTCGTTTTGATTTAACATAATATGACAGGTCAAGTTTATGTGGAACAGATCATTTTACCTGTCGTTGTGCCATATGCAGCAGCAGTAGGAGAAAATTTCATGCAAGATAATTCGCGTCCACATGTGGCTCGAATTGTAATGAATGTGCTAGAACAGCAGCACATTTCGTTGTTAGAGTTATCAGCTCAGTCTCCGAATATGAATCCGTTAGAGCATCTGTGGAATAAGTTATAAAGGAGGGTTACAAATTGAAAATGATCACATTAATGGTCCCCGGGACCTTTTTAGAGTTCTTCAAAGAGAATGGAGAGCAATACCACATGAAGAGATAGACAATTTAATTTTAACAATACGTAACCGTTTTAGGGTAGTAATAAGCAACCGTAGAGGTCATACTGATTACTAAAAGTTACTTTTGATGATATGTTTAGGATTGTTTTCCAAATTTAAACATTCTTAAGATTTAAGATTATGTCGTTGTTAACAAAATTCGTATTTGCAAACTTGAGTTTATTAGAACTTTTTAAATTTACTTTTAATTTTGTACTTTCTTAGTTGAATTACGCTGTGAATATACAAATCTGGTCAATAAAGTTGCTTAGCAATACATAATAATATTTTTTCCTTTAATTATGTAAATATCCCTGTACGATTTTGAGCAGTGTATGTGTCTGTGATTTCTATATTTATAGATATATCACACTGATGAGACCAAATAAGATCAAAGCGCGTATTTAGAGCATATTTACGAAAAACAATGATAGCAATTTAAAAATGCCGCCATCGCTGGTATTTACGAATTTAGTACTACCATATCCACATCAGGGTGCGCTAGCGTACGGCTCTAATTTTTAGCATGGAATGAGTTACCTTTATATGATATGCTACCCTGGTTTGTGTATGGTACGCTTCTAAAGCTGTCAGTTCACATTGTCGTTCAACAATGGAGAAACTTGAGTATCGCGCAATGATAAAATTCCTTCATTTGAAAGGGAAATAAAAAATGATTGTCTAACTCATCTTTTATTGTACTATATACAGTGAAGCCACCCCTTCATTTACAACGATAAAACATTAGTTGGCCGAGTACAAACGTGGTCGTACGAGCATTTTAAATGAGAACATTTTCGCACGTCCGAAAACTGCTACAACTGACGCGTCCATGCATTAAACTGTGATAGAAGATCGCCGATTGACTGTTATGGATATAGCGAAGGCTTGTAGGATATCTTCTGAGCGGATGCACAAGATTTTTCATAAAGATTTAAAATGAGAAAATTATCCGCGCGACAGGTGCTGCATTTGTTGACGATCGACCGGACGGACGTGTTGGGCGAGTGTCTTACCCTGTATAAAAAAATCCGGCGTAATTTTTGCGGCGATTGATAACCGTCGATGGAACCTAGGTATACCACCATACTCCCGAGACGAAACAACAGCTAATGCAGTGGATTGCGGTGGGTGAACTAACTCCGAAGAAAGCAAAGGTTATTCTCTCTGCAGGGCAAGTTATGGCGACAGTTTTTTGGGATAGCCGAGGAGTAACGTCTGTCGACCACCTTACCAAACGTTCACAATCAACGGACAGCACTACGTTGCATTGCTAGATAAATTGAAGGCCACAGTTATGAAAAAAAGTCCACATTTGGCAAAAAAGTAAATCCTGTTTCAGCAGGATAACGCTTGGGTTCACGCGTGTGTGGTTACAATGTCAAAATTTAACGAATTTTAATTGCTTCCGCATCCACCCTATTCGCCAGAGACTTTTTCCTGTTATATCTTGGCGGAAAAAATATGGGTCCAATGCTGAGGTTGAAGATGTTGGACCAAATGTATCGAGTTGCAGGGAGATTACATCGAAAAATAAATTTTGTTTTGCTTCGAAATATATGCTTTTGTTAAAAGAGCCGAAAACAATTCAAATATCTTAATACCTACTTGGTACCGGTTCATCATAGACCAAAAATTTATTTAGAAATTTCGTTTTCTTTAATTTAATTAAATGTATATTTAAAAAATGGCAGCCATACCTCTTACAATCTGTATACGAAAGAATAAACGATGTAAAATAAAAAAGATCAGTCACCTCTTATACTTTCTTCTTAAAACAAATCAAAAGCAACCAGCTTCTAGAATTAGAAGCGACATTTCTAATAATTAAGTATAACAAAAAGTATCAGAAGAGTTTTCCTTAATTATAACATTTTATATAATTCATCGAATCAAAAGTTACCTAATTTAATTAATGCTTTTTCTATCTCTTCTTCACTTCATACCGTCGATTAAAGGATTATAATAACACGAATTCGTTCCATTTAACCTAGGTGGATAAAGCTGACCTTCTATGTATAATTAATAAGTTTGAGGATTTAATGCTTACAGGCAATAACTTCTACTATGATTAAACAGTTAAACCAGTTTATATTTAACATATTTTATATCAAGTCTATAAAGTTCCGCATTCGATTATATATTTTTCCATCAATTCTAAACATCGACTATGCTAAACCTTTATACAAAACTGGTAATCACAATAATTTCAATAATTATAGTACCATTAGTATACTACCATTTTCAAACACGCGCGTGGAAAAAAAGCAAGGTAAAAAAGCACGTATTTTTCCTATATGCATTTAGTTAATCGTGAAAAGGACACATTACCGAGTTTACGTAGTAATACACATAAAATATTTTACAAATATTTTAACACATTACTCAACCACTAGTTAAGTCTTGTCTGCAATTGCATCAGCTATTTTAATTTTTAAAACCCATGAAAATGTAGGATTTTAGGATATTGTAAAACATTTCTTTATCATGTTTACTTTCTTATACAAACAATAACTCGTCTTGATATTTAGGTTTTTAAATAGTTGATTGGCGAAGGACATACTTACAAGGGCGAGTTGATTAATTCGAAAGATCGTACACAAACAAAGGAATAATTTAAATGAACAAACATTATTTTTCTTCGTAATCTCCTCTTAATTCGATATATTTGGTCGGTCTGTGTTTGACCCTCTTTACACCACCACGAAAGTGATTTTCTTCTAACCCTGCAAAATATTCGTCCACTGTTGAAGTTAGCTCTTCATTTGTGCAGTATTTTTTGCCTCTGAGAAAATTAGAGAATCTTTTAATTTATAAAATAGATGAAAGTCAGATGGGTCAGCGCGATACTAATTCAACCATTAATTCTACAATGTTTTTGCAGCAACCGTACTGGAATGCACTATCATGTTGAAAGAGCACTTTTTTCTTAGTCATTCCTGGATGCTTTTCAGCAATAGCTGTTTTCAAATGATCTAGTAGAGTTGTGCAACATTCGCCATTTATGGTCTTGCCCTTTTCAAGATAGTCTATCAAAAATATTCTTTTAGCATCCAAAAATACCTATGCCATCACCTTTCACACCGATAAAACTATCTGGGCCTTCTTTGGAGTTGGTACTCCACGTTTGGCCTACATCTTCGACTGTTGTTTAGATTCAAGTGCGTATAATAATGAACCAATGTTTCGTCACAAGTATCTAACAAATAATAGCAAAAAATCTGTTGTGCTGCGTTTAAAAAATTTCTAAATTATTCATCGATATTTGACAGCGAACACGACTTTATACCGTCGTCAATAAATGATGCACCCATCTTGACGAAAGCTTTCTCACATCAAGTTCATCTTGCAAGATACGAGGGTACATCAAATTTAAACGGGACTGATTTTTTTTCAAGTCAGAGCTTTATTCTACATTATTTACAAAAAGTTATTATCTTTCCACATAATCTCTCGCCCTGGCAACGCATTTTTCCCAACGAATTGGGAGTTTTTTAATTCATTCGTCGTAGAAAGTTCGTAGCCATTTGAGCACAAATTCCTCTACTGTTTGGTTATTGTTGAAATAACTATTATCAGGATAAAATAAAACAAATTTTAATGAATTTCACTTTTTAATTGACACTGCAACGATCGTTTCGCTCCAACCTGAGCTTCATCAGACATATAACTAACTTATTTACAAATTGTTTAACACAAGTATACGGTAACAAACACGTGTTTTATTTTAAATATTAGAAGGAATGGGTACTTTTTATTACTAAAATGTCTATTCACAAAACTTTCACTTCGGTTTACACAATACTGTTCTTAAGTAATAAAACTAGGGGTTTACATTATATTACAGGGAGGTAAAGAAATTCTATGGAAAAATACAATATGTGACTGTCTGAGTATCAAATAAATAAATTAAGTAAGGGCGAATTATTTGTTTCTAATTGATCATTTAAGATCTTGTCGGTTTTCCGGAAAACCGACAAGATCTTAAATGATCAATTTCATCAAGTAAAGGCTGAAACAATTATATATTGTTGAAATGCCGACCTCCAAGTGCTTCTTTTAAGGGTCCATCGAAATGAAAATCACAAGGCGACAAGTCTGGACTGTAGGGATGATGCTCCAATACTTTCTAATTTTTGCTTTGCGACTTTGCTGAATGAGGCCTGGAATTCTCATGAAGAAGAATCATACTGTTGCCAGATTTCGTCTACCTTTTTCGTCGCAAGGACAGCTTTGCGACATCCAGAAGTTCGCAATAATATTCCGCATTAATTGCTCGTCGATCATAGAGAAAATCCACGTGAACAGCGCCAAGCCAAACAAAAAAAAAACCAGTTGCCAAAGTCTTTCCAGGTCACAACCTAGTCTTCACTCTTACCGGAGTTCCTTCGCCGCTCTTTCTCCACTCCATACTCGCCTGCTTTGATTCGGAAATGCAATGATACACCCAAGTTTCGTCGCACGATACGATTCGATTCAAAAACGCTTCTCACTCTTGCCGGAATCGATACAACAGACGCAGTCAAACCTCTGCAGTTTTTTATGTTCATCCGACAGCAGACGCGGAACCCATCTTGCAGACACCTTGTGTAATCCTAAATACAGTGTCACGATGTGCTGAGCTCTGCCGTAACTAATGTTGCTCGGCAATATTCCAGAGCATTATGCGCCTGTCGTCCTATATGAGTTGTCGAACCGCCTCGATATTACGATTTCACGTCAATCAGAAAATTCCGTGTGCCATGCAAAAACACGAGTTCGTGACGTGGTGTTATTGCCAAACTGTGCTTGTAATCTCAGTTCCGTTGCTTTCACACCTTCTTTGGCCAAAAACTTAATAATTATCCGTTGCTCCACAGAACCATACACTTATTGCTCACTCATAGTTTCTATAGGACTAACGTAGCCTAAGAGAATTCGAGTCGTTACTATCCCCTCCCTAAGCTTCTACCTTAGCTGAAAATCAACACGCCTCGGGTCAGTGACCGGTGTTTAATTTAAAAAGAAATCAGTCCTGTTTAAATTTAATATACCCTCGTATAAAGCAACCGTTCCTTTAAAATGGCCAATTTCTAACGCTTTCAATCGTCACTTAGGACTTTCTCCACCATTTCTGGACTTGTAGCCGTTTTCAGCCGTCCACTGCGAGGATCATCTTCTAAGCTACTATTGCCACGCTTAAATAAATTTCACCATTTTCTGGCGGCTATATACGAAGGGCAACCTTCACCCAGTGTATCTCACATATCATCATACATTTCGGTAAAGTACATGCTCTTCTTTAAAAGAAACTTTATCACGATATTCAAAAATATCCATTTACACTTAATTAGTAGCAGGGTAATATTTAAAAAATTGCCTACGACACACGCTTTGTTCCAACTTTATCAAATACTAACAGTAAACTGACAAGGCATGGGTTGATAAAATGTGATGCGTAATTTATTTTATTTCACGACCTACTCATGGCGATTGCGCGAGTAAGTCAAGCCCTGGTATTATCTATAATTGTCTGATTTTCCCAAAATTCCAAAATTCTACTCAGTATAAGTTAGTATATACGTACGAACGTTTTCTTTCAAAACACATCAGGTTTTATAAAGAACACGTGTTCGTGTAAAATTACTCAGCATTTTTGTTAATATGTACAGTCCGAAAAGTTTTATTATTTTTACGACACGCACCCAGTTACAAAAGAAAGATTGCGAATTTGAAGATAAGTAGACTCATTATATCGGATGTTTATATATTAGTTAATCGTAGATCTCGACGCGAGGCGGTTGAATATGTTATAAACACATATATCAGTATGTCGATATATATCAGTACACGATGTATATTGAAATAATTTGCACATATTAACTTGTACTGAGTAGGACTCTGGAATGTGGGAAAAGCAACAACTCTATCGTAAACCACTACAATAAAGTTCACAATGTAATGGCTTTATCAGGTGGGTGAAAACAAACAATTGTAAACTCATATCCTTTGATGTCTGCAATCTGTTTCCTACTATCCCACCCCAGGAGGTAATAGATTTAATTGCGTTACAACTGGAACGTAATAATATAAGCCGTAATAATAATTAAGACCGAAGTATTAAACTTGTTAGAAGCGTATATTGAACAATATTACTTTCAGTCTAAATAGAAATTTTATAAACAAGCAAAGATCAGCGATGGAAATTACTAGATTACTAGATTTATTCATAACACACGAAACTAATAAACATGAGTTCACGATATATCATAAACCTGCAGATAGAGATACACACTTACTTCATCCTGTAAACAAAAATGATCAGCATATCAATGATTTATAGATTAACATACGAATTAACAAAGAGTTTTGATCTTGAACTAAAGAGAATTTATGCAATAGCCCTAAATAATGGTTATTCTATAGACACTGTCAAACACATTCTGAATAGATAACGGAAATCCAAAAATCTGTCTTTAGTTTACTAAAAACTAAAAAACGATATAACAAATAATTTGGAAAAGATCTAAAACCCATTACCACTATAATATCCGTATCCAAAGTATGTATTTCGACAACAAAATTGTCATCCTCAGTAGGTAAAAATAACAGTGTTGAACATGGGTCACAGTAAAGCTAACGCAAAAATCGCAAAATACTTTACAAGACGTCCACACTCCACATATACACTGAATAAGTGGACACAAAAAAACTCGTTTAAATCAACACAGGAAGCATTCTTATACATGTATTTCCAGAATTTGTTGGAATCAATTACGGAGGTACCACCTAAGTTGTAATGAAATTTTAAATAAGAGCGACGAGCATCCAGAGTATATAGATCACCTAGGTTGAATTGAAATTTTAAACAAATGTGGTGAGCATCAGATATATGTATACAGCCTGTTCTTGAAATAAAGAGACAACGTATGTTTCCGCACTGGATCGCAAAATTTTGACTGTCGGATTGTTTATCGACTTCAGTAAAGCGTTTGACTGTGTTGATCACGTAATTCTTATTGATAAGTTATGTCATTATGGAGTGTGGGCAGAACTCAGAGTGTTATATGGAACGGTAGTCAATCGGAAAGTTTGCCGGAAAGTTTACAGGTATACCGCAGAGATCATTATTAGGTACCCTGTTATTTGCAATTTACATAAATGATCTCGAACATTATTTACAAGAGACACAAATTTGTTGGTCATTAACTACGTGGACGACACAAATATTTTGATAACCGCAAACTATTCGGATTTGCGTTTGGCTATAGAACTGATTCTTGAGAAGTTACACTCTTGCACTAAACTTAATAAACTTAAAATCAATGACGAGAAAACCTACATGGTAAGATTTCAGAATTCTTTCAACGCCTCTGACTTTGGTATTGCTGGTGTTTCTAGAGTGCTAGCGTCAAGATGTTGGGACTAACCATAGATGGCAGGCTGATGTGGGGCGAACATATATATTTCATCCGAAACAATTGTCCAAGACTTAATTTGCTCTAAGGACATTATCAGGTTTCTGTAGTGTTGGAATCTTGCGGACAGTTTACTTCGCATGCTTTCAGTCACTTCTAACGAGCGACATTGCCCACTGGGGCCGCTCTGGAGACATGCAGAGAATATTTGTAATTAAAAAATATGCGTTCAAAATTTTGACTAATTTAGCGGCGTGAGAAATCTGTAGGTCGGGTTTTAAGAAACTTGGCATCTTGACGGTACCGGTTCTATATATTTATAAAGAGTTTTACTTTTAAATATAGAGATTTTTTCCAAAAGCTCTCTTAAACACGATTATGACACAATGCATAAACAACACACGTTACTTACAAACCAGCATTCAACATCTCTCGACCAGAGAAACTTTTCTTTTACGGATGTAGGTTATTTAACAATTCATTCCCAATATCTCTACAAAATATAAATTCAATAGCAATTTTCAAAAAAGGCAGATAAAGGAAGCGTTATTCTCTAGTGTACCGTATGATATTCGTAACTGCTTCCACGCGCTCTCAGGTCTGTTCTTTATTTTATTGCTGAATCTTTTTGCAAATTTTATATTTTTTCTCTATATATAGTTTTTATTTATACGTAGATTTTGTTTATACATAATTTTATTTATCCATAAATTTTTATTTGTTGTTTGTATTTATTTGTACTTGTTTGTATCTCCCATGCAAATAAGACGTTGTCTATGTCTCATTCTGTATACTTATAACTAATAAACTATTATTATTATTATGAAAAATGGAAGGATGCAATTATATAGGATATAAATCCATAATATTGTGAGTCAATTACGACGCGAATTTCAAAATTACCCCCCCTTTAAAATAAAATTATGTGCCGCCTATGGATCAGAATGTCTATTAAAAATTACCAGGATTGAATTTACACGCAAATATAGGCTGCAGTGTTTATGTTTATAAAAATTCTAAATGATAACATTGTTTAGGCGGCTGTCGATGTTATAAAAACTCTAGAATGGAGCAGCTTTCTTTACTCAGGGTACAGTAACCTCAATACGATTACGTACGAATATATAAGCTGCACATATTTATAACTCGATTTGTAAATAGGTGGAACACATAGCAGGCTCGAATAACATATTTGAAGTCCGCGTTGAAAACACGCTGAAGGTGATATTTTCTAAATATTCTTGTCATTTTTTTTCGCGTTTATGAAGAATTTTCAGAATATATTTTGGATTCATATTCTACGTAATTACATATTTTTTCATTTCATCTATATTACGTGAATGTTTTTTTCTTGTTACGAGAAGTATCAAATATAAAATATTAATATTTGTCTAAAATATCTACAAAAATACGGCTATTGAATTCACACGCGCCATGTTTATATTCATAAAAACTCTTGAAGATGATTACATATTTTTCACTTCATCTGTATTACGTGAATGTTTTTTTTTTTGTTACGAGAAGTAACAAATATAAAATATTAATATAGATAACTTGATTAATTATTCGAAAATAAAACACTTGGCTTAGTTTCACGACTTCTTTAATTAGATATACTAACAATTGTTTCGGCTATTAGGCCATTATCAAAGAGCTATCTAAAAGTTTTAGATAGCTCTTTGATAATGGCCTAATAGCCGAAACAATTGTTAGTATATCTAATTAAAGAAGTCGTGAAACTAAGCCAAGTGTTTTATTTTCGAATAATTAATCAAGTTATTACAAGAATGTTTCACCAAGAAATATCTGCGAAGTCAACCAATGATATTAATATAGATCTAGAATGTCTATTAAAATACTGTTATGTAAACAAACGCTGCACTATTTATAAAACCTCTTGAAAATTACATTGTTTAGATAGCTTTGTATACTAAAGGTTTGAGTTGAGAATAGTCAGCTGTTAAAAATTTAAAAGCTGACGGTTATGAGAGGGAATTTTGAGAAAATATTTTGAATTTATATTCTACATAATTACATCTTTCCATTTTTCGTACGTTGTCTCTTTATTCCAAGGACAGCCTGTATAAATCGCATTAAAAAATCCGCATATAAAGAAACTCAGGTGTATATTTGCATGAGAATAAATTGAAATCAAATCATAATTGCTTAGAAAATGCTTTTATTTCCCAAAACGATTAATAAAATCATACAGACCGATTTGAAACAAACTAATAATTAATTATATTTTGCAATTGCTTTTACACCAATTTCCCCCGTGACATCAACCGATATACAGATAAGGTGTGCACGTTCTGACATACATACAAACATAATCATAATGTAAGATACGATCTCAATAAACATTGTCTCTGCATGCACGTTTCAATATGCAATAAGGGTTACTACAACTAATTATTTTTAGACTGAGATGTTTGCCTTTATAGTTACCTCCTTCACTATATATCACCAATATCAAGCACATGGCATAGTATCGTAGCGAAAACCTGATATATAATACCGCCTAACAGCTTTCGGGAATATAATCCTCTGATCGATTGTGAAATCCTTTCAAAATTAATAAAATAACAAGATTCCATAATGGTATTGGTAGAATTTCGAGACGACAATTACTTACATCGTGAAAACTTAAAACAACTTCCGCAGATCAGAAAAGCTCGTTGCACCATCCAATTATTTGTTTAAAACATCGACAGTTGCATTAATAAAAAAAATATCAGGGAGCCATAGCAATTTCAAAGATATGGCCAGTAGAAATAGCTACAAGACATTTAAAATTATTTTCGTAATTGAATTGATTCAGCATTTATTTGATGAAGATCCTTAATTAGCGCCCAATGTAGGCGAAACAATTGTAGACCGCATCAATACAACGGCTGCGAGCGCTTGTCGAATATACGATTTTATATACAGATAATTGCTGTGATTTCAAGAATATTAAATGTTTAGAACCCTTTTACTATACACTTATTCAATCTACAGAATCGATCAATCATAGAAGTACTGACAGTAAACAAATTTTCACAGTTAAAGATCTTGATTTTGCTTACGTAAATAAACCCTCAATATTAATCAATCACAAACGTTTTTTAAATCCTCTGAGAGAGGAATGATAGTGATGGTACAGTATAAAATCAAGAAATACTTCAAAGTTATTATTGCTTGCTTATCAAAGCATACAGTTTATTAATATCACCAAAAGAATATAGGGAGTTAAAGAATCTTTGGAGGTGTTTAACATAAATTGTAAGGACGATATACAAAAAATAATTCGATTGTTCGAATTCAGCATAAAATATATATTTATGTAAGTCCATCAACTTACATTTCAATTTATATTTCTTTAAATTTATCTATTATTAGTTATAAAGAAAAACTTTTTACTTTTTAAAGATTCTAACGTTATAAATGTAATGTAGTAAAAAGTTCTGATATCTTTATGTAAATATGTACTTATTTACCAAAATTTATAGCAAATAGCTCTGCACAGTATTAGACTAAAGAAATTTAAGAACAAATTCTGAAAACTATTATTTTTTGTGCGAAAATTTCGTCTGCATTAACAACTAAGAAAATCAAGAAAACGTCAAAAATAATTTCATGCTGGACATTAATGCAAAATAATAATAAATTGTGTTGCACGAGCATTAGTATATGATAAGTAAAGTTCGGATTTTTATGCACCAGAAATAATCTAAATATGCCCATAAATATGTCACGCTCTTCCCAAAATATGTCAAATATATGCTTCATTTTACAATTTTGCATTTTTATGCACTTTATTTTTGATGTATTTAGCTTACTGGAAATCAAGAAAAGAGTAGTGAAACAACAAAAGATAGTCTAAATTACATATATACATAAAAAATTATTATTATTACATAATATATGATAAGAACATTGCATAATAATAGAGTAAAATATTAGAATTAATAGCTATTACATATAATTCTATGTTATTGAAATGTGTAACAATGCCGACTGGACGAGCTTGTTTACTTTTGTTTGATATTGTTACGTGGATAAAATTAAACTTTACTTCTATGTAGAACTTACGGACGTATGTCAGTTCCGCCACGGCGACAAGATATGCAGGTAAAATTACTAGCCGAAGGATTAAGATGACACTACAGTTCCACCACGAGTATTTACCACTTGTCGGTAGGGGGGCTAGTTAATGACAAGGGATCAGTATTTAAGCGTAGGTTAAGTTTCTAAGTTTCTTCCCTAAAAGTATGTACTTACATATATTATAATTTTGTAAAATTTATATAATAAAAATATATATAATAAAATTTATATAATAAAAATACATAAGTATTGTAATTTTGTAAAATTTATATAATAAAAATACATAAGTATTGTAATTTTGTAAAATTTATATAATAAAAATATATATAATAAAATTTATATAATAAAAATACAAAAGTATTGTAATTTTGTAAAATTTATACAATAAAAATACATAAGTATGTCATAACTAGAAAGTGCAATTTTCTAATCATTAAGATCACAGTTAATCCTTTAGTCCCAAACCCTTTTAATCCGTGGTGGAACTGACCGGTAGGATTTAAGGACACCCTGCTGGCGTGGTGGAACTGACAATCTCCGGAACTTACAGTATTTAATTTACACATAACACAATAAAAGGTAAAAAATGCGTTTGAATCTCACTTTACTCGGAAGAGATCCGAATTCTTCGACAACTAGCACGAGATTGTCCTTGTACATCTAAAAAAGGTGCGTATATATGTACAATATGTACATATGTAAGAGCCTTTCATTTAAGGCGACAGTTACTTAGTTTAGAGAACAATGAATCCTTTAAGACATTTGACTTCGACAGAGACTTTCTGTCCCATCTGGCCCTTTGTATCAAATCGGAGAAATTATGTTTGACCGACGAACGAAATAATGATAAAAAAATATATATACAAAATGTTAACTTCAGAGATATATGCAGAATGTTTATGTTAAATTTATAATCTAAGAGTTGTATAATAATAATGTAAGAATTATAGATAATAGTTCTATTCTGAACAGTTATTATGTAACATCCATAGAATTATATGTATAGTTATTACACTCATTACTTATAAGTTATTAGTAATGAGTGTAATGACTATACATATAATTCTAGATAAACTTTATAGTGTTACAACAAAGAATGATGCTTTTCAAAAGTTAATAGAAATATCAAAGATTTTATCATTATCATTAAGTTCGATTGTTAAAGATAATAATTTACATTTAGACCTGTAATATCTGGCGTCATTAAAATATGCACCTATAACTTCAGTTGAAGTCAAACTACTTTTCAACATATTTTAAGCGATAGACAAAATTTTAGTGTCGAGAATCTAGAAAAGCACTTAATTATTAATTGATACAATAATTAATTAGGTGGATCTCATTGCGAAATTGAATAGTTATTTAGTAATAACTATTCAATTTCGCAATGAGATCCACCTAATTAATTAATGTATCAATTAATAATTAAGTGATTTTCTAGATTCTCGACAATTTTGTCTATCGCTTAAAATATGTTAAAAAGTAGTTTGACTTCAACTGAAGTGATAGGTGCATATTTTAATGACGCCAGATATTACAGGTCTAAATGTAAATTATTATCTTTAACAATCGAACTTAATGATAATGATAAAATCTTTGATATTTCTGGTAACTTTAGAAAAGCATCATTCTTTCTTGTAACACTATAAAGTTTATCTAGTATAACTTTACCAGTTTGGCCTGGAACATTTTAAATCAATTTTCACAATTTTCTACAATAGAAATTGACTCTAATAAAGATATTTGGTGGGTCTCTATTTTTTTAATTAATCCACTTCAAAAACTATAATGGGCTTTAATATACGTCAACTGATCTAGAATCTCGCGTTTTTCGAATAAACTTTTGGATTTTATAATTGATTCAGCTGAATCAGCAAAATCCAATGCAATATTTTTTATATGACTATAGTTATTCGCGTGAAAAATGGCTGCGTCTAACCACGTTCCCCATCGGGTAATTACCGGTTCAGGAGATAGAGAAACATTTGGCGAGTTTTTCTATATACCTGGACTTCCTAGAGGTGCTTTCTTAAATACTTTTTTTAAGTTTGAAACTAGTGAATGGATCAAAAATATCCACAATATTGGGGTGATATTCCTAATAACAAAAAATATGCTTTTTACATCAAATCCGAACTCTATGATGGCATAAATGCTACTTTTCCATGTATAAGTATTGTAAAAACTACTTTTAATGAATATCAATGGTAAATAGCACAATAAACAACAAATAGAATAGGCGTACTGACAGTAACAAATTTTCACAGTTAAAGATCTTTGTTTTGCTTACGTAAAGAAATCCTCTATTTCAATCAATCACAAACGTTTATTTTACGCCCCCTTCTTCCCAACGCTCTTTTCTTAGTGAATGATAGTGCTAGTATAGTGTATAATAAATAAATACATACTTAAAAAGTTATTATTGTTTGTTTATTAAAAGATACAGTTTATTAACACCAAAATAATACAATTAAAAGTTTCCCGTGATCTAAGGAGAAGGATAAAATACAAAAATGATATAGCTATAAAAACTAATTCGACTGTTCGAATTTAGCATAGAAAAAATATTTATGTAAGTCAACCTAGTTGCATTTCAATTTAGAGTTCTTGAAATTTATCTGTTATTCTAATTATTAATTAATTAGTTAATTAGTTAGATAATAAGAACTTTTTTACATTTAGAATATTGAAACATTGTAAATGTAATATAGGAAAAAGTTATATTACCAAATCTTTATGTAAATATATGCTTATTTATCCAAATTTATAGCAAATACCTCTGCACAGTATTACACTAAGGAAATTTAAGAACAAATTCTGAAAACAATTACTTTTAAGGCTAAAAATTCGTGAGTATTAAGAACTAAGAAAATCAAAAAAGTCAAAAATTATTTCATTCTTGACTTTAATACAAAATAATAATAAATTGGGTTGCTTGAATATTACTAATATGATAAGTATGTCTTAATTCTTCTTAATCCAATGATAAGTTAGAATTTATCAAAACTTTTGACTCATAGTTTTTCCTACTTCAAAATACTTCACCAAAGAAAAAAAATAATTTTCTTAATGTAACAGAGGCATCAATATTCAAAATTAAGAAAACCAAAGAAGACAAACCAACATGAAAACTAGTTTGAGGTTTCCAAATTATTGATATCAATTTTGTATTCTAACTAAACGTAACCAAGATATACCTGTAGTATGGTCATTCTTATTGACAAATTTATTACTAACTTATGAAGAGTTATTTATTTCATAAAGTAGTAAATATATAAATTCACATATATTGGGCATTTGCCGTTGAATAAAATATAATTCTTCAAATACACTCGTACATGTTAAATCAATAAAAAATTTTATTTATAACAAAAAAGCTAAAATATGTTTTTAAATATGTACATAATATACTGCTCATAACGTAGTTTTATGGAGTGAGTATCTATTAATACATTATTTAATTATATATTCAGGAGAACCAAGGAAACAATTTTTCAGTCATACTAAAACTATTTACTACCCCACCAAACTCACCGTTGTAGAATAAGGTTGACATGTAAGACGAATTCCATCTTGGGCTATTTTTTCTCTCAGAAGCATTTTCAATTGGATCCTGGGAATCTTCACTAGTTCAGCTTTGCCTTCCTCATATTCATCCAAATATTTGGCTGCCTCTTGGCCACTTTCAAGCGCCGCCGAAGCACCACCAGGTGACACCTGTATCCGACTTGCGGCGGCAACACTAGTCGCTGCCGCTACCTCTTTGTCTGAACATCGACCCGAAGAATTCCTCGAAGAACGGGCACTCACATTGTCACACAAACACTCCTCATGCACGGCAACACTCTCCTCCAAAGTAAAATAAACAGAAGCAGCACCTTCTTCACGCAAAGTCCTCACCGATTGCAAAAGTCTGCTCCGATGTTGGGGATTGAAGACACCGATTGCATCCAAGTCGGGATCGCCGACTTGTTTGCATATTTCCAAATCGTCGTAGCCGTTATCTATGAAACTTTCAGCATATTGGCCCAAGTGTAAAGAACGAAGCCATTCAGCAACAATATTGCCGGACATATCGCGTGCTTTTTTTTTCTGTTCGACAAAAAGCATAGACACACTTTACACGAACGCTTGACGCGGTCTGAGACTGAAACGGCAAATTCGATGCGGATTCGAATCGAGAACCCCGCGCATCAACCGGCAGTCGACGAATTATACCGAAGCCTCGCGGGATGCAGTCTGCTTAATCCTTCGTGGTCGTATCACCTGCACGCCGTTCCCGGGGTTATGGACACGATGAGATAGGGTCGCTGCACCGATACGATTATTTTTGTTGACTGATGCTAGGGAAAATTTGCGAAATTAATTATGTATACCTTGCTTGCGTTTTAAATGGATGACTTCACGTCAGTCGTTTAATCAACTTTAAAAGAGCTTAACCTGTACGGATCTTTGCATCTAATTTGCTTAGTACGGGGAATCCTATAAAAAGGTAATTTATAAAATAATAACCGCTCCAACACTAAACAACAAAAATGTAACGCTAGTTATTTAACTTGTTAAATACGTCATACAACAGATTCATTTAAATGTCCATACTACTTACTACTACTACGTAAATATGACCCCCAAAAATTGCGCACATTTTTCAAAAATATGTTAATAAATGAAACAAATGAAAACATACAATTATAGCCAATATAATGGCACTATAATTTAAATTAAAAAAATCATTTAAATATATGTAAGATATCTATATAAATTTCTCCTGGTTTGAAGGAAATTCTTACCATTAATAATTAAATAAATGTCTCATATGGGCACGAAGTATCTTATTGTAACACTTGACAGTGAATTTACACTGACTTACGTTGGAAAAGCTATATGAAAACTGGTTGTCGTTTCTATTTTGATATACTCGCATTGAGGATGTTTCGATTCGATTCGAAATTCTTACCATTAATAATTAAATAAATGTCTCATATGGGCACGAAGTATCTTATTGTAACACTTGACAGTGAATTTACACTGACTTACGTTGGAAAAGCTATATGAAAACTGGTTGTCGTTTCTATTTTGATATACTCGCATTGAGGATGTTTCGATGTTTCGTCATAAAACGAAATTTTATATATTTATATATGTTATATATAGGTAAATCTAAGATATAATATTTCCAATTTTATAAATACTCAACGTGCATTTTCAAGTTTAAACCACCATAACAGAATTTTATGAGCATATTCAAATTATAGAACTTTCTTTGGGTTCTAAGAATCCTTTACATTTGTAAATTTATTTATTACCTACTTTATAATTTAAACCGCTTGTTTTATTGCCTAGGGTGATTATTGAAGGATTTCAATAAACGATGATTAATATTACCACTCTTTTTTAACTAAATATGTATCATAAAATCCACTATTGGACAATGGAATTCATGCAGAACTACATACTTAGATTAAAACACCTACTAATACTTAATTAGTAATTATATATTATTTATTTATTATTTAGGGTTTGGAGACCTTATCGTAAACCTTGGATATTGTTGCCAGTAGGTACCATTTCTACGAATTAATAAGACATAAAATTCCCCGTTATGACGTCAAACAATACAATGTAGTGGGTAGTGATATATTTTGAAGTATTTGTAAAATAATATCAATCAGATATCTCATAGCCACTAAGGCTGGGCGAAGTATCGATACATCGTTCAATACCCAATACCATAACTGGTATCGATTAACCGATACCTCAGATATCGAAGGTATCGATTACCTATCGATACTATACCGATTCCAGTACTCGCTAAATATCGATGTATAACTATAATTATTACAAAGAAGAAAACAAAATATTACAATATTTCAAATTTCATACAGTAGTTATGGTAGAATCGGTAAATTAATTTTATATCTCTTGAAACCGATATCGACAATCGACAACGAGAAAACGGGTTATGAATAGTGATTCCTAGGTATCGAATCAAGGTATCGATTCCAAGGTATCGATTCCAAGGTATCGATTCCAAGATATCGATTCCAATGTATCGATTCCAAGGTATCGATTCAAGGTACCGATTCCTAAGTATCGATTCCGTAGCATCGATACCTATCGATACTTTACCGATTCCAGTACTCAGAATCGACACCGTGCACAGACCCGACACATCGCTAAGTATCGATACCTCGATTGATATCGGTACCCGATACCAAAAACGTCAGTATCGCCCAGCCCTACCAGCCACAAGAGACAGAACAGTATCAACTCAACAACAGTACAAGACACACAGTTTTAATACAACAGTCTTTTCATAACATTCATATTAACAACAAGAGACACACAATCTCATGTAACTGTAAAGAATTTAAAGTTTTAAGTTTAAATTAAGTTCTACATTTGTGAGATTTATCTCAATAAATTAGGTAAAAGTGCTTTTTTTTCTAAATAAATAAAATACTCAGAAAACACACCTGAATTTTTCAATATAACTGCAACCAACCGTAGCAAATATCCAGCTTATGCGGAAGTTACGCCCCGTGAGCGGTAAGACAAGACACAACATTTACACACGGTCCGTCACGAGACGAATGCAACCCCAACATGTGGTTCTGCAAGAGCCAGATATAAACTATACATTTGGTCCTTCGAAAGCAAATATATATTTGATCCTTCGAAAGCACATATACAGAGGAGTTATACAAAAAGATTGTTTTTAGTTCTTTCCAAATAATAAAACATGCTGAAACATAAGAAAAACACTGGTAATGAAATTGGCGGAAGTTGCAGTGGATTATATTGAAACTTATTACATTTATTATTTCATTTAGAAAGTGTAACAGTTTATACAAATGCAAAGCTTTGTTCCGTGACTGTAATTTTGTAAGATTGCTGCACAATAGTGACGCATGGTTGCAGCGCTCTGCTGTCTGAGAGTTAGCACTCGATTCGACAATTACCCATAATTCTTGCGGTGTTTAAGGCCTGACGTAAAATACTTTCTGTGTGATATTTGTTTATAAATTTTCTATGAGAATGGGCTCTGGCGACTGCCAAGGTCATTTGTGAACCTCAATCACAAAAATACCTGCAAGAAACATCCGCCCTTCTGTACACAGTAGAATAGTCAAGAAAGGTATAAAACCTCTTACCACAGTTAATAATTGTATCTAACCACTAACATACAGAACCGCACACAACTTTACACGGCGACTTTTGTCACAGTAGAATAGTTATTTCTAACATTGTAATATACCCCAGTTCATTTAAAATGGTCTTAATTCAATATTATGGGGCCTGCCCTGTACCGTAGTATCAGAAGCATCCACAAGCCATGATTTTAAAGCCACCGCAATTTATCGTCTGTAATGTGTATTGTGACTTGAGAGTTATATTTATCGGTAATCTAATATACACCACGACTACGATTTTACTTCCATCACTTCACAAGATATTAAGCCGGCGTTTAAAATATGGGAATGCTTAAAGGAAAGGAAAATTGTACTAAAATTAATTAGAATAAGAAAATGCCTAAACAGCAGAACGAGAAACTGTATATTAAACAGTCACGAAGATTTGAATAGTAAACTGCATACAGCCTTACAATCTGTGCACGGTGAAGCAACATCGTGGTCGTGATTCTAGCAACTGATGTTGAAGCATCACCGCTAGAAACAAGAGACATTGCAAACTTTTCGTTCACGAACCAAAATCAACCATAACATTGATACATCAATCCCCAGCATACGTCTTAACTTAAAATAATAAACGTGTCTAGAATTACAACGCCTGTTTATGTGTGTTAGAAAGCACAATTTACGGTTCACTTTTGGCCAGTACGAACTGCAAGAAAACACTTTATAAATTGTATATTATTCAATAATATAAGATATTATTAAAAATCGGGTGTGAAGAACACAATACAAGTTCATATATTTGTGAATGTATCCTCTGCAGAGACGTAGATACGTATTTCACCTTTCTACAGGATCATCGGTACGCCCCTGCTGGAAAAGAGACACATTCACAAAAACAACAACTTCGCTATCTCACAGAAATGATTAAGACAGAGCGTAGAAGAATATTCAGCGCTCTCTACATCACAACTAAAATGTTTGCATCAGACAGTAACAACTGTATCTGTAGAAACTGTATTACAACGTCTTCACACTTTAATGGACGAACCGCTTGCGTACATAACAAAAGTTGTTGAGGTTTTACCTACTCAAGTATGTTTCAAATTATTTTGTTCTACATTATTTTTATCTAATTTGTTCTGTCTTATGGTTTGATTCCTATTTTGAACCTACCGTGGATATATGTGTTAGTTCTTTCTTATATTTATATTGCATCTCATCTATATACCGGGTTGCTAGAAAAAAAAGAATCCTGTTTCCATAGCTACATTATCCGAACGCATAGAGATATCAAGGTAATTGTTTTCCCTCGCAGACAAAGGACTGAGAACTATGCGCGATAAATTTCATAGGTATATGTTCTTCAATAATGGAATAACAGAAGTTTAAAGTTAGCTTAAAAAATAACGATTATACGTTGATAATTATAATTTAATAAGCTACTTAAATCGAACCAACCTTTATTAAAACAAATGAGTGACATTTGTAGTTAATTGTCACTTTGTAATTGGTATAGTGGCATTTCGTACAAATTAAAGTACTTTTTCTCGTAATAATGACACCTCATTTGACGAAGCCTAATTTAGACATCATTGCCATGTGTTCTAGAAAAAAGAACTGGGGCGGGAAAAATATTGCGAGAGAGTTTCCAGGCAATATACGGCTACCTTCCATCACAAATCGTGCTATTCGACGGCTTGTAAAAACCGGATCTGTTTACAGAAAACCCGGCAGCAGAAAACCTATAACTGCTATGACATTAAAATTCAGAAATCGTAAGAGAATTGTCGTTGTCAATCGGGAACTCATTTATCTCGTAAAATAACAGCCAGGTTAGGAATTAGTCGCAAGTCTGTACAAGTTATTCAAAAACGTATAGGTATTAAATGCTACAAAAAGCTGCAAACCCCAGCACTTACACTTAATGCAAAAAACTTTCGATCATCAACAGCCTCTGCGACTGTACAAGCGGTTTTCGAATGCTGACCTACGCCGTCTAATTTTTGAAGATGAAAAGGATTTTACCTTTCCAAACCCTCCAAAAAGAATAGCCAGAACGTCTGTACCACAGGAAGTCTGGGTTCTCTAAAAAGCTCATGGTGTCATGTTTCACATCCTGTAACGGAAAGAGCCGCCTATTGTTTACTAATCCTCAGTTAACAAAAACAAACACAGATAGCTACTACGACATTTGCGGGACAATTTACTACCATTATACCTGAATAATGATTATGTTTTTTATCCAGGACAGCGCTTTATCCCACAGAGCAGTAAGATACAACAGTTTTTAGTAGAAAACACGCCATCTTTTATTCAAGCAATTCAGTGGCCGCCTAATTCTCCAGACTGCAATCCTTTAAATTACTCAGTGTGGAACGCATTTCAAGAAAAAGTGTATTCGCAAAGACGGGAACCATTTGCAAACTTAGAAGATTTGCGCCGACAGTTAGAAGAAGTGTGGGCAGCAGTGTCTGTAAATTTCATCAGGGAGCTATTTTACAGTCCAAACACAGATTACATAATGGAAGCCCCATACAACATGTTTATAAGTAGAGTTCAGCATAAAAAATGTATGTAGAATTGTAGTCTATTTGATTTTCTGCAGTTGATATTGAAAAATTCAGCATTCCTTTATTTTTTTAAATATTCGTTTCTAATTTAGCAGGAACAATTTTCAGTGCATTGTCTCTTATAAAGTAAAAACTGAAATCGCTAGCTCATAGCTTTCCGGAGATGTAAGGACTTAAACAGGATTTGCTATTTTCTAGTCACCAGGTATATAAAAATCAAAAATGTTTCATTTGTTCTCTATAGACTCACAAACTACATAATCGATTTTGATAAAATATGGTGTGTATGTTGTGTAGAAGGATGTTTTCGTATTTTTTTTTTTCAAATTTTATGGGCAAATATTAAAGAATTAACAATATGTGAAACATGAATTTCTCTACGAAAATATCGTAATGTAATTTTAAATCATTATATAAAAAACATGATAACGTGACTTATAAAATATAACAGTACAAAATATAATACGAGTATACTGTCACTTTTTATAATTATATGTAATTGCACGTTTATATTTAAAAAAAACTCTTTGAAAATGCTATAAGTTCTGAAACATGTACTTAAGTGTTAAAGTATTTTAAATAAATAAATAGTCAATTAAAACAGTCCTTAAATCGCCAAATAAAGAAAATCTCCTATGTATATATGTACGGTTGCGGTCCTTGAAAACTCAGGTACTCAATTTTGACGTCAATGTCAAAAATTTAAAATTTTGTAATGTGTAAATCAAATTTTCATCAGTCATTTTGATGACAATGTCACATTTGATAGATCCATAGTCAGTTTATGTTTTAAAATGCCGCAATTATCAGAATTATAAAAATCTATTATCAAAATTAAATACTAATTTTCAAATAAAGCTTTGTAATCTGATATTCGAAATGATATTTTTGAAATTTAAGTAAAGCAGGACACTATCTGCAATTTTATTAATAATTTTTTTAAATTTACTATTTTTGTAATGCATTTTGCATTGTACGCCAATAATTTGTTTGAGTAGCGTTTAGACGAAGTTTATACCGCTTAAAATGTTTTTGTATTTAAGTGTCTGGATTTTCAAGGGTCGCAACTGCACATATTGCTATAGATTTTTCCTTGGACAAGAAAGGAAAAATGATTGAACAATATTGAACTTTTTATGTAGTACATTTATTAAAATTATCTATTTAAATTTTTATGTTTATTTATTTCAGACGGGGATCGTTATAAATATATTTAATTTTAAGTGATGAATTTTATTATGTTTGAAATTTTGATTCATCCTCGTATATTTAGGTTGACCTGATGATTAAAATTGCCGCTACCCCGGATATTGTATTATTATTAAAATGTGAATTGTCTGTATATTTTTGATTTTATAGTTGGAGGGGATGTCCAGGCGGATGTTAAAAATTTCATTTTTGTTAGAGATATCTAGGCTTCGACAGTGATCGGGTTGTTTAAGAATAAGATACTCAATTTTATTCTTAGTTTTATAAAATCGGGTTGTATTTTGTTTATGCAATTGTTTGAGGTGCATGTAAATGTTAATTCGATTTTTGCGAGAGTTTTGGTGATTATAAAATGTTCGTTTAAGTAAGATATCTCTCATGTAGTTTTTGTTAACAGTGCATAGATCTATGTAAGTTCGATAAAAATATTTTATTTATATATTTGATATTGCGAGTATTATTATTATTATAGTTTCATGTATTTCTTGTAATAATTTATATATTTGAAGTTAGTATATGGGTATTAGAGAAAATTGTCATGTTTTTTATAAGGGGAGTTTTTTTTTTCTTCAAAATAATATTCTAGAACGTTTTGAATTCAAGGTTGGAGTTTTCTTTATTGTGGGTTGACCTTGTTGTGTTATTTTTGCGCACGACTAAAATTCAATTTTCGCGGGTTTTGAAAACTTTGTTGTTTTTGACATTTGATTGTAGGGGTTAAAGTAGAGGTCAAACTTGACAAATTTCACTAGTATTTATTAGTTTTATTTTTGTTCGAGTGTCACAAGGGGTTTTTCTCTGTGTGCGAGTCATTATTCACAAAGAGTGTTTCCCCATTGCTACTGTTAATGATGCTTTAGCACCCTATACATTCGGTAAAGGGATTTTTCTTTTTTTTTTACCAATTAAATATTGTAGATTATTTACGTGTGACTTTTATTGACTTTTATTGTTTTACTTTCAATTAAAAACCTGGACCTGTTCTGCAAGAAACGATCCGTGAAATGGGAGTTCGTGGATTCTACTAGACTGAATAGCCGGCAACACAAGTTGTAGTGTGAATAAAAATTAATAAGCAATTTAAAAGCAAATTCCACTGCAATATGTGTACTGTTTTTAAGTTGTCTCTTAGCAATTGCCTCGACAGAATGGCAAGCACCTCGAAATTACGGTGAGCAACGTATTTTTGTCTGCGAGCACAGTTATCGAATTGCTATGTAAGATTACAACAGCTGGAAATTATCAATCCTTATGTGCATATGTAGCATGATCACAAATTGGGAAATCATCGGCTCTGTTTGTTTATGCACCAGATGGAATAACGAAGAATATTATGTATCCAAAGGCATTATAATCAAATATCATAGATTCGTTGTTTAACTAGAGAATAAACAAACAATTTATATCGGTTAATGGCAGTTAACACAAAGTTGGCCGAGCATCGCCGGGCTACGGGTAGCTAATACGAAATACATAAATAAATTGTATATAGAAATTTGAGAAGGAAATTTTTATTTCTTTTTGAAAAACAAAATGAACTAATTAGGAACCCTAGTTCTCATAAATTATTGCATGTGGTATTTGCTAGCACCGATGAAACAGCAATGCTCTTTTGCTTCTTTGCAAAAAGGCTACAATATTATGTAAGAATACTGTATGTAAAATAAATCGTTTATTTTTATCGTATCATTTTTTTGTGTCGAAAATCCCACATCGTTCTATGCTAAAACCGCGGCCTACTAAAAATGCTAAAATATGACCCGATGCGGTCCTCCGACAGATTTATCAAATCGTGAACAGAACATCTATCACCCTCGGAAATTATTTCCGATATCGTATGTAACGTGCCGTGGACGGCGATTCACACTTATTATCTCTGAACCGGAATTGTCTCGCGGCTTCGGAGTCCACGCGGTTCCCGTCATCATTCGTACAAACAACAGCACATTGCAAACGGATTCCTACGAGGCCAAATATCGAACGCGTATGACTTTTTGATTATTCTCGCTTTATTGTACGAGTGTACTGCCTTCCCCGTCATACACATACGCACGACTGATCTAACTTGAATAATGAAGCCAGAAAATGTCAGGAGAAAATAACATTTCCAATTACACATTGATTGATTAATCCGAGTTTTTCCCGTGTATTTTTTAGTAACAGTCAATTCGAGAAAAGTGTACTGATTGTTCCCAAGTTATGTTAAATATACCGTGAATATTTCTATACAAATATTGCCTAAATAATCCTTGATACTAAAAAATTAAAGGCAAAACCTAAATTCCTTTCGACCCAATTAAATTTTAATTTATGTAATTGTAATTTAGTATTCCCGTAGTGCCTATTATTAGATTAAATTTTTCGCATTTAACAAATTTTAGAACGAAAGTTCTCTCTCATTTTTTTCAACGCGAATTTTTAGATTTATTCACACTCTACATTAACAAAATTAAATGTATTTAATCCAATATTTATAATAATATGGGCGGTCCGTTTAGAGTATTCACTGTAGTTCTTTTATGAACGAGGCTATGGATGAAATGATTAAGGTTAAGGCGTGTTATACTGTATATAACGATTTCTCCAAAACTTTTTATAAAGTTCATCATTCTATATTAATTACGAAGCTGCAGAATCTTGGTGTGCATGGTTCACTATTACGCCGAATTCAATCCTATTTGAGTTTGAAGACCAATCTGTTAAGATTAATATCTTTAAATCTAACACTACCAATGCAATATCTGGTGTTCCGCAGGGAAGTCACCTTGGCCCGCTTCCATTTATAATTTGTATTAATGATAAAACAGTCTCTATTAGTTTTTCTTATTGTTTATTTCATGCTGATGAAGCTAAACTGTACGCGGTAGTGACTTCGTCGGAGGATTGTGCTAGAATTCAGGCCGATTGTAATTATTACTAAAGCTGGGATTATATGAAAATGTTTATTTTTTATTGGATATGTTTACCAAAATTATTGCAGAATTAAACGAATTATGTAAAAATAAAGCATTTGTGACTACTTTTGTTTTGCATATCTTGCATATAAATACTGCTTTGAGTATATTTTATATAAAATTACATAGTTGTTCCTCTTTTATAATTTATTTCCAAAGTGAGTCGTAAAAAATATATAATAACAGTTCCCATGAGCTACACCGGGAATTCCCAGACTTGTGTTTATCAAGTCGGGGAAGTTTCAGTGAATCTGCTAGCAATCTGACGCATTGGTCAGTCATCACCAGCTGTGTTTAGTTAGTTCTCGAAAGTATATGTAGACATAATTTTACCTTGTTATTTTTGATATTTCGAAATCATATTCACATGTGTCGATCTGGATAAAAGATTATCCTGAATTTTGTGTATATAATGAGTGTTTTGTAATCATTGCAGTAATGTTTACGCTTAATTTCATATTTTAATACCTGCAATTAATTATTGTAAATTAAATGCGACAAAAATTTCAATTAACGCAGCATGTAGTAACTGATTTGCATAAAAGAAATACCACAAGATTTAAAAATGGACAAAAAGCTACTCTGAATCAACCGTTTACTTTAACAAGTAAAAATATAGAACAGAATAGTTTCCATTATGACTTTTGTAACGTCTTCTTAAGTGCAAACATTCCACTTTCAAATATGGATAATTCAACGTTTAAAAAATTTTTAGAGAAGTATACGAAACTGTCAGTTCCTAGTCGCTCAACAACAAGCAAAATATATTAATCTATTGTTTGAGGAAACTATGATGAAAATTAGGGAAACAATAGGTGAAAATTATATTTATTTAATAGTCGATCAGACAACAGACAGTTGTGGACGCTATATTGCCAACTTATTGATTTGCATTTTAAATGAAAATTGCGCCGGCTAATTCTTTTTAATTGGTACAGAAGAATTGGAGAAAACAAATAACTTAACTATAACAAGATTTATAAACGATAGTTTAATGAGGTTTTATTTGCCGAATGCCGCTCCAAGTAACAAGATATTACTGATGTTATCGGATCCTGTGACATATATGGTTAAGTCTACACAGAATTTTTTACCCGAATCTGATGCACGTAACATGGCTTGGCCTATGCTGTTAACAGAGTAGCAGAAGAAATACGTTATACATTTCCAGATATTAGTTCATTGATCAATTTGAGAAAAAAAAATATTTATTAAAGCACCGCCGAGGGTTCAAGCATCCAAAGATAAGTTACCTGGTCTGCCACTACCATCACAACCCATAATAACAATGGGGCAAGTGGCTTAATGCCAATGTATTTTATGTAGATGCCTTTGAATAGATAAGAGAATTTACTCTCTCTTTTTCAAACCATTCGATAGCAATGCTCCAAAAGTTAGCATTTATCAAAGCAAACTATGGTTTTATTAGCGAAACACTACGAAAACTTGAAACTCAAGGCGTTGAACCCAGTGAATCGATAGAATTTATTGAAAGTTTTAAGAATAAAATTTATAATATGAAAGGTACCATAGGCAAGCGCTTCAAAATTAAATTAACACAAGTTCTACAGAAAAACGAGAGCTTTAATCAGCTTAGTAGATTAGCCAGTATGTTGCAATGAAATTACGATTAAACTATTTAGGTGAATCCATCAACTATCTTCAATTATAAGTATGCGCCAATTACATCAGTTGACGTTGAGTGAAACTTTTCAGCATACAAGCTATTATTGACGGATCGTAGATCATTTTTAGTTGAGAATTTAGAAAAGCATTCAATTGTAAATGTTTACAATTCTATACAAAGGCAAATATAAATACAAAGAGTTACATTGTTTAGCTTACTCATTCTTATTATTATTATTATACATATATTTTGTAAAATTTCGATATAGTATATGTTCGTGATATCCCTAAATTTATATTGAATTATTTAATATTCTGATGATAATTTAGTTGTGTAACTATCACTTAAACTTTACATATTTTTGCATGTTTTAATACAGGTTCTACATATTTTCAGCGAATTTTGGGAACATATAATACAGTTTCCGTGTGCATATAATTATATACCAGCTTTAATTATTACATACGCAATGGATTACTGCTGAATGTAAATAAGTGTCAGGCTATATCGTTTAGAAGTAATACTACCATCATAAATCATATCTATTCATTTGAAAATATGCGTTAGAAAGGACAAAGTCCGTTAAAGACCTTGGTACTTGTATTGACAGTAAGCTGATTTGATCAAAATATGAATATTACAGGTCAAAAAATTGTTGGAGCGTTAGGCTTTCTAATAAGAGTTTCTCGTGATTTCCAAAATACAGATACACCATCAAGACCTTATTATTTGCACTTGTTCGCAGTAACTTGCAGTATTGCTCCAGTGTGTGGAATCCTTGTTACGAATCTTATTTTAATCGAATTTAAGAGAATTTAACTAAATTTTGTAAAATATCTAAATTTAAAGTTTCATATTCAAAGAAATTTTGTAATTTATTCTAAATATAAATATATAGTACCGAAATTGAAACTCTGTTCACTGTTGTTATGTAAATGACACTGCTGTCAAACTTATTTTAAATAAACATTAATCGGTTATCTATTAGGGTAGAAAACATTGTCTGTGAATAAGCTGTTCACAACCGAAGAAAAAACTTTTATATGTGAAGCATATAATCGCTCATACGAGTTTGGCAAAACTAATGGACCCAGCATTAAATGTTTTGGATCTCAATTTGAGATGTTTCAAAAGCCTAAACCATCAATCAGCGTTATTTTGTACGTTGTTAACAAATTCAAAACTATTGGTAATGTTAACATGCAACAAAAGGGCAAGTCAGAAAGATAGAAAAGCGTTCGAGTAAACGAAAATCACGAACGAGTAATGCTGCAAGTCTTACAATCACCGAAAAGAAGCATACAAAGAACTACCTTAAAACTGGATACTAAGGAACTGGATACTGGAAAACTAAGGATATTGGTGGTTTCTCTTACAAAATTCAAAAGTGCCATAAACTGAACTAAAACGATAAAACACAAGGTTTAGTTTTTACTGTGCTCGGATCCTGGTTGACATTTATGAACATGAGTTCCTAACTAATGTCTGGTTTTCAGATCAGTCCCATGTTTCAGTTTCTAGTCATATTAACAGGCAGAGTTTTAGAAGCATTGAGTTTAGTCCTCCTGAGGAATTCATTGAAACAATTCTTCATGAACAAAGAGTGGCCATATCGTGTGCAGTTTCTGAAAATGGGATGATCGACCCTTATTTCATAACTGATCATGAAGGAACAGTGAAAGATATCAGCAGCAAGTTCTCATACCTTTTACAGAGCACCTCAGATGATTCTGTAGATCAAGAAATCTATTGTTGCTTCGACAGTGCTTTCAGCAAGACGGTGGTCAATCGTTGAGAATGATTAGGGATAATTTTGGTGACAGAGTCATTTCCCGAAAAACAGATTTTAATTATCCTTCACATAGCCCGTCTGGGGCATGATGAAGACAGTAATTTTTCAAAACGATCCACCCACTACAACTCCGGAATTAACAAATTATTTGATTTTTCGGAACTTTTAAACAAACTACAGTTGAAAACATGGTACGAAATCTACAACACCGCCTTGAGTTGTGTTTCCAACAGTAAGTAGGGCGTTACAGCATATCATTTTCCATTATAATAGATATAAGCTTCGTTAATTTTTGTTAAATTAAGTAAGCAATATTTTTTTTTAATTCAGTACTGTATATTTCTGGTCATACTGTACTTGAGTGTATATAGATTGCATTCTCTTAAAGATAGAAGATTGATATCAGATTTCGCGTTTCTGTACAGGATCGTTAGCAATTCCCTGGATAGTGCGTATTATGTTGCTAATTTAAATTTTCACGTTGGTGAATACGTTACATATTTGGGTTCTACTTTTTATTTGCCTATTTGCAACACCTACGCAATTATGAACTCGCCCTTATATATAGTTTGTGGAGATTATATTAATTATTTTAATAGTATAGATGTGTTTAATTTATGCTACAGAATTGCTTTTATTATTGGATAAGCAGCTCCTTAATTGATTTTTCTTGGTATTATTTGAGAAATTCCTTTTTCCTATTTTCTTTTGTGTACTAGCTTTATTATATAATTTACGTAATTGTGCTTTTCTGTTATTGGAACTATATGTCATGTTTACCCTTTTTGAAACAATAAATAAATAATTAACCGAAAAACATCCACAGCATTGGCAATGATATGAGAAAAATAATTACTAATTATGGGTGATTAATGAAGTAAAATAATTTAATAAATAAATTAAATTTAAATATTGAAATACTAACCTACCAAGGCAACGTAGACTAAACTTCTTCTGGAAATAACATGATTTCATAAACTGAAAGTTCTACACTTGCGATCCTTGTCAATGCGAAGATTTAACAAGAATATATACGGTTGCTACAAATGGAAGATCAGCCACCTAAACCGGAACTGTATTTAATAGAACTGCTCTTGAAGCTGCTAGGTTTAATAAAAAGAACAGAGTTAGAGGAAGTACCCTATGGAGACATAAGGAGCACAATAGATCTAGAAAGGTTGCATTAGAAGAGGGTTTATAACCACCTCAAGTAATCTAATTTACAGTTACCTTATGTTTTGCAGAACCAACTTTCAAAATACGAGAGGGTATTGATATATTCTTAGCCTACTATTGAAACAATTTAAAGTTGTGACTTTAAATTATTCTTAAATTATTATCCAACATAGTCTCCTCTTAAATTAATACACTCAATACATCGATCCTGCAACGCCTTTAACCCTTCTAAATAAAAAGGTTCATCTTGGTCTGCAAACCAACCCTCCCCCCAAAAATTGACGTCCTTTTAAACTTTTTTTTTCAATCGAGGGAACAGATAATAGTCAGAAGGGGCTAAGTCTGGGGAATAGAACAATTCGAACCCTAGTTCCCGAATTGTATTCATGGTAATGTGCGATTTGTGTACAGGGGCATTGTCCTGCAAAAACAACACACCTTTCGCTAACATACCACATCTCGTTTAGGTAATTTTCTCTCCAAGGTGGTTAGTAATTTAGAATAAGAATCCCAAGTGATGGTCTGACCCTTTTTTAGGTAATCGATCATAACTATTCCACGGATATCCCAAAAAACTGAAGCAAGAACTTTTCCAGCGAATTTTTGAACTCGAAACTTCTTAAGCCTTGGAGAACCACGATGCTTTCACTCCATCGATTTCTGTTTTGTTTCTGAATCGTAAAAATAGATCCACATACATATTCACAAGACTGTCCAAAAAATCTGGATCTCCTTCAAAACGGGCATAGATTGACCGTGATACTTTCACTCTTGCTCGTTTGTGTTCGGCATTCAAGCATTTAGGAATCCATTTTGCCGGAATGTTTTTCATATCTAAATCGACGTGAACAATATGATGGACAGGTTCATGCGCAATCTTTAATGCCTCAGCTATATGTTCTAGCCCAATTCGGAGGTTTGATAGTATCAGGTCTTGAACTCCGCCAATATTTTCAGGGGTGTACGCCGAAATTGGTCTTCCAGGTCGCTTCTCATCTTCAGGGGAAAGTTTTCCTCTTTTGAATGACGCTATCCTATATTTGACAGTCGCATATGATGGGCATTGATCGCCAAGTGTTAAGCATATCTTCGCAAATCTCCTTACTACTTAACCTCTTAAAATACAAGTATTTTATGATGTCTCGATACTCCAATTTATCGACTTTCACATTTGCTCCTATTGTTCATACCGTGCTACATTGGTGTCGAACATGGTTTAAAAAGGTAATCGAAAAGTCAAAAAGACCCTAGATTAGCACTTTAGCTTGTTGGTTTCAAGAGACCCTACAACTATTTCAAATCAATAATTTGTGCAACATGGGAAGTCAATTGAAAGGCGTACCGTTTAGCTCTGAATAAGAAGTTTTGTTTTTTTCTAATATCGTTCTTCTTCGGTGCTGATGGACGAGGGGGGACAATGGGACGAGGAATGCGACAGAATCGTCCTGAGTAACGAAGGGTGAAAAAGTGGAGTATTGAACAATGCGATCAACAATTTTCGGCAGAAAAAAATGTCCATGAGGTTATTATATGGGTAGTGGAGGACAATAGGTCTCGCCTAGTCTTTGTTAAGGGTAATATGACTGTCTAATGTTACATCTAAGAAATTCTGCAACCTCGAGTCATTTTCTACTTTAGGATGGCTAACCCTGAAACACTACCCATCAAAATATTTTATATTACTACCCATAGGTGCCGGTGTACCCCAACAAAGAAGTCATACACAATTAACTCATATTTTATGATAACCTTAGGCTCCAAATTAACAAATATTATCAAGTTTGAGAATGCACAGTAAACTTTGATTTTATAATCTAAACATATGAACTTTTTATGCTAAATTCTCTCAATACGTGCTCAGAGTTCTAGCAAAGTAGGTATTTGAAGGTATTCTTTCATAAGCAGAACTATTTATATTTAACAGCTGAACGGCGCAATTAGTAACAGCGTCGAGCAACACTAGATTAACGTGAATGTTGTCCCACTGGCGATTTGGTGAAGACCACACTTCAAAGGTTGTACCTCAGACAATGACGCTACGCTTAAGTATCTTTTTGTTTCAGATTTTTCTACTAAATATGGCAACTTAGATGCCGAAATACGTATTTAGGGTTTATGAATTTATACTGTGGTTAGATATTTTTCTTGTTTCTGTCTGTTTCATGATTAGTAAAAGTATTTTCTAAAAATACTTGTACTCTTCTCTTTTAGCATTATGAGCGGGCCAATTCTTTTGCTAGTACTAACTTTCATTAAAATTAAAAAGTCATCTCTGAATAGTTGAAATAATAAAATTACGAACCAAATATAAAGTTTTTTCTGTATTCAGCGTACCTTCAATAAAAATAGATCCATAAAAATAAGAAAAAATTCCTGCTCACATATTTAATTTTTGGGGATATTACGTTTTTTCCACCACGTTTATATGTTGATTTTCACTAGATCAGTATCGCAAGACTGCGAAATTGTATCGTAAGTAAGTAAATAAAATATTATTAGTAAAATTTTCATTGTGATCTACTGTTAGGGCGTATGTGACTGGATTTGACATTTCTTCGAATCACGGATCGTAAATCCGTAATGACTAGTTTTTGTTGAATCGTCGTTAATTCAAGTTGTGAATAGAAGGTCTTGTTGAAAGCACAACACTCTTTAATTAATAAATACTAGATAAAGCAATGTTACATAAGCCGCAAGCAAAACATATTATTATAAAAACTTGGTTACATTTCTAATTTTAGTAACGCTTGAAGCTGCTCGGAATGGCATGTGTGATCTCGTTGATAGATTTTAGCAAACTTAAACTTTTAATTCTAAAATATTAGCTAGGTAAAGAAAAATGTAGTTATAAGACTCCGCCTTATTTCTTATGATTGGACGAAACATGATAGGTACATAAGTTTATATAAAGTTGACACCGCTATATTGTATGGAATAGATAAATAGATGGGTCAAGTAAATACGGTTTTACCCAGACTCGACCTTGGATAAATCGTTTGTCCGAAATACTATTGTTTAATACAAGAGACCTTTGAAATGTGACCGTAATGAAATTTTTTAGAAAGTCCGTTTGGCTTAAAGGGCAACTACGTGTCTATCACTATACACAGCAAGCCTTTGATTTAAACATTACAATTCTTAACTGATGTGCCGCCAAGTGTGTTAAGCATATCTTTGTAAATCTCCTTACTACTCAACCAATTAAAAGACAAGTATTTGATGAGGCCTCGATACTCCAATTTATCGCCTTTCACATTTGCATTCGACATATTTTCTTTCAAAATTTACTGCACAGCAATACTTCAACTTCTTGACGTAAGATTTTACAGTGACACTCTTAAAATGTCATTATTTCTCGCCATTTTAACAAGATTTTGTTTGGTTCAAGAAAAATGGCCTAGTCTAACTAGATATCAATACCCTCTCGTATTATTAAGTAGTTGCTAAAGAAACTATCTATTGATATCTCTAAGGAAAGCGCAAGAAAAAAACTTTTGAAACAAGGCAGATAACAAACAATAAAATTTGAATAATAAAACTCTAACTCATTAAAGTGCCAAAATATTTCCAAAAATTAAAATAATTACGACATTAAAATACGTACTAATGCTTTTAAGAGGGGGGGCTATACTTCTGATATCGCACATTCCTTCTGCAGTAATTAAGCAAACCCGTTCATTACATTGGTGCTGCTGCTGTTCACTGGAAACATTTTCAATTTTTATCACTCCGAACGAGTTTAATCACCAGAAGCGGCACATAATACGTTTGCGCCGAACAACTAGCGCCGAAATACCAATAAAACTTTACTGCCGCGAGCGATCTATTGTCTGCACGAATATTTCTGCCACTGCGACTACCGTTGCAAAAAAAAAAAACCAACGAGTGGAGAACGTATTTTTTGTCCTTCTAGTCATTTATAGCTTGACCGGTATCAGAATGCACACAATTACCGACACCAGAAATGATACGGACTCAACATGACCAACGAAGAGGAAAGATGGTTCATTTATAAAACGGTGATTATATGAACAACGTCAGAGCACTGACAAAGGCTCTGTCGAGAGTTATGAACTAAGATAAAGAATCAGTGACATTTAGCTGAAATTATAAAAAAAATTGATTTATTATATATTCTCTGGAACTGTATAAATTATAGAATCTATCTGCGTGTAAACTGCAGTTGTCAGTATTGTTGTATAACTCGCCATTAATTTTATTCTAGTTTTCCCAAAAAAAAATAGCAAAACAGTTTAAAGTTGATTGTTAGTGGTGCTGTGCTAAGCAACAATCGTTGATGAAAAATATTAGATCTGTTGGAAAGTTCAGTTACCAATCGCTAATATATTTCTGAGAAATTGTCGCAGTGGGGTTAAAATTACCTGTCACTATATTTGCAATATAATGGGTTTCCAAAAATGACTATAGGATTTTAATTGATTATAGCATTAAAGTATTTATTTTGTTTCAGGTGAAACTGCATATACACTAGTGTGTGTCCTATACAAATCGAACAGTGGCGTCGCTTTCTGAAGAATACCGTATTGAAATCATAAAAACCCATCGTAGAATTCGTGGTCTTTTTGGTGCTTTCAATCGTCCTACTAAACCAGCAATTATAAATTTAGTTAAAAGATTTTAAAACCCTGAATCTGTTTGAGACAAACCTCATTCAGGCAGACCAAAAAGTGCACGTTCTGCCGAAAATATCGCCGCTGTACGAGATAATATCGTAAATGGCCCATTAACATCAATCCCACGGCGCTCTGAAGAATTAGGCAATACTCCAAGCAGTTAATGTGAATTTTATATAAAGATTGCAATTGCATGCATTCAAAATTCAGTTAACGCAAGAACTCAAGGAGGCAGGCCATCGACAACGCAGAATTTATTCTACATGGATCTTAGAACAGATCCACATTTTGCGCATAAAATATTTTTTAGCGATGAAGCACATTTCACGTTAAATGGGACAGTGAATAAATAAAACTGTGGAATTTGGAGGGAAGAAAATCCTCGAACTATTCATGAACGATCAGTTTATACGCAAAAATGTACGGTTTGATGTGGTTTATGGTCTGTAGGAATAATAGGTCTATTTTTCTTTGTGGACGATCACGGCAACGATGCTGAACTTTATAATGCAATATTAAGAAATTTTGTATGTCCTCAACTAGACGAAATTAACATTGATGATGATAATTTTCAACGAGATGGTGCTATGTGTCATACAACACGAGACAACATCGTATTACTTACGCATGCAATTCCCTGGACGTGTCATCTCTCGGAATGCAGATGTAAATTGGCTGCCAAGGTCTTGCGACCTGACAGCTTTAGACTTTTGTCTATGGGGTTACTTAAAAGGCAAAGTCTACTCTAATAAGCAGAGAGCGGACTCGAGCGATTGATGATTCATAGCCCATTGGCGCTTGCCTTATATTCGCAATAGGTTTGTTTCTGTAAGCGCTCCGTGAGTTTCGAACAATTTGATACGTGTGGCCACTGGATAAGTAGCACATACCTACATATGCAGTTAAGATATATCTGTCAATACACAATAGAGCGAATGTAATAAACGGTTTGGTAACTGGCAGCAACTACTGCTGAAACAAAAGTAATGCTGACAAACGAATTGCGTATCGAGTTTTGAATAAAAATAATTTATAAAGAACAAAACTCAAAACTATGTATTTTCTGTGAAACATTGAAAGTGTAAAACTTTCCGCGAATTTCAAGATCACTTACTCGTGAAATTGTTGGGTTTTCGAAAACTTTTTGGTCGTTGTATACCAAAAACACTTACAGAGCAACACGAAAAACAACGTCTGAATAGTACACTTGACTTTTTGATGACACGTTACGACAATTGCGGTAATGACTTTCTGAGGCATATAGTGACCAGGGATGAGACTTAGGTTGCTTGCTTCCTCGCCAGCAAGTACTAAGGCCAAGCAAATGTTGACATCTCGAAAAATGAGCCCAAAGAAGGGAAACAGAACTTACTTTCTGAACTTACTTCGTATAATCCTAACATTTGTAATTTCAATAATATGTTACTAAATAAAGAATCTATACACTATTTTAAACATTTATTTGAGTATTGAAAACTGAACACAGCTATTTCAAAATATTAATGTTAATACCCAGTACGAGAATTTCACACATAATAATAAATTATTATTATGGGACTGCATGTCCGAGGGTTAAAATAAAAACAAAAAATGAAGGCAGTATTAACCCTTAACAAACCGGTATGCAATTGCAACGTAACTTACCAGTAGTGTCCGTTAGACACATCATTGCAGTTTTGTAATTTTTTTTTTTAATGGAATATTTTATATATTATGAACAAATGTCATTTTGTAATTACACATTTTTACGACAAATTGACAATATATATTTATTTACGTGAACATTAATACATACAATTTTTTTAGTAGAATGTTCAGAACACACATTAAGTTTACAAATATCACAACACTGTTTTGAATTTCTTGATATTTTTGACGGGCAAATATGACAACGTGTTTTTCTCTTGACAGATTCGTTGGATTGAATTTCATTTGATTGTTGACTAGTTCCTGCAACGTCTTGTATGGCAACAAGGTGGTACTTTGTTAGTACTTTTTTTCCTCGTCTTAGTACATGAGGCTTCACCAACTGAGTTGCAATTTCCCTCAAAAAAATTTTTCTTTGCGAATTATGATTGCGTTGTTTCCAAGTAGCATTCAAATTTTTCCATATAATTAGTGATGCAATCCCAACAACGTCTAAAATGTTTTGAAAAAAAGCAACTGGCCACCTATTTGTTTTGCGTCGAACCGTGTCGTGTATTCATGAACCATTTGATCTAGTGTATCTACACCACCTTTTGTAGCATTGTAGTATATATTTATTTCAGATTTGTTTTTGTTTTCAACATCTACTTTATTAGAATGGTGCATAGTAGACAGAAAAATAACAGCACGGTTTTTTTTTGGCACATACGAAACTAATGTCCTTTTTTTACATAATCCGAAGATATTAGTTCCAACGTCGCGTGATCTGTTCGGCTGAAAATCTTTAGGTATGCAACGCTTGTTTTTTCTTATAGTACCAACTATTGTCAACCCGTTTTGAAGCAATGATTTTGCAACTTCTAGGCTCGTAAAATAGTTATCAAATGTTATATTTCTATTTGTTCCGTAATAAGGTTCAGACAACTTGGTTACAACAATTTGAGCTAAATTTTCTGCTCTTGTTCGATCTTTTCCAAGATATGGTATTCCAGATAAAGGATAACTTGTTCTGCTGTCACAAATCCACCACATCTTCATTCCGTACTTATCAGGTTTACTGGGCATATACTGTTTGAAAGATACTCGTCCACGAAAAGGAATCAGCTGTTCGTCGATTGTCAGATTTTCTCCTGGTAGGTATTATTTTCGGAGGTTATTGTTTATGTCTTCCCAAAGCTCTCTAATAGGAGCCAGTTTATCTTTTGACTTTCTCAGTGATCGAGTAGTCCTATCGTCAAATCGTAAAAAACGTTGGATTGCTGCAAATCTATTTTTACCCATTGTAGCGCGAAATATTGGATTGCCAAATACTGGGTCCCAGTACTCTCTAAAATCTACTTTACTCTGTTTATTTACACCTGCAGTTATCAATAGATCTAAGAAGGCTAGTAACTCTATTGTGTCAATTGCTTTCCATTTATTATTTATTGCGTTTGTAGCTTCGGCATTGGTATGTTTTACAATAAGATCTAGTACATATCGATTGAAAAATAAATTGAAACAATCAATAGGGTCATCAATTATTTGTCCTCGAGGAAGAATCACCTTATGAATACCACCACGAATTAAATTATGCTGTGGAGTTCTACCGGCTTTATCCGGCTGTGCTTTCCAAATAGTCCCATCTTTAGCCACGTATTCATTGTCTAAATTATTTGGATTTGTTCTTTCCTCTTCTTGAATTGTTTCTTCCTCCTCGTTGTATGATTGTTCATCATCGATCTCAGACGCAGTTTCTGTCAAATCATCTTCACTTTCAGAAGCTCTGTCTACAACGAATTCTTCACCTTCATTGTCACGCCTACAAACGCATATACCACAAACAAAATAAACTGCGACGCAAAACATCTGTTACATTCCAGATTTGACCGGTTCAAACCGGCAAATCTGTGTTACTATCTTATGAGTGTCCAACAGACACAACTGAGTTGATACGTTACTTTTTTGAAAAATTGTTAAAAACAAATGAACAACTTATTTTTAGAGAATGTAGATGACTGAATCTAAATCACAGAGAAAAGAGGATAAAATACATAAAACCATTTTGTGATAAAGTATATACTTTAGATACAGTACGTTAATTAATTTAAAAATGTGTCCGACAGACACTTCTGGGTTGTTTAGGGTTAATAACGGTTGGATTACGCCCGGAATTCAGGTGTCATCACAAATATTAAGGGATTTAAATAAGTTGACGTTGTCTGGTAATGATGCTGTTTATGCAGTATTACAAAATGTATAAATCCTTATATAGAAAAATCATGAAACTCGCAAAAATCTTATATAATAATGACATATACAAAAAGGTTTAAGTATATCAATACGTTATGCACGTGTTACGCATTTGTTACAAATGAAACAGACATGCAATATACATATCTGTAACTGTACACATGGACAATACACCTCGTATTTTCAGCATTTACTTCTGCTTAAGACACGTGTTACTGCCATCTATGGGCGTCATCAGTCAAGCTAGTGAAGCAATGTAATACAAATGATACAAATCTTTTTTAAGATCAGATTTGTATCTGTATATACATTTACGCTGAAATCGCCTACAAGAAATAGCAAATTTCGTCCTATAAGTTGGCACTATTTAATAAGTGACATCTGACGGACGAAAGAGACTATGCCGAAATAGACGACCTTTCGCTTGACCAGCTATGCTGGTACATAAGCGAAAAAATACGTATAGGTGTAGTCCATTAACACGAGCCCGATGGCGGTAAATATACAAAAAGGTTTAAGTATATCAATACGTTAGAACGTATTACGCATTTGTTACAAATGAAACAGACATGCAATATACATATCTGTAACTGTACACATGGACAATACACCTCGTATTTTCAGCATTTACTTCTGCTTAAGTCACGTGTTTCTGCCATCTATAGGCGTCATCAGTCAAGCTAGTGAAGCAATGTAATACAAATGATACAAATCTTTTTAAGAACAGATTTGTATCTGTATATACATTTACGCTGAAATCGCCTACAAGAAATTGCAAATTTCGTCCTATAAGTTGGCACTATTTAATAAGTGACATCTGACGGACGAAAGAGACTATGCCGAAATAGACGACCTTTCGCTTGACCAGCTATGCTGGTACATAAGCGAAAGAATACGTATAGGTGTAGTCCATTGACACGAGCCAGATGGCGGTAAATATACAAAAAGGTTTAAGTATATCAATACGTTATGCACGTACTACGCATTTGTTACAAATGAAACATACATGCAATATACATATCTGTAACTGTACACATATACAGATACAAATCTGTTCTTAAAAAGATTTGTATCATTTGTATTACATTGCTTCACTAGCTTGACTGATGACGCCTATAGATGGCAGAAACACTTGTCTTAACCAGAAGTAAATGCTGAAAATATGAGGTGTATTGTCCATGTGTACAGTTACAGATATGTATATTGCATGTCTGTTTCATTTGTAACAAATGCGTAATACGTGCATAACGTATTGATATACTTAAACCTTTTTGTATATTTACCGCCATCTGGCTCGTGTTAATGGACTACACCTATACGTATTTTTTCGCTTATGTACCAGCATAGCTGGTCAAGCGAAAGGTCGTCTTTTTCGGCATAGTCTCTTTCGTCCGTCGGATGTCACTTATTAAATAGTGCCACCTTATAGGACGAAATTTGCTATATCTTGTAGGCGATTTCAGCGTAAATGTATATACAGATACAAATCTGTTCTTAAAAAGATTTGTATCATTTGTATTACATTGCTTCACTAGCTTGACTGATGACGCCTATAGATGGCAGAAACACGTGTCTTAAGCAGAAGTAAATGCTGAAAATACGAGGTGTATTGTCCATGTGTACAGTTACAGATATGTATATTGCATGTCTGTTTCATTTGTAACAAATACGTAATACGTGCATAACGTATTGATATACTTAAACCTTTTTGTATATTTACCGCCATCTGGCTCGTGTTAATGGACTACACCTATACGTATTTTTTCGCTTATGTACCAGCATAGCTGGTCAAGCGAAGGGTCGTCTTTTTTGGCATAGTCTCTTTCGTCCGTCAGATGTCACTTATTAAATAGTGCCACCTTATAGGACGAAATTTGCTATATCTTGTAGGCGATTTCAGCGTAAATGTATATACAAATCTGTTCTTAAAAAGATTTGTATCATTTGTACTACATTGCTTCACTAGCTTGACTGATGACGCCTATAGATGGCAGAAACACGTGTCTTAAGCAGAAGTAAATGCTGAAAATACGATATGTATTGTCCATGTGTACAGTTACAGTTATGTGTAATAATGACATATTACAGAATTCAACAAACCTAAAAGAGATTGGAAAGTTATTCATTTCCGTATAAGGAAGAATAGTTCTGTTGAAGTAGTAGCAATAATACTGTTGATAAAATTCTTTATGAAACTATGAATATCGCGATCAATTTTAATAATCATTTTAGTACCATAATCCATTATTTTCTTATATTTAAATGAGATAAATACAATATCGGTGAATAGTATTGTGCAAACCAACACTTTTTTTCGTGATTTCACAACTAAAAATGCATATTGTAATTGCTAATTCCTTCTGGTTCAAAGGAATATGCGCACTTTCAAGACTTATTTACCGGGAAGTATATCGTGGATTGTTTCACCACTTGCATCGGTGTAAAACCATATACCACGAGATTTTATTCTAGCGTTAATACTTAAATAAAAGTCTGATATTGATTAAATAATTTATTATCTTTATATTCACTGCACTTAAACTTATATCCACGCTAAAAAATTGTAGTAATAAAATGAATACTTCCATGGATAGTAAAGACAGAATATAAAACCTTTCTCTACGATGGTTTAGATAGAACTCGTTTCAGTTTTAGCTATTGCCAAGAACACACATTTCATTCCCACTGGTAATATAATCCCTGGAAAATCATTACCTGTCTTGGCATATGTTTAGTTAGATCATCTAACCGCTGTACTCTAATCTCTATAATGTTTTTAAAAATAGTTAAGGAATAATAATGAACTAGATATTAAAGCACGATGAATTTTGAAATAATGTGACAATAAAATTTAATCTGTGTTACAATGGTATTTAAGCCTTATGGCTACGGTTATTTGTATGATACCTGTACATGAATAATAAATGTGTTTTCAACTGTGAGGGTTTGAGCACAATTAAAATACCTGTTGGAAAAAAGTGACGAGCACACCCTGTATAATCTGAAGAAGTAGTTCTAACGCAATGAAGTTTGGTATGGAAGTAGTACTAACGTAGCATAACTTACCCTCACCTGGTGAGCGGCGCAGCCCTACTGGGAAGGGATGCATTAATAGCGGGAGTATCCCCCGCGAGCGGCGCGTACCAGCGCTACACGACGAGGCATGGAGTCAATAAGTCGTTGTATGGTAGCGGCAGGGATGTCCAATCATGCTGCTTCAACTCGCCTCCATAGCTCCTCAACGTTACCCGGGGCAGCCGGATAACGTTGAAGTCTCCAACCGATCATATCCAAGACATGTTCGATCGGATTGAGATCCGGAGAACGTGCCCGGCCATGGAAGCATCCGTATATGGTTCTCTTCCACAAAGATTTGGGCAACACGTGCAGTATGCGGTCGGGCGTGATCGTGCATGTTTAGAAGACGTGGGCGCCGTCGAACGTAGGGAAGCACAACAGGCCGTAGCACCTCATCTACGTAGCGGCGAGCCGTCATCGTATGCTGCATACGCAGCAGACGTGTACGTCCACCATGTGTAAAAACACCCGATACCATAATGCCCTGCTGCCGGTGGATAGGGCGGGGTTGGATGCACTCCTCGAGGTGACGCTCACCACGTCTCCGATGAACCAAAATTCTGGCGTCACCGGTGCTCAATTCGAATCTTGATTCGTCGGAAAACAAAATGTGCCTCCACTCGACAACCCACTGATGTCTAACCTCCACCCACTGGCGCCGTGTACGGCGGTGCTCGCGAGTCTGTGGAATCCGCTGCAACGCAAAGCGCGTTCTCAGTCCACTTTCTAGCAAACGCCCCAGTACAGTTCGCGTAGTGAGTACGCCTTCCCCTCCTGCTGGCCAAACGGATCCAAGTTGCCTTGAGGAAGACGTACGCGACGCTAAAGCGCTGTGCACAAGAGCGCCATCCTCGCGTGGTATGCTCGCGCGGAGCCGTCCCGCTCGCCGTTGAAGGCGCGTACGTCCTTGCTCCATCCACGGAAGGATACTCCCGCCATGTGCATCCTCACAATCATTCCTCGCACAAACTCACTAAGATAACGTGAAACGGCCTTCCATCACGCAAAAAGTACGACTACATCTACCCGCTTCCACCACACTAACAATAACCGGTTGCTCCCTCCCCGCATCGGTCTCCATGGAGACAATATATTGCAGCTGTCGGAGGCACTCAGTAAAAAATGCAGCGATAGAAAAAGTCAAAACTCGCTACGCAAACTCGTCTAGAGGAAACCTTAATGCTCCGCTAAATCTATGCATTTATCTTGACACGTTCAGATTATACAGGGTGCGCTCGTCACTTTTTTCCATCAGTGTACTATATTGAACATAGATAAACTAGAATCTATTGCTACTCTATAAAAATGCAAATAGCATTATGTTATAAGTATTGCTGATTAAATATATAAATAATAATGAATAGATATAATGTTTAATCAATCTTCGATACAGCATATGGGTCCGCTGAGTTCGCGTTGGACCGTTGGTATATTTTTAATCGAGGTTAGCCATACTCTACATAAATAAATAAAATCTTCGATAGCGTGAGATATTGAAAAAATTTATATTATTACTGTTAGTTATCCTATTCTGTGGTTATTGCCAATAATAGCGGTAATACTTACAATCACAATTGCTTAGAATTCTCTTAGTAAATTAATCTCATACTAATAATAGTTCCGGTACTAGCCTTGCAGGCCTTTGATGTAGTAACATAGTAGGCTTGTTAGAACTTGAGTATTGCGGTACAATTAGGATGGTGACGTGGCTAGCGTTACGCACCGGCGCCTCTTATTACCCCAGAATTGAGGCTAGGACCGATAAAACCCCATCGATATTATTGGCTTGGCCAGAGTTTGAAACTCGGTTCATAGTCTAGTGACCTTTCCACTAGACCTATACGGTCCAATTAATCTCATATAAATGTAATATTTTTATATTTAGTAAAAAAGTGTTATAAAATAGAAATAAAGCTAATGGTTAAAATCTCCACTTTCTGAATACGTATTCGTAAAACGACAATTATTTCGCCAGCACAGTGGCTTCATCAGGCTGCTACGGTGGTAATACCGTAACTACAAAAGAAGGAAAAAAAAACAAGTTTCGGGCGACGTGGATTGCCCCACCTACCCGCTCCTGCCAACGTCTAACGGCCCACCCGGCTACAAAGGCAGTCCCAGCTCAAGGGTTGGAGACCCGAAGGTACGAGAAGCCAACAAGAGGTGGTAAAAGGGCGCCACCGAATTTGGTACCACAAGATGCCGCAAATTCGGAAAAAGAGATCTCAAAAACAGGTAAGCCATGTAGCGGTTAAATGACGCAACCAAGCCGTCCGATATCAAATCAAAAAGATTCGGATTCAATTGGTCACTACACTTAAGGAACGCTTGAATAGCGCTCTAAATCTTATCTGAGGGAAGTTTCAATAATAATAAAAAGAGGAAATGAACGTATGCAATCACGTAAAACTAATTTACAAGCGAGATACTATACCCAGAAAATTAATTACACTCCATCAAAATACGTATTTATCAGGTTCACAAGTGTAAATACAAAATTGTAAACCAGATCTATTGGGCAGATCTGCTATATGTCTGTAGGTTTTGTTATATATATATATTAAAAATAAACTAAACGAAATTTTACAAAATTGAATATTGAAGATAAATTAAACTAATGTTGGCGGTTCTATAATTAATAATTAAGAAAACAATAGAATGAATAATAATAATTAATTAATTGACAAATAATGGAGAAAGTGTAAATCTTAAATTTTAAAATAGTAGGAAAATTTTATGTACAGAAACAAGGCAAAACAATGGGTAACTGCCTATCTTCTTTCATAGCTAATTTATTCTTTACTTAATTTGAAGTAGAATTTAAAAATAACGCTCAATATTTCCCAAGATTTTTGATACACGGAAATTCTAATTATACATGTTCGTTAATCAGTTAAATTTGAAATTTCCGACTATTAAATTCACGTTGGAAAAGGAAAACAATGATAGGATACCAGTTTTAGATACATTACTTATTAGAAATAAACATAAAATAGGAATCGATATTTTCTGGAAAGAATCCAATGTTAATAGATTCATCATCTCGGATTCAAATCATAGTTTTCAACATAAGGCAGCTTCTTTTAATTTCTTAGTCAATTGGTTACTAAATTTTCCGTTAACAAAAGAGAGATATGAAATAGAACTAGATTTAATTAAAAACATCGCGAAGTATAATTGCTTTGACATATAAATAAACAGTAAATTAATTAGAAAAACGAAATTAAAAAAAGACAATCCGCGAATCCACAAGTTTGGTATCTCAAAGTAACCAGGAGAAAAAGTACATGAGCTTACCATACCATGCTATCACGAAAAACATTAATAAAGTTGTTAAAGAACTCCATGTTGCCTTCCGGCCCGAAAATACCAACAAAAGTCTCCTAGGGAATATCAAAGATAAAGTTACTTTGAATTTTAAATCAGGTATATACGAAATTAATTGCGATGATTGTAATTTGAAATATATAGGCCAAACGAAACGATCAATAATAACTAGGTTTAAAGAACACAAATCACATAATAAATTAAATAGACCAGAAAAATCTAACGTTGCCAATCAATCTTTAAATACACAACACAATATATCGATTAAACGGTTAAAACTTGTCAAAGCTATTAATAATCCTCGAGATCTTGACGCATGTGAAAGCATTCATATCGTTCAAAATAAAGAAAATACCATTAATATAGATAAGGGTCCGATTCCATATAGTTGTCTCTTTCCATGCTTAGAAAAGAGGTAGAAAGGTTGTAGACGCGCGGAGAGATAATAAACACATGTGGTTGCCGTTTCCTGAAGAAAGGTGATTTTCTCGTAATTTTTAGTCGATATATTTGTATTTTTAAGTCAGTGTATACTAAAGTTGTTGCGTGATCAGATGTGCTAGCTTTACTGTGCCCCATGTGCGACATTTTTATTAGTGGTTTTGCCTACTGATGATTAGGTAGTTGTTGAAATACGTATTTAGGATACGATTAGTAACTGTGGTACGGGGTTATATACCTTTTTTTAAGTTTTTACTTAACCACAGTCTCCAAAGAAAGAATTTTAATCAGTATTTATTAAATTAATGAACTACAATTGTTATGATGCTTAGAATTCCGTAGCTACACAAATAAAGAAAAATTGTAGATTTATTGAGGAAAAAAACTTGAACTTAATATTTTAGCACGTAGAACTAAATTAATTATTACTGGCTAGCGAAATTAATAACGGAAAAAACAAAAATAAAAAAAGAACTTAAAGTATCTGACGGTAATACAGTTAAATACGAGAAGGCTGTATCAATAAAAAAAACTAACAGAAAATCTTAGCTTAATTTTTCAATCCTCGCAGGGGAAGAAGTAACGTTGATGGCTCTGCCACCTTGTCACATGTAGTCGGTCACGGTGAAAAAAACTGCTACGGTAGGCCGGGAAGACAATGTAGATATACCACGACCTGGAGTACGACCGTCACGCCGGCAAAAAACCATCAGATTAGTTTCACATGGTTTTTATAACACACATATATCGGTTGTGAGAATCATTCCGCTTCTCGTTCAAAAAAAAGATCCCCTACGAGTAACTGATGCAATCAACTAACATCACGTGTTGCAAAAGAAAACCCTAACATAGGTGGCTATGAGCGATCTCTACATAAAGAGCATAATTAAGCCCTATTAATAGCAACCATCTGTTGAACTATAACGAGCTAACGACTTCTCAATCACGGGATCGGTCTTCAACTTGCTCAATCGACTCTCCGCGATCGGCAGACAGAGTGGGGAAGAGCAACCAAAAAAACTGATACGCAATCAACTGCAGATATAAGAACGAAATTAGATAAATATACAGATAGGTTACCGATAAATAGAACGGAATGAAATAAAGGAAGACGCTAATTTGCGACAAATAAATGAGCGTTAACAAACACGTAACAAAGCACTTACAGTTAAAGAGCACGTTACAAATTAAATAAAAAGTAAAAATATAAAATCGACAAGGTTAGTATTATTTTACAAAGTTTTTTAAAAAATCTAAGAATTTACACAATTACAGTAGACGGTAAGAAAATGTGACCCATCTAGTCGGCCATAGGATTTTTTACTTTAGGATTAAGTATTAAAAAGTGATGATTTTAACCATTAGTTTTATTTCTATTTTAAATTATGGATCTTCATCAAGTAAAAGCCGAATCAATTAATTAAAAAGTGTTATTTTAAGACAGTGTTTATGCATTTAATTATTTAATTTATAAACACTCAACATCATCAAACAATAGAGTTTATATTTTGAAACATGTTTTTATTAAATAAAATATTTAAATATTGTAATATATACCATACTTTTTCTCACTCTATGTATAAACAAGCTCTCGTATGGAGAGTTTATCTTTCCAATTGGAATATGGTTTCATTCAGGGGCAGACTGAAGTAATTTACTTGTCATTGATGATTTGTTTGAGAACGTTTGCAATTCTTAAACTAATCGCCTTTTTTTCCAAGTAGAACGCCCAAATATTCCAGTCTTTTTTTAATTCAGTCCGTAATTTCAAGATAGCAGCACTTAATTTTATACAGCATTCCATACCCATGAAATGAGTTACTTATTTCGACAATACAATAGTTCGTAAATCATGATCTATATTTTTACTATCAAACTTTTAGAATTGCGTATGTGTGATGTTTAGGCCGCTGTACTCGTATATGTTAAGTGGTAAAATACTTTTTCACGTATTGAACAATTTCTTTTTATTCAAGCTGTTCGGTCTCATCTCTATACAAGGAAAAAAATACATACCAGCAGATACTTAAACGATATATCACACCACCACGCTATGCATTTAAACGAAGTAGTAAACACTTTAACAAGTAGGTCCAAAAGATTTGCCGTTAAAGAACACCTACAAGGAGAATTTACAGCATTGAAACAAAACGGATTCACTGACAATCGCATTCAAAAAGCACCTAACAACGAACACAATGCTGGTGAGCAAAAAGCAATTCCAACAAAGTTCTACTGTACTACATAAAATGACCTACGGATAAGATAGGGTGTTTGCTGAAGAAGTACGATGGTCATAGTATGTATGTCATAGTATGTATGTATGTCATAGTATGCACAAGCGACAAAAAAAAATCGATTTTTAAGAAACACTAAAGACAAGATCTAGCAAGAAGAACAAAGTGTGTACGTAATACCATGCAGCTTCTGCGTCCATACGTATGTAAGGCAATCAAATCGGCGAAGAGACAACCGCAGAAAAGAACACCGAAGCGCTATAACACCTGAAACACGGCACATAGACGGAATGCACACAGTTTTGCTCGAAGAAGAACGACAATAGCAATAACGATGACCTAAGGTTGACGGCAGAGACTACCGAAACCTGGTTCAGGCATCTCCCGTTACATGGCGTAGGAACATACACACGACAAGACGCCCGAAATAAAGCTTTGTTAAAAAACGCTATTTTGGGTGTATGTTGTATTGTAGTTGACCACATAGGTGTGCCTAACTGATACAAGATGGACGCTTGCGACTCGTGTTGGTTCTTTCCGGCCTAGCTAGAGCGTTCTAACAATACAGAAAATGTTTAAATAATTAATGGTGGTATTGGTGATGCATCAAAGGTCCAGGACGTGTATAATGTGGGCTGAAATAAATATATTACAACTTATTAACTAGAAGAAAATACAACAACGTTGTCCTTAAAGTTTGTATGTAATATTTACATAAGCAATTAAGATATCTAAAATGTATTAGAGTAATTAAATCAAAGTAGTATACACCAGTACGATGAACAAGTAACTAAACATTAATATTAAGAAATGTGGGCTGGAAAGAAAGTTAAATAATGCAGTGAATTAAATGTGAATTAAGTAAAGATAATAAATATTTGAACAATACAGGTTACCTTTGTGTTGGGAGCATGTCGCGATCGGACATGTGGAAAGCAAGAACTAACGGCGCTAGGCGCTGGAACAGCACGTGTCAAGTTTGAGCAATGTGTATCTTACAACAGTTGGAAACAGAAAAAGGATGAGTACTGTATAAGAAAACATTGGTGGTTGGAAAAGGTTCTTGGTTTACAGCCCAGTTTGGAGAGGGGAATGAAATTGACGATGTTTCGGATTAAGAACTAATTAAAAGCGCGAGCTAAAAGTTGCGATATCGATTAAACAAATATCATTAAAATATCTCCTATAAAAGAAGCTTTAAAATGATATGCGACATGACATAATTATAAGGAATAGTATGTAATTAATTAAATAACTTAGATTGTAACGAATTTAGTTCATTAAGACATAATTGTGTCGAACATTAGCGCGAGTTCTCGTTAATTTTGTCAAACTCAAACCGCACCCACACAATTATGATCTTTCAAAGTGCCCGCGTATATGCATTTGTATATATATTTGTATTTTAAAAATTGTATTATAAGCCGTAACTGCATCGCAGCCCCCACCGTTCACATAAACGCAGTTTCTATGCGCCAGCGGCTCCCCCAGACCAGTCTTTTCTTTTTTCTTGGTCTCCGAATCATATATATACCCCTTTTTCCGTAAAATCCAGGATGCTTTTTCGATAGTTACGTCCGATCAGCCGAGAAGGCCTTTAGCGAGAATTACATTGCTTTGGCCCTTCAGACTTTTCGTTTTCTTTGAGACAGTTAAGCTGTAATTACTCAGATTTTTCATTTATCCTGATGTATTTGAGACAGTTAAGCTGCTCTTACGCAACTTCTGTCGTTTCTCCCGATTCTCCTTAGATCTACAAGATTCGTAACCCGGCGCCGTACCGATTCCAGACGCCGAGACGCTTGCACCGGCCGATCTAAAGACCCAGACGCTCCGTAAGTTATTTCCATCTTGTTCTAAGTCAGTGTGATATTTAAATAATCATGCCGCTTCCCAGATCAATTAAAGGTCGTGCACTTAGTTTGGGAGTAACCCGTATCACCCGAAAATTTCCTTATTGAAGTAATTAATTTCACTAGCCGTATCATAATTACTTAAATAGATACCGACCAGTGATCCGTTGAGTATGTCACAGTTAAAATATTGTAAATCGTTTCCATATGTCATTAGTATCCAAATTTTCTAAGCAAGTTAACGATTTAATTATCTATAGTCAAGATTTAAAAGACAAAACCCCATAGTAAAAGATAAGCTCCGCCCTGAATGATTAATTGAAAGAAAAGAATCATACATGACCTAAATATAACGTAAGACGCTGGGAAAAGTGTAATTAGTTGTAAGAGAATATTCGTTTTAGTTAAAAGGAAGTAAGACTGAAAGTACCATATTTGTCTCGTACGATATCTAAATATTATTTGTTACATTGCCCGATATTACACGTTTAATATTTCCTGATCGAAGTAGCTAATTTGTGTTAAAAATATGGGAAATTTATATGTCTATTTAAAATCCAGTCGAAAATGTCGAACTTAGCGAGCAAAGTAGTAGATTAAAAATTTGAACGAGATATTTTAAATAAACATATAGATTTTGTAATTATTTACATGTAATTTGACGTTTTCGTTTTACTAAAAATTTATTTCGGCACTAGCAGTCGTAAAAAAGAGACACACAAGTTTTATGTGTATTTGCAACACAAAAAGAAATGAAAGAACACATTTGTTTTTCTTTCGCATGTATTGCTATTCAATCTTTTTCTTTGTACATTTATGTTTATATTATTTTAAATAAATATATTTCTGTTGTTGAACAATGTATTAATTTATGAATATATTTATTGAAAGAATCAGACTATGTTTGTTTAATAAGATCAGATTATTTGAAAGTTACTTACGCTTTTATTTTTTGAATATCCACACTACACTTGTCTATGAAATAAAAACAATCCATGAAATAAAGCACTCGAAACACTAACATTGGAAAAAGCAGGTCCACGTAGAAAAAACACACAAACAACCCATAATCCGAAATTCTCCGATTAAGTAACCCGTTATTGAGCTTATTAAAATTAAGGTAATGTTAAAACTGCCAGTTAGCAACTTTAAACCGCGAAGACAGTGAGGACAGTTTGGTTTCTTTAGAAATACCAACCTTCTTTATGCATTTCAGACAATCCGTGTCGATGCCATCTCTAGACATAACTGCCAAACCCGATAAAAATTAATGAAATTTATTAATTTCCCGATTAATTCAAAACAAGGATATCGTTTTAATCACCTTACTAGTTTTCCTAAATACAATCCGAAACCCGCAATTTGTATTCAGGCCAAAATTATGGTGCAAGCGTATCCATTGATCGAATTAAAAGCAAATTTTTTATTAATTAAATTTTTCCTGATATTAAAATTAGCTGATTATCCGCCCACGCTAAGTATAGCATTACAAGATTTAAAAACGAAATGTATTGAGGAATTGTAACCGAATGTTAGATACTTGGTTCTCAGTCAGGTAGATGTCGAAGGATCGGTTAACAAAAGAAAGGCTTTTTCTAGAAGGAATACGAATTAGAATTACAGAAAAATGGTTAAATGAATTAATATTTTAAATTCGAAATATTTGAAGAAATATAATTTAAAATTAAATTAAAACATTCTTATACATACGAAGTGTAACAGCTTCAACATATTTTGGCCGTGAAAGCCTACACAACAACGTCATATATATGGCATATGAAAGTCAAATTTTACTTTCAATAAGTCGATTTGCGGTCCACATCGTAGCGCCCTTTTGTTGAAATCACATCTCGCTGGGATCAATATTAACCATATATATTTTCAAACAAAAAGTAATAATTTGCCCCATTATACGGTAAAAATCACATTGATCGTAACGCGTGCTTTGGGTTAATTTTTAAAGAAATAATGTCGCAAGGGTGTAAACCACACCAAACGGTACATTTTTCTGAATGTAGTGGAATCTGCAGTACCTCTTGTGGATTGGTTTCACTTCATATGCGGCAATTTTACTCACTAATAAACCCGTTCAGTCAAAAAAATTAACCTCATGACTGAACACACTTTTTCGATAAAACTACAGGTCAATTTTCATTTGCTCTAAGGCCGAATTGGCGATAGAACACGACGCATGTGAGAAAATGAATTGTTTGCGGCACTTTATGTGTCATGATGAGTTTGATGATATGCATATAGAAGAAAATTTTAGTGATGCAGATGCGAATTATATCGAACAAATGTGTGCAAGTGATGATGAATATGATATTTAACGTACCGATGAAGAAGACAACGTAGAAAGTAATACGAAAGTAAGTTAAGTGGAATAACTCGCACAGTGTCAGGTAGGACATGGAAGTACGTATCTGACAGACCATCCTGCAAAACACTCGAACATAATGTCATTAAAAAAAAGTAGAAAGTCTAACAGACAGCAGTAGGAATATATTTACCGTATTAGATGCACTCAAGTTGTTTATTTCTGACAATATAGTAGATATAATCGTACAGAATACAAACAAAAAAGCAAAAGATGATGTCAAGAATTGGAATGAAAATCAGGAATCAGAGAAACCATGCGAATGGCAAAATATTGATTCTAAAGAACTTTTAGCATTTTTTGGTCTTCTGCTTCTCGCGGGCCGCTTTAGGGAATCACGAGAAGATTCCACTAACATATGGAAAGAAAACTAAGCCTGTAGTAGGAATTTGTATCAAGCAACGATGAGTAGGAAAAGGTTTACAAATATTTTGCAATACACTAGATTTGACGATTTCTTAACAAGACCAGAACGTAAAGCGCAAAACAAGCTTGCTCCATTGGTTGATATTACTAATATATTTAAAAAAAATTGCAGAGAAAATTAAAACTGTTCTGCTTTTGGCACAATTGATGAACAGCTTGTTTCATTTCGTGGACGTTGTTCATTTACAGTGTACATTCCAAGTAAGCCGGGCAAATAAAGTGTAAAAATCTGGGTACTCGCTGATGCGAAATCTTTTTATTTTGCCAACTTTGAGGTTTTCACAGAAAAAAATGAAAACGTTCTTGAAAAGAACCAAGGTCCACGAGTAGACAAAAGATTGTCCGAGTTTTGGAATCATAGCGGACGCAATATTACCACAGACCGATACCGATATAACTCTAGCAGAACAATTATTGTCGAATAAAATCACTCTTATTGGCACAGTTAGAAAAAATAGAAAGGATATACCGAAATGGTTGCTGGATTTGAAAGATACAGCAATTTATTCTTTGAATTTTTTATTTACAAAGGACGTTACTCTTGTATCGTATATACCAAAACCCAGAAAAGTTGTACTGGCTCTGTCATTGCATGAGCGCGAAATTAGCGACAAACAAAATAAATACAAACCTGAAATTGTCTTAGCTTATAATCAAAGAAAAAGTGGGCTAGATAAAATAGAAAAAATTATTCGGAGGTATACCTGTAAAAGGTACGAGTACACCTTTTGATGACTTTTATGAACTACTTAGACATAGCGGCATATAACGCTTATATAGTATTGACAACAAAGACACCTGATTGGAGAAGCAATATGTCTGCAAGAAAAAGGAGAAGTTCTTTTTAGAGGAATTAGGTATGTTTTATAAAATTTTATTCCTCTTGTTATTATCATTTTTGTAATTTTAGGATTATTGTTGGTAAAACCAGTAATCGAGCGAAGAGCTTCAGGAATTAAAAGAGATGGAAGAGGTTTTTCGACAGCCATAATGCGTGCCATCGAAAGCACTGGGAGAAAATTAAAACTAAATAAAACATCAACAAGCACCAAGCGAGGACGATGTCATCAATGCCGGGGTAATTATTCAAAGTATTCGAAAAGATATTCTTCTTGCAATAGGTTTGTTTGTCCAAGGCATTGTAACAAAACTGAGACAGTCATTTGCAAGTATTGTCAAATGGATGAAGATGGCAAGTAATACTATAATTCGTTTTTGTGCAAAGATGTATTTTTGTATGTTATCAGTTAAAATATACTCTAATAAGTACTCTTATATTGTATTGAAAAAGTTAAAATATATGTGTACTTACATTGTAAAATTGTATTATTTTGAAAATATACCTTGCCAAGATAACAGCATTGTAAGAACTTCGATTTTCGGCAATAAACGATTTGGGTCATATTTGACCCTGTTTTGGTAGTCTAAGATATATATATATATATATATATATATATATATATATATATATATATATATATGGTAAACCTAATCAGTAGGCGATTAAAGGTCTGTATATTATTTCAAAATATATGTATTTAAAAAACTCTACATGTTTCGGCTGTATACGCCTTTTTCAAGAGCAAAAAGATGAAAAAGGCGTATACAGCCGAAACATGTAGAGTTTTTTAAATACATATATTTTGAAATAATATACAGACCTTTAATCGCCTACTGATTAGGTTTACCATATCATACCAAGGTCACGAAGTTATTATATATATATATATATATATATATAAGGTAAACTTAATAAGTCGGCGATTAAAGGTCTGGTTCATTACTTCAAAGTATATATATTTAAAACAACCCTACATGTTTCCGCAATATGCCTTTGTCAAGGGAATACAAAATATAAATTGGAATGTATCTTTGAATTTATATTTTGTATTCCCTTGACAAAGGCATATTGCCGAAACATGTACAACAAGGGTTGTTTTAAATATATATACTTTGAAGTAATGAACCAGACCTTTAATCGCCGACTTATTAAGTTTACCTTATCATACCAAGGTCACCAAGTAATTTCAATTACTTGACATTTATATTCTGTCATTTATATTTTTTATATCCTTGACAAAGGCATCATTGCCGAAACATGTAGGATTATTTTAAATATATACACTTTGAAGTAATAACCAGACCTTTAATCGCTGACTAATTAAGTTTACCTTATATATATATATATATATATATATATATATATATAAAGATAATTATTTCGTGACGTTTGTAAGTTATGGTAAATTCAATTTGTTGGCGATTTAAGGTCTGGTTTTACTTCAAAAATTATATATTTAAAACAATCCTACATGTACATGTTTCGGCAAATGATGCCTTTCTCAAGGAATACAGAATATAAATGACAGTATATTAATGTCATACATTTGCAGTGGCTATGGATAAAATAATTCAAAGATACATTCCAATTTAATAATAATAAATCATGCCTTGGTATTCTAAAATAGATAGACAACAAAAACAAGGAAACACAAGACATGTATTCCTTGAGAAAGGCATCATTTGCCGAAACATGTACATGTAGGATTGTTAAATATATAATTTACCATATATATATATATATATATATATATATATATATATATATATATTATAATGAAATGTCAATTAACTTATTGAAAGCACTAATTTAAATTAGTTACTTTTCTAATTAATATATATACCGATAGGTCCAACTCGCAACGGGCCATAGGCAACAATATACGTATGGAACGTAATGCGATGTGGCAACGTGTGTACGATGCCTATATTGAGTGACTTTCTTAAAATTTAAATTTATTTTGCAGAATTATTGATTTTTTTACTTTTATCTTTTAGAAAACGTTATTGTTTTTTTATTACTTAAAATTACTTTATATGAAAAATAATATACCATAAAAGTGTAAACAAAGACAGTATACATTGAAACGAATATTCATTCAATTGTATTGTCATGAAATTGAATTTGTCAATCGTTGTTAAATTTGTTAAAATGAATAGATATTTATATTTATCGGAAAATACTAATACTTAAAGCAAACAAATAAGGTGTAGTGTTTTGTTATATTGATTATGCAGCTGATCCTTTCGTAATATGCTCATATTTGTATTATTTCAACTTATACTTCGGTCGATACATACCGACTTCCTTCAAACCAGGAGGAAGCTACAGTTGTAATTAAACTATCCTTCCTTTTTTTTTATTACCTACGGATATTCACAATTCCAAAATACGTTACAATGTTGCTTATTTTAGATTGTAATTAGCTGAATGCTGTCGCAAAACTGATCTCTGCATTTTTAAAAATGCCAGAATAAAATTAACCCCTGCCCTTATTATAATTTTACAAAGGAACAGACACGTACTTCAATTTCTACGAAAAACTAAGCCTACAGTTCATGTATAATACAGTGATAATGATAATGAAGACTGGAGCGTTTGTCGACCTACGAAGTTGTACTTTACTTGTTTATTGTTAATAAAAGGCTGATGGAAACATTACGTGAGATTTTGGTATCTGTATTATAATAACATCACGATAATAGTAGAAATACAAATATGAGCATATTACGAAAGCATCAGCTGCATAATCAATATAACAAAACACTACACCTTATTTGTTTGCTTTAAGTATTAGTATTTTCCGATAAATATAAATATCTATTCATTCTAACAAATTTAACAACGATTGACAAATTCAATTTCATGACAATACAATTGAATGAATATTCGTTTCAATGTTACTGTCTTTGTTTACACTTTTATGGTATACTATTTTTCATATAAAGTAATTTTAAGTAATAAAAAAACAATAACGTTTTCTAAAAGATAAAAGTAAAAAAATCAATAATTCTGCAAAATAAATTTAAATTTTAAGAAAGTCACTCAATATAGGCATCGTACACACGTTGCCACATCACATTACGTTCCATACGTATATTGTTGCCTATGGCCCGTTGCGAGTTGGACCTATCGGTATATAGGTATGAGATTTCTTAGAAGGTGGAAGACTGTATCATATTTATATTGTATTTTTTTTAACATAGAGTGTCAAGTCTAATTAAATTTCAAAAGTATATGACTTTCTTACATTTCCCAAAATTATAGTAAATTTAGTTAATTCTATATACAATTGTTAATGTTTGATAATGTCAAAGGTTATGTGAGAAAGCAGAATTTATTTGTAAAACAATAAGTTAATAATATTAATCAAAGAGCAAAATTATATTTAAAATGTTAAATATTTTGGAAAACCTGTATACCTAAAGCGACCAATGATCTTCAAAAGAGGAAAAAACTGTTGGGTTGACTTATTGAAACAATTGAGGAGAAGAGTTTTTGGCACGATAAGAAATTAAGTTGCATTTTTGAGAATATAATTTTGAAAACATATAAAATTAGAAAAGAAGAATTTGGAATTTAGAAAGAGATTGTTTACCTTGCGTATTCTGGGGACCATACACCTACAAGATCTGCTAGGATCGTGACCATTGTTCCTGTTTGAATAATATACCAGCCGTACGTCAGAAGAAGCAAGAATTGATTCCAGAGATTAGACGGTCTATAGACGGAAAATAGTGAAGTTAAAATATTGAGCTAAGTCTATATTATTTGGTTTGTTATCAAAAATTTAACTGATTAAGTAAACAGATATATGCTTAACGAAGGTAAATAAAGGTTCCATTAATAACCATTTTAAACATTGTAAGTAGGGAAGCTATATACACATTTTTTTAAGCGTGGTTTGATTTATCAGAACCTATTTAGTTTAAATAGCCAAATATTTGTATAATACAAAAGTATTTTTAATAATATATAATATTATTAAAAATGGGGTGTGAAGAACACAATACAAGTTCATATGTATTTTTGAATGTATCTTCTCCAAAGACGTAGATACGTATTTCACATTTCTACATGATTATCAATACGCCCCTGTTGAAGAAGAGACACATTCAACAAAACATAACTACCTTGCTATCTCGCAGATACTATTAAGACAGAGCGTGAAGGAATATTCAGCGCTGTCTATATAATAATCGCAGGGGATTTTTTCATGTGGGGCCATTTGAAGTCCTTGGTGTACGCTACTCCATTGGAAAACGTAGAAGACTTAAGAAACCGAATCATTGCTGGGTGCAACTCAATTAAAACCGATCCTGGTGTTTTTCAGAGAGTTCGCCAGTCAATGAGGAGAAGATTGGATTCTTGCATCCGAGCTAGAGGTGGTCACTTTACACAGTTTTTGTAATTTTTGGTTGATAAAATTGTTGGTTTGGTAAAATATTTGTTTTTGCCCTTGAATAAAACCTTGTTCTTTAATATTTTTTTCTGTAATAACTGGACATGCACTAAAATGTTTTTTTACTAAAAAACGGTAAGTCGTACGATAAAAAGTTAAGAGAGCTTTTTTCTTCATAATTGAACAATAAATAAAAGCATATTTGTATTTTTAGAGAAATCAGAGGCGTCCTATTTTTTCTTGAAAAATAGCCTGTGACGTGCCAGTACGCGCGCCACAGGTAACTGAAACATCGTGTTGTATTGCAAAGTATGTGTCTCCCACAGCTATTAACACGCCTAAAATTTCATTATGATATCTCAAGCCGCTTTGGAAAAATCAAGTTTTTGCTGTTTTTTAAAATTAAACTTCAACACGCTGTAGATCGGTAACGAAGCTATGTTTATAGGAACTTTTTGTATAAAATGACCTGGGCAATCACCCCCTTTAATATTGCCGCATCTTTTTTAAACACACTGTATATATATAACAATTGGTAAACTATTGGAGTTTTTCGGCTTTTATATGAAATATTTACAAATATAAAATTAGAATGTATGTAATTGCAGAGTAAGTGGGGATGTAAACATTGCTGTCTACAAATTACAAAGCAAATCATACGAAATTTTTTTTAATTGAAAAATATGGTCTACGTTGGGATATATATATATATATATATATATATATATATATATATATATATATATTATGGTAGCCCGAGGGTTATCCCGTGTAGGACTAGTAAAACAATCTGAGGCAGCTTTCCAAAATGTCGCAAGCAAAATGGGGGACAAAAATGTTATATAAAAAAATTGAGAATTTCGATTTCTTAGCCAAGTAGTTAATATTTTAGAGGGAGGATTTACTGATTCCAATGATTTGGATCCTGTAATATTAAGCAATGTTAAAAACGGCCCATCGGTTGATGTGGAAAGAAGTTTTTGCATTTATAAATTTGTATATTCAGACAGGATACAAAATTTTTTAATCGAAAACTTGGAGAAACATTTAGTGGTTTACTGTTTTTACAACTAACAACAACCTGCTTTGTGTAATAAATGCATATTTAGGTTTAGTTCGGTATGTATAAAAATTAAAGTGTGTTCATTTTTAAGTGAATCAATAAATTCATGTATTATAAGTATTTTTTATTTACATATTTTCAACGTTTTTGTGCATATTTTGACTAAATGATTTGGATATTTTTGGGTTTTCCACTAGCATATTTGGGTTTCCCTAGTAGTCATAAATGTCAAAAAGTGAACCCAGCACGATAGCTTGTTGGTCAGTTCATCCTTTCGTAAGTTCTTTCTAAGAAATAAGAATTGTCTATCTAAGAACAAAAAAAACGCATATATTTATTTGTCGTTTATTCAAACAGTTCTTTTTTTACTTTGCATTTTTATTTTATTTCTAAAACACTTGATTGCTTTCTTATATGCCTATCTAGTTATTTTGTATCACGATTTTTCGCTTGCGTCCGCAAGAGAATTAGCAAGTGGAGCGTAAATTACATTGACACCTAGCTCTATTAAGTTTGCTTTCAACTGAGGAAAGGTTTCTCAGGCTTTATACTAACACAAGGTATTTTGCAGTAATGTGTTTATCATCTCGTGCGAAATTGAAATTATTCGAGTATAAAATTAGGGCCAGGCTATTAACACTTGTGAAATTTTAGGATTAAAGATTAAGAAACGTTAAATACTATTTTCCACAATTACTCATAAACGGTTTCAGCATCAACAACATCTATTTAGCACTTTAAAAAGACCCAATTATCAAAGCAATTTCCATTGAAATGATGCCTCTGCTGATACGATTGATTTTAAAGTACGTCCTGACCTATTGATGGATTTCCGAAATGTCTTCTCATTTGTATCACAAGCACATACACATATACACATCAACCATCGACAGCTGTATAACTTCGCAATTCGTATCGCCAGTTTGCAGCTTACTCGGACGTGCTCGTCGTCAATAGTTTAGTTGTTCCATAACGTCGTTTATGTCCAAGACGTGCACTTTATTCCTGATAATATATATGAGTGATAATCACCTCGTTAAAACGAAACTGTTTGTCGAACGTGATTTTTCGCTTGACATCTGTTAAATATTATATAGTGGATGGATGATTCTAATACATAACTAAAATAAAAGTTAGAAGTACACCTGCTCCATAAATTTGTATCAATTACCGATTAATTACAATAATGAACACTTTTATTAGTGGCGTGTATGCCGTGGAAGCAACGGAAGCACAGCTTCCCCTACATGAACCAAGGAAAATTAAGTGTATAAATAGAAAAGTTTAATATTAAACTTGAATATTATATCAGGTGTATTTTTAACTTGAAACTTTTTAACAATTATCGTAAATTTAAAAAAATTTTTACTTGAAACTTTTGGTTTTCCGGTATTTGTAAGCCCTCTTTGAGGTCTCGATTAGATGGCACATCTTGAACCCAGGCAGCGGAGGGAGTTCTGGGAATAATAATCATAATTTATTTCCAGATAATTACATGGAATGTCACAATGAAAAAGAAAACTATACATATATTAAAGAATATAGCTTAAATACTATTATTTATATTAAATGGTTTTTACATATTACAAGTAAAGAAATCTTCTGTTTTATATAAGGCTCTGTGTATTAGATCCTGCTTTATTTGTATTTTAAATTTATTTTATGGTAATTCCCCGATTTTTTCTTGTAAATGATTTTAAAATTTTGTGGCTTGGTATTTAGCAGATTAATGAGTTAAAGTTAACCTGTGATATGGAATTTGGAAAGTTGATTTGTTCCTAGTTGTGTAGCAATGGATATCAGATTGTGATTCGAACTTGTTTATATTTTGCTTTAGCAAAAAACAAACAGTTGTATATAAATAGAGATGGAATTGTTAATATTTTTAGTCTTATGAAGTGTGGTTTGCAATGTTCTCTACTGGATGCACTAACCATTGCTCTTACACATTTCTCTTTGGATTTTAAAAATTCTCTCTGTATGTCATGTGCTACCCCAGAGCAGTGGCGTACCGAACATGGTTCCGCGGGTTCCGCGGAACCAGGGCCCAGACCTCGATAGGGCCCGGTCCTCTCTGCGCTTTTTTTTATACCTCTCGTTTTTTTACAAGAATCAATGCGCCAAACAGTTTTGTACATAATGTATGTTTATATTTCACTAAATGGGTGCATTATTTCTCCAACGTTGAGTAATCAGAAAATAAATACCAAAGTTATTTTATACGCTAATATTTCGACCCCGTAGGTCTTTTTCGTTGCCCACTAATCCTATCAATAAACTATTATACAAATTATAAACCATACACAGTTTACACTTTAAAAATTTTGTGTACAATCTGAAAACAATTTCATTTTTGTACACGTCTTGCATCAGAGATATCACTCTTATTTTCTATAATTAGTAAACGTCCGAGAAAAACTGCACTTTAGTGTAATTTAAAAATATATGAATGAGTCCAAACATATTTGTGATTCAATAATAAAAATATTGTGCATTGAAAAAATGTGTTAAAGTTAAAGCGATAAACAAAACTGCTGTAACGGCAGTGCCAGAGTAGCTAATAGTACTATTACACAATGCGTTCGGTGGCTTTTGTATATAAATCGGGCGAGATGTTATCAATGGTTTTCATAACCTTTGCATGTAAAAAGGGTGCTAATTTTATTACTTCTATCCGGCTTATGCTGGCTGCTAATTCACGATATTTGGCAATAGCGGAAAACCCCAAAACCTATTAGTTCCCACTTCTTTGTTTTTGCAGTTTGCACCCGCAACGATCATTTTTCATCTTATTTAAGTTAAAACGCCGTGATAGAACGGTATTGTCTCGTACCAATATTTGTTTTTATTTAGTGTTTTGTATAAAATGAACCAGTACAAACATAAGTCTGGAAGTGCTAAACGCAAGCAAAATGTTGAAACAGATGAAAGAAAAAATAAGCTACCAAAAATTGATAAATTTTTTAATCAAAAATGTGATCAAACTGATGAATCATCAACTTCTCGTACTGCTACTACTAGTTATAGTAGCCAAGTTGAACCGAGTAAACCCTCAACTTCTAGTTGTACCCCTGCAATGACCGAAATAATCAGTGAAATCGCTGGTAAGTTTATTTATTTATTTTATTTAGCTATCTTATAAATCTTATTCCCAAACTTCAAATTTGTTATTTGTCTTTACACTAATAAGTATATAATTTTCATGTTTGATTTTAATAATTTAGACTTGGAATTCCCGAATTCGCCAGCAACCGTTGAGCAGGAATTAGAGACTTTATCAATTTCCAAAGAATGTAAGAACTGATATTATTTTTAATTATTGCTTAATGCATTAACTGTGTTAATTTCTAGTGAACATTGAAAATGTAACTGACCGTGGACATTTTCTTGGGGAATTAACAAATGACCAAAGACAATTTATTATTTCCAATGGCCCTTGTAAACCTAGAGGCCCTTTTCCCAAAGACAAAAATAACAAGTGTTTTTCTGATTATTACTACAAAACAACTTCGAAAGTCGGCTTTACAACGGAACAAATGTGGTCGTGTTATTCTACAATTTTAAATAAATGTTATTTTCAACCCTGCTGGTTGTTCTCGAAAAAGCCAACTTGTCTTAGTTTAGGTTTTGATGACTGCATACATTTAAATCGGGCTATAAACAGCCATGAAGCGACTAATGAGCACAATCAATGTTGTGCAATTTACGACAAATGGCGATTAAATAAAACTATTGATTTTGAAAACGAATCTATAATTCGGGAAGAAATTTCATTTTGGCGCAAAGTTTTAGGACGGATCATTGATGTTTCACTCTTGCTAGCTTCTACAAATATGCCGTTCCGAGCGCACGATGAAACAATAAATTCACAAAACCCTGGAATGTTTTTGGCTGTTATAAAGCTATTGTCCAAATATGACACTGTTTTGGAAAATTTACTTAAAAATAAAAAAAAAGGAACGATTACTTATCTTAGCCCGAAAATTCAGAATGAGGTGCTAGATTTACTCGGAAATGCAATTAAAAATAAATTAATTCACAAAATTAGTTCATGTCCGTTTTTTTCGATAATTATTGATACAACTCAAGACATTTCAAAAAAAGATCAGCTTAGTTTAGTTTTTCGATATGTAGAAATCGTACGCACCGAAGAAAACGTTGTGTCAGATGTCGTAATTAACGAATCGTTTTTAGGATTTGTCTCCGTGACTGATCAAACTGCAACTACACTTAGCAATAAAATAATTGCCGAAATAAATAAATTAAACATTTGTATAGATAAACTGCGTGGCCAAGGATATGATAGCGCGGCAAATATGAGTGGCGTTTATAATGGCGTTCAAGCCATAATTTCAAAAAAAGTTAAAAACGCTCCTTATGTTCACTGCGCTGCGCATAATCTAAACTTAATTTTAAATGATTCCGTAAAAAATATTGAAACTGTAAGAAACTTTTTTGATTTTGTTGAAAGAATTTTTTTGTTTTTTGGTAATAGTATTGTACGGTGGGGATTGCTATACCCAACTGACAAAGACAGCGATACAATAAAATTAAAGAGATTAGTGCTTACAAGATGGTCCTCTAGGCACGATACCTTACATGCACTACGATTTAATTTTTTAAACATATTGAAAACACTTTCAAAAATTATTTTAACAAGTAAAATAAAAAACTTAAAAACTTTTTAGAAAAATTTGAAACTGTTTTTTTAGTGGTGTTTGAAACAAAGATTTCGCAATCCACGGATCTTCTGTCAAAACTACTTCAAAAAAAGTCGCAAAGTATTAGTGAAGCTGCAAAATTATTCGAGAATGCCTTACGAAATATGAAGGAACTGCGGGAGCAGTTTCATTGCGTTAAAAGTGAAGCCTGGCAGTTAGCCATAAAATGGGGAATAAGTCCAGTGTTTTCAGAAAAACGGAGGTCTCGCCCAAAATTATTTTTCGACGAAACCAAAAATCACTATTGCATTGAAACTAATGAAGAAAATTTCAGAATAACTGTTTTTTTGAAAACACTGGATATTTTAATTTTGCAATTAGAAAACCGATCTAAAGGTCTCTGTCACATAAATCAAACATTCAAAATATTAAATAAAGATATATTAATTAACAGTACAGGTACAGACGATGATTTATTTAAAATGGCACAAAAATTACACACATTATACAAAAATGACATTACAGAAGCAATTTCTGCTCAAATTTTATCTTTTCGACAATGCTTCCGGGAGAAACTAACCCAAATTAATTCGGTAAAGGATCTCTTAAAATTTATATTAATTGATAATTGTTCATCAAGTAGTAGCTTTTCTGAAATTGTAATAGCCTGTACGATATTTCTTACCGTTCCCGTAACGGTAGCAACAGCAGAGCGAACGTTTTCAAAATTAAAATTAATAAAAAATTACTTACGAAATACAATGAGTCAAGACCGGCTATCTAATCTGGCAATCATTTCTATTGAAAATGAGATAGCAAAAAATTTGAATGTATCCAGTCTGATAACATCTTTTGCCACATCAAAAGCAAGAAAAAAAATATAATATAAATACATTGATTTACTCTATTTTTTGTTTTTTTTTTAAATTTATTTTTGCATTAATGTTTGTTTTGCAGATGTATAATCCCTCTATATTGTTTGTTTTTTGTTTTTAATGTTTTTTATGTATTCAATAAATACTAAAAAAAAATTATTTAAATATTTTTTTTTATTTGTGGGGAAGGGAGTTGGGTTAGGGCCCGCACCACAACTGGAACCAGGGCCCGTTCATATGTCGGTACGCTGCTGCCCCAGAGTATACTGCTATTCATGAGTGAGCAAAAGTTTGAGTGATATATTGGTTTTGTTGTATCTATGTTTGTAATTTCTACGGTTCTTCGTATTTAATAAACAGTTGTACTTAGTTTTTCACATAGATAGCTTACATGTGCATTCCAATTTAATCATGAGTCAGTGTAGACATTTTAAGATTGTTTGGGTTACATGGTTTAGTTTCAAATTTTGATTTTTTGAATTTATCCATATTCCATTTTAAGTTATTGGCTTCAAACTATTCTGCCGCTTCAGATATTGCAAATGACTCCGATATTGTCAATTCCTCAGTTGTAGGAGCACTAAACACTAGGGTGATATCATCCGCAAACATGATTGTCTTACACATGTGAAGACTTGCGCATAAATCATTGACATATATCAGAAATAAATTTGTCCAAACTTGAAACCTTGTGGAACTCCATACTTGACCAATTGTTCTCTAGAAGAACTGCTTTGTATCATTACTACTTGTTTTCTTTCTGAAAGCTATGATTGGAATAATTTTAAAGGCCGCCCCTGATACCGTTAGTATTGTAATTTTTGTAGTAATATCTCATGACAAACACAGTCGAAAGCTTTAGATAAATCTAGTGTTGCAGATATTTTCTGATGCATGTCGAAACTACTTATGACGCTATCAACTAGTTCACAGATAGCTTGGATTGTGGATTTATTTTTTAAATAACCATATTGTTGATTACAAAAGAGCGTAGCGTTCTTGAAGTAATCCAGCAATCTGGTCTTCAGTAACTCCTCGTACACCATCGACATAACAGGCAGAATAGATATTGGTCTGTAAGAACCTGGATCGCTTCCGTTCCCTTTTTTATATACAGGTACAACTTTAGCTAGTTTCAATACACTCGGGAAGATGTTGTCATGTATACATCTATTCAAAAGCCTTGCTAGTGGTTCTGATATAAATGTTGCTATGTGTTTAACAAGTGGCGATGACATTCCGTAGATATCCTCAACAGGCGAATTATTCATGTTTATAATAGTTGTAAACACTTCCGTTTCATTGGTATAATTTAAATAGAATAATTTATATTTATTGTTTATTTTACTCAAAAAACGGCTTGTGTCACGACATGTTGCCTGTGATATTTCAGGTATGGTAGCGAAGAAAATACTACATTCTTCAGGAGGTATTTCTACCGGCTCTGTTCTACGGGGTTTGCGATTCAAGTCAGCATTTATAATTCTCCAAGTAGCTTTTGATCTATTTTCAGAATGTTTAATAAATTCAATATTGAAGTTTTTCTTTGCAAGATTTAAGCGCACGTTATACTCTTTTCTGTACTTCTTGAATAATTCTTCAGATTCTGCTGTTTTTTTGTAGCTTTTTGTAGCTAAATGGGTGTCTCTCTTGCAGGATTCTGTTTCAGACATCAAACTGGGAAGTTATCTGCAAAAACCTTAATAAATCCCTCGAAAAATACACGAAACATATCACAAGCAGTATTTTGTTTAAACACAGAATTCCAGTCAAAGTTCATCGTAATATCGTATGTGAAGTTCACAAAGCCTGTACCTGTTATCGGTCTTTTAATGACATACTGGTTTTGTGTAAATTTATGCAACTTAACATCTATTGTTAATGAACCATGATCTGACAACAAATCAGTAACTTTAACAGTTAATAAATTATCCTGAACATCGGTAAAGCAATTATCAACACATGTAGCACTATTTTGTGTTATTCTAGTTGGTTCATTAATTTTTCTATTTAGATTAAACGACTTCAACAAATCAACCAAATTTACACAATATGCATTATAATTTAAAAAGTCTACATTAAAAGCACCCAATAGAATTACCTGTGAATTGGATTTATTTACAACAGATAAAGCATCTTCTAACTTATCTAAACACAAATTAAAGTCACTCGTGGGCGATCTATATAAAGCAGGTATTATTAAATTTAGATCATATAAATGAATACCACATATTTCGAAGTCTAATTCAATGTTAAACTTGTCCGGGATATCAATCTGTCTACAGTTAATGTCACTTTTAGTAAATATACATACCCCACCATTTTTGTATTCAGATCTGCAATAACTTGCCACAAGTTTATAATTTAATATATTTATGCTGTGTATTTCACTTGCTTTTAACCAACGTTCGATAATAGCAACAATATCTATATTGTATTCACTTAGTACAGTCTCTAGATTCAGTATCTTGTTTCTTAAACAGTGGCATTGGTATAAAAGATGAGAAGGTCACTTCTAAAGGCAATTACTTTCCTTTTTTTGTGGATTTGTTATGTTGTATTTTTTTGGTGGATTCATTTTCCAGAAAAAACGAATTATCTCTGGCCAACAGTTTGGGTTTTTTAGTTCTTCTATTTTTGACATAGGAACTCGAACTCTGAAAGAGGAATATACGTCTGGTCTCTTTAAATTCATCTTAATACACTCAGTCTCAAGAAAACCTTTTTCTTTTAAATAGTTCTCAATGCATGCGATGGTTGTATCTTTATCTAATTTCGAAATATATTAGTACGCATATGAAACAACAGCTCTTAACTTTGTGTTCGTTGCTAAACTAACTTTCGGTTTATTTTGTTTTTTTCGTTTTATATTTATTTGCCAGTGGCCTTCATTATTCGCAGTATTTTGTACCTCACTGTATATTGGTTTAGTGCGTTTTTGGTGATCTTCAACTTTTTGTTTACTCTGATGTGCACTTGTTTTTAATGCATCCAAATAGGTATTTCTTTCTGAACTCCTAGACTCCACATTTAAAAAGTTTGTTTCGGAGATTTTTTATTTGTCTGGTTCTGTATTATCAGATTTCTAGCTTGTTATATCAGGCTCTTGAGATTTCGGAGCTCCATCTTTTGTGTTAACATTTAGATTCGATAAACAATCTCTTAGTTTATACATTTCTGTTTTCAGTGTTTCCATTTCTTTACGTAGTTTATTTATTTCGGTTTTCAATAAATTTATTACCTCTTCGGTTATTTGACTTACAGCGTTTTTGACACTAATAATATTATTTCTTCAATATTTAAATAACTTTGTTGGTTAGGATATTTTTTAATGTTTTTGATAGTGTTAACATCGCTTGGTGGTATTTGTAAATCGCTTGGTGGCTTGGTCGCATTGGTAAATTTGAGGTTAGGACTGTTTCGCAATGTTTTCAAGCCCATTCCTTGACTTTTCCGACATTTTCAGGTCTACAAATGCTGGCTAGCTAACATTGACACATGGAAAATGATAAACTTCACTGCAAACCTTAGTACACTGTATAATTTCCTCGTATGGTGCGATTTTTTTGCGAACGAACCGCAGTTCGACATATTCAAGCACGTTCTCCCGTACAAGTTTCGAAACTCGACGCATAGTCCCAGTAAATATCTCAGATTGTTTCTAAGCCAGAGGAGAAGCGTTTTATCCAAACACAACTCCTAAATCGTAGCAAAAGAAGCCCGCATTCTTGAACATCGCGAATGCTGGATTTGGTTTCCAAACCAATTGGAGCTGAAGCACTTCTTAGTACGTCTCTCCAAGATCGTCCACAACGAACGCCCGTCCGCGACTTGGCCTTTCATCCAGGGCTCCTCGACATCATAATGACGTTCTAGCTCCAGCCTGGGCCTTCTTTTTCGCTGTGATTTCCGCGTCAGATTTCTCTGCGAAGTCCACTCGCGTTGAAATGTTGAATGTTGTGTCGATAGGCAAAGTCGGCGCTCCTTCGAAGTTGACCCCACAAGTCTCTCGTGGTGTCAACTCGTCTTCAATTTGACGATTTTTCTATCCGAAGTGATAGGAATTCAGCTGAAGAATCCGCTTTGCATACCGTTGCGCAATATCCTCATGAGGTAGGGGTATCACGTACTTAAGAGGATGCTCCTGAAGCGAAGCTGGGAGAACTAAACACACCATTCGGACTGCGCAAAATAAGCAGTTCACGAAAAAATATCCAGATTTAAAATTTCATAATTCAGTGGAGGAAATACATTTGCCTTAGAATTAGTCCCTCTCTCTCCCTTCATGTAGGTGGGGCGAGGGTAACTTTGAAATCTTAAAGAAGAACCCGTATATTTTATTACAGATTTGATTTCTAATGGAATATGGGCATAGGATTTGCCTGAAACATTTTTTTTTAAGTTCTCGCACTGAGAACCTACGCATACAATTCTGCAATACGCGTGCAATAAAAAATACGTTTTCTTTATAAATAATCGAAATCAGTCTTAGACAAACTCTATTCATTTTACAAATTTCGAATAACTGGGAAAATGGTATATGTAGAAATATAAATTGCTGATGAATAAATTATGTTTAGTGTAACCCAACAACAACCATGTGTACGTAGTGCCACCTTGGGGTACTCACCTCTCACGTATCAGGTTTGTTCATTCATGTAATTAGATTTCCCATCGACTTTCATCTTTCTCTCATCTTTCAATTAAAGTAAACTCTGAAAATGATGGTCTTCGACTTCAATACGTTTATTGATCCGCATTTCAAATAAGTCTAGACAACTGAGAAGTGTATCTTCTTGAAATTTGAATCATATTTTCACATGTTGTTGGCGCCTGATTATATAGTTTGCATTTGATATAATACCATAAAAATAAATCTTGTGAATTTACTGAACCATCTCTACCGATCCAGCGACCATTGAAATTACGATGAAGTACTTCACGTGCTACCACCTAATAGGGTTCTGGACAACTATCATGTTGAAACCACATGTTCTGTCGCACTTCTAAGCTAACGTTTTCAAGTAGTTCTGGCAGTTTATTTTCCAAAATATCGCGGTAAATTTCACCATTCAAGTGACCTACAATAATGTGGGGGCCAATGACTTTGTTCCCAATTATTCAACACCACACGTTGACAGGCCAAGAGCGCTGGTGTTCAACTTAGCGAAGCCAGTGCGGATTTTAAACACTCCAGCAATGTGTATTGCGTCGATTAGTCGTTCCGTGTTTTGTGAAAGACACCTCGTCGGAGAACAACACGTAACGAAATAATTGTGGTTTTGTTGTAATTGTTCACATGCTCACTGACAAAAATTTACCCAATTTTGGAAATCAACGCCATGAATATGACATGACATAACACATGATATGTATGATATTTATGATGTCTTAAAATTTTCCAAGCACTGGTGTGGTACAATCCAGAATCGCGAGCTATTTCTCTTGTGCGAACGTGAGGATTAACAGCCACTGCAGCTAATAGAATGACTTCATTATTTTCTTCAGTCACTGTTGTTGTCACGCTAAGCGTAGAGATTGACAGCATTATCAAGACTCCTGCTGGCGTTTCCATACACCAAAACTTTTCCAATTTTCTCTTGTACAGTTAAATACTCCATTCTGTGGTAGATACTATTAACAGCGTAACAGAAACAGGTTTTTTTACTTTTCGAAGTATTCTTGGAACTGAGTAAAATAAGTTGTTTCTTAAAGTTATTTCTTTCTTTTGTACATTAATTTTGTTTTTGGAATTATAAAAATACCAATGGAAGAAATAACACAAACGTTAAATACATAAGAAAAAGTATTAAAAGAAAAATACATTTTTTTAATTTACAAGCACTCCGATAAGTCATGAGTAGAGCAGACAAATTTTCGTGCGCGCCATGAGCGCCAGTATGGAAGTGTAATTCGTAATATATTAGAATATGCGATAGAATAGGGACGCAATATGAGCTTGTTACCGATATAAGTATAGCTCTACTTCTATACTTATATCGGTAACAAGCTCATGTTGCGTCCCTATTCTATCGCATAGTCTAATATATTACGAATTACACTCCCATACCGGCGCTCATGGCGCGCACGGAAATTGGTCTGCTCTAGTCATGAGCCAAGGAAATCGCCTTAACCAAGTATGTGAAAAAAGACGCCCGTTCCTGGGTTATTATAATAGTACCTTCTTGATAAGTCATTTTTCGTGGTATTCTTTTTATTGAAAACGAATTGCAGAATCGTATGCATAGGTTCTTAGTGCGAGAAGTTGAAAAAAATTGAATTTCATCGACGACAGCGCCATCTATCACGAATTGAAAAAATGTTTCAGACAAATTCTACGTACTTTTTCTAGTAGAGTTCGAATCTGTAATAAAATATGCGAGTCCCTATTTAAAATTTTAAAGTTACCCCCTCCCCCGCCCCACCTACATGGAGTGAGAGAGTAGGACTAATTCTAGCACTAGTGTATTTCCTTTATTGAATCATTAAATTTTAAATCTCTATATTTTTTCTAGAACTGCTTATTTTTCGAAATATTTGAAAGTTTAAAGTTAAAAAATGCATCCAATATGTTAACTATTACCGAATATTAATAATTAAAGCGCGTTCATGTCGATTTCAAATGCTGACATCAGCGAAACATGCGACGTATCCACCCGAATGAACAACTTGGTACGTTACATATCTACAGCCTAGGTCTTCTATAGGCAGTTTCTTAAGCATCGCGTTTGAATGGGCGTGTCTAGGAATATTAGCAAATAAAATAAATACCCTTTTATTAACTTTTATTGTGGAATTATGCACATTTAGTTAGTTAGCTATTAATTTATAAAATTTATCGACAATACAAATACTGTGTTAACGCAAAAATCTTTGGTTTTTATGGGTTATTTCGTTTGAAAATCGAATTAAACCAATCCATTGTGTAAGCTGTTTTCGTGTAGAATATTTTATAATCATGTAGACCGGACGTTCAGAAGTTTCGGAACCACATTCGTTCGGAAATGTATCTGAGTGTGAATGTGTTGTATGCAATATAGTGGCAAAAGAATTTTCCCGTTATAATATCGAAGAAAAGAAAACAAATTATTGCCAAAGGTAGAGCAACTTCAACTTATTTAACAAAACAATCTAAATTTTATATAAGACATTTTCAAAAAGAAAATTACAAAAAGGGCAAATGGTTGATCGGTTGTGATAATAAGTCTCTTTTGTTTTGTTGGTCATGTATTTTATTTTCAAGCGACAAAAATTTGTGAAATAAAAATAGGTTTCCTAATCTAAATAATTTACACTAATTAATAAAAAGACACGGGTTGAGTCAACCACACTTACATGCGATAATTAAAGAAAAAGCTTTTCGGAAAATCTGAATTGAACATTATGAATTAAGAAGAATTAAGAGGCACCCGTAACTTCCGAGTAGGTATTGCGAATTGCGCTGAGAAAATAATAATTTTTATTTTAATGTTAATTTTATTAAAATTAATGCTTAATGAAAATTATCTCACCTAAATACTCATAAAGGTAAACAAAGATACAACCAAAAAACGTTCACGAATACGTTTCAATTTGAAAATGTAATCGGCTAAAAAGTAATTTTACATAAATTGTTCTGTTGGTAACGAAATCACAAGAACCATAATTATGAATTATTTCATTATCTTTCTTTCCGTTATTATTTATTGGGTTATTATTTTAAACACCGCGTTTTGGTTGGTGATGATTTTATGACTGGCCGAATAAGAAATTTCATGCAATAAATTTGTACAAATTAGATTTGGACACCGACGTCTATTTCGCCATAATTTTACCCGAGAATTTCCAAAAATTAATTTGTAAGTACAATGTTTCCGTAATTTAATTTAACAACAGGGGCGAACAATTTACCTTTTCTCTTTCGTAATATACTATAACGGCCACCATAAAATAAAACACATACACAGACAAATATCTCCACCAACACCACCCTTTTTCCACCCGGAGCTAATCTTTACGCAACTTAATGTGCCGTATTTATATTCCTAGCGTCCCCTTCCAGATGATCCATATTCATGTCTATGTTAATTATAATCATCGCAGATAGCTGTTGCTACTGGCGTTGGTGTGTATACAGTAGGAACAATGCGTGTTCATCCCATCTAATTGAATTTGCATTTGTCAAAGGAATTTCACTGCATTGGCGTGACATCCAAGTAGTGCCGTTCACTTCTACGCCCTCTACTCACCTTTAAGGTAAATCAGAAAAATTAGGAACCTAAGAAGATGCAGGCTTTATATATTTAAAAATAACTGTATTACATTGGAAACCACTTAGTAAATGTATCAAATGGATTTTAATTTCGTTTTCTCAAAATAGAAGAAAATGAATTGTATCGTACTATACAGAGTCAGGCAAATGTATTGATTCGTTCGAATATCTTTGATATAGCTACTTAGATTTTCATAAGACTTTCTACAATTAATTGCAATTGCAAATCGGGGATTCAATGAGTATATTTAAATCCGAATCAGACTTCCGGTTTATCGATAAACGATGCTAACTTTTTTTACGAATTTCAATAGAGCTCTGCTCTGGGAGTTCAGCAATAATAAGATTTGGCACCTTTTTGTTCAAAAAACGCCATCTAATAATAGAAATTTTATTGAAAAAAGAAATATGAACATAAACAAACTCAAGAAAGTTTTCGAAATGATGACCGTTCACTTCTTGACAATGTGCAAGTCTTTGAACAAATTCTTGAATGACATTTGCCAAAGCCTCCTGACGCAGGCTGACGCAACAAATTGCACTTTCTCAATTATTCTCTGATGTAACTTATCCAGATTATGCGGTTGTCTAGTATAAACCACAGATTTTAAATAACCCCATAGGAAAAAAAAATAGGGAATTTGAATCTGGAGACTGTGCGGACCATTCAATGAATCCCCTATGGCTGAAGTGAAACCATGCAACTGTAGCTGAACAAGAAATTATGTTTTTCATATAAAATATTATTAAAAACATAATTTCTTGTTCCGTTACAGTTTATATACATGTACAAACTTGACAAAGACTAATAATTATAATTAATAAAAGTCGAAACGTCGTTTTCATAAATAAATTTGTTTGATTTCATTAAAGGTCCCTCAAACCAAACAATTTTTTCTTATTTGGTATATATATATATATATAGATTTCTTAGAATATTTGTTTTGCAATCAAAAATACTTTCGAAGACCTTATAACGAGTCAACGAGAACAATTCAATAGTAGCAAGAAATAACCGCATAATATCTACGTTTAGAAACCGTGGATGAAGATATAATAACTTGGAACGTAAAAAGTATTTACGACAGTTGTAAACAAACGAGAACACACCCAATCATGGAACCGCTAACGTCTTTCTCTCGCTTTCTTTCTTGTGTGGGATTTTCCATCTGTTTCTAGTATTATCGTCGCCACTCCATAAACGCACAAAGTTTTGCGGAATTTAACTGCTCGGCCTCTCTGCGGTGCGAGGTCTTATTTTACACTGCAATGGAAATTTACACACTTCCATTACCGTTTCGCATAAAATATTAACATAATAGTAGACATTATGAGACGAGAGGATATAGTTCAACCTCAAATCTTATTAAAGTATGAAAGAATAATGGACGTGAGAAGTAATTTTCCGCGGAAGGAACTTCGCACTTAGTTTTTAACGTCTGGTTCTTCGACATCGTCTGCAGCTTTTCTTTACATCAATCTCTTTTAAGTATAAGTTGTGAAAAATATGGATTATTTAACGTAATTAAATTTGAATTGTGAATTATTAACACATTTGCATATTTTATTAATATAAATTTATTATTACCTTACACCAGTATATGTTAAGATATTACAAAATCCTGGTAAAAATGGAAAATTGTGTCATATAATAGCTGATTTTGTTTTATGTATCTAGGGGAAACTGCCAGTGTCAGATTGTTTTTACTGCCATCATTCGAATTATCGCTTTCCAAATAAAAAGGTATATCTAATGATTTCCTTAACGTACCGCCAAATCGGGAAGTAAGCTTCCAAATATCATCATATTTTACATAACAAAGACATGCTTGGAATTGAAGCTTGTAATTTCATTAATGGGCTACAGCCTACATCGGAGATAAAATTCCAATGCTGGACACCAAATTTGAACACCTTAAGCAGTTGATTAACTGGGTGGATGAAGATAATATTCCATTTTACTAGAACTTGATCGACACCTAGGATAAAAATTCTAGAAAGATGAAAACGCCAAAACACATAATTTTGAAGGTTTGTATATTTTGTAACTTAAGAAACAATATTTATGTGTGTTTTAAACACATTAAATAAGATATTACCCAAAATATCAATTACCTTTTATTATTAAAAGGGGTAAAGTCCTGCTCTGTGCTATAGTGAATAGTTGTACGGAATTTTGTTAGTGAATTAAAAATCAAAAAAGGTTAGTAAACTAGTTAAATAATTTTCGAAACGTGTTAATAAACAAGGAAAGTAAACAGTGAGTCAGAATTAAATAAAACATAAGGTTTAAATTAAGTAATTCATAAATTAATAAATAAATAAATTGACAAGTAAGGTTAACTTCGACGTGTTGACCGGGTTGACCTTGAATCGGTTCGCGTTATCCAAACATTAAACAGGGCCGCAATAAAGGCAGAAATAAAGTTTAATATAAAATGTCTGACTTTGAGAATGCTTGTTCGGATGCTAAGAAGAGAAAAGATGACGTTGACGTTGACGTTGAAATATTTCAAACAAGTAAAAAACGTAAAGATCGCCTTCTAAGCAAGACAAAACGAGATGCGTAAAAAACGTTATGGAATTCTGCAAACAGGTGTTAGAAGAAATAAAGCAAGTTAGAAAAAAACAGAACGAAATGAGAAAAGAATTGGAAAACAGCAACAACGAAGTGAGAGCACTAAGAGATGAAATTAAAGCGATGAATCTGAAATGAGAGCAAAAATATAATGAATTGGAAAACAACTTTAAGAACTTAGAAAGAAAACTGGAAAATATTGAAAAAGAAAGACTTAGAAACAATTTAATTTTAACAGGAATGGAGATACAAGAGAAAAATGGAGATCTGAAGAAGCCCATAGAAGAGTGGATGAATGCGGAGCTGGGAGTTGAAAGCAAGGTTAAAAAGGTGTGAAGGATTACACAAAATAAAATCCCCGTGGCAGTGGAAAATTTTTATGCAAAATTAAGAATACTCAGAAGTAAAATTAATTTGAAAGGGAAAAAAATTTACATTGATAGTGATCGGACACCGCAAGAGAAATATGTTCAAAGGAAGTTAAGGCAAATAGCAAGAACATTGAGAGAAGAAGGAAAGATTGTTAAGATAGGACACATGAGGTTGATAGCTGATGGAAAAGAGATGTTCTGGGACGAAAGGGAGAAAATAATAACAGAAAGATCTACAAAAAACTATCAAACAGAAAATGTGAATGGAAGAAAATGGATTTGACATGCCAAGGAAATGGACACGAGCTGGTAAATCAAGAGGACATAGAAAATAAAGAGATAAATAACAAATTTGGTGGAAAACTCATGAGTAATATAAAGAAAACAGTTCAAAATACAAAGCTTAGAATTAGCACGTGGAAGCAGCAAAAGAACTAGAAAGTTATAGAATTGATATAGCCGCAAAACAAGAGATTCGATGGGAAGGACAAGCTAGACTAGATAAAGACAATTTTTCAATACTATATTCAGGCGATGAAAAGCAAAGCCACAAGGGAGTAACATTCATGATTCTAGGAAAGCTGAGAAAAAATGTAATGGAGTTCAGACCAATAAATAAAAGCTTAAATGATAGCTTACATTAGACTTGATACAAAGCCATTTAAATTGTCGTTGTTAAATTTATATGCGCCGACTGAACTTGTTACTGTTATACTGTTATTGTCTTGGGCGATTTCAACGCACAGATAGGAAGGGAAGAATATAATAAACAAGTAGCAGGAAAATATACAATACACAGTAAAACGAATGACAACGGACATCAATTGTGCAATCTAGCAGAAAGAACTAACCTGATCAATAGTAGTACTAAACACGAACACCAAAAATGGCATAAGGTAACATGGAATTCACCAGACCAGAAAACACAAACGCAAATCGATCACGTAGTGGTCAATAAACGGAAACAGTCGTCAATATTGGATGTAAGAACATATAGATAAGCTTGTGCGGACTCCGATCATTTTATGGTGACAGCGACGGTAAAACTGAAAATAAAAACGGGAATGACAATGAAAAAGACAGAAAATAATTGGAACATAAAAGAATTAAATAATAGGAGAACGAGGGAAGAATACAGAGAAAAAATAGAGAGGCAGTTAAATGAGGAGAGTAGAAATAGGGTCGATTTAAAAGCAAGATGGAATACTATTAAGGAATGTATCAATAGAGCAGCAGGAAATGCATCGGAAAAAAGGAAAGAACAAACAGAACGAATGGTAAAATGAGCTCTGTCAGAAAAGGTTAGTAGCGAAAGTGGAAACAAGAAACAAATTGTTAAGATCAGGAAGAAATGAAGATAGAGAAGAATATGAAAAATGAGGAAAGATTGCAAAAAAGCTTTACGAAAATGTAAGAGGGAGTGGATGGAAAATGAGATGAAAACCATCGAGGAAGAAAATAAGAAAAAGAATACCAAGCGATATTGCCAAAAAAATAACGAGCATAACAGATCATATAAATATAAAGTGAGTGGCATGAGGGACAGGGAAGGCAAAGTAGTTGAAAACGAGGAACAATATAAAGAAGTATGGGTAAATCATTCCAAAGACCTACTTAACGACAACCGACACGATGAAAATGCACTTGATGAAGATGACCATGAAATTGGAGTGCAAAAACCAACATTAGAAGAAGTGAAATAAGTTATAAAAGCTAGTAAAAACGGAAAAGCACCAGGAAGAGATGGTATAAATAATGAATTATTGAAATACTGGGGAGAGGATATGCAACCAATACATATACGCACAGACGCATATAAACACAGAAAATATGGACTGAAGAAAAGTGTCAGTGACACTGCACAAGAAGGGAGACCAACAAAACTGCAAAAACTACATACAACATGCTATCATCAATAATACAGAGAAGATTAGCAAATCCAACGGAAAATCGTATTGGACAGTATCAATGTGGCTTCAGAAGCGGAAAGTCGACTACGGACGCGGTGCATAACATAAAGCAAATACTAGAAAGAGTACCTATATAAATATAATGTGGAGTTAGAATTCTTATTTATAGACTTTCAACAAGCATTTGACAATATTAGAAGGGGAAAGCTTAGATCAGTAATGCGGAGACTTAAAGTGCCAGCGAAACTAAGAAGGCTTATAGTAATGACCTTAAAATAAAAAGAAATTAGTGTGAAAACATCGAAAGGCGTAACGAATGAATTTGAAACAAATAAAGGTGTCAGGCAGGGCAACTCCTTGTCTGCAACGTTATTCAATCTGGCTCTGGAACATGTGACAAGGAAAATAAACAAAGGTACACTAAGAACACGAGGAAGCCAGGTGCTTGCGTATGGGGGTGGTGTAGTAATCATGACAAAAAGGAGAGAGATAATGGTCGAAATAGTAAATAAAGAACGGGAGAAATTAGGTCTGAAAATCAAACGAAGTTGATGAGAGTTAGAGAAAATGACAAAGAAAACAAAAGAATTAAATTAAAAAACTTTTACATTTGAAGAGGTCAAAAAATTCAAATATCTGGGTACTATGATATCAAACGATGAAAATAGAGATTCTGAAATAAAAGAAAAAAATAAAACAACAAGCAAAGCCTTTTATGCTAATAAGAAATTGTTAAAGAACATAAATCTTTCTAAAACGAATAAATTTAAAAAAATATAACACGATATTACGATAATAAGATCAGTACTAATGTATTCAGCAGAAACGATGACAATGACTAAGACCAATAAAATCTGAAAATACTAGAACGGAAAATATTAAGAACCATAATGGGATCAATTAAGCTAGCTGAAAATGAGCTTAGAATAAGAACAAATGATGAACTGCAACAAGAAATCAAAGGAGAAGATATTGTAAAAAAAATAAAACAGCAAAGAATAAAATGGCCGGGGCATGTATGGAGGTCGGAAGAAGAATCCACAATCAAGCTGCTCTTGAATTGGAAGTAAGGAGGAAAAAAGAGAAGAGGTAGACGGAGATCCAAATTACTAGAGGAGGTAGTAGAAGATTTGCGAGGAGCAGGCGTTAACAACTGGCAGGAAAACACAAAGAATAGGAAACTCTGGAAGGAAATACGCCAGAAGATATGAAGAGCTAGGATGGGGACTGATCCACCCCGAAAATGAGGATGTAGAAAGCTTCCCGAAGCTGCTAAGCCCGGCTATGGGGTGTTTTGGCCATTATATATATATATATATATGTATATATATATATATATATATATATATATTGTAGTGATGCAAGACATACACATTGAGCTGCATCTAAAATGGGAAAAATAAGATATACAAAGTAAAAAAGGGTAATAAAAGGTTAAGTAAGTGATATTATTAAGTATTAGTAGTGTCGAAGTGCATACGAATTTTAATAACGATAACATTATTTTCTTAAATTTCTATATTTATATTTCTTTCATTAATTTCTTATTAATTATTTCTAATTCAAATTTCAAATATTAGCGCGAAAAACACATATTCAAATTCATATGCATCTTTAATTTATATCGACGCTAGTAAGACACGCCTACAAATTGACATCTCGCAAATGTAAATATTTATCGTGCGCAGTACTCAATTGGTAACATTAAGTTTCACCTTAACCTAACTTGTTAATTTATTAAATAATTTTTAAAATCTGTAAGAATAGTAAAATCAGTCAAATTCCATCTATTTAAATATGTTAATAAGGTAAAACATCGAGACTTTTTGGCATCATTAGATAGCTAAGTTTGGTAAAACAGACAAGTGCTATCGGCATCATCTTCTAAAATTTACTAAGTAATAGACGCATTTTTTTAGACCGAACCTTAGAAATCCTTAAATATTATTAATTCCTAACGCTAATTTAGTAAAAAGTAATTAAAAGTATCCTGCCTTTAAATAAACACAATCGACAAGTGAAATTCTACTAGATATTCCAAGTTTTACGTTTTTACGTACAACCAAGCATCATAGACGTAGTTTCATCTATAATCACAAGTAATTCTAAAGAAATATTATCAAGAAACAATCACAGAACATCTACGAAATTGATTATCGTTAATCCACATTGATACCTGTAATCCAACAGCAAGATAAGAACGCAGGGAGAAATTAGGCATCAGGGACCAAGACCGAAGAAAATCTTCGAAAGCGTCATTGGAAACAGTCACCCAGGCCGCCAACAATTTGTACAGCATTCGAACTTTTTCGATCGCCGAGAATCATCCCATTTGAAGCCTACGTTCTACAAAATAAACATCAGGATTACTATAATCACAGGTTACCGATATAGCGTACTTATTATTAAAATTTTTAATTCTTTAAATTTATAAACAAATAAAATTTCTCGATTTTGTTTACCCTACCCAACAACATCTTATACTAGTTTTAATATTAAAAATATAACCATGTCAAAGTAGCAATATTAATTCAAAAGGTACTCACCATTGTAGTTAAAAGATTATTAATATCGTTATCCACATTTCCTTAATTTAATACACACATAATCATCTTACTCTTAAGTAACACTTTGTTGTCTTTCTTATATATAGTTTTCTTAATTTCACCCTTAGCTTTACATGTTATATTATTACAGTTTCCTTTCTATTACAATAAATATTATATTTTATTTATCATATCAATCTTTTATTTGTCAATATTTACTTGTAGCAGTTATTTCTTTCAACTTCAACATTAATAGTTTACTTTTATGGAAGCAACTACTAATTACCAACGAAGAGCCTGAGATTTCACATTTAATTAAGCTTTTTAATTTAGTTTCATGCAATCCGACTAGTTGGCAATTTAGAACAGAGATAGAGCAGTTTGAGGAGTTATATAAAGGCGCCCATCTTTTTATTTCAAAATTATTATTTTTGAACTATTTCATTACTTTTTTTATCACCTCCTCAGCTATTCATCATTTGTCGCTTTAACGTGAGGCCCTTAATAATAGAGCCCACAGCGCACATTAACATTTGCCAGCCCAACGTGAGGCTAGGTACATTAACATTTGACGCAACAACGTGGAGGCCAGTTGCTTCTTTTAAATAACTGGACTACAACATAAATTATGACAAATAATTGCTACAGTCAAAATTATTTTACATATATAATTTAGACGAAAGGTGTATGTTATTACTGTAGTTGTGTGTAGAATTGTGTACCTATTTTTCCTATAGTACAGCTGATTTTTACCTATAATTCTTCACATCCCAGACTTTGAAGGAGTTACGGATATAGTAAAGGTTAGTGAAGGGGAAATATCACCTTGTATGTACGTTGTTTTATTTAACTTTTGTCCACTTATATTATTACTGTGTCTCGAATATTGTTTATACATATTTAAATCATAAATCTCTACTTATCAACTATTCATTATAATAATTCTATTAACAATAAAAGAAACATCTCAATATAAACTCTTTGCATACTATAAATTCAATCAATATTAATATGGATACCAGACACAGGACAAAAGCAGTAAAGGACAATACGGAAGAAGACAGGGCAGAACAGGGAGACATTCCGGTTGCACAAACGTCTACAGCTGAAGAGGTAAGGTCACCAGATAATAGCCAGATGATGTTGAACATGTTACAGACACTAATGGCACAAATGAATGATTTAAAACAAGATAACAAGGACTTAAAACAAGAACTAACTAATAGTAATAATGATTTAACGAATAAATTAGACAATACTAATAACAAATTAGACACTAACAACGATAACTTAAAACAAGACATAACTAATCTGAGTACTGACTTATCGGCAAAATTAGAAGCTAACACAAAAAAAATTAATGAAAGATTTGAACTCAATAATGCTCATATAGACAACAAATTAAGTGCTTTCAAGGTAGATTTAGAGGGTAAAATAGCTGAGATTTCTACAGCTCAGAAAAAGATGGAGGAGAACGAGCTGAAATACTTAATTAAACTAGATGAAACCGTTAACTTACCGAACTTACACTGGGCAAAACAGTTAGAAGCTACAACAAACGAAATACATAACAATACCGAACAGAGACTAATAACTACAACTAAAAATATACAACAAAATGTAGACAAATTGATTTCAGAGAATAATACTATATTTAATACAAAATTGACTAATTTTAACAAAATAAATGTAGACAACGCTGAACAATTAAAAATAACGTTAAACCAAGATATTAATACTCAAATAAGTCAATGCAAAGATCATAATAACCAAGAAATAAACACAGTCAAACAAAATTTAGATGCTATAATTACTACTAACAATGAAAATTACACTAACACGCAAGCTAACATTAAACAATTAGAAAATAAAATTAGAAATTATTTTACATCAACAAATAACAATAATACTAACAATAGAAAGTTTACATAATTTCGACGGGGACATTACAAGAGTACACCCCATGACGTACCTTAGCTGTTTATTACGTTATTTAGAGGATGTTTCGGAGGAGAAACATAAAATGGAGGTCATTCTTGTTACTTTACGTTATAGTGCACAAGAGTGGTTTCAAAGAATTGAGGACCATTGCAATTCTCTTGACCAGTTCGTTACACTCTTCACAAAAAATTACTGGGATGAAACGCAGCAAAATCGAGCAAAAATACGGTTATTGACAGGTAAATATAGATTAGAACAAGTCTCACGTGAAACATACGCCTCACGCATATACAATCAGTGTAAGCACTTGAATGATATAGACGAATCAATGATTGCCAGGCGACTCCTGAATCATTTTATCTACACTGATACTCAAGCTATAATATGTCAAAGGGTGACTAATATGGATTCACTTATAGACATATTAAGAAGGTTAGATGATTTTACAGAAAATAACCATCAGCCACAACACATTTATCGCAATCCCAATAATCGCAATCAACCGTCTCAAAATTTAAATAACAATAACAACAATCAAATAAATTCGCCACCTCAAAGATACAATAATTCTAACTATAATAACAGAAATCAAAATACTTCAAGACCGTACAACGATCATAACAATTATAATAATAATTACAGCCATAATGTAAATTATGACCGCAATCAACCAAATAACCCACCGAATAGACAAAATTTTAACTTCCAGCCGACAAGATACAATAACAATAATAATTATTTTAATCACAATAATCGCTCAACGGATCAGCAACAAAATAATAATAATTCGAATAATTATTCTAATCAACAAGGTCGAGGATTTAACCATATCCGAAATCGTGGTCGTGGTCAAATAAATCATCATATTAGTAGACGTCACCGATCTGTGTCGCCTATACGTACAAACATAGAGGAGGTATTAAAAAAAACGTCAATTTCACAAGTGGACCTCTATACCGACCCAATACCAGGTCCGTCAACACGCCAGAATTGAGAACACCAAACGACTATAGCATACCATTTAAAATAGATACTATTACTTTTTATCAACATCCGGAAGAATTCATTAATGTAGAAGATGCAGGCAACCAAACTACCCAAATATATACATTACCCATTGTAAAATTAAAATTTGAAAATATCTTTTTATATTGCTTAATTGATACAGGAGCAGAAATCACTTTATTGAAAGCAGAAAAAGCTAAAAACATACGGGGATACGAGAAAAACATTATAAAAACAAAAGGGACAGACATCATTGCAGCGAACGGAAAACGTATGGGGACGGTAACAAAACAATTATCTACGGAAATATTCATCAACAAATCAAAATACATCATACATTGCTATATAATTGACAAACTACAATACGACTGTATAATAGGTATTGACAGCATTAAAAGTCTTAGAATGATCTTAGATTTTGAAAATGGTATACTTAATATAGATGATAATAAAGTAATATTTGAAAAACAATTGTCAGACGAAGAATTAAAAGGTTATAACCTATATAAGAAGGAAGTGCTTATGAGAGAAATCAATAATATTATGTTAAATAAAGAATCGTGCTATAGAAGAGATTATGAGGGGAATAATGTTACAGAAGGAAAAATAATTGAATTTGATAATACTAATATTGGAATGGAGAGAATGGAAGTTATGCAAGGAACGAAGAATAGTCACGAGGGAGGAGATGTAGTCGAGATTAGAATGGATAACCAAATAAATAAAACAATAAATAATTTTGAAGATATAAAGAATTTTATAGAGAACTCAAATATACCATATACAACAGTCATAGCAGACTTAACAGCAATCTTACATAACAATATCACATTAATTAATAATAATGTAGTGTTCGCAAAAGGATATCAGCATCCGATAAAAATAGATAACGAAGATCCATTAATTAGTAAAAATTACCCCATCCCGTATCATTATCAACAAAAAGTGAGTCAGGAACTGGAAAGATTAGAACAGACTGGCATAATAGAGAAGTCTAATACCTACTTTATTAATCCTATAGTGATAGTCCAAAAGAAAGACTTATCTCTACGTATTTGTTTAGATGCAAGAGCATTGAACCGAAGAATCAAACCCGAATTCGAAATGCCGCAAAATATAGATGTATTGTTAACAAAATGTGGTAATAAGCCCATATACAGCAAATTAGATCTCAAGAATGCATTTTGGCTTATCAACTTAGAACCTGAATCGAGAAAATATTGTGGTTTTCTTGTGAATGGTATTGTTTATCAATTTAGAGTGTGCCCATTTGGCTTAAAAACATCGCCAGCCGCCCTTATTAGATTTCTACATAAAATATTGGATAAATACAACGAATTTGCATTACACTATCTTGATGATATAATTATATTTTCCGAGAGTGTAGAACAGCATTTACAGCACCTGAATATAATTCTTAACACTTTAACAACAGAAGGTATGAAATTAAACCTATTAAAATGTCAATTTTTCCGTCAAGAAATAAATTACCTTGGCTATGTGATAAATAAAGAAAACATCTTACTAGATCCAACACGCCTTGACGAAATTAAGAATTACACCAGACCAAAGAACCTAAAAACACTACGAGGATTCTTAGGTGTACTAAACTACTATCGCAAATTCATTTCCCACTATAGTGAAAGAACTATACCTTTATTGGAGCTTTTGAAGAAAGGAAAGAAATGGACATGGACTCCAGAATATGAAAGTTGCTTCATTCAGTTAAAAGAAAGTTTTGTCGAAAATTTAAAACTTCACCACCCAGATTTTACATTGCCATTTGTAGTCAGAACTGATGCATCACCTCAAACCATCGCTGCAGAACTCGTACAAATTAAAGACAACATCGAAACGCCTATCTATTTCATTTCAAGAACACTTAAAGCCTGTGAAACTAGATATACAATATCAGAGAAAGAAATGTTAGCTATAGTATTTGCTTTAACAAAGTTAAGATATTATCTCATTGGTAAAAGTTTTACACTTGAAACAGACCATAAAGCTTTAGTTAATATTATGAGTTGTAAACTAAATAATAGCCGCATATATAGGTGGACACTACTCATACAACAGTATGAATTCAATATTGTTTACAAACCAGGGAAAGAAATGATTACAGCGGATGCTCTAACCAGACAAGACGGGGATGTAAAACGACAAAATATCTGTATAAATTTGGTACAACTTCAAAAACAGGGAATATTCTCCAACAACAAACTTTTATTAATACAATCAGGTCCAGAATTCATGGAGATACATCAACACTTGAGGGAAACAGGAACTTACAAAGGCATGTCACTAAGAGATAATTTTATTGTAAAGCAAATAGGTAAGAACATTGTTTATGTCACAAATGAAAAACATACGAGGGAAATAACTGACTATTTACATTATACCTACACACATATAGGAGCTAGAAAGTGCTGGCTACTGTTCAGAGAAGCGTTCTATTGTATTAACGACGAGAGAATCATTAAAAGCGTTATCAAGCACTGCCGAACGTGTGAACTTGCGAAGGATAAGAATTATACCAACACAAATATCAGCCATAATATTGTAACGTACGATAATTTAGAACTTATATCTATAGATTTTCTTACCAATTTAATACCAAGTACGAAAGGCTATAAAAATATACTAGTGATTTGCGATATCTTTTCCAAATTTATAAAATTAATTCCCACACAGAAATGCAACACTAATACAGTACTACAAGCATTAACAGACTATTTCTTACAATATGGCAAACCGTTAGCAATTTTATCCGATCACGCGACGTATTTTACTAGTGACAGATACAAGGACTTTTTACACTCACACAATATACGTACTTATTATACATCAATACGTTATCCACAGGGCAATCCGACAGAACGATATATACGTGAAACTCTGAAATATCTAAGAATTCTCTTAAATGATAATCACAATAAATGGGCCAAATATTTACAACAAATAGAATTCACCTTAAACAATACACCCAGTACGGTTCATAACCATTGTCCTATAACTATTTTTACTGGACAACCACCGCAAAGACCATGGACAGATCCAGAAGCCATCAACTTCAACGAACGATTAATGGAAGTGAGAGAGAAATTGTTGACTAAGAAAATTAAATGGGAAAGGAAGAGGAACACCGTTGATAAAAAATATAAGACATATAATCTAGATGATGGGGTAATAGTGAAAAGTTTAAGAGTTTCTAATCTTAAAAATAAAATAATGGGAAAACTGCTCAAACCTTATCAAGGACCATATATTATTAATAGAATCCTAGGCAATAACACTTACGAATTGAAGGAAGAAGAAACCGGATACATAAAGGGTAGATATCATATCACGATGTTGCAAGATTACGCATCAGAACAATAGATTACAATTGAATATGAATACAGTCATAAAAATTATTAGAATTATTTAAAAGTATGTTATAGCTCGTAAATTAAAAGATTACAACAAGAATAACTAATAAATTATACAAAAACTATAAATATAAACAAAGACAACATTAACATTAAGATAAATAATAATTAAATAAACTAAAACTTATACTAAAAAAAAAGGGGAAAAGGAAACTAAAGAATTAATAGATTATATGTACAATAAAAAAAAAAATAAAGAAAAGGAATTTAATAGTGCAATTAAACATTTCTTGAATATTAGTTATATAAAATAAAAGGAGTCATTCCTGTTAATAGATTAATACATTCTTTATAATCATTACTCATTATTCTTAAATTCGTTTGACACATAATATAAGATTGGTATAATAAGATTGATGTTTTCCATTTCATGCACCTAGTTTGGGAAAAGAATATCCTCATTTGCACATTCTGACATCTTTTCCACGGGGATAATGTAGTGATGCAAGACATACACATTGAGCTGCATCTAAAATGGGAAAAATAAGATATACAAAGTAAAAAAGGGTAATAAAAGGTTATGTAAGTGATATTATTAAGTATTAGTAGTGTCGAAGTGCATACGAATTTTAATAACGATAACATTATTTTCTTAAATTTCTATATTTATATTTCTTTCATTAATTTCTTATTAATTATTTCTAATTCAAATTTCAAATATTAGCGCGAAAAACACATATTCAAATTCATATGCATCTTTAATTTATATCGACGCTAGTAAGACACGCCTACAAATTGACATCTCGCAAATGTAAATATTTATCGTGCGCAGTACTCAATTGGTAACATTAAGTTTCACCTTAACCTAACTTGTTAATTTATTAAATAATTTTTAAAATCTGTAAGAATAGTAAAATCAGTCAAATTCCATCTATTTAAATATGTTAATAAGGTAAAACATCGAGACTTTTTGGCATCATTAGATAGCTAAGTTTGGTAAAACAGACAAGTGCTAACGGCATCATCTTCTAAAATTTACTAAGTAATAGACGCATTTTTTTAGACCGAACTTTAGAAATCCTTAAATATTATTAATTCATAACGCTAATTTAGTAAAAAGTAATTAAAAGTATCCTGCCTTTAAATAAACACAATCGACAAGTGAAATTCTACTAGATATTCCAACTTTTACGTTTTTACGTACAACCAAGCATCATAGACGTAGTTTCATCTATAATCACAAGTAATTCTAAAGAAATATTATCAAGAAACAATCACAGAACATCTACGAAATTGATTATCGTTAATCCACATTGATACCTGTAATCCAACAGCAAGATAAGAACGCAGGGAGAAATTAGGCATCATGGACCAAGACCGAAGAAAATCTTCGAAAGCGTCATTGGAAACAGTCACCCAGGCCGCCAACAATTTGTACAGCATTCGAACTTTTTCGATCGCCGAGAATCATCCCATTTGAAGTCTACGTTCTACAAAATAAACATCAGGATTACTATAATCACAGGTTACCGATATAGCGTACTTATTATTAAAATTTTTAATTCTTTAAATTTATAAACAAATAAAATTTCTCGATTTTGTTTACCCTAACCAACAACATCTTATACTAGTTTTAATATTAAAAATATAACCATGTCAAAGTAGCAATATTAATTCAAAAGGTACTCACCATTGTAGTTAAAAGATTATTAATATCGTTATCCACATTTCCTTAATTTAATACACACATAATCATCTTACTCTTAAGTAACACTTTGTTGTCTTTCTTATATATAGTTTCTTTAATTTCACCCTTAGCTTTACATGTTATATTATTACAGTTTCCTTTTTATTACAATAAATATTATATTTTATTTATCATATCAATCTTTTATTTGTCAATATTTACTTGTAGCAGTTATTTCTTTCAACTTCAACATTAATAGTTTACTTTTATGGAAGCAACTACTAATTACCAACGAAGAGCCTGAGATTTCACATTTCATGCAATCCGACTAGTTGGCAATTTAGAACAGAGATAGAGCAGTTTGAGGAATTATATAAAGGCGCCCATCTTTTTATTTCAAAATTATTATTTTTGAACTATTTCATTACTTTTTGCTTTTTTCTTTTGCTTTTTGCTTTTTTCTCATAATATTTTAAACTGTAATTTTTCTTGATATATTTTTTTAATAATCTAGTAGCATATGTACTGAGTGTGTAAAAATTGTATATAGGTTTGTTTCAGCTTTTACTTGATGAAATTCTATAATAACTATTATCGAGATAAAATAAAACAAATTTTAATGAATTTCACTACTTTTTACTTTACACAGTAACGATCGTTTTGCACCAACCTGAACTTCATCAGATATACATATAACTAACTTATGGATATATTTTTACACATATTGTAGTGGATTTTTCTATCCAGAGAGAGAGAGAAAAAGATGGAAGATTTAAATTTTTGAACAACATTTGAATTTTATTGATATTTATTATATTTGTAATTATATTTTTGACTAACTCTGTATGTTTATTAGTTTAAACGTATGGATGCGGACAGTTGTGGTACTATTGAATTAGATGTAGGAATTTTTCGCGGTAAATTTAGTTAGAGATATCAAGACTTTCAAAGTGACCGGTTGTAGAGGATAAGAAGTTCATTTTTTATTCTCTGTTTTAAGTAAAGTCGGGTTTTATTTTAGTTTATGCATTTATTCCTGTGCATGTAACGTTATTTCGATTTTTTCGAGAGTTGGTGATCTCGTTGTGGAATTAAATAAAGTATGATATCTCTCACGTAGTTTTTGTGTTATCAGTGCTTAGATCGATGTAAGTTCGATAAAAATATTTAATTTATATAATTGATGCTACGATTATTTTCTTATAATTAATGTAATGTATTATTTGTGTATATGTGTGTATATATGTATTATATGTGATAATTTTGATATTTAAAGTAGTATATGAGTATTAGAGAAAATTGTCATGTTTCTTTTTTAGTGGAGTTTTTTCTTCAAGATAATATTCTAGAACGTTTTAAATTCAGGTTGGATTTTTTTAGTTGTGGGTTGATTTTTGTCGTGTTTTATTTGCGCATGACTGTAAGACTATTACGCGGTTTCAATAACTTTGTAGTTGTTGACACTTTAAATTGTAGGGGTTAAAGTAGAGGTCAAACTTGACAAATTTCTCAATTATTTATTAATTTTATGTTTGTTCGAGAGTCACAGGGGGTTTTTCTCTTTGTGCGAGTCATATTCATAAAGAGTCTTTCCTCCTAAGCTACTGTTAATTTTGCTTTAGCTCCCTGTACATTTCGGTAAAGGGATTTTTTTTTATCTACTAGACTGAACAGCCGGAAGCATAAGTTGTAGTGTGAATAAAAAAATTAATAAGCAATTAAAAGCACATTCCACTGCAATATGTACCGTAACAAACACATGTTTTGTTTTGAATGGTTGAAGGAATGGGTACTTTTTATTACTTAAATGTCTATACACAAAACTTTCACTACGGTTTATGCAATACTGCTCTTAAAGTGATAAAACTGAGGGTCTACATTATGTTAAAGGGAGGCAATTTTAACAAAGAATTTAAAATATTACACGTAGAAAATATGGGCAAAAAACTTCATTTATTGGAGTCATTTTAAATTAGTAAATTAAAGAAAACTAACAAGATCCTCAATTATCAATTAGAAATTAATAATAATTCACCCTTACTAAATTTATTTATTTAATATTCAGACAGTCATATATTTTATTTTTCCATAGCGCTTCTTTACATCCCTTTAACATAATGTAGACCCTCAGTTTTATGACTTTAAGAACAGTATTGTATAAACCGTAGTGAAAGTTTTGTGCATAGATATTTAAGTAATAGAAAGTACCCATTCCTTCAACCATTCAAAACAAAACATGTGTTTGTTACGGTACACTTGTGTAAAAATATATCCATAACTTAGTTATATGTCTGATGAAGCTCAGGTTGGAGCGAAACGATCGTTACTGTGTAAAGTAAAAAGTAATGAAATTCATTAAAATTTGTTTTATTTTATCCCGATAATAGTAAAAATTTTATGTAAAATTCTCTACAGATCTGCGGTGAATTACATTTATTTATATATTTAGATTAAGGAATTTTAATATTACGATCAATTACTTAATCACTACATTCTTGTTGTCTTCCAGTATAATTAAAATTAATCTAATTTTTGGAATTTTAATTTAATTCTGTTTAAGTTTTAGTAAACTATTTTCCTTTTCTTTAATTATTTAATGATTTACTATGCTGGGTGATTCAATATCAATTGTCACTATATAGTTTTCTACATAAATTATTAACTTATGCATACTTTTAAGCAAATTGGTCACTTGTAAATTATTTTGAGTATTAATTCCGGCTTTTGGGCCATTTTTTAAATATTGAATTGCTTTATATATTTTTTGTTTGTGTTCTTTCAATATATCTACGCAGTCATTTAATTTTGTTTGTTATTGTACGATATACTAAGTTGTTCAGACATATTTTGACTTGTTATGATATAATAAACCAAATTTTGTTATTGTTATCCAAACCTAGGTGTTATTTCTGTTGATACTATCTGCTTGGTTTCTGTGAATTTATTTAGCTTACCGTCGACAGCTTCTGTGTTAGCTGTACGGGTTGAGATCACAAACACGGTGGCGCTTATTTTAAGAACAACCTCTCCCTAGCTCGCTTAACTGGTTAGCACCACAACCTGAAATCTCCGGGAAATTCGTGTTTGGTAAGTGACAAGTAGAGCAGACCAATTTCCGTACGCGCCATGTGCGCCGATGAGAGGATGATTGTATTGCATCAGAACTAATAAAAAGCATTCAGTATATGTTTGGTACTTGCTTAGACTGCATGTAAGTGTAAGCATACGTAATAAAATGTCGTCGACACATAAATCGAGAAAACGACCGTTGTCAGACGAAGTGAATAAGTTTATTATGGATTTCCTGGACTTAATATACGATGGCTCAAAAATTAAATGTTTAGTGTGCAACACATATCTAATGTGTTGGTCAAAAACACATTGTAAAGAACACGTAAGCAGTTCGAAGCACAATAATAACAAAATTCATCGACAACAGTTTATACATGAACTATGTGTAACTATGATTGTGTGTATACTGCCGTTTACCGTAAGTTTTTTTTTAATCCTCTGTCGTGCACACAATCACTGATTTCATACATTTTCCATTTTATTTATAGGTACATACAACGCTGCTATAATATGTACTATTCTTATTTTCGTGTGTTTATGTATATTACTTTAATAGCAGAAAACCAAATGTATATTTAGTTATTTCTGATAGAATAAATGTCTCTACTTCTATACTTATATCGGTAACAAGCTCATGGTGCGTCTCTATTCTATCGCATATTCTAATATATTACGCATTACACTCCCATACCGGCGCTCATGGCGCGCACGGAAATTGGTCTGCTCTAGTGATAAGTTAATAGGATATTAAGTTGGTAAAGCGCGTAACAACACCTTTATCCCTTTTCAGAAACATTTTGCGTCTAGGATATGGTACTATCGCTGTGTTTGATATCCGGACAATTATATATTTATTTTCACTATAATTAAGCATTGTAATTTGGTTTTTGCATAATTGAGTTGTTGTGTAGGTGACACCATAGTGACATTTATCTGTAACCTCTCACGCAAGATTATGTTATAAAATTACGCTACTGAGTGAATAAACGAAAAAGAAGAATAAACCACAAATATTTGGTTTTATTTTTTTAATATTTTATTGCAGCACAATTTCTGTAAACCTCTTGTAAACGCCAAAGAATCGATGTTATAATATTATGTATAAATTCTGGCGACAGATCATTGCAAAAATTCTCGATCTTGTTAGATAATTCTTGGACATTTTCTGGCCTAAAATTACTCTTGCTCATCGTCTTAACAATATATCCCCACACATTCTCAATTGGGTTCATATTTAGACTTCTAGAATACCACGACAAACACTCTTATAAAATTAATAAGATTTTCATCCTGTTCGAGAGCTGACACGGAGCCTTGTTTTCTGTTAATAACTCCTCAACGCTGCCATTTAATTTTTATATCTGAAGTGGTATTTTTCTAACTGACCATCCTTCTTCTAGTAACGTTATTATTTGAGTTTCAGTTTGAATATTCAAATACGGCATATTAGCTTTATATTTTGACAAACCTGAATATGACACGGACAGATCTGTAAACAGAAACTAGAGGTACATATAACCTATCTACTCTTAAAAAGCTCAATTTAAATCAAACAAATTAAGTGTCCCATTTTCAAATGCCGCAAAAGAACATATCCATTCAATATCAAAATTCTCACGAAGGCCTTCATATCTTGTACGGTAACTGGTTTGCTGATTTTATTTTTCATTGCAACGTAATGCTTAGTTTTTTCACCTGGTACATCACAAATATTTTCATAAAAAAATTTAAAAAATAAGGAAGCTGGATATTATTGTTACTATTATTATTATTATTGTTATTATTATTATAATGATTTGTTATTATTATTATGTTTAGTATTTAACGTCCTCCTCGAAGTTCATTGCTACCTTGTATACATATTGCAACGTTATTGGTATTCCACTTACCTAAAATATCATATTATTTTTCTTATATTCAAGAGTCTATGGATTGTCTGCTAACGCTCGTAATTGACTTTAATTAATGAACGAAACATGAAAGAATGACGATTTTAGGTTATTTATTAAGTCTAGCCGATATCCGTAATAAAAAGGAAATCGATTGACGCTTAACGTCATCTTAACTATTCATTACAGTTTCCAACCGAGAGTCGATTTTATTGCACCGATTTTAACGAGGGATATTGAAAAATTAACGTCTCAAGGATGATCGTCATCATTCAATAGAGCCTATGACATTATTCAGTTTTATGAAGCACATACATCACGTGACGGAGTGAATAATCCACGTTTAACTATTCGGTCGGTTTAATGTTGGTAATAAAAGTCCGTGCCCTCATCGGTTGCCCTCTGGGAGTCGGTCTTCGGGTATTCCGGTGGGGTCGCGACCTCGGGTCCTCACTAGTTCACCACCTACAAACTCTCCACTATAGTGGTTTTGCTCTGTTAGTCAGGGTTCGTAGTCGAATTTCGTTTAAGCACTTTTGCACAACTTTCCTCTCTTCGGGGTTGTCATATTTTATTAGTTTCTCTTTTTCATCTCATTCGCTCGTCTTCTATCTTTGTTACCTATTCACCTGACCGCAGCTTGTACCTCGAACGGCGCTAAGGTGAAACGAGAAAAGCAGAATACGTGATTTGAAACGTAAAGACGAAAAAGGGAATCATTATTTTTTTATATTTTAGTTTCCTTTAAACGGAAATTTTAATTAAATGCGCTTTAAATTTTATATATATTGTTCGTACTTACTTTAAATTAGGTACGTGAACCTGTAAGAAACGAACAGGCTTAGTGAAACAGGGCACTAATCAAGAAAATATAAAATAAGAAAACAATATTACTTCCGCGGTATTCCTTGCTTCCATTGCTCCCCGATTGTGACAGTATAAAGAACATCGTATTTTTTTTTTAAATTCAGAGCGGTATTGTATACGAAGTACTACGTAATATAGGAAACTTGAGGTCCTTCGAAATATTTAAGACAATACCTACTGCTAAAGATAGAACATTTATGCAAATCGAACACCTTAGATTATACCAAGGAGCGGCAACTATAGAAGGTACTCACCTTCTTCTGAAACCTTTGGAGTATTTTTAAATTGAACGTGGTAGCTGACCCCTACAGCTGGATCCATAGGTACAAATAGGTCAAATTATGGATTTGTAATGAAGGAGTTCATTTTATAATGTTACTAGCATTGCCCCGCCGTTTCACCCACGTAGATACCGATCTCGTGGCAGTGGAAAGTCTACTAAGTCGGACTATAGATTTATAGTCACAGAAAATAATAAGTAATGGAATAGGTTATGTTTGTATGATGACATGTGAATAAAATGGTACACTGCAAACAAAATGAATATGGCCATCGCTATACTACTACATTATATTATAACATTATTTTCTTTAGATTGACATTTTTAAATTCGTTATATCTTTTGAATGGAATGTCCGATTTTAATAATTTAAAAAGTATTTTACTGGTATTGAAATGGTCTTTAATAAAATATCATTTAATAGGATAAGGAATAATACAGAGGTATGGATAATATGGTTTGATTATAATTATTGTCGGCACTTTTATTAACTTTTAAAATGTAAAAAAGTAGTTATAGTGGCATAACTACAGTAGCCGGACTTTTTTGTAGATATTAATACGTTCTATAATACTGTAGAACAATTTTTTGTTCTATCAACAATAGTTTCCGCAGCGTACGCGATGACAGATTTTTTGTGACTAATTTTTTCACACCTTGGGTTACATTAATGCATTTTTATTGGGGATCCCTTTTTTTTTGAAAATGTAATATAGCCTATGTCACTCAGTGAAAATGCAGCTTTCTAATGGTGAAAGAATTTTTGAAATCGGTCCAGTAGTTTTTGTGTGAAAACATTACAAACATACATACAAAAACACAAATGTTTCCTCTTTATAATATTAGTTTAGATAATTGACAAATGTCAGGTTGACATTTGTCAATTCTAAATATTTAAAATACTGGTCCTCCAAGTATGGGGGTGGAGTCGTAAGGCCAGCAACCTTACATTCGGAAAACATTTGAGAACGTTAAAAAACCCGAAGTAATAAGCCTCGAATATCGGACAAATATAATAGTAGACGAAAACAGCAACGACAATGGACTGTGAATTTAGGCATATGGAACATACAAGGCATAAGAAATAAGCAGAAAGAAATTATGTTAGAATTTATCCAACGTCGCATCGATATAGCAGTCCTCTCAGACACAAAGAAAAGGAAAGCGGAAATGAAAACATCAACGATTTTGTACGTTTATATACTTGAGTAGCCAAACACGAAAAAGCAAAGGCTGGTGATCCATACTAATTCATAAAAAACTAAAAAAATACATTAAATCTTGGGAACCAATGAACGAACGTATAATTAAAATAACGATGCTAGTGAGGGAAAGATTTAGAGCAATTCTCGGTGTATACGCGCCAAACAACGATGCTTTAGTTCATGTCAAGGACCAGTTTAGAGATACTCTTAGAAATATAATCGATCAAATCCCATGTAGTGATAAGAGCATCATAGGAGGAGATCTAAACGGTTGAGTCGGAAGACAAAGAAATAGTAACGTAGTAGACAAACATGGGGAAGAAACAGTTAACGATAACGGTAACAGAGTAATAAATATCTGTGACCAGTTCGACCTGATGATTACTAACACCTTTTTCGCGCACAAAGATATGCGTAAATATACTCGGTATCAACAAACAAGAGGACTTAAGTCAATTATGGATTATCTCATTGTTCAACAAAATTCCCAAATCAAGGTACCAGATGTTAGGGTGAAGAGTGGTGCGGAGTAAGGATCTGATCACCGCTTACTGGAATCGAAAATATATATTCCGTTTGTGGCATCTCATTTATCAACTAACACCGACAACTTCACTGAGAATAAGTTAGAACACGACAAAGTATAAGCTAAAAAGCTTTGAACATGACTGTACCAAATATTTATATGCCATGAGATTAGAGCAAAAATTAATTGAAACTGAACGAACAACAGAAGAAGAATATGATCATATAAAAACATGTATTCTTGAAGGTGCAGACGAGGCTGTTGGAATAATGCAGATGACTTTACCAAAAACTTCTTGAAAAGAATGACGTCGTGACAAGAGAAGAATACAGAAGAGCAAACAGGGAGGTAAAAAACGAAGTCATTCAGAAAAAGAATCAATCTTGGAAAAAAAAGTGTGAGTACATAGAACAACAAATAGGAGGAACCCGAAGCTCAGAAGCTTGGAAGACCATAAAATCGGTAAAAGCATGAAACGAACAAGGATTTAACTTGAACAGCACATAAAAAAAGACTGAATACATTACTTCGAAAGACCTTTCGGAAGTATAACGCGCTGAATTTCTGGGAGAAAAATACAAAATAGGTAATTTAACTCATATAGATCTTTAATTAAAACAAGTAAAACAATCCATAAAAGACACAAAATTGAGAAAATCTCCTGGACCTGGAAGGATACACCCGTAACTTATAAAATATAATAATAATAATAATAATAATATCCTTTATTTCAACACAAATTTTCTTTCAAATTACATATATGAAAATAACAAAACAGAGAGAGAGAAGAGCCAAAAAAAAAAGTGCCGAAACCTTAAGGCGTGGTTCAGATCGACGGAAAAGAATTTCCGCCGCCTGTTCTTCCACCAAAACCTTTATGCCCACGATCACTAACAAAAAAAAAAAGTTTGCCAATTATGTGAACACAACATTTAGATAAATAAGACATTTCTTGCTACTCGTATGTATGTTCTATGTACTTGCTTATCTTTTGTCAACCATGCATTTTTATCTTGAATTACATTTTTATAATACGTTCTTTTTAACATAGAGAGTCAGTCAGTAAATAGCATTAGTAAGAAACACATGTAAATTTTATATAATAATAAAAAATCTTTTAAAAAGTCAGTGCCTTAATTGAAACAAATAATTGGCGCAGTCAGTCGGATTTTGTCGAATATTTGTATCGAACAAGTATTTCGTATTTACGATTAATCGGCAATCCAGTGTGAAATTTGGAAGTTAGTATCTGAAGTGGCTCATACATCGAGATACAGTTCATCGTGAACCTGCTGAAGATCTATCTCCAAATCATACGAAGAACAGAAGAAAATCGTCCTTTCTTGCGAGAAGAAGTTCAAGAAAACAGACAAAAATCGCTGGACCCTTGTAACGGACTCTCATAATTAAGATGAAAACGGCGCTGACTCTACTAATGTGAATACGATTATTGTATTATATGTCGCTAGAAAATTTATTTAAAAATTTACAAATATCGTCTCAAACTGACTCAGACGAAAATACAAATTTAAAAATATTAGAAAAAAATAATTTACACGACAATACTATTCAAGAAAATACAAGTAATATTAAAATTACTAAAATGGTAAATAATTTCAAACCAGAGTATTTAAATACAGTACCAGAGTTTGATGATAACCCAATTGAACTAAGTAGATTCATAGCAACATGTGAAACTTTAATTACTCATTCTTATAATGATAACGAACCAGATAATTTTCAAAATATTTATTTACTTCACTCATTGATAGGTAAATTAAAAGGAAATGCAGAACTTGTCGTCAATATATAAAGTGTTACCACTTGGGACGAATTAAAACAAACTTTAACTAGGAATTTTGCGGATCAAAGAGATGAAATATGTCTTAATAGAGATTTAATTTTAATGAGGCAATCACCAAACGAGAAACCTCATCAATTTTTTGATAGATGTTTACAAATTTTAAATTTATTATGTTCATATATTGATATGCATGAAACAACTGAAGAAGGAAAAGTATTAAAACGTGATTTATATAATAAGTTAACTTTAAAAACATTCTTAGCCGGATTAAAAGAACCATTAGGAACAAATATTCGTTGCATGAAACCTAGTAGTTTAAACGAAGCGTTACAATTTATTAATCAGGAAGAAAATATACATTATTTTCAAAATTTAACAGGTAAAACGCAAATTAAGCAAAATTTTACACAAATAAGACCGACAAAGACCTTTCATTCAACAAAATTCAAATTTTCAACGTCCTTATTTTAATCCAAATTTTAGCAATCAAACACGTAATACTAATCAATTCCCTTCACAACCTATTCCTATACAACTGAGATCAAATGTTACACATCAGAGATTTTTTACAAACTCGCAAGTATTTAAACAACCACACCAAAAACCAAACCAAAACGTATTTAGACCCGGTCAACATAAAAATTTACCAACACCTACTCCTATGAGTGTTTCGACCAGGCAAACTAATAATTATTCGAGACCATTAACCCAAAACTCGCAAAGAAATTTCAATTCTGAACAACTTTACAATACTTACGTAAACGACGTAGATGAGACATCCGATATTAATTATGATTTTCAGAATTCAGAATTAATTCCCGAAATTTCTGATTCAAATAATGAAGAATTTTTAGAAGATTCACAAACGGCAAACGATAACATTGACGAGTCATATTATCATGAAAATTTTCACAAACCCCCTCAAACAACCGATCAAACGTAAAACCCCATATTATATCTTTTAATACCACTAATGAAAGTGAATTACCATATATAGTACTACCCGAACCTAATTTAAAATTTTTAATAGATTCTGGCTCTACTAAATCTTTCATCGATCCAGATCTTGCTTATAAATTTTATTCTAATTATATATATGATGATCCTTTTATAGTTTCAACAGTATTTCAGAAGTCTGCTCATAAATATAGTATGTTCATGCCAGCTTCAAATTTATTTGAATTACCACAACAAACCAAGTTAAAATTTCATTTATTTAAATTTCATAACATTTTCCATGGACTAATTGGATTAGATAATCTAAAATTATTACAAGCCAATGTAGATTTTGCATCAGGTATTCTTAAAACACCGTATGCACAAATAAATGTACAATATCAAAAATTAAAAAATGATTTAAACCTTGTAACGGTTAATGCACGCACAAAACAAATAATCAAAATAAAAGCGAGTATTAAAAATGGCGAAATAATAATACCATATCAAAAGATTCATAATTGTGAAATTCCCGAATGTTTAATGATAGCAAATAACGGCATAGCTATTACTACAATTTTAAATAATACGACAAAACCAATAACATTAAATTTTTCTGAACCAATTAGAGTAGAACCATTTATTCGAAAAGAAATACAAGAAATAAATTTAAACAATTTTGATAATATTCCAAAACAAAATTTTAATTTTTCAAAAATTCGCACAAATCATTTAAATTCAGAAGAAAAATTTAAATTGAAAACTTATACAAAGATTACTCTGATATATTTTATGTTGAAAACAGTAAATTAACTTTTACAAACCAAGTCACCCATAAAATTCGCACAAATGATGAAATACCTATTTATACAAAAAGTTATAGATATCCGTTTATTCATAAAGAAGAAGTTGAAAACCAAATTAAGAATATGTTAGATCAAAATATTATTAGACCAAGTCATTCACCCTGGTCATCCCCTATTTGGATAGTTCCAAAAAAGGTTGATGCATCTGGCAAACAAATAATGGCGAGTCGTCGTCGACTACTGTAAACTTAATGAAAAGACAATCGACGATAAATATCCTCTACCAAACATTACCGATTTACTTGATAAATTAGGTAAATGTCAATATTTTTCAACTCTAGATTTGGCTATTGAGATGCACGAACAAGATATACCTAAGACAGCTTTTAACACAGAAAGCGGACATTTCGAATTCCTCAGAATGCCATTCGGTTTAAAGAACGCGCCCGCTACCTTTCAAAGGGTAATGGACAATATTTTACGTGGTATTCAGAACGAACATTGCCTAGTATATTTAGATGATATAATTGTTTTCTCTACATCATTACAAGAACATATTAATAGTTTAAAAACAGTGTTTCAAAGACTTAGAGAAACAAATTTCAAAATTCAATTAGACAAATCTGAATTTTTAAGAAAGGAAGTAGCATATCTTGGCCATATTGTTACTCCTGAAGGCGTAAAACCTAACCCAAATAAAAATTTTGCAATAAAAAACTATCCTATTCCCAAAACGACAAAACAAATTAAAGGATTCTTAGGATTATTAGGTTACTGTAGACGTCTCATTAACAATTTCGCAAAACTAACAAAGCCTTTAACTAAATGTTTGAAAAAGGGTGCTACAATAGTGCACAATGACGAATTTAAGTCCTGTTTTGAAACTTGTAAAAATCTTTTGATGAATGAACCCATCCTGCAATATCCGAATTTTAGCCAACCACTTAATTTAACAAACGATGCTAGAAACCTATCGTTAGGTGCTGTGTTATCACAAGGACCTCTTGGGAAAGATTTACCCGTTGCGTACGCCTCACGTACACTAAACGAATCTGAACAACGATATAGCACGATTGAAAAGGAATTATTATCAATCGTATGGGCTACCAAATATTTCAGACCATACCTTTTCGGCAGAAAATTTAATATAATTACCGACCACAAACCCCTACAGTGGTTGTTCTCTCTGAAAGATCCTAATTCGAAATTATTAAGATGGCGAATAAAACTAGAAGAATTCGATTATTGTATAACGTATAAAAAAAGGTAAATTAAATACTAACGCAGATGCTCTTTCACGTATAGAAATTTATACCAAAGAAACAAACAACTTTTTCGAATACATCGAACAATTTAATAAAGACTTCAATGTATCTAATAATAATCAAAATGAACCACCCGATAATATTTCTTTAATAGCTCAACCGGACGAACAAGCAAATGATTACGCTTTAGATTTAGATGACGTCACTGCTCATTCAAATCAAGAACAAAACCCTATTATTGATATTCAAATATCAGAGACACCAGTAAATTACGGCTCAAATCAAATAATTATAAACACAGTTGCTCATAGTCCTGCAAAGGCTAAAATAACTAAATTGTTTGAAGATAAACAACGAATATATGTTCAAATTTCTAAAAATAATTTCGAAGATGATGTTTTAAAATTTATAAAAGAATATATAACTTCAAAAGTTAATTATCACTTATATTTTGAGAACCCTGATATTTATTAACCTTTTTGTAATGTTTTACATAAACTCTTTATTTGGCCTTCACTAAAATTTAAATACTGTACAATTAAACTTATAGATGTCATTGATAAAAACGATATTAAAGAAACTATCCAAAATTACCACGAAGGAAAAACTAACCACCGCGGTATAGAGGAAACGGAACAACAAATTAAGAAATTATATTATTGGCCTCACATGCGAAAGTCAATACAAACATTTATTAATGAATGTGAAATTTGCCAACAATGCAAATATGAACGAAATCCCATAAAAACAAAAATGAAAATTACACCAACACCATCAAAACCATTTGAAGTAATTCATTTAGATACTTTTACATTACAAGGAACCAAATTTTTAACTATAGTTGATGCATTTTCAAAATACACTCAAGCGTATAAACTATCATCTCTTTTTCCAACAGAAATTATCGACAACTCAATCTCATTTTTCTCACATCATAGTATACCAAAACTAATAACGACTGATAATGGCGGAAAGTTTAAAAATACTATCATGAACGATTTACTAAAATTACACAAAATCGAAATTCATTTTTGTTCTCCCAATCATCCACAGTCAAACGGTTTAATTGAGCGATTCCATTCAACAATAATTGAACATATACGATTGTTAAATGCTCAAGGATTTCAACAGTACAATCGAAAATGATATATGCCTTATTAGCATACAATCATTCGATTCATTCCTTTACTAAATATCGACCGATAGATATAGTAAACGGTCATATTGACGAAAGCAATGTATTCAATATAGATTTAACTCAAATGTTACTTAGTAATTACATACATGAACACAGAGAAAAAACAAAGTTACTCTATTCAAAAATTAACGAAGATCTTATAGAAAACAAAACGAAATATATTACTAAGGTAAATCAAGAACGTGATGACCCAAATTTATTTGAACCTGAAACTAAAGCTTATGTGAAAAAACAAGCACGACAAAAATTGGCAAATAAATTTAATAAGCCAACAGTAATAAAACAAATAAATGAAGGACAAAATACAATTTCTACACCTGAACAGCCTAAAGTACACACAGATTATCTCAAACGACCCCTTAAGAAAACTTATAATTTTAGCACTTCAAATACTCTTTTATATATAATCTATACATAAGTACTTTTAATATATTATTAAAACATATTATTATTATATTACTATCATTTCAGAATTAATATTGCCTTCGCCTTCGAAGATAAAATTACGATGAAAAATCTGGAAAATAATCCAGGAATTATACCATTGAAATTAGGAACAGCAAAAGTTCAAGAATATACACATAAATTGATACACTATTATGATCTCGATCCTTTAATAATTGAAATTAATAAATTAGACGAGCTACCAGCAAATTTAATGAACAATCCTTTTCTTAAATTAAATCGTACAATTACTGTAATAAATTATTTGAACATTTTAAACCTAACGAAATATCAAGCTACACATAACTTAAATGAAATTATTCCTCCGACACATAGAGTTAAAAGAGGTATAGTTGAATGGTTAGGTACAATCTTCAAAGCAATAGCAGGAAACTGACGGAAAAGGATACGATAAATTAATAAGAGAACTTCAAGATAATCAAATGAAGTTAGCATCTAATATTGTGAAACAAAATTCCATTTCATTAAACATAATTAATAAATTCAATGAGTCAATAAGACAAATATCACATAATGAACAAATATTAAAATTTAAAGTTTTACGTATTGCTGCGATTCTAGAACAACATATTGATAGTCTTGGTACTATAATAATAACAGAAACTTTAAACGAATTTATCAATCTATACGAAATAATTAATTCTATTTTACAAGAAATACAGAATTCAATTACGTTTTCAAAATTAAACATTCTACATCCCAGTGTTATAAGAAATGCTGATTTATATAATATAATGATTGTTTTACAAAAACGAATTAAACAAGAACAAATTCCATTTGCTATTACTCTTGAGAATATAGGAATCTTGAAAAGTATTATAAAAGTCGAATGTTATGTTTCAAACAATAGAATAACTTACTTATTAAATCTACCTGTCATGTATCCCAATGTATTTGATTATTATCATCCCTACTCAATTCCAGTATTTATCGATGGTCAATTTAAGACGATACTTACTCAAAATAAATATTTATTAAAAAATGAATTTTATTATACATTTCTAAGCGATAGTTGTACAATGATCAAATCACAATATTACATTTGTGGAAAAACACAACTTTATGAAATCAAGGATCACAATCCATGCGAAATACAGTTGTTAAATTCTAAAAATTTTTTAATTACAAAATTTTTAATAATTCAACTCGAAAATTCAATTTTATGGATTGGTATATTTCCGAAGAAAGAAACTATTAAATTACATTGTAAACAACAAGAAGAAACTTTTAAAGTAAATGGTACATATTTAATAGAAATTCCAGTCGAATGCGGAATTAGTACAGCTCGTGAAGAAATAATAAATACAGAATATGTAAACAAATATTCTCCAATACTGTTTCCAAAATTAGAAACAGAAAACAATTTTGTATCAGACACTAAAATAAAAGTCGATATTAAAAATGTTAGACTTGATGATTTGCAAGCTATTCAAGATCAAACATACGAAAATCAAACAAGAATAACTTTCAGCAGAATTTCAGGACATCCCAATTTATGGACAATACTCATTTATATATTGATTTGTATAATTTTTATATTTATATGTTATAAGAAATTGGAAAGCAGAAATTGTTTCAAGAAAAAAGAAGAAAATAAATCAAGAGGAAAGAAGACAGAAAATTCTACCAGGGATATCATGTTGCCGAACGTTCAACGTACTCGTGAAGCTGCGTAGTTGAAACTTCGCTGGGAGGAATTATGTGAACACAACATTTAGATAAATAAGACATTTCTTGCTACTCATATGTATGTTCTATGTACTTGCTTATCTTTTGTCAACCATGCATTTTTATCTAAAATTACATTTTTATAATACGTTCTTTTTAACATAGAGAGTCAGTCAGTAAATAGCATTAGTAAGAAACACATGTAAATTTTATATAATAATAAAAAATCTTTTAAAAAGTCAGTGCCTTAATTGAAACAAATAATTTGCCTAGTCTAACTTAAAAATAATATTCTGCTAATTCTACATAATAATAATAAAATAATAACATAAATACATAAAAAAATAAAAAATAAATAAAACAAACGGTATGCAAATACAGCAATATGCAATAAACAATAAAGCCTGTACATCTAGTCACGCGTTCTGAACCTTCTGTACGCGAGCTCGATCAGCACTATCCAAGCAAGGGCCATAGATTGTGGACACAAAATTAAACAGCGACAAGACAAGACTCTCGCATAACATGGTTTTAGTACGGATGTCAAAAGTTGATCGATAAGGATACAATATTTTGAGATTGGCATAGGCTGACTGAATAATTTTTGAAAGATGTTTCTTGTATCGGAAGGTGTTATCAATGATTAAATCTAGGTTTTTTGCCGAATCAACTAACGACACTTCTGCATTATTAATCTTGATCATGATTTGTTCTTTGATGTTCTGAATTAATGCAGGGTTATCAAACAAGACGACAGTGGTCTCTTCCGGGTTGATCATTAGTGCATGATTCTGCGAAAATGATTGTATGCGCTCTAAGTCGTGATTAATCTTATCAATAGCAACTCGAACATCGTTTTTGTGAAACCAACTTAGAGCTGGGTATCATCAGCATACATTTGCACCTGGCAGTGTTTGACACATTTGTGTAAGTGGCTGGCATAAATGGAGAAAAATAAAGGGCCAAGCATTGATCCCTGTGGAACATCACTTGTCACAGGCAATGGTGATGATACGTCGCCACGCAACGTTACGCACTGATATCTTTCCGAGAGGTACGAAAGTACCAGACCGAAGGCACCACTGCTGAACCCGAGATGATAAAGAATAGCCAATAAAATGTCATGGTTAACAGTATCAAACGCCTTACTGTAATTTAGCATAACCAATAGAGACATAGCGTTATAATTTCTAGATCTGAGAATGTCATCTGTGACCTTCAAAAGTGTAGTAGTACAACTATGATTAATTCGGAAACCGGATTGACACTGACGGAGCAAATCAAAAGCTTGCAGATGTTCAGTGATTTGTGTATTTAGTATTTTTTCCAAGACTTTGCTTAGAACAGGCAATAAACTGATAGGTCGAAGGTCACCGATGTTAGTAGCGTTCACATTCTTAGGTATAGGGATTACAAGTGATTTTTTACCGGAAAAACGCTTTCTGTTATGCAACAATTTATTAAATGGGTTATGTATGGAAGCGCATACGGTATGAGCAATCTCAGCATGTGAATGCCAATGCCATCACTACCGACAGCAGTACTCTTAATACTTAAGATAAATCGAAACACGACATTCTCGTCGACAGGGTGAAATACGAAAGTATTTTTTAGGTCCGGAGAAGTATTATGTAATTATTAATACATTCCAGAAAATTTCCAGAAACGAGGGGTTTGTTGTTAATGAACCCAGCGTTAATCAAGTGCGGATTTGAGAATTCATATGAAAACTCATTTTTCTTTTTCCTTCCAATATTTAACTGGTTATGTTCGCGCGAAGGAGATTTACTGTTCCTATTATAAGACAAATGTTGAAAATAAGCTATCTTTTCATTTCTAATCGCCAATGTAGTATAATTTCGGAGTTGTTTGTAATAAATCCAGTGAGACTCCAGTTTGGTTCTCCTAAATTTACTCTTAGCATCGTTGCGTAACTTCTGCTGAAAGTTTAATATTTTCAGTTATCCAAGGTTTATGAGGTTTCGTAATTTTTACCGTTTTAAGGGGAGCATGAGCGTTGAATAGATTATGAATTACACGATTGAAGTAATCCAGTTTGTCATTTAGAGTCATAAAAAACATGTGATTGAAGGGAATAATGGTTAAATCTTTCATGAAGAGATCGTAATTAAAGCTCAAGTAATCTCTGAAAGTTTGAAATTTCGGTGTGTTAACAATCTCAGGTTTAGAAAACCTACAGTAGAGGATGTCGTGGTCTGATAAGTCGCATGAAATTACACCACTTTCGACCAAGTCCGACTCATCGGAGATAATAATTAAATCAAGCAAGGTAGCAGTGGTGAGAGTTACTCGAGTAGGTTCCATTATTATTTGTTTCATGTCTAAGGTATCAAACATATGTGAAACTCGCTGCCTCAAAGGTAAATTTTCATTTAAAAAATCGACATTAAAGTCACCCATGTAATAGACCGACTCAGCATTGAGCCTGCTTGTAAGCAACCAATCCTCCAATTCGTTAAAGAAAATTGATGAACAGAAATTAGGGGGTCGATAAACACACCCAATTATCGAGTGTACATTATAGATGCAGCAAGATAACCATATTTATTCAATGTGTTAGTCGTCCAAATTGATAATATTACAGCGAATATTTTCTCTAACGTAAATACCCACCCCGCCGCCAATGCGATTCTCGCGGTCGTGTCTGTAAAAATTATAATTGTGTAGTATTTTAAGAGTGTCATCAGGAATCCTTGGAGACAGCCAAGTTTCGGTTAAGCATAAAACATCAATAGAATTCCCAGCCAATACATCGATCACACTATCAATTTTAGGGAGCAATGATTTAATATTAAGATGAGCAAAAGTAAGGCCCGCGAAAGACATGCTCTCAACCATCAATGACCAAACATACAGGCTTACTACATCTATATAATTTAGAAATATTAAAATACCAAGATATTCATTTTACACATTGTATAATAATATTACAATACTGAATGATCTATACAACAACAAAAAGCATCAGTTCTGTGTACCAAATTAACAAGAAAAGAAAGAAAGAAAATGAAAAAGTAAGTATATTTATAAGAAAATAGAAAAACAAAAAGCAACAAGAAAAAAATAATAAAATAAGTAAACAAGCTATGCAAATTTATTACAAAAGGTCGGCTCACTCGATATCTATGGGCGCCGGGTGCTTCAGAGTTTTTCTATATCTTCCACAGATTTAATTAAGTATGTTTTATTACTACACTTACAGTAAATTTTCCCGTCGTTTGTCCAGGAGCTATTAGCGGGAGATCGGCTTTGCAGTCCTTTCCAAATAGCCATGTTCATCGGCGTAAGATCTTCTTTGATAATGATTTTTTTATTACCTTTCAATTTACGCTTATTATTAAAAATTAATTTTTTTACTGTTCTTCGTGTAAAACGGACAATTATTGGCTTAACACCACTTTCCTTGCCTTTCAGTCGATTTGCTATATCTATATCGGAGGAGGAAATATTAATATTCAGCTTCTCTTTGCACACTTTTATTACGGTTTCGTCTGTGTTTTCACCAGGCTCCTCATTAACACCGAATATTCGGAGATTATTAATGCGCGAATATTGTTGGACATGGTTTAATTCACTTTTCATGTTGTTTACCTCGGATTTCAGTTGGCCTACCTCCTCTGTCAACTGCTTGGCTTTTTCGTCAAATTCGAGTTGCAACTTAATACATATTTTATCACTAATTTTAGTGATAAATTCATCAGAGAGCAGTAGTTGTTCTAAAGCTATTTTGATACCCCTATCAAAATAGCTTTCATCTTCAACGCCAGATAGATTAGTTCTATTTCTTAATTTGTAATCCATTGTGGAAAATAATAAAAACTAAAATTTATTAGAGCAAGCGCGCACACGTCTGCTCGATATCGGAATTGACCTGAATATAGACCTGAAAAGCTGCTAAAAATACTAAAGTCTTATTTGAAAGGTGCTTAAATGGCGAAGAAACACCGACTGAATGAAGAACTTCCTATATATCGACTATCCATAAAAAAGGTTCAGAAGGCGATCTCAAGAATTACCGGGGTATAGCAGTCATTTCAACAATAGGAAGAATATATTTCAGTATTCTTAGAGACTTAATTGAAGAAGACATTGAAGGTCAGCAACCAGAGGCACAAGCGGGATTCCGAGCGGGAAGATCTACGACGGACAACCTTTTTACTTTGAAAATATCATTAGAGAAGTGAACACAGTGAAATAGAGAAAGACATATAGCTTTCATTTATCATGAAAAAGCTTATGACAGTGTCCCAGTACAACAGTTATGGAAAACAATAGAAAAGCTCGACATTAGACTAACATTAATTACGGTCGTTCAACAATATTACAAAGAAAATTATGCTGTAATCAAAGTTGGAACATAATTGACTGAATCCTTTAACACCACAAAGGGACTCAGACAAGGGTGTTGTCTGTCTCCTACCTTATTCAAAATATATCTAGACCAAGTTGGTGATGATATCTTATTCACTTTCCTTTTCGCAGATGATCAGGTAGTAATCGCAAAGGGCGAGCAAGATTTGAATTATATGGTTAGAAAGCTGAACGAAGAGTATACACTAGCGGGACTAAATCTGAGTGTGAATACCTCATTGTAGGCAGCGATAAAAACGACAACCTACCTTTTGAAAATGAAACAATAAATAACGTTGACAAAGTTAAATATTTAGGAGTAATTTTCAAGGAAAAACTATTGGAGCACTCAATTCCATACTTTGGGAAAAAGCCATTAGACGAGGCACAAAACTTCGTATTTACAACTCAATTGTTAAGAGTATATCAATATATGGTTCAGAAGTATGGAATTTTAGTAAAACTAATAGAAGGAAACTGCTGGACACAGAAATGGAATTTTTAAAGAAGAAGCTGTCGAATATTGAAACTCGAAAGGATAAGAAATATAGAAATAAGAAGGAGGATGAAAATCGAGAGGGACATTATTGGCGATATACAGAAAAACAATTGACTTGGTTCGGACACACAAAAAGAATGAATAAGACGAAATGGCCAAGGAAAGTGTTGGAATGGATACCTACAGAAAAGCGAAAGAGAGGAGACCAAGAAGAAGTCGGAGAGATGACACTATGATGAAACTATGGATGCAAGAAGTTTAGAGGAAGACATGTGTTAGGACAAAAGCATATAGAAACTGGGGACGGAGAGATGGCGATAGCCGCAGATAACTCGTATATATATATATATATATATATATATATATATATCCCTCACCATGGGGATCTCGCTTATTATTGGAGATATAAAGTATAGGTTTAAATTTGGCAAAGTTGTTAAATTTTGTGTTTGTTATAAATCCGTAAAGAAAATAGACCTGTGGCAAATGACCTTCGTTATTTAAGAAAAAAACGCGAAAACCCCATTTTCTTCTTTTACCTGTAGCACCAACATTTGGCCTTGTAGAGAAAAAATAAAAACACATCCTTGTGGCCATTTCTAAACCTCTATCCAGTGGTGTACTCTTAAATTTTTATACGACGTTTCGTTTCTTACTGGCCATCATCAACTATCTAATTTCTTATAGGCGCCATATTGGATTTAGACATCTTCAGAAAGAGTTTTTTTTTCTGATTTCAACCATGTACAATATGCTGACTAAAGTTTTTGACATTAGGTTTTATTTGAAAGAATAAATTATAAGATTAAATAAGGTAGCCATGGAATTTCAATCTGTCAAACATTTCATTTATTGCTCATTAATAATACAAAAATGTCATACACTAACGAAGAGAAACGAGATATGATAAGTATTTTTTATTATTCGAACAGAAATTCAACAGTAGCGAGTACAAGATATGTATCTACAATTATATCTAGAACGACAACAGCCTCATCGTACCATTTTTCTAGATCTCGACAGAAATTTGGTCGAGAATGGATCGTTTACTAAGCCGCGTAATGGTCAAAACAACAGGAATTTAAATGAAAATCGACAAGATATTTTACAAATTGTAAATTAAAAGCGTGTTTTCAAATTTCATGTTAATCTTGTATTTTTATAGATAAATAATAATCCATCAATTTCTACACGCGAAGTAGCGTCAGAATTAAATTTGTGCCAGTCCAGAGTTTGGAGAACTTTACATAAAAATAGGTTTAAACCATACAGGATCCATGTTAGTCACTCTTTACTGCCTGGAGATAATTTGAGAAGGCTAGAATATTGTAATTGGTTAATGGGAAGGATAGAAAATGACGAAAATTTTTTAAGCAAAATCATCTGGTCAGATGAAACAAAATTTACAAATTCTGGAATGTTCAACAGAAATACGGAGCACTATTGGGCAGTCCAAAATCCCCGACAAAACAGGGCTAGAAGACCACAACATCGTTTTGGAATAAACGTTTGGATGGGTATTTTGGCAAATCGTCTCTTAGGACCAGTTATGTATGAAGAACATTTAAATGGAGAAAGATATTTAAACATTTTACGTACATACGTATCTGACTATCTTGACGACAATATCCCATTAAATCAATTACAATATTTATGGTGGCAACAAGATGACGCACCGGCACACAATGCAGCTGTTGTTAGAAATTTCTTAAATCAAGAGTTTGCAAACCTTTGGATTGGAAATAGGGGAGTTGTTGAATGGCCTGCGAGATCACCTGATTTAAGTCCGCTAGATTTTTTTTTATGGAGATATGTTAAAAATAATATTTATAAAGTAGATGCGCCACAAAACATTGAAGAATTACGAGAGAGACTTCAGAATGCCTTCGATGCAGTTCCTAGAAGAACTATACAAAGGGCAGTACAAAATGCCAGAAGGCGTGCCCAATTGTGCATTACCGAAGATGGCCAGATAATTGAACATTTACTGTAATTGTTTATTGTTTACTTTTCTATGTAGTTTTATTAATGTTTTTGTTATCTTGTACTCGCTACTGTTAAATTTCGTTTCGAAGAATAAAAAATACTTATCATATCTTGTTTCTCTTCGTTAGTGTATGACATTTTTGTATTATTAATGAACAATAAATGAAATGTTTGACAGATTGAAATTCCAAAGGCTATGTACCTTATTTAATCTTATAATTTATTCTTTCAAATAAAACCTAAACCTAAAACCTAATAAAACTTTAGTCAGCATGTGGTACATGGTTGAAATCAGAAAAAAAACTCTTTCTGAAGATGTCTAAATCCAATATGGCGCCTATAAGAAATTAGATAGTTGATGATGGCCAGAGAGAAACGAAACGTCGTATAAAAATTTAGAGTACACCACTGGATAGAGGTTTATAAATGGCCAGAAGGATGTGTTTTTTGATTTTTTGATTTTTTTCTCTACAAGGCCAAATGTCGGTGCTACGGGTAAAGGAAGAAAATGGGGTTTTCGCGTTTTTTTTTTAAATAACGAAGGTCATTTGTCACAGGTCTATTTTCTTTACGGATTTATAACAAACACAAAATTTAACAACTTCGCCAAATTTAAATCTATACTCTATCTCCAATAATAAGAGAGATCCCCATGGTGAGGGCCGAAAATGAATCAGCCTGTATATATATATATATATATATATATATATATTCGATGTTTATAAGAACCTAAGGTTTCTTAATTATTTTATTAGCCGTATAATTATAATAAATAAAAAGTTATTTTTCGATTTTAGCGACCATTAATGAAATAAACCAAATTTATTTGTGAAAAAATGACGTTTTGACCTTTATTTATTTCCGGTCTTTGTCAAGTTCCATATAGAAACTGTAAAGGAACACAAAAATATGTTTTAATACTATTTTATGTGAAATTTGTAAACTAAAAACTCACCAATTGTTCTATTTGTGAATAAATGTTTTCAAATGCACACACTATCTTAAATTATATACTTCAAAAATTTGTTTGTATTTTAAAAAACACATCAAGCAATATTTAAACACAATTTTGGTTTTTATAATACAAAAATACTAACAAAACACAATAACACGAAAACCAGGGAAATTTTAGAAATTATACATATATTAAAAAATAATAACACAGTTAATGATCGAAACGAAATAGATGGACTTTCAAAAGTTTAGTATCCACTTATCAAATAATATACCCCCGTTTACAATATCCGAACAGAAAAAAACAAATAGAAATTTAAAATATGTCAACATCATAAAAACAAGAAAAAACATTTCACATAAAAACACAATAAAACAAGACCGTTAGTTTCACTTACAGAAAGGAGCACACAAAATTTCTCAGTTTAAAACACAAATGCGATGAAATAACAACCATGAAAAGAAAAAAGAAACAAATTTTTGAAGTATATAATTTAAGAAAATATATGCATTTGAAAACATTTATTAACAAATAGAACAATTGGTGAGTTTTTAGTTTACAAATCTTTCATATAAAATAGTATTACAAATAAATAAAACACACATAAGATGTTTTAGATTTACACTTTATTAATAAGATAATGACAGCTGTTTCGCTAACACAGTAGCTTCTTCAAATTCAACTTCAGACTAAGGGCCGGTTTATTCACCTTCCAGTAAAGTATCGAGTAACGCTACTTGTAAGATAAAGCCTCACTTGCCAGATTAACGGCCGGTATTATCAACGTAATTAAAAGGGCATTTGTTTTAAATGGCATTTAAAAGTAACGCAAGCGTATTATCAACAAGTTTGAACGAAGATTTAGCCCTAAACAGGCATTTATACTTAAATGTCCAAATGCGACGACTTAAGAACTAAACGGAGAATTAACGCATGCGTGTTCATGTATACTTGGGACTTGTATACACTTCTATGTTTGTGATACATAACCTCGGAAAGTCTGTATACTTACATCCATATAGGTTATAATATTTTCTATTTAATATTAATTTGAATTTATCTACAATATAACAAAATGCACTCTTCTTCGAGTGATTTCACATCGTGATTGGTGTGACTAAAGCTACAGCCAGTAGAATAATGAAAAAAGTTTCAACTACAATTGGCCAGCTCCGAAGAGTATTTATTAAAATGCCTGAGACACCTGACCAAATAAGAAACGTTCAGGCTGGGTTTTATGCAATAGCAAGATTCCCAAAAGTAATTGGTGCAATTCATTGTACTCACATCAAAATACAATCTCCAGGTAAAATTTCTAGCATAAATCTATAAAATTATTTTTGATTATGTTTAATATTACAGGAGGTCATGATGGAGAAATATATCGTAACCGAAAAGGTTATTTTTCGTACAACGTTCAAACAACATGTGACTACATTAAAATTATAATCGTTGCTACTGCAGTGTTGCATAACATTGCAATTAATAGAAATGAGCCTCTACCAGTTCAGGAAAACATTTTGGTTGAAGCAGAGGAAGTGTTTAATGAAGCTAATTATGAGGCCAATAACAATACTCGCCAGAGACTGATACAAAATTATCTCCAAAATTTATTGTAATTAAAAGAGCATCTGTCGTATGATTGTTTACTAGTAAATATTTTGAATAAATTGATGCAACCATTCAATATTTCTTTCTACTCTTTTTAATTATTAGCCAACAAGTCTATAACCTTATGCACAACACAAATACAAAAGAACTAGTAACAAACGTTTTATTAATATATCTTTTTATCTGAACAGTATACAAAAAAAAGTACATTTCATTTTACAACTCATTTTACAAAAGAAATACATAACATTAGAGATCTGCTCTTAATTTCATATTATGTAACCTCTTTCCTTCCAATTCCTCTTTCAGAAGAGCAAATCTCACCGACTGTGTTTCCTGCTTTTCCGATAGTTCTTGCTCCAGAACTTGATTTTGGAGAACTTTGTTTTTCACTTCTTCTAATTTTAAATTATATTCTACTTCCAACAATTTTGTTTTAGTTTCGTAAAATTTGGCTTTTGCCTCTAATATTTTTTCGATATCATCTGAATCGCGCTTTCTCTTATGTTTTTTCGACATTTTGCATGGTGTTGGTGCCGGTGTACAATTTGATCCACTTGTTTGGACCATTGTATCTGCATCACTTGTCTTCATTGTAACATAAACTATTTCAGATGGTTCATTTGTAATTTCTCCTGGTACATGTACTGTTATCAGATTATCTGTGTTTTCAAGCTTTTTTTCGACACCAGTGCAGCTGAATACAGCCAGTGATTCACTGTCGCAGTCTAATAAATTTATTTCACCTTCGACAGTCTTGCTTGGGAGTATGCTTAATACAGTATCCAGAACTACATCGATGACTGTCTGCGAAGGGCCACCACCTGTAGAATATAGCGCCTGTTTCTTTTGTGCAGCATATTTTCTGCTACGATGCTTTAAATTTTCATATTTTGCACTCAGCTGTTCAAGGGTACGTGTTGTTAACGGATGGGAAATGTTGTACTCCTCTGTAATGTTTTTCCATGCACGAGTCTGTAAATTGAATCATCAGTGATTAAATGATAAAAGACGAAATACGGAAGAATTACCTTCTCTTGATTAGTCACTGCATTTGTTTGTTTATTTTCTAGAATGTCTATATAATTGACCACCAGTGACAAGAGATCTATAGCCTCTTGTTCACTAAAATTTTTTCCACGACCTTTCTTATTATTCATGTTAACAGTAAATATTATTTCACAAAAATAATCTTGAAGAATCTGGAGACTGACGCGTGTTTGGTATTAAAAGCAGCAACACAAACAAAAGCAAATATAGCCACAGACTGTTTAAATGTGCTAAAATCGTTCATTTGTTCTAAAAGTAATACCAACCTTCCTAAATACTACATTTAAGTAAATGCTGCTTAAATTCATTTCATAATACGGAACCCCTAATTTAAGTGACACTTAATTTAAATGTCACTTAACTAAAACTACTTTTAATAACAGTTGATAATACCGGCCGTAAGTGTTTATTCACCGTCAAGTAAAATTTAACCGCCCAGTAAAATTACTTACTTGGCAGAAAATTTACTTGCTGCTCATCTACCCTATAAAGTGTCAAGTAAGACTAATATCATGCTGTTTGTGAACTGTCATGTAGAAAATTCAAGTAAAATGGATTTATTTGAAGACATTGATGATATTTTAGACAACGATTTTGGCAATATTAATAATTTAGTGAATCGATATCGAATAGAAGACAATTTTAATAAATTTGATGATGACGAATTTGTTCGTTTGTATTGTTTATTACATACTATGTGTGTGGTAAATAAAGTATTAATGTTCTAAACAAAAATTTCATCTTTATTTCACATGTAGTCATAGTAAATTATAATATGATGCTAGACATAAAAGATATATTAAAAAAAAACTCTGTACAAAATAAATATAATAATAAAACAACCAATATTAATACAGAATATATATACATATATTTATTTACTTGTATTGAAAATACAAAAAGGGGTTGAATAACAATTTTTTTGATACTTCTGACCACGCATCCTCCTTTTGTTTCCATGTTGTACTGTGTCTTTTTGCATTTGATGACATTCTTGTACTTTAAAACTAGGTCAACTAAAATTCTTGATTCCTCCATAGAGAAATTTGCCGATCTAACCCGTTTTTTACTTACCATTTTCTATGAAATTAAACAAGTTTTGACAATAAAATTCTGTAGCCTGTAGCCTGTAGCCTGTAGCCTGTAACTGTAGCCTGGGATTAGGTCATAATTTAGGTAATAATATAACATACCTTTTTTATATTAAAATATGTATTTTATATTAATAATGTTTATGAAAAAAGTAAAAATGGACAACACGTGATAAGTTATCACGTGTTGTCCATTTAGTTTTCTACCTTTGTTTCTAAATTGTTTAGAGTCTTTAGAAATTAATAAACTCTAAAACTCAGAAATGTTACTAAACGATAAATTAGACTTGAATTCATCCCCACTGTTAAATCTGTTCACCCATTGAAATATTGTTTCTTAGTTGCTTATGTTATATTATTAAACTTAAACCTCACACAAGTAGGACATAGTATAGTTTTCAAAAAGCAATAAATATAAATGTAATAGTTCCTAGAATTTTAACTTGGGTCAAATACCTGATTTAACGCTGTATATTGTATTTATCTTTAGTCTTAAGTTGAATTTGAAGAAGCTACTGTGTTAGCGAAACAGCTGTCATTATCTTACTAATAAAGTGTAAATCTAAAACATCTTATGTGTGTTTTATTTATTTGTGATATGGATTTACATCAAGCAAAGATCGAAACAATGAAAGAATTAAAATAGTATTAAACACATTTTTTGTTCCTTTACAGTTTCTATATGCAACTTGACAAATTTGTTTTATTTCATTAAAGGTCGCTAAGACCAAAAAAATACCTTTATATATATATATATATATATTTATATATATATATATATATATATATATATATATATATATATATATATAATAACTTCGTTACCTTGGTATGATATGGTAAACCTAATCAGTAGGCGATTAAAGGTCTGTATATTACTTCAAAATATATGTATTTAAAAAACTCTACATGTTTCGGCAGTACGCCTTTATCAAGAGAATACAATATATATATATATATATATATATATATATATATATATATATATTGAAATATAACGTCTCCAAATAACGAGAAGCCCCACGTTGGTTCGAAAAATGAAAAATAGCGCTGTGTGATGGTGTAATATAAATGCCACCAAGTTGGTACGTCAATAGATATATTACGCTGAAGATCTCAATATGAATAAATGAATGATAAATGTTGATAAATAATTAAAGTTTATGAAAATTAAAGTAAATAGAATTGAACTTTTAATATGAAAATATACTTAGATCAACGCTATCTATGTTCTTAATATTCCAACTAGCAGTCGTGAGCAAGAAATAAGTAATATTTGACTCCTCAGGATCTTCGTCGATACTATGTGAATGTTTATTTCTTTGTATGGTGTTTTAATTGATAAATCTAATATAAAATAACTCTTACAACTTAACACTAGCAAATAAAAGAGTGAGTTAGGTAATAAAAATAAATAATTTATTGAAATAAATAAGGAATCTGTAACTTGAACAAATTAATGTGCCTAGCGACAAATAAAAAAACTACAAATAATGCACGTGTGTATTATACTAAAAGGTTATGTGTAGTTATGATATATGGTCTTATATTAAATTCAAACAGTTTACACAACAATTCAGGCAAGTACCACAATGTTTCAGTTATTTATATGAGATAACTATAATGTGAATGTCTAAGACGTGAATAAAAGTAAAATTCCGGATTTTATTATATTAAATAATTTGTTTTAATTTAAATAATATTAACTTTTTGGACTTTATTGTAGAATAATGATTGAAGTGAACCTGTTATCCAACGAACTCTGCAGTTATCCAGAATGAAAGCGATGTGATCAGGAAAATACAATGTGCGGCTCCTCCAATTTTTGATGACTGCGTCTGCGGCGTATAACGGCTTCGATTCTGCCTCCTCGTCGGAACTCCAATATAAAAGATGCTCGTCTCGAATCTTATAAGTTTTCAAGCGATTGACTTCAGGTTTGCTTTCAAAAGATGGGCCAAGTATTAAAATTTCGATTCAGCATAAATTTGTAATTATATCACAGGTATTTTAATTTTTATATAAATTTTCTTAGGAGTTGAACAAAATTGCGGCCATTCGTTATTAGATTTTTAGGAAAAGACGCCGATAGCGGTTATTTATTTTCAAAGCCTAGTTAATGTCGTAAAATAGCCTCGAAGTTTTACTTTTACTAAATCCATAAACAAGAAAACTATAAACAATATGATAATTTTGTCATAATAATAAAATTTATAAAATATTTTTCAAGCTGTCAGAACATGCTTTCCAATACAAGGTTATGTTGTATTCGTGTGCAGAAAATATCATTTTCGCGGGTTAATTGCATTTTAAAAAGTGGGCGTGTCTAACTAGTATCGATACAAAATATTGATGTAGATAAATTAGATATCTGTTATTTCGCGCTAAAGATTTGAATTATGAAATTGAAAATTGTAATATGAAAAGAAAGTTTAGAAGTAAAAATAGGTTTATTTAAAATATACAAAGTTATCGTCATATTAATTTATATACATTTCGATACTAATTTTACAAATTAAGTCCGCCAATTTAACCCTTCTTCTGTGAGTTTTATAATTGTTAATACTGTTTTTCCCATTATAGTTGCTGGAATAAGGGTGCACTTTGCCCCATTACAATATATATATATATATATATATATATATATATACTATTAAGTATTATCGACCGTACTGTATAAGTAAAAATTAATTAACGGTTAAGCGGTCTGTCAAGTAAAAAAAAACTCCTCTATTTCACTCTATATTTCATAACGTTATAACATAAAGTTATAACACAACTAAATTATTGTCAAAATATTATATAATGTCAATATAAATTTAGAGATACCACAAATATGTACTATATCAATATTTTATTCGAAATTTTACCCAAATACATGTATAGTAATGATAAGAATAGGCAAGCTATACAACGTAACTCTTTGTATTTGTATTTGCTTTTGTATGTCTATATTTGCAATTAAATGCTTTTCTAAATTCTCAACTAAAAATGATCTTCTGAGATCTGTCAATAATAGCTTTTATGCTGTAAAGCTTCACTCAACGTCAACTGATGTAATTGGCGCATACTTTATTTACAGATAAATGATGGACTCTTCTCAATAGTTTCATCCTAGTTTCCTTGCACACACTGGATATTCTACTAAGCTGATTAAAGCCCTCGTTTTTCTCTCTTGTGTTAATTTAATTTAGAACCGCTCTCATATTATAAATTTTATTCTTAAAACTATGAATCAATTATATTGATTCACGGAGTTCAACACCTTGAGTATCAAGTTTTTGTAGTGTTTCACTAATAAAACCATAGTTTGCTCGTTTGAAAAAGAGAGAATGAATTCTCTTATCTGTTCAAAGGTATCTGCATAAAATAGAGCGGCATCAAGCCACGTACCCCATCTTGTTATGAGTTGTGGTGGCAGTACCAGACCACTTATCTTTGTATGCTTGAACCCTCAGAAATACTTTTTTTGTCAAATCAATGAATTAATATCTGGAAATGTGTAACGTATTTCTTTAAATTCTGTGCCGACTTCGCCATATATGTCGCAGCGTCCGATAACATGTCACTTAGAACGGCATTCGGTAAATTAAACCTCGTTAAACTATTGGTTATAAATCTTGTTATAGTTAAGTTATTTGTTTTCTCCAATTCTTCTGTACCAATTAATAAGGATTTGCCGGCGCAATTTTTGTTTCAAATTCCAATCAATAAGTTGCCAATATAGCGCGCACAACTGTCTCCTGTCTCTTCAACTCAATAGATGAAAATATAATTTTTATCTATTGTTTCCTTAATTCTCTTTATAGTTTCCTCAAACAATAGATTAATATATTCTTTCTTGTAGTTGAACACCTATGAACTGACTCGAGGCTCGAGAAGGCGTTACACAAGTCGTTACTTATTGAAATAAACGATTGATTCAGAGTAGCTTGTGGTGCATTTTTAAATCTTGTGATACTTCCTTTATGCAAATCAGTTCCTACATGCTGCGTTAATTGAATTTTTTGTCGCATCGAATCTACAATAATTAATTGGGGGTATTAAAATAATTAAAATTAAAAGTAAACAAATGTAAACTTACAATTTTTCTGCAATACTTACAAAACACTCTGCCATTATCTACACAAAATTCAGGATAATCTTTTATCCAGATCGACACATGTGAATATGATTTTGACATATCAAAAATAACATGGTAAGATTACATGTACTAACTAAATACAACTGGCGATATGACTGACCAATAGATCAACCTCATTGCTCGTAAATTTACTGGCTTCCCCTGCTTGATAAACACAAATCTGGGAATTCTCGCTGTAGGGAAATGCTCATGCAGTGAAATTTTGATATATAATGAGTAAATGGTTTTAAATATTTTTACGGTGCACTTTAGAAATAAATTATAAAATATGAACAATTATGCAATTTTAGATGAAATATGTCAAATCAGTATTTATATGCAAGATATGCAAAACGGAAGTACCCGCAAATGCTTTCTTTATACGTAATCCGTATAGATCTGCAGAATTTTGGTAAACATATCATAAATAAAAAATTTGAATTTTCATATAATCCCAGCTTTAATTCTAATCTTATCTAAACTCCAAATTTAATTCCATTGACATTTCTATATATAAATGTAAATTAGGTATATTTATTTTTATTTTGTAAATGTTTACATATCTCCTAATGTTTGATTACGAATTACTCTTTAAAACTTTGAGCCCAAAACTTATTGATTAAGTTTCTTTTTAACTATTTATATGTTGGTAGTTCAGTTGTTCCAAATTCGGTTTTTCACTCGTTGATGGGCGCAAGCACTATGCATTTCTACATTTTATGAATACTTTAAAGTTAATGCTATTTGTAATTCTAATAGACTACATTACTTTCAGACCTTGTTTTTTCTAATATTTTCACCCAAATCACTGCTTCTGCATAATACAGCTCCTCTTATTTCTGAACACATGAATCGTCCTGTTTCGTATATAATTCTTTACTTGTCTATTGCTAACTCATAAAAAAAATTTTCGCCAAATAATAACTTGCACTTTAGTTTTCACGAAGCCGATTTTATATCTTTTTATAATTACTTAAATGCGATTAACTGGACATTTCTTAGGACATTCTCCCATGTTTAGGACGCTTTTAACGATTTCGATCAAGCAATATCAGCCACAAATTAATTTATTTATCCCACAATAAAATACTTCACATCAAAAATTTCCTTCATGGTTTACATCAAGATCTAAAGCTAGAAGAGTATTACTTTGCTAAGTGGAAAAGCACAAGATTTGCACATTACCGTTCACAGTTTTCCAGAATTCGATCATTGCTTAAAGTGGAGATTAAAGCTGCATATGAGAAATATCAAGCTCGACTTGAATCGATAATTAGACTCGATCCGCAACTTTTCTGGAATTTCGTGAAAATAAACGCTTCTCCTCTAGCACTAAATAATATAAATCTAGAACAAGCATGGACATCGTTCAAGCTTTTGCCAATATTTTTTCTAATATCTGTAACTCTCTTATTCCTTTACTGTCTGATCAGTTTGATATGGATCTGACTCCAGTTTCGTTTGATATTGGAAGTATCATTGCGAAGGACGTGCTGCATAGAATCAAGAAACTTAAATCAAATGGGCTTTTGGTGATCACGGTCTACTTGGCTTTTTTCTATGGTATTATGCATCTGTACATTATTCACCAGCACAATATTTAATTAATCGCTCTGTAGTTCAACTTTCCCAGACTACTAGAAGATTAGTGGATTTCTACAGAATTTAAGAAAGAAGATCATAATATCTATAACTACACACCTAATAGTATTTTCTCTAATTTTGCAAAAGTGTTTAAGTATGTACTGTTATGTGTCGATTTCGACTACTGTAATTTTTTTCAGTCTAGCCTATAATTATTGTAAATCGATTGTTCGAATTTAATTTCTTAAAAATTACCCTACCTGTAATATCATTTAGCCTTGTCCTATAATTTTGGCTGTCTAAGTACATCAAGGCATTTCCAATGTATATTATTTGTTCGCACATGATTTTGTGCCCTGATGAAACTCGTTTGAATTCTCGTACACGTGAGGAATCAACACGCGTATAATATTCCATTGACTGCTACTTGTCTCCGGGGTTATAATGATGAACCCAAGATTCATCGCTGGTGGTGATGTTGACGAGAAAATCGTCTCCTTCACGTCGATACTGGTTAAGAAGTTCTTGACAAATGTCGTTTCTTTATTCCTTCATGATATCCGTTAATTGTCGCTGAACACACCAGGAGCAGATTTTTCTGTAATCCAACATTTGAACAATGTACTGGACTTTTTATTGACTAATTCCTAATTGCTGAGCAGTTTTGTTTATTCGTAATTCGTCATTTAGTTGAATCAGTGCATTCGCTTGCCGTTGATTCTTCTCAGACGTCACTGATACTATTTCGCCAGATCGTTTTTCTTCAAACACCTTCACTTCGCCTCTACGACAGAGTTTTTCACGTCGAACCCACTGGCGGACATCCTTCACATTCATACAATCGTCGTCATAACCAGATTCAAACGCTTGTAAATTTGGAAGGGTGCACAATCTACAAACGTTAGAAATTCTATCGCGGATCAATGCTTGGTACGCATCTCAGAAATAGAACTCATGATAAATAACACTGTTACTCGACGAGAGCAAACAGGAAAATGAAGGTTTGCATGCTAAAACGAGATACTCGAAATAACCGTTTGCCGGTTAGAACTAGTTTCTGTCGCTACTACTCACACTGTAGCGTTGTTGAAGACCTTATATATGAATCCGTCCTGTGCAGTCTCTCTCTAATACTTTCATTCCGTATAATATACCGGCATGCTAATCTAAAACCACTGATCAATGCTATTTCTTTATATCACATTCCTACATATTTTTTGTATTTAAACTGGGTAATTTTATTTTAATACAACAAATTTGCTTGTTTTCTTTTGACGCTGTTAGTCTGCTATTAGATAATGCTCAAGTGTCAAATAATTATCTCGTGTGTTATATTATATCATTTTAATTACAACTTAGTAATGTGTCAGAGCTCTGCGAAATAGTTTCTGATAATAACCAACATGAGAAACCAAATATGCCACAGGGGAGTTTCATTTAAGTCATATTTGCTATTTGCATATAACCACCTGTTTGCATATTTAAATTTTGTTTCTCATTTTCATTGCAGGTTTCTAAATTTCATTTTATTGAACTGGTTGTCTCAGGGACTTTTGCGAATACACTTATATCTTAAAATTGCACTTAATTTTCATAAATTTACTTAAATATACCATTTAAATTATGAGAATTGCTAGAAACTTATGTTAGATTATTATTTTATTTTTTAATGTGTAATAGTTTCGAGTTGCAAGTTGTTTCCATTAACTTAAGTTATAACGTTTTGTTGCTTATTCCACTGGTCAACAAATTTTACCTTGATACCTATCTTCAGATCTATCAACTTACCCCAATAACATAATTGCCCTGGAGATCTTAGACTGAAGAAACGAACTCAGTTATAGAGGCGAGCGGTATCTTATTCAAATTTATGAGGGCGCCCCCATGTTTATATTCTTTAGCCGTTCCAGTTAATATAGACACTACCGGTGGTAAATTGAATAAATCAAAGGTATCTACGTGTTTCATATACTTAGACCAATAAAACAACAATGTAAACAATAACAATGGAGGATTTATTACAACCCAACAACAAAACAATAACTTATAAGATATCTTACCACAGAATGTCAAAATAAAGGTTATACCAACTTGGCTAACCACGTCACAATAAAATATTAAAAATGATTGAATGCAATAAAAAAACTATATCTAAATTAGACCAAAGCAAATAATTACATTAAAGTAGTGAACATTTCTCAATAAACAAAGTAAGTTCTGGTCACGAGTAAAAGACTCACCCAGTATAGTGTATGAGATGATTTAACGTGCAGACAATAAATTGACTATTATGTGAACTTAAAAATATATGCACATAAAATTACGTGTTTTAGATAAATTCTATAAATTAGATCATTCGATTTAATATAAAAATAAGGTCAATGTATAAAATGAATGGACCAATAATGATTAGCAATTAAACTAACTAACTAACTAACTAAGATTATTAATCTAAGAATTGCATAAATAATTTATCAAAGATCTTTAATAAATCTCACATCGAGACGGTTACACACTGTAGATGCAATAATTAATTTATATTTATCACATAATTAATTACTTAACTACGTAATTTTCGATTTACGAAAAATTTATACCAAATTATTTTTTTTATGATTTGTTCACACTGTATATACAGAAAATATATTAATTATAATACAAAATTCATTAATTTCAATTATAATAATTAAAGAAATTGTATTCCACAAATTAATCCCAAAATTTATGTTTCCACACAGTATATGTAGAAATTATTCTTACGCAACCAAAAAAAATAATTGAATCGGTTAAATATTTTCCCCTAAGATAAAACAAAAGGCAAATTTACTAAAAATACTAAATTTAATGAGATTCTGTAAATTATATCTGCCAAAAAATGTACTAATTAAATCGTTAATATGAAGAGTTAATTTTACAACTACCAAATTGAACGTAAACTAGGGTACATCACGTGTTAATACCCTATGACGTAAAAGTGATGAATGTATATATAAAATTTTATGCTGAACAGTTACGTATTTCAATACGAAAAAAATTAATGTATTAATTTACATGCTTATTATACCAAATTTTACACCTTGTGGGAGATTGAATTACACCATGTCTCGTTCTCAACAATTAAATCACAAGAAGTAAATCGGAAGCCAACACAATCCTATAGCTAGGTCACAAGAAGTACAAATTAAGTATCGTTAATTAGGACCAATAAATTGATAAATATTACATCGTACCATAACACGAATAAATACATATAGATGTCAAATCCCATACCGAAAGACAAATCAAAGCCATAACTGACGTCTCCAAAAATTCTCCTACTCTACTTAGGAGTCAATCTAATTAAAAATACTACATTAAAACAACAATTATGAATTTATGGAAATCGAAATGAATTGCATTTGTGTACACACACACACACACACACATATGCATTCCATGTCCGTGAGAATCCAAAGCGGATGTACGCCTGACTTGAAATGTTTACATTCTTAATTCAAATAATGACAGCCAAGTAAAAATTTATTCCCTAGACATTCCCTAGAGGCATTCCCTAGAATGGCACAAAAAGACGAAGGTATTTATACAATGAAATCTAATAAATGAATAAACTATTCCTACGAACAAAATTAGTGAACCTATTATATATACCTAGTGGTTCACCAATAGCCAACCAACCAAAATGCAAAATCAAGTAATGTAAATTTAATCATTTAAGTAGTATGATAGGTTAGTGATAATAATAGAAGATATGAAAAATATACAGTGGTCTAAATCGACGTATAACCCAGTGTAAGAGAACACTGGTTAGGAAGCGAGTAGGCTTGTTTTATGGCCTAGAGTGGAGAGGGATCAAAGTTTATATGTCTTGAATAATGAATTAATCAAGAGCGCGAGCTAAGAAGTTATGATATCGATGAAATAAATATTATTAAAACATTCCTTGTGAATAAAGCTTCAAAATGATATGCGACATGACATAATTATAAAGAAGAGTACGTAATTAAATTAAATAACTAAGTTTTAAAAACGTAATGTAAAGTTGTAGAAATTCGAAAAGAACGTTGAATGTGAATTTACCATTCAATCAGGTAGATTTCTTGAAAGGGTCAACTGACCAGAATGATGATAAAAGAAAAGCTTTACTCTAGAAAGAATACGAATATACACAGAAAATGTCTAAGTTTGAATTAATATTTTTAAATTCGAGGTATATTTGATGTAATATAATTTTAAATTAAATTGAAACATTCTTATATATACGAAGTGTAACAATACATAACAGAAACGGTTTGGATTATTTATACACGTACGCGACATTATGAAATAAAAAGACGTTCAGCTATCACAAACTTACATTGAATCGAAAAATGTATATACCCATAAAGCCAGATATCTACCAATTCTTAACTTGATTGGCTCCAGTGCAAAAATTGACGTGGTTTAAGTGCTGTGACGTAGGAAACATGCAAGGACATGTTCAAAGATGTCCACTCAATGTTCAACAGAACAATATTTTTAGTGGTGTCCTTTTTATATAAAAGTTACACATTTTGTAAATTTTACAAAATTTGAAAGTTTTTTGAAAAAAATATTCCAAACTATTGACGTGATGGAGTAAATTTTATATCACATTCAGAATCGACAAAACACATTAACTACACGTATTTGTGTATAAGAAAACCAAACTGTGTTGAGCAGTTATTCCACAAAAAAAAAATTAATTTAAATTTTAAGAGATGAAAACACTTTCGGAGACTTACCAAAATCTCTCCCATGCAAGGACAGTCGGTACTTCAAGTTAAGATGCATTGCTTTTAATGAGTGAGCAAAACATCCTAAATAGGCAGGAAAATCCTACATAGGTAGGAAAAAACTTAATGGCAGTGTTCTGTCCCCTGGTCCTCGTTATAGTTTCATCTGCGAGGCGGGCTCATTAGAGGCCGGTTTTATTAAAGTAATAAATAATACACTCGGAAACAATATAAAAACAACATTTAATAAATACTTAAAAATAACATTAAATGTTACGGTGTTCGCATATATGAGTGGCCTGTGGTCTGTAAAAATTTTAAATTTCAGTACATATAAATACAGTACGAAATACTTAGCTGCCCAAACGACGATTAGAAATTCCTTCTCAATCGTGCAGTAATTCCTTTCCGCTTTGTTGCAGGGCCGACTGGCACAAGCTTTTGGCCTGACGTTGCTGTTTTGAAAGTACTGCTCTGATTGAATAGCCAGATGCGTCAGTTTTCAAGACAAACATATTATCTGCGTCAAAATCTGGGTATTGCAGAATTGGTGGTTTTTGGAAGGCTAGTTTAAGCTTTTCAAAAGCCTTTTGCTCCTCATTGAACAAAGTGAAGGGTGTATTATTCTTCGAAAGGTTGTTCAAAGGGGTCGTGATATCGGCAAAATTTGGAATGAAACGTCTGTAGTAATTCGCAAATGCGACAAAGCGTTTGACGTCTTTAGCGTTTTTGGAAACTGTGTACTTCAATAAAGCTGTACCATTGGAAGGATCTGGCGAGACTCCGTCAACAGTAATGACGTGTTGATACTCATGGTATATATCAAGTATGTTAAGTACATATTGCAGTGGATTTTTCCCCGCAACATTAAGTGAAAAATATTATTTTAATATTAAATTATAATTTGTGATGACTCTGTATGTTTTTGAAATTTTATTGTTGTATGAACTTTGATGCTAGTTTGACTTGATTTATTTTGATTTTTGTGGTGGAAAGTCGGTTCCGATTTCCGCCTCAGACACGTCTAGATATTGAAGTAAGAGTGCTGCATATTGGAAGACAAAACTTTTTTATCTTTTATTTCAATTAAATTTGGTTTTTGTTTTTGAATTCATAGTGGTTGATTGCTGAATTAATTACGGAATTGTTTACGAGTTTGTATACCTCGTAATTTTGATTTTTAATCTTACTTGGCGTGTTCTCAAATCTTGTTATAGAAAAAAATATATATTTTTTCGTAAGTTGAATTTTTATAATATTATTATTTATTTATTGAATGCATTTATTGTATTATTGTTTGTATGAATTTCTCTATATTTTAATATTAGTTAAATATAAATCACAAAGATAAATTTTTCGTGTCTAGTAAATTTTTCTGTGACGATAAACTCTAGAACGATTTGAATTTTCAAGGTTGTAGTTTTTATACTTGTGGTATCGCGCAGGTGTTCAAGATTTCGGATTTGACAGTTGTATCTGTTTACATTTTTGAATTTCTTTATTTGGGGTGATTGAAAAAGATATCTTTGGAATTTATTTAGTTATTAATTTTGTTCGCGAGTCATTAGAGGACGTATGAATTTGTTCAGCGGTCAATATCCGCAAATTTAGTTTAGCTCTATGTGTTATTGTAAAACACAGCTCTTTATAGTTTATAAAGAATCAATTTTTTATTTTTTTTTATAATAAACATTCTTTTGAAAATTGTGATTTTTAATTATATTTAACACTTTCGTTTGAACTATTGATTCTGGCGCCCATATTAACTGTTGTAGGAGTATTGTTACCATGTTTTCCTATTGGAAACTCGGAGAGGAAAGCTGTCTCATAAAGAAAATTAACCGATTGAGCATTAAAGTTGGACAGTGTTGTGGTGAATAGTGGTTCATTCAACTACGAACTCACTATTCATAGCAACATGTAGCTTGTAAGAAAATTAGCTATATACTTTTCCATCCGGTGGAAGATGTAATAACTAAAATAGGATATCCATTTCTACATATACAATGTAACACCTATTTGACGAAACACATCCTCGTTAATCGTGCCAATGTCAATTCTTGCATATTTCGGCACCCTTGCTTGATTAAGTAACTAGGTTAATATAACATTCCACATTTCCACGTCGTCATTCGATAAAAATTAACAGCCTCTCAAGTGTTTTTGGGTTTTGGAAAGAGATAATAGTCACAGAGGGTGAGGTCGGGATTGTAGGATGGATGCTGTAATTCCTCAAAGCCGCAATCCTTGTTTAGTATTTAAACAATTCGTGCATTATGTACCCTACAGTTGGCGTGTAGAAGCAGTTTTCTGAGAAAAATTGCAGGATCTTTTTTCGCGTATAGTCGTGTTCAAGTTCTTAATTGTATTTTGTAGCCATTTTCCGTTATTGTAGTCCCTTTTGGCGTATTCTCAATTAAGAGAATCCCCTCCGTGGGAGAGTCCTAGTGGTTCACCCAAGTTTCACACCCAGCTATAATTCTATTTAAGAATATTGACATAAAACAATCAAATTATCTTCTGAAATTATATGTAGTAAGTGAAAATATAATATTTGCACTAATTACAGATAATAATTTTATATCTTGATACTATTCGAATAAACTATTTTTCTAGTATTTAAAATATCTCTTTTGTATAGCATAAATAATAAAATTTCGGAAAATTTATACCTATATAACTTTCTATGTGAGTCAAGAAAATTACGAAAAGTTTTCCAACTTTAGTAAATCTAATCCTAGATCATGCCTTCCGGTGAAGCTCAAGAGCCAGAAAACATAATTTAATTCACCCTACTTTAAAGTAGCGTTGTACATCGTACAGTCTAAGTTTGCAGTCTGATAAACTCATTTTACAATTAAAATACATTCGGAAGTTAAAGACTATATACCCTAATCCCAGAATTCTATTCAAGCACTTTAGTATTAGCTTATATGAATTTTTCCTTGTTCCTAGATAATAAATTTCAATATAAAATTTCTGAAACTCATATGCAGTACGTGTTTTAGTACCTTATATATTCTGTAAGATGAACTTTTACAGTGTAATAAATCTATTGCAATAATAACTTTATTTTAAACTTGGGAATATACATACATAATGTTATTAAATCTGGATTTCTATTAAAAACTGCGTCAAACTTTTGCCGAAGGCCACAATCGAAGTCACTTGGAATATTTTTCAAATTATTAATAGCCACATCGAATGTGGTTAATCCATCATTCTGAGGAAAGTACAACTAATTTTTTTTAATTTGGAATTTGAATTAGTTCCTTGCAATCAGAAATACTGCAAGCATTGTCATTTAAACATGTAACGAAATTTTGTAAACTATCAAAATTCTCTGCATACAAACTAGTAGCTTCCAGCCATGTTCCCCATCTAGTTATTACTGGAGAGTGAGGTAGTGACAAAGATGAAAGTTTTTCTCTGTAAAGAGCTACTCCCAATGGTGCTTTTCTGAAAACTTTTTTAAAAGCGGATACAAGTCTATCAACTTCCGGAAAGGTGTCTCTGATATAATCACAGATTGTGTAGAGAGCATGTGCTACACAAGTAATATGCAGCATATTATGATGTTCCCTTTAATAGTCTGCCTGTTTTTAACATACGAGATGCGGCACTGTCACTGACAAACAAAAGTATTTTTTTTTGTACTTGTCATCCGAATGAAACATTTGGTGCATACTCTCGTAAATGGTTTTAGCTACTGTTTCCGCATCAACTGTATTTTTAACTTTTGTTGATATTACATAAGCGTTGTATACAATAGTTAGATGCAGTACGCCAGTTACCACACAGCGTCCTAATATATCGACAGTTTCGTCGACAGTCATCCATAGGTACTGATTTGAAACATGGGTTCTAATGCGTTCTACTGCTTTCTTGTAGCATATAATATTTGCGTAAGGTTAATTCATCAGGAACGGTTCGATCAGTATATTTTTGGAGAAATGTTTTGAAGGTGGGATTATTAAGTTTATTTAAATTAATATTTGCCACCATCAAAGCTTCAGATTTCTTCGTTAAAATTGTCAGCTTCCTACGGGTCTAATTTGTGTTTACGATGCTAAGTGACGTTTTACATGCGATTTCTTGAAATTTTTAACGATATTTTACACACTGCAATAAAGTTCGGAATCACTGGCAATGGACATACAATATGTATGACCCTTAATCCAACTCGCCATTGTTTCACAATGCTATTTTCAACGTTGTTCCATATCATGAAAATGTAACTTAAACAATGTTCTAGATCTAAATAAATGAAAATTAAAAATGTATGTGTAAGTTATTGAAACTTAACGAAATTGGACACTTACGTCAAAATAATTGGCAGAAGTATATTCGATGAAATGATATTAAACAGGATCTATTACAAAAATAACGTAGTATGGTAATTAACAGTTAAAACACTGAAAAAAAGAAACTAACTCACCGTACTTTATTTATCTTACGAAATGTAAACTAATAAATAAAATAAATTATAAAAACCCCGCTTCTATCTACGCCCATGGAGAAAGGAATTTCACTATAATATTGTAATTATAAGTAATTGCGTTGCAATTCAACGACGAAAACCAGACGTGTTGTTAACCGAATGGATAGTGCTATTCAATAGTTGCGTATTGTACTTAGCAATGTTATAGACTATTTATATGGTCTATCGTAATTTCGGCCTAATGCGTCCTGTCTATTAATCAATTACTGATTTTTCACCTCTGCTCTATTGTACTCTTATACATTTACGTATATTCTTGTGTTTATCACAATTACGTTATGTAATTGTCAATATACTAGTAATCTTTGCCCATTGCTATTTCTAGTTTATTCATATAGTATAGACACATATGAGTTTAAATATCGTAGGGATAAAAACAAAGACATGCTTCTTAGGAGATTTATAAAAGACCAAGTGTATTCTGTTCTTTATAGAAAATGTATTTCTCGTATCTCTAGCAGGTAGAATGTCTTCTTATATAAAAAAGCGCTCTACATAATAAAGATAAATGAATTAACGGACACCTCAAACCACATCAAATAAAGAGTAAACAAAAAAGAATAAAATACAATTTTTATTATCACACTGATGAATGTAGTATACCATGAATATGGATAGCCTACCTGAACATTTACAAGAATTGTTAGTGATAACGCATGATAAAATGTACCGGTTTATTCAAATGGAAATATTAAGTTCAACATACTCATCTTATCGTCTCACGGTCAATTAGTGAAACTAAACGATTTTCCTCTAACTCTTCATTATTCATTACCTATTCAATATCGCTTTATGGATATTGATGCTTAAAAGGGGTTCATTGTTGGTAACTATGCATGTCTGCTGGCTGCAAACGTTTTATGACTTTCCATATAGTCGTAAAGTAAAGGAGGTACAATAGTCGACTGCAATAAAGCCAAGTGCTAGGCGGCATGAATTTTCATAGTAAGCTCATTACCTGTTAATCAAAGTAGATGTCTCTGATAGTTTAATGCTGTAGACACGTTTCAAAGACAACTTCATCTAGTTTTTGTTTACGTTTTAATGTAGGCAGTTGTTAGCGTTAAGATGCATTTAACACTTAATGATGTTACGAGATTTTATGTTTTGTGTCTTTGTCACCCTTGTTTAAAGTACAAAATCCGGAAATATACATGGCCTCCGAATATTTACAATTAATTTTAACAAATAAAGTTTTATAAATTTTCACAGACACATCCTTCAGAAATAATTTAGCAATATATACATTCTACAAGTCTCAAAATATACACCACACAGAAAATCGTTCAGACAGTCTTACTTAGCGATGCTGAAAACCTTATGCCAGATTTTCGGAAAAAATTCGAGATTGAAAATTTTTTTAAATCACAAAAATTTCGCTGAAATATGACATTTAATTTTGGCTCATCTCTGTGCCTTGGAAAGTAGCTGCCTCTAGATGAACTATCCTACATAGCCGAACATGTTTTGGCACGCTGAATCGACTGGTCCAAACAGGAAGGCTGTACGACGTCTGCTTCTCGAGTTATGCCAGGAAAACCGTAAATTTCGTAATCGAAAGTTTTGCAAAAATTCGCGTGGCCGTGGCGGCCAAACATTTGATCCGATCACTTAGCCGTAATCGGACGAGAAATAAGGAAGTTATGAAAGTTTTGAAAATTAGAAAAATGGTGAGTGTAGATTTTCGCTGTTTTGACGCCAACACTTTATGTAACCGGATCCGCTGATTACGATAAACCTAATTAGAGTTCGCTATTTGCTTTTGTTCTCTAGATATTCACGAAAATGTGTCAACAGGTCAAAAGTACTAAAAACCAAAACGCTAATTTTCAGCGGAAAACCATTCAGACAGTCTTTTATAACGCCCCCGAGAATCCCAGGGTGGATTTTAAGTAGAGACTAAATTTTTTTTTTAATCGCGAAAATGTCGCCAGAACGCGACATTCAATTTCGACGCCTCCCTGTATCTTCGAAACTAGCTGCCTCTAGGTGGACTATCCTACACAACCGGACGTGTTTTGGCACGCTGAAATGACTGGTCCAAACCGGAGGGCTGTGTGACGCCTGCTTTTCGAGTTATGCCAGGAAAACCGTAAATTTCGTAATCGAAAATAGCAATTTTGCAAATCAACGTCCCAATAAAATGCACTGTAATAACAGGTCATGACCTAACATAAGCATAAAAAGAAGAACAAGATTATCTGAATAAAAGTAGTATGGTAAATGAAGTGTGTTATGTAAGCTTGATTAAATTGTATTAAAGTGATAATACGCAGAAAACTCACGCAAGGTGTCTTGTTTCTCCACGACAATGCACCAGTGCACATGTCAAAACTTTCAAAAGTTGCTTTTGCTGCTTGTGGCTTTGAAAAAATTGAACATCGACCTTATAGTCCAGATTTAGCACCCAGTGATTACCTACACTTACAGGAAAACGATGGCAAACTTATAGCAGCTGTAGAAAACCATTTTGCAGAGGAACATAATCAATATTTTTACGATAGATTAAAAATGTTATTAAAACGATGTAATTCGTTCATTTAAAAGCAAGGAAACTATATTGAAAAATAAATTTTTATTGATTTTATTTGTCTTCATCCCTAGTCCGCAATCCCTAGTAGCAATAAAGCAATAAACCCGATGTTAGATTATGTATATTAATAACGTCTAAGATTATTAAATAAATATATTTTTGTACTAATATATAGCAAAAAAATGGGTTTGATTTGATATCGTAAGTGTGCAGTGCAAAATACAATAATTACATATTTAAATGTATAATTGCATATTGTTAAGAAAGCTTAAGACAAAGTTGAACATTTGTTTGACACCGTATATGTATATATTCAATGCAAAACAATAATATTCATAATGGTTTTGTGTCTTTTTGTTTTACATAGATTTTGTTTAGTTAATCTATATTTAGCCATTTACTTTCCTTAAATCCCTACTTATCATATATTTAATATACTTAAAAGATCTTGCAATTGGGTCATACGAATTGTTATTCAATGTTAATTACATATCTTTATAATCCATGCGAAATGCCGAAGTTTCCAAATGATGTACTTAAAGTTTCCTAATTGATTTAACATAATAAATGTAATTCCGTGGCCCGTCACGTGCCTGTTATTTGGTTAAATATGCAAAGGTGAAATTTAATGTAAAGGTCCATTAAGGGTTCTACGCTTACAGTTTATAACCCTCTTTGTCATATTCATTGAGGGGGTTTCCGTTATCAATCGATTGATATTCTAAATTTCTTAAAATAAATTTAATTTAATTTTATTACGTTGTCGAAATAATCGTGGATGCGAACCCATAATTTACCTGGCATATAAAAATAGTATATACGAAGAACTCAAAGAGAAAACATGTAGCGAGAACTCTTAAAGCATCGAGCTAGACAGAAAACTCAGCATTCGCTCAGACATTCAAGTATCTTTTATAGAATAATGAAATAGTTATGTACATAGTAGATTAAAATATTTTAGTTCACAAACAAGTGTTTTATTCGGAAAAACTGTTGATAACAAAAAGCCTCTCAAACCAGGGAAGTTGCAACACATATTTAGGTGCAAAGCTGCATGCAAATTTTGATTATTTATAATGAATGCTTTCCGACTTTTAGTTATTATGTGTGTAAAGAAAAAAAAGAATAGTGTGTATAATACACACTAGCCTGCAAACATTTTTTTTTCAGTTGCATTTTTGGTTAATATTACGTTTTCCAGTCTGCTAAATCCAAAAATAATCTTAATTTTACACCATCACGCACAGTTTTTTTTTTTTTGCAAAACACAAATGCAAATTTATTCCCATTATGCAACAAGACTACTTTGAGGTTTGTTTTTGACGAATCAAGGAATAGGCACCACTCAGATGAATCATATTCTATTTCAAAACACTTAGATAACCCTTGACCATCACCACAGAAAATTTACTGAAAATGAGATTACGGGTAAGAGCAGGGTTTTATTTTTTTAAACTTGACCCCAGCAATTCGGCAGCATTTTTTGAAAAGCACAAATCTCTAACCAGATCATTGAGCTTGCTCTGAAAAACAAAATTGGAGTTCCCCAATAAACAAAAAAATCTAAACTAGATTCGTCCTGGGGAGATAATGTGTTCCCATCATCAGAATCACTTAGGATACCATCCAAAGTAGAAGGTGGGTGTGAAACTGGTATTTCAGTTAGAGGCACTGGACTAATAGCTGAATTAAGGTTTGGGAAAGATCTTTTTTGTACTGAAATCTATCACATCATAGGAATGCCAAATCGAAGTGAGTTTGGCATTTCTATGAGTATGTTTTTTACCCTTAAACCACAAACGAAGATCTTTCTCGCACCGTCTGCACATCTTATCAGGAGCCCAGGCTTTGTCTTGATCCCCAAGTTTCAACTTGAAACACTTTCTTCACGAACTCACTTACGTATCAGAATAATTGAAACATACATGAGTAGGTAAACCCCACCAGTTTTGTATAATACAAAGGTATTTTTAATAATATAAAATATTATTAAAAACCTGGTGTGAAGAACACAAATACAGGTTCACTATTAATATTTTTGTGAACGTGTCCGGAAATATCTCTCCCCAGAGACGTAGATACGTATTTCACCTTTCTACAGGCTCATCGGTACGCCCCTGCTGGAGAAAGAATATTTCCAGACACATTCACAAAAAAGAACCACATCACCACATCACCGTAATTATCCAGACCGGGCGTAGAAGTAAATTCAGCGCTGCCTGTTGTCAGACAACCGAAGTACCTCGCCCCGTCCACATAACCAATGTGAAGTAACGACGTCTTTCCAAAGGTGGCACAGTCATCCCTCTAGAAACTGCATTTTGTTTGTGTCTTCACTCATACTACGGACTAACCGCATGTGTAATGTATCAGAATAATTGAAACATACATGAGTAGGTAAACCCCACCAGTTTTGTATAATACAAAGGTATTTTTAATAATATAAAATATTATTAAAAACGTCTCTGGGGAGAGATATTTTCGGACACGTTCAAAAAATATTAATTGTGAACCTGTATATTTGTGTTCTTCACACCAGGTTTTTAATCACTTACGTATGTTTCTTTATTGACTTTTAACAGTATATTCACCACAAGTAAAATAAAAGTCTTCTAGCCGAAAGAAGTTTTTATACAGGAACATGAAAGTGAAATTTTAAAAATTATTAGAGCAAACAAAAAATTTTTCTTACAATAAGTTATAGATTTATTATAACAAACACATAATAAATACAAAAATAGTTATTTTATTTATTGACTTCACCAAACTGTATGAATTTGTTTTGTGTATATTAAAAAGCATGAAAAATACTGAAGAAAGGAAAACACAAACAATTGAAAAACCTGAAACTCCTAGTAATCTCTTTTATATAGAAAATTCTGTAAGCTGTTTTTAATTTTGAAAATACCACTGATAATCTCAAAACAACAGATAATTAGAGAGCCGATGGACACCAAAACAAATAAGGCAGTCGAAACACATTTCGCTAGACGTATCTCGCAAAAGCTTGCTACAAAAAGATGAAAACACATTCAAATATATTGAATTGGACATATATTTTTATATGCATTGTATCTTTAGCTCCAAGTATAAAAATGACAAAAAGAAAAACAATACGCAGTAAGGAAAATGAGCAAATTGAAAAAAGTTTCAAATACATTAAATTGGCAATGTGACAGGGAATTGTTTAATAAGTTAACATACTTATGTAATAATTTTATAAAATTGCTTTATTATTTGTTTAATAATAAAATTAACATGAGCATATATACTATAAAAAGGAAATATAAAAAATATTTAGAAGATAGTAGTACAATAGTCGATATTAGAATAAATTTGCAAAATGAACATTTATTAATAGGTACATTTATTAATTAGTAGCTCTGTATGCATTCTTTTCAATATTTTCATTTCCCATATTTACTTCTGGCTGCTCTTCGTGGAATTCGATGTCCTCATCAATGACCCATTCACAACATTGTGTAATACTGTAACTGCTACTATTTATTATTGCTTTCGAGAGTTCCACATTAACTCTCATACCATATATGCAATAAGATTGGAAATCTTTTTAAAACACCAAAAAATCTTTCAATCCAGTTTCTGGTTCTAATATGGAATTAATCCTACAATCATTCAGCTCGACTTTGAAGATTTGTCAAAAGTGTCAATAAATATTTTGCAATACCGTAGCCACTATCACCAAGTATAACTCAGTTATTGAAACGTTCATTTTCGTTGTTTGGTCATGTGTAGATCCTGGCCATCTAGCTACTATGTCACAAATTCTTAATTGAGAATCTCCTATTACCTGAATATTCCACGAAAAATATCCTTTTCTGTTACGGTACAGCTCAGCATTATTACCCCAGGAGATTGTATTCTTATCTGGCTACCTGATAAAATCTCAGTTTAGTTTCTCGTAATTCTTCTATATTTCTGGGTATATTTAGGTAAATTTTTTGGGCATAGTCTGGCAATTGCATATGCAACATTTTGCATGATTATTTGTTTGTTTGTTTGTTTGTATTATTTTGCATGATTATTTGTATTATTATCATTGCACCCATAGCATAAAATCTCAGAGTCAATAAAAGTTTAACTTCTGCATCTATTCTGTGATTTATGTTATTTGCAGACTATTTTTGGTCTTATATGTTCTAAAATATTTCTTGAAGTATTTTTACTTAATCGAAATCGCTTTTTGAACTCTTCATCCGACAGGGTATAATAATTGACTCTGCAACAAAACAATATATTAAAAACATATGTATATTGTCTGCTCTATAACCCTACCTGTCCTTAAAGGCCTTACGGCTCCGAAAGTAACGCACACGATATCTAATTTCTTCATCGCTATCTGAATCAAAGACATCCATATCCATTTTAATTTATAAAATGTGTATTATAGAAAAATGAGTGTAGAAAACTAACATTGCATAAACAAGTAATCAGCTGTTTACTAATACATACTTGTCATTTTTACTGCCAACACAGGAAAATTTGATACATTTGGTGGTATAACTATGCGTGAACTAAAAACGACGTGTAGAACGTACGCTAGGATAAATCTCGGCTTATAATATGGAATATGTTAAAACATGGGATATTTAAGCGAGTTTTATCTGCGGCCGTGTAGAACCGGCCTAAGTAAGTAAAAATCTAAAAGAAAAAAAGTGAAAAAAAAATTATAAAAATCCTGTGCAGTTTTTTTTGGTTGCATATCTGTGTTAACCTTATATCAAAACCCGTTTATCCGGAAAATATCGTGTACAAATTTTCTCAAGCCGAACACTCACCGGTTGTTCTAAACCTATTGTGCCTGACACAATAATGTTTTGAAGTTTGCTGTGTCAATTACATTAGAATCTTCGGTACATAAAAAAATAAATCGACTGAACAATTTGGAATGATAAATATATACCAGAAGCTTTTCATATTTTTTTTAAATTTTCTTAAAACATCACTAAATTAGCACACTTTGATGAACCCTTGTGCAGCTGACCGTAGAAAATTTCCCGAAATTTAAATTCCTCCTTAGTTATCGTTAATCGAGATATAAGAAGAGCGAAAAAATCTGTTAGTTGCTGACTACGTAGGCGGCCGCATGGAAATATCTGTGTACGCGGTGGAAAAGGGGTGCATAATTTACAATTTCTGTCGCAGCGAAGAGGTCGGTTCGCGTTCGCAAAAGATATTTTAGCTCTTTTCATATGCAAATGCTGACTATTTTGCCTCCGATATATATTGGTAAAAGTGTGGCCCATAAATAAATTTGCATTTGTTAGAAAAACAACCGACTTAATGCGAGACGTGGTCGAGTTTTCTCTTTACCTTTCCTTCTTTTTCTTTTTATTCTTTAGACCCTTTCCTCAATACATCGCGAACAATCTGCAGCGATCACCGTTCCTCTTTTTTTCTTCAGTGCTACCGCAAATTCAGCATGCAAATTGCTTCACTTCTTCGACGTGTTAATATTGATGTTGTTTTAAGTGCTCCCCTCCCCGCGTTAGAACGAAAAGTACTCCAAGTATTCTTTTTTATCTCAGGGGAAACGTAAAGGAGCGAAATGCCGAGACTTCTCTAGAAATTTGAGTGATCTTTTTTCATTTGTCCGGGTAGGTAGGAAAATAAATTTAATTATAAAGTTTCGTTTTGGTGCGTAAGCATGCATTTTGGAGTGCATACTTGTTAAATGTATAATGTTGTCTATTCTTCTTATGGACGTAAAATTACTACAAAGTTGTATTTAAAGTAGAAAACGCGTAAAGACATAGAATTACAATATCTAGAAGGCTTTAGGTAAATTTAGAGTGGGTGTAGTAACAAGTAAACCTTGGCAAACAAAAGAATATACGACACGGCATTATTGTATCTAACTTGTATACATGTAGCAATTTAGATAAATAAATATTTTTCCTCACAAATCACTTCTATAAAATACTGCTTCATTGTGTTGTCATATATTAATATTCCGACTCGTAATCTGGTACACAGTCGAACCATTCAATTCAGATTACGTATCTGAATATTAATATATCACAATACGATAGAAGCATTCAATTTAAAAGCGGTGTTTTATAGAAATTTAATTTGTGAGAAAAAATATTATTTAATATATTTAATTTACTAAATAATATTTATGTAGATTGTTACATATACAATAAGTAACATGCATAATATCGTTTTCCCATTGCTTCGTCCAGGTTTAGTAATAAGTAAAGACTGGATTATATGCAAGGAAAAATTTAAATATATGCGCATATATATGCATCGATTTTTCAGGAAATATGCATAAACTTCGGCCATATATGCAAAAAAAATCACCATTGTCATAGCGCCGACCACCAAAGTGCTTCTTTAAATGTAGAAAAAATGGTGGCCATTGGGCGCTAGATCAGAGCTATATGGAGGGTGATCAACTTGTTCCCAGACACATGATGCGATGAGATCTTTGATTCGATGATCCATGTGTGGACTAGTTTGTTATGAACAAAACTATCCCTCTAGCGAGGACGCCACTTAATGTCTCATAACAGGATTCAGCATCGACTGTGTCACAACGATGCCGTGCTTGACAAGATGTTTCTGAATGAGTTACGGTGAATAAGCAAGTGCGTTGTCCTGGTGAAACACTCAGTCACCACTTTTCAGCAAACCTGACTGTTTCCTTCATACTGCGGCACGTAATCGTTTTGAAACTTCCTGGTAATACTCTTTATTCACGATTTGACCTTTGAAAGCGAATTCATAATGAACAACACCTTCCTGGCCGAAGAAAGCAGTGAGCATCACCTTGATGTTGCTCCGAGTCTAGTGTGCTTTCTGGAGTCGAGGGTCCTCAGACGTCTTCCATTGCGAAGATTGAAGTTTCGTCTCAGATCATAACCATAAACTTATGACTCGCCCCCTCTCAAATGTTCTGGCCAACTACCACTCGAATATTCATTTGGTCTTCTGTCATAAGCTGTGGAATAAACTTTGCAACCACACGACTCTTCGATGAGTCATGTGTGGACAAACAATGTCATGAACAAGACTATCCCTCCATCGAGCATACAACGCCTTTTATTCTAGATTGAAGGACGCAGCTTATTTAATGTTTCATGTCAAGACTCAGCATTTACTATATCGTTTCCGACGAGAGGCGAAACCCCACAAGCAACACAGTGCCTACAAAACACTATCCCAAAACACAATGCACGGGCTAACATTGTTTGCTGAGCTTAATTTTCTTTGATGATGTTAAATGTCTATATTTTGTGCACTCTTATTTGCTTGTCAGTATAAAGTCAACAACTTATGTTTCGTCACCAGTGACACTTTGTGTTTAAAACATGTCCTCTTCGACACTGCACGTCACAAGGAAAGTCAAAGCATTGACTAAATGATTGGTTTTGTGCAACTCAAGTCAGTTCTTTTGGCACCCAGAGTGAGCACAACTTCCGATAATCTAAGCGTTCTCCCGCAATTTCATAGACAACACTGATGATGAAATCGTTAAAGTTTCCTCGAACTTTTTCATCAATTATTTGCACCAGGTCAGTATTAATGACTGGCGGTCATATATATATATATATATATATATATATATATATATATATATATATGCAGTATATACTATAATTTAATTTTGTAACGATCTACAATTTACCATCATATTATATTTTTTTTTTTTTTTTGTTATATACCTTATGTTATTTAAATATCATTTAAATATCATATACTTTTGCTTATCATGATGACTGTTCCGTGTTTTGATTCCTGTCTAGTTGTCCGAGCAGGTTTTCGTGGTTTTCCTTCTCGTTTTGAGCGAATGCCGACAACTTTGTATCTTAAGTCGCTCCACGGGCGCATACGTAATAATAACTCATGTCTTGCTTTTCCCTGCCTATCCCTGTTTTCTGTTTTTTGCTGATGTGGTCCTCTACTGGGTTGCAGCCTAGCATATGCGCTACAAAACTCTAGGAGGGTCTGCCCGTTGGGCAGTCAGGTGCCATTCCGCCTTTCCAGCAAGAGTGAGGAACCATGCTACGCGGCGCTATCTCGTCGCCGCGCAATGCACACACCACTAGGACCGGTCCTGGGCGACAACCTGGCTAGGCTGCCGTTAACAGCACACACACGTTCGACGTGTGTGCTATGCCCCCGCTTCGGCGGAAAACGTTAAGATGGCATAAGTGTGACCATCGTCGACCGAGGTAGCCACTAAGAGTGTTCCCTTAGTTGCGATGAGCAACCCCGTACAGGGTGCGCTTCGCCTGTCTGCGCCTTGCCTCGTTGGGGCGGGGGTCAGACCGTCGAAGTACTGCACGGAATTGTAAAGAAGTTGTCGGGAAAGGGTTGGCGGCCCTACGCAACAGCTGGTTATCCGACCTCTCTAAATTCATGCGACCGATCACTAAACACACGCACGAACGCACCGACATACAAAACCCTACACTTACGCTCTCACACAAAACCACACACCCATAGAGAGCAAGCTGCCAGCAGCAACCAACACACAAGTTCATACCCAGAAGGAGACACAAATTGCTAGCAGCGAACAACACATATTTTCACACCTTGTTATCTATTTTTTGGAATACTAAGGCATGATTTATTATTATTACTAAAATGTATCTTTGAATAATTTAAACCATAGCAACTTAATTACTTGACATTTATATCCTGTCATTCATATTTTGTATTCTCTTGATAAAGGCGTATACAGCCGAAACATGTAGAGTTTTTTAAATACGTATATTTTGAAGTAATATACAGACCTTTAATCGCCTACTGATTGGGTTTACCATATCATACCAAGGTCACGAAGTTATTATATTTATATATATATATATATATATATATATATATATATATAATCCTATAACCCACTTTCTTTACCGTTCTGTCGCTCATAGTTTTGTTAATACACTTAACCGATGTGCCGATGAATTTCGACAGCTTCCATGTCTCTTGCATTTAAACTAAGGAAAATTCTGGTCTGAAGCATTTTAAGTACGCACGATCAAACGTAAATTCGGGCAAATGCTCCCGTAATGCAGCCCGTAGCTAGGCAATAGAAGCTGGTACCCAGTGCACATGTGCGAATTGGTGATCGCAACATTGCAACGGTCATATTTCAAATCTTACTTCGTGTAAATTATATAGTAATTATGTACCTATCTTATGTATGTCAATTTTCTTGAGTGCTGTTAAATAACTATTTTCAATTATTGCAAAAATTATATATTTCGATATTAAATTTGCAGAATAAAAAATACTCTGCAGATCAGCTTGTCTTATTATTTAATGTGATTAAGGTATCCTGTAATGGTTTCGGCGGTTAAACACAAAAGAGCAAAGCCTCCCAGTCTCACTGAAGTTTTAATCGAAGCTGAATAATTCTCTAAACCTCTATCAAAGCGTCTCTGCATATTATTTCACTGTTTGAAAGATAGTTACTCTTACAATGCTATTTGATGTCGAAGATATTATTTTTCTACTTTGCGTTCTTAAAAAAACAGTATCGAAATTAGCTTGATTTGAATACGCTTCTTTCCTTTTTCAATGGTGACATTGTTCGAACACAGACATAAATACGACAGAAATGCGACAAAATAGCAACTTATGAAATTTCTGTTTTAATATACTATTTTGCATGTGTGCTTTTCATGAATTTCCCCTGAAGCATAATGACAATGACATCGGCAAACCCCAGCGATCGAATAATGGAAGACGGCAAGGTATTATTTAAAGCTCCCTCTATGTCTAAGAAGACTGCAAGCGCAATTTCCTTGTGGTGTAGGCTCCTTTCGAGTCCTTTCACCAGGCTATGCAGGGCAACCTCACCTGATTTTCCCATCTGGTATGCGCATTGCAGTGGGTGTAGAGGAGATCTATCCAGTGCCCCTTCTTTAATATTTAAATATATCATTTTTTCCATAGGTTTCAACATAAAAGAGGTAAGACTAATTGGTCTAGATTATTTAGAGTGGGTATATGTTCCTTTTCTGGGTTTTTGCAATAAACACTACCCTAGTTTCTTTCCATGCCCTAGGAATATAACCCATGGCGCGGCTAGACCTGAATATTTCCAATAGAGGACCCATAATCTCCCCAATTCCCTCTTGAAGGAGCTTGGGAAACACTCCGCCTGGTTCTGCGGATTTATATGGTTCAAACGACCCTATCACCCATCTAATTAAATTGGGCTCGAAGATCTCGTTTGATATTTCTCAATTTACACATTTACTGTATTGTAAGTTAGATACTATGTATTCGTTTTAGATTGACTGCACAATACAATAAAACGCAAAGCGCCCACCTTAAAGAAGAAACGAGTACTTTTTCTTTGGAATAGTGTACGAATTCATGCTTCGACAAAAATCTTTGAACTACGTTTCAAACTGCACGTTTACGAGATTTGATCCCTGACTTTTCTCTTACACCCGAAAATCGTTCTTTTTAATTGCATTATTTTTCATGTTCGCACAATTTCGTTATATTCAAAATCAAGTATTTTCTCTCAGTATTGCGTTTCTGTATATGTTACGTCCCCTTTTAATAATTTTTATTGTCAACTTATTCTAAGTAATGCTATTCGGGGAAAACCCTTTGTGCGATCTCAAGAAGGCCTCTAGAACGATCATTAGCGAACCGTCACCAGTCAAAAGCACCACACTGATAGTGTGAGTCGACTCGTGCGTTACGTACACTCTGTGCTAACAGGATTTCACCCAACCACGACAAAATAACGAAAGTGTTAGTTCATTGTGTTTGTGAAATTATGCAATTTATTTGCATCCAGTCCCTGTTGTTACAAATCCAGGTTTGAGGATTTGAAAGTCGACCCGCTATCATTACACCCACGGTAAACCCAGCTAATGCACGACCTAGTCCATCAGGTACGTCAATTTCAACTACTTTGATTCGCTTTGAGTTACACAGTTTGTTTGGGAACTCAATAATCGTTACGTCACTTTAATTAGGCCCTCATTTAAATTTATGTAGATTATCTGTAAGTGAAATTCATGACTTTTATACCATTTTACCAGTGTCGAATACAAAATAACATTCATACATTTGGGATAAACTGGCCGGACATATTAGCGGTTTGGTATAAATTTTATTATTACTTAAATGATACGAGGGATGCTTCCAAAGTTCTCTGAATTTAGCTATATTTTTTCATTGTGTCAATTTTCATCAATATGGCAATATAAACGATAAATTAATTTTTTTAAGCTGTCCTCGAAGAACTTTTTCGGTGTCTCCTCAATCCACCTATTTATGGCAGCTCTCAAAACGAAGACGGAGGTAAAGGTTTTTTCAATCTGGGAATAGATGAAAACCACTCGGTGTGAGATCCAGTGAACAAGGTAGATGCGGAAGCGATTCCCATCGTAAATCGTTCAAAACATCTTTCGTTTTTCTTGCAGTGTGCCGTCTTGCATTTTTCTGTTGCAATAACGGACGCTTTTCAACTTTCCAGACCGTTTTCTGATAAGTGCCTGCCGCAGTGGTCCAGATAAATAAGTTCAAATAATATTCTGCATTAATTGTAGTATCTTTCGCTAAATAATCTATAAAAATAATCCCTTCGCAATCCTATAATACAGTAGGCATGACCTTTCCAACGGACGGAACTGTACGCGCCTTAAGTGGAGACTCTTCTCCGGGTTTACGCCATTTTTTGGATTGACTTTTGGTCTCAGAATTGAAATAAGGAATCCACGTCTCGTCAGTGGTTATTATTCATTGTCAAAATTCGTCAACGTAACGGGCTAACAGCTCTTGAAATTAACGAGAAGTGTCAGACCTATTGAGTTTCTGTTCCGGTCCCAATAACGTCGGCATCCAGCGGGCTGAAACCTTGATTACGTCCAAACAATCATGTAAGATCTCAGTAACTGATCATGTATCTAGGCGTACACTAATTTGAGAAATAGTCATTTGTCTGTCTTCTTTGAATAGGTTTTCCATGGCAGTTATGTTTCTTTCATTTACCGACATGCTCGGGCGACCACTCTGTGGATCATCTTCTAATGATGTTCTACCACTTTTAAAACGATCTATCCACTGATATGCAGTACTTTTAGATTCTTCAGACTCACCAAACACTCCTTGCATACGTTTAATAATTTTTGAAATTTCCACACCCTCTTTCCACAAAAAGAAAATTATTGCTCTTTGGGATTTAGCCGCGTCTTCCATTATTACACAAATAGTGGTACGAAAATCAATCTATATGGGTCGAACACCTGTACCAGACTGAACGATATTGCGCTGAATCCCTGCATAAACATGTCAAGACTAGTCTATCACCAATAGCATTGCCTGTAAGTTCCGCGTAATTTAATTAGAGCACAGTTCTCAGAACTTTGGAAACATCCACCGTATATTAATAATATAGTAATAATAATATCATTTATTTACCCAACAGAGACCATTTAGACGGTATAATATAAATATATATGTAAATGTATGCACGTAAATACACATTACACAAAACAAATTAAAAGAAACGTAAGTACCAAAATTAAAGTTGATACATAATATAAGATTAAACTATAGCAAAAATATCCAAATTAAATAATAAAAAAAAAGAAAAACGAAAAAAAGACAAGCATAAATAACTAATGTAATAAGCACCACAAAAGCCAACACTTACATGAACAATTCGTCATAAGTACTATTAGCAGATCGGCTTATTCTGTAAACAGGCGAGTTAAGCAACACGTTAGTTCTGGGAGTCGGATGGATGAGAGTATTGACAAATCTGGAGGATCGGCGCGGGACATAGAATTTTAATTGCCATAAGATAATCACAAACTGGGTGGCACTATTAAATATATGAATCATTAAATATGTTTCCACACTTGTTTCAGTTAAATGAGTACGACGTGCGGAATAAATATTTTTCAATGATGAAAACGATAGTTCCACATCGCGTGATGTTATATTTGCAAATTTAGAGTAATCCTTGTAACAACTTAATGGATCTTTCGGCGCACCTTCACAAATTTGTCTTAGTATGAGAAAATCTAAATCCTTGGCAATAACACTTTCAAATTTTCGTATTACACACTCATTTTTTTCGCCTTCCGCCGCACATAGGTGTGAGTGAACATCATCCACAATTTGAACAGAATCCACAAACGACAGCGAATCATTTTGTAATTTTTCAATTCCTTCCGATAATCCATAATAGTTCTTGCGAATAGTTTCTAAATCACTTTTTACCTGACTATCTTGAAACATTTTCTAGCTTTTCTTGATAGCTTCGGCGTTTCTCAGATCGAATTGTAAACTACCTTCTTTACATCATCAAAATGTTCGCAGTAGTAAAACGCAAGTTCTAACCATGTTCCCCAGCGCGTAGTAATCGGCTGTGGTGGTTCACGCACCTTGGGACATAGTTCGTGAAATCTTTTTGTACGTTTTGGGGACTTTAGAAACACTGTGTTCGAATGAGTTATTAACACATTTACTCATGGATAAAATTTAGGTATCAATTGCGCCACAAGGTTTAAAGCATGGATTTTACATGGTACATGTGGCAGATTGCCACTCTCTTCTTTTAGATATCGGCATGTTAGCGGCACCGTCACTCACACTTTGGTTTGTTGAAACTTGAAATTTGTTCAATGCGCTCAAAACCACCTTTAAAATTTCATCGATAGTACTTTTTGCAACTCTTTAGGAAGCAAGTAAGATAGAGGATGACGGATCAAATTCTTCCATTGTACGTACCATCACATTCACCACAGAATGTTTTTGCCTATCGGTTGTTTCGTCCACACATAACCACAATTTTTTATTTTTCAATTCTGCTTTAATTCTTCTTTCAACATAGTCACGAGCAATGGCATAACGTTTCCTATCGATGTCCGACTTGGTAATGTATAATCCGAATACTTGCTCCAGAAGGAGACAAATGCTTTTTGGTCTAGCAAAGTGAACGGTGAACGGAAACAAACACCTATATCAAATATTAATTGTTCGCTGTATCGTATGCCACGGATTGCAGAACAGTATTTTATACTTTTTAGATGGCGTTCACACTTCCACCTGCTGGTACACGTGAAATAGTCGTTGCACCTTACACATTTAATTCTATCGCCTTCGTATTCTAAATCCGGCATACTCGCTATTACGTTTTCTAGTTTCTTCGAAATATGCCGTTCCCAAAACGTACCTAAATGCGACATTTTCTAGGTATGCGTGTACTGACATGCACTCACAACGACCAGTGGAATAATACTGAACAAGTGTGCTTTGATGCGGGCGCTTGAGTTTCCGTACCACGCGCTTCTCTCCTCTACGTTGCTCTCGGCACTGCACTGGAAATTGCCCCTCTTTGCCGAGTCTAGTGATGAATTCATTTTGTATTGCATTAGAAGAAGGGATTGAATTTTGCTTTCAAGTGAATGAAATAGAGCAACATTTAACAACATTAATTTTTAATTTGTTAGAAAGGCACCAATCGAACGATCAAGATTTTGTTGAAGAAATACAGAGCCATGCTCAAACCTGGCGGAAGAATAAATTTTAACATATTATTAGTATATTGCAAAGATTTTACTGTTGACATTGATAACTAAATTTCTATATAAAGTTAAATTATTAAAAATGTTAATCATTTTATTTTATTTTTCCACAAAATGACGGTGTTTAACTTGCAAGCCTTTTCCTCCCTCTTGCATTTCTCTCCCGTTAAAAAGTTCACTAATTACGCTCTCTTTGTACAAAAAGCTTCAAATTTTGTTTAAATACAAATTCATAAATACAACATGCTTCAATGATGTGTAAATATGTGTAAATATGTTGAATGCGGACAACCGCAAATACGTAGGCTTTACTAACATTGCGATTTACTGAAATGTAAACGCAAATATTAAATGCAATTGTAGACAGGAGTCAACTGTAATGGATTTCCGTATTTACGTTAGTAAAAGAGCCCCTGTACACGCGCCACCTCGGACCTACCTTTCCGCGATCTTGGAATTAATGGTGTATGAAATTGTGGAAAAGTGAAACCCGTATAGAAAAGGTCGGCGTACTCATCGAGTACTCACAGATAGGTAAGTAAATGAAAATGGAAAATTAACGTTTGTTGAACGAAGCACTGTTTGAATTTTATCAGTTGAGAAAGAGAGGGATATCTATTTTGTACAAAGTTGAAACCGGGTGCTTTCGCCCGGGGTCATTTAACCGTAAAATAATATTCCTTTTAAGTTTTCGCTTCAATCTCGTCGACGACGATCGTCTCCTATTTCAGAAACAGGGAAAAGCAAAAAGGAAGGAAATCAAGTGTGCCGAGCAAATACGAAGCTTACAATTAAAATATACTCGTCGTTGATAAAATAAAGCTTTATATACATTTCACTTTTCATTTCCGAAAAATATTTGATATTAGAGAGTCAAATGTTAATTTTACGTGACTTTTCCCTTTATTTGAAAAGCCATTACATTTACGAAAACCCAACACAAACACACAAAAAATTTTATATAAACGATTGACGACATTTTTCTCAGTAATTTTTTCAGAGAATTTTATCTCCCATTCAGAAATTCCAAAAATTATTTTCTTTAAAATTGATGCTTCTCAAATCATCGTTAGGAGCAGAAATCTACAACAAGTATTAGTGATAGAAATGATATATGCTGATCGTTAAGGACTCCTTGGTAGTACATTTTTTATTTCACTATTAATTTCACTGTTAATAAAAACAGAATGTAGGTCAATGCATCAAATAAAATGATTTATGGCTACGTAACGGTTCGAAACTATATTTCTTTCTTCATCAGACCTGCTAAATTAATAACAAATTAGCCATACACAATACAATATGCAAATGTATTTACACTAGCAATTCAAAGTTGAGTGATTTTATAATCGAAAGAAGAGAGAGTATAACACATGTTAACTAGAAATTTTAAAACAATAACAAAAATATATAATGGTTTGAAGTCAGCGCACTATGACTAGGACGTTATTGAGTAAATGCGAAATTTAGTCTATGCGAAAGAAACCGGTGAACGCGATAAGGATAGAGAAAGAAACCAGATGCCGTAAAAAAATTATATATGAAACAGTGAAATGAGTAAAAATACGAGGATCGGAAACAAATTCAGACCAGATATAACACTAGAAGTTAATTTTATTTTGATATATTTCATGCGACCATGTAAGCATTGGTGAACGTGGATGTACGTTCTTTGGTATTGAGATTATTGGCAATATTTTTCATGGCTAAATTTTCTAACGTAATTCTTTTGTATTAGCTGTTTTCGTTGAATATGCAATTTACACTGTAAAAATTCTCATTATGTTTGAAAGTGCAGATACGGGATGCCAAGGCACATTTTTAGTGGTTTACCTTCGAATCACGGCGATGTTGGGCGCTACGTTAACGCCATCTCTGGGCTGTCTGACCTATATAATATTTATAGCATTCATTGCATTTGACCACATACGCTATATGGCTTTGTTGAAGAGAGCGTAAAAACTATTCTGGACTGGTGATTCCGGAAAAGTGTCTTAATTTTGTCAGTTAACATAGGTATGTATACAAGAGATTTATAGATGCATTGCTCCATGTTTGAATTGTTGTTGGTTTTGTTACTTATGGATGGTGGAATATTATTTGTGCCAGGTTTGTTGGTGGAAAATAGTAATCTATTAATGAGGTTTTTTAGGTAATCATTCTTAACTAGTATGTGTAGATACCGAAGGTCCTCAACAGCAAACCGCTTATGGGTTATTTTGTAAATTCTATATTTCATAGGGCCATGAGAGTTGCAGTTAAGTAATCGATTTGAGTTCGATGGCTTGCGATACCATCTAAGTTTCTAGAAATGGCAAGACCGATCCTTTTCTATTTCAACTGTGAACTTGAGACAACTATTGAAGTTATTTAGTAAACCAAGAGTGGTGCTGACATATTTTTCAGGTAGAGAATATGCAACATCATCAACGTATTGGAAAAAGAACCCAAAGGAGATCTGCAATTTACTACTAATGCTTTTTTACTGCATCTGGTTTCTTTCTCCGCCCCTATCTCTTTAACCGATTTCTTTCGCATAGACTAAATTTCACCTTTACTCAGTAACGTCCTAGTTAAAGTGCGCTGACTTTAAACCATTATATATTTTTGTTATTGCTCTAAATTTCTTAGTTAACATGTTTTATACTCTCGACAATAAGTTTTTGTCATATCTAAAATATAACTAGATATGAATTTTAATTGATATCTTCCTTCTTTCGATTATAAAATCACTTAGGAATTTTTAATTGCTGGTGTAGGTACTTTTGCATATCGTATTATGTATGGGTAATTTCTTATTAATTTACCGGGTCTGATAAAGAAACAAATATTGTTTCGAAACGTTACGTTGCAATAATCGTTTTATTTGATACATTGACCCAAATTCTGTTGTTATTAACAGTGAAATTATATACATATTAGAGTAAATTTAATTCAGCATTGTACACTCAAAGGAATTTTATCTATATATATATATATATATATATATATATATATATATATATATATATTTAAGGTCTCCAGCTTCATAAAATGAGAATAAGAAAAGACCATGTATACATTATTAATTTTCCGCATAATCACCATTTAGTGCGACACATTTAACATCTAACTTTGCGAAGGTCTTTGAACAAGTGATATATTCTAGAATCTATGTAAATATTAGTCAACTCTTATCGCAAAGCCAGCATGACTTTCTTCCTGGGTGTTCCACATTTACTAATTTGTGTAGTGCCTCTTAGGTCTTGAGTGAAGTTCTGGATAGGCGCGGTCAGGTAAACCTCATTTCTACTGACCCTTCGCACGCGTCTGATACTATAAGTCATAAAGCCTTACTCTCTAAACTTTAAGGAATAGCAGAAAAAATTAATTCAATATTCTAGGTAAATACGTTATGTCCGGAATTAGAATAATGATGAATTGATCTGAAACATATTAATCATAAAAACTCGCCAATGCAATAGGATTAGGACGTATATGACAATAGTCTTCTAAATTACGCGCGGGTCGTCTATGTAATGGATGTTTTGTAATTTATTTCATAATAATAACGAATACCCTATCAAAAAGGTGTAATTAAATCAGATATCTTCGAAAGAGATGTATTTGGTAAATTGCTTACTTACATAGTTTATTGGTTAATGCAATAAATTTGGAAAAATTATCTGTCATAGATGTTTCTTAATGATTGAATAAAATGTACACAACTAATTTTAAAACGCCCTTCTGTGATTCCCGTCACTCACATCAATAGTGGTGGTATCAATTTTGTAATTAAAGTTGTCCTTAGAAGATAGGACTAGAACACAAATAAATACCATCCAAAACATCAAACAGAAAGGTTCTAATGGAACCCTTTCTACTATCAAAGAGTGCTCCGTATTCAATATTCAAACATTCACTTTACCATTTCTCTTTGTTAGATATTGAATTTTAGTTTAGTGTCAAGTATTTCAATTAAATGCTTTGTGACCACTCCAGGCTTTCACTTAAGTATTTGCGCTAAATCGCAGTGTGTACGGTCTTATACCCGTGCACAAGATTGTCAATCAATCCGCTTTCCCGAAACTGCAGCTTGTAAGTGCAAAGACAAATAAGTTCCTTCAGATCAGGAGAAATTTCCACTGGCGACCTGGTAATAGCGAGAATGAAAAAGGAGTTGCAAAATAATATCAAAACAGAATGAATGCTTTGAAGAATTTCGGCTGAACATTAAAATAGAGAAGACTGAAATATTGTTCATATCAAGGACTGAGACAACAGTTGATGTTAGTCTAAACAACAAGAAAATACAGCAAACTGATAATTTTAGATATCTGGGATCGATTCTGTATACGTGTGGAAAACTTAAGACTGGGGATAAACAAGAGAATATAAAGAGCTTGCTTAAGCGAATAGCAGAACGTATTAGTTAGTTAGTTAGTTTCCTCATCCTAATGAATGTGGTAATTATTTATCTTTCTCGTTGTTGCCAACAACTAAAGACGATCTAATCAAGATAATGCCCGCATTCCTTGATAAGAATACAGCTTGCACAAACTTATCTAATAAGATGATCTATGAACTCCTGTGCAAAAAGCATTCCAAGCAACTTCTAGAGCATCATAAAGCTATTGTAAGTTCATTGAAGCGTTAAGAAGCATATCAACCATAAAGAGAATGTTTCAGAACTTTTAAATGACTTTTTCAACAATTAGACTCAGACTGCTAGCTATCGAAAAGTAGTACTCCGAACAGTTTTCTATAGCTGCTAATCAACATGATGGTAAGGGAGGTCAGTTTTAAGAAGGTGGAAGTTGCTTAAAACTAAAGTAAATCACTGTATAATAAATTTTCATTAATTTAAATAATAATACGAACAATATGCAGTGTTCTCCAGAAATATTTGCAAATTTAGTTCTAATTAACACTTATGTCTAATCGATTTAAATATTATTTATTAAATTTCTGGACAAGTCGGTAATTATCTACCAATATGAATTAGCAACAATCATAGATATACATGCACACTCTCGAATTGGTTGCATTACACTTCCTCTACTCTCACGTTTTCGCATTTTCCAATTAAACCAATGCACAACCCGAGGTGTTTGTTTGCCAGTATCGAAGTAGCTATGCAATGTGTGTATGTATATCTAGCGTCGATTTACGTACGAGTTTATATACTTATAATGTTTGGTTATAATTGGATCGCTAAATTCATGCTGTAGAGTTAAATCTAATAATCTGTGCATGGAAATATCTGAGAGTTGTGTAATTTTGCGCATGCAGACATTGTTATTTGCTAGTATAATTTCGAAAATTGATTGCATGATTTAAAGTTCTCGCTTCTCGGAAACCTTTTTGTTAACATAATTATAAATGATTAATATTTCTCTATAAATTCATATAATATCTAAATTATACTAATAAGAAAGTGAGTTTGTGGTGTATTTGCCTAGGAGCGGCGTCCGAAAGTCGGCGTTTCTTGTTCAAAATTATCAGAATAATTTTACAAAATATTAGATTTTGGGTCATTGAATAGTCATTTTAAATTAAGATTGATATTTGAAACATCATTCAAATTTAGAATAGGCTTCTTAAATTTACGTTTATTAAAATTTTACAAATTATGTACATTTAATTTCACTGAATTGCAAAAGGCATGGTAATAGGAAATAAATAACAAAAGAGTGTTTGCGTTTTTAAGGATAAGTAAACATATATTTTGCTGAGCATTTAAAATTGAAGAACTATTAATACAATCATTTTAGAATATATGAAATCTCAGTGTGAAAGCAGACATGAAATAGTCTAAGTAAGAATTACAAAATTATTTAAAGATTGATCAACATAATTGGATAAAAATTATAAATATCAAAAATTTCATATCGCCGCCATATTGGAAATTTATAGAATTATAATTAAAATTCTATATGAATTTATTTAAAAAATATTATTAAATATAGAAGCAGCTAACGAGGTATTATTATAGAGGTAAAATCCTATTATATGTAATTGTTTCGACACACAGTGTCTTCCTCGTATGGAGTTATATTGCAATAAAACTCTAAAAATTTCCAGAGAAAGAAAGAAAAACAAACATTTTATTGAAAAAAACTCTTTATTGTTTCTCGAAATATTCGCCTTAAGTTTTAAGCACTTTTCCATCTGAAGAAACCAGTTGTCGAACCATTTATTCCAATTCAGACTGTAATAAATGTAGTCTTCGGTAGGTATCTCAGAAACATGTCTTTTAAATGTTTCAACGACCTCTTCCAGTGCCGAAAACCGCTCATCACGCAATTTGTTTATAACAAGTGGGAACAGGAAGAAGTCATTAGATAAAAAGTTAGACGAATACGGACAACGAGTCGTTAATTCAATGTTATTCTCCTTTAAATAATCGACTGGTTGATGTGTTGTGTGAGAGCTGGTGTTGTCGTGATGAAGGATGATGCGCCGATGTCTGCTGTTGTTTCTGATTTCAGCGAAGACTTCAGGCAAACAAATTGTTGTATACCAATCAGCGTTTACTGTTTTTCGGTCCTTAAGAGCAACGGGCCTAGTTTTACCGAAGAAAAAAGCAATCATAGTTTTTGAATCGCGCTTCCTGAACGAACAACTTTTGTTGATTTTGGTTCGTTTGGAACACCCAAAGAGTCGATTGCTGTTTTGTTTATGGTTCGTATGAATATATCCAGGTTTCGTCACCTGTTAGAAAACTGTATACGTTGGCAGGAACAACACGATTGAATTTTTGAAGCATTTTTTGCATCAACTCACAGGAGCCACTTTTGTGTGGAATTCAACGACTACGCATTTTCTTCACTAGGAAATGATCATGTAAAATCGTTTGTATTCTACTTTTACCAGCGCTCAAGGGAGCCTCTATCTTTCGTTATATCACATGTTGATGCGCTTCAATCATTTCTCGCACAGCATTGATGTTTGCCGGAACAACAGCAGTTGATGGACGACTTTTGCGAAATTCGTCACTGACACTAGGACGTCCACGCTTAAATTCTGCAAACCAGTCTTAACTGTAGTTTTGGATGATGCTTCACCACCAATGGTAGAATCAAAAAATCAATGCATTGTGCCACATTTAAAATCGTAAAAAATTATCGCACAAGAATGTTCACGAGAAATGTTCATTTTTCTCACTTTTGAAATGCTATTAATACAAAACTATGCAGCCAACTGTTTTTCTGTCAATGACGTTTATAATACTAAATATCAAAATTTAAGATAATTGTATTTAAATATACGGCAAGTACCATCTAGTAGGCATTTGCGGAAATTTTTAGGGTATGTACTCTAGTATTAAAATATTATTAAAAATCGGGTGTGGAGAACAAAACACAAGTTTATGTTTATGTGAAAATATCTTTCATTAACTTAAATTGTATGTTACAAACGATCTCAACATTTTATATTTGTTACTTCTCGTAACAAAAAAAAAAAAACGATCGCGTAATACACATGAAATAAAGCTGATTTCGGTCAGTTCGAAAAGTCCGTCCACGAATTATTTTTAGTATTATTTTTATAATAGGTATATATACCTAATACTAAGTTCGTGTAATATAGTATATATTTAGACCAAGAAAAAATAATAAAATAATCTCACGAAAGCAATCGTACAGTTGAGAAACGTGAAATTTCCCGTAGAGCACACATCGTAATTTTTAATAATTCACTTGAATGTATGAACAGCTGATTTTGTACGTAAATACGAGGGTGTTTCGGAAAGTACATGGCCTAACAAAGAAACCGCAATTTTTTTTGACAAAAAAACATTTAATTTTTCAATATAGTCTTCTGCTCGCTCAATACACTTATACCAATGATATTCCAAATTAGTGATGCCTTCATTGTAGTTCGATGAATTCAAGTCCTCGAAATAGCTATTTACAGTAGCAATTACCTCGAAATTAGACGAAAATCTCTTACCGTCGACCATTTTTTCAGGTTTGGAAAAAAATGATAATCGCTGGAAGCCAAATCTGGGAAATAGGGCGAATGAGGCACTAATTCAAATCCAAATTCATGAATTTTTGCCATTGCAAACGCAGACTTATGAGCAAATGCGTTATTCTGATAAAAAGCACTTTCTTCTTTTCCAAATGAGGCCGTTTCTCTTTGATTTTGTCGCTTAATTCTTGCTAATTGGCATAATACTCCTCATTTATTGTTTTCCTCTTTTCTAAGTAGTCAACCATTGATTTCGATTGGTGTTAAGCCTTTCAAATGAAAGTACTTTTTCACTGCTCTCGACTCGGTTTTTTTCCATTATTACAAAATCACACGAAACGTTCATTTTGACGTACTGTCAAAAACAGATTAATTAACAGATCGCTCTTTACTGTGATATTTAACGTATTAAAAGATCATTCTATAGTTAATTGACGAAGGAGATACATGTTGAAACTTCATTATAACGCTAAGAAATAAGTAATTAAACTTCTAGTTTCAAAAATTATTTGATTGTAAATACCACTACAATATTGTTTCGCCATACAATGGCTTCATCAGGTGGATGAAATACTGAGTATTTCATCCACCAGAGGATTCCTGCGAATTTGCGCCACCTCTGTGTTAGGCCGTGCCATTCCGAACAATCCTCGTAATACAGCAACTGGATCAAATGATGCTGTTTCTATTTTACACGCAACACAGTAGTTATAAACCCAACTATTTAGGTAGATCTAGTCAATATTCATGGACATTATTCCAGAATATCTGTAACCGTCCGCCATCTAGAGGTTAGTGCGACCAATCCACAATATTCTATAACTAACGCCATGAATATTGTGCATGATAATCAATTCCTCTCCCAACTACCTGGAGCTATCCAGGATGTCGTACTGTACGCCGAATTGTTGACTCGTTTGATGGCAAAGAAGGAGATTTCTCTGAACCGGGGATAAATGGGCCATCATTAAAAAACTTTTTGTGTACTTTAAGTATGCCTCTATTTCATGGGTAGATGTTAAACGCTCGATTTCAATATATAAATGGATTTACGCTGACAGACAATTATTAACACATGAGGATATGAAACAATTATTAGTGATTGCCTCGTAACCACGTATATTGAGGTTTTGAAACTTAGCATACAACAACGTTGTAGTTTCTATAACATCGACAGCTGTTACATCTGTAACACACACGTACTCTGTAGCCTATGTGTGTCTGTAAATTCAATAATTTGGTATTTATTGTTTATACACATTCTGAATTCATAGACGGAACATAATACATTTTTCAGGGGATTTTTAATTTTGGGGTTCGCGTCGTAATTGACTCGCAATTTTTTGGAATCGTATTCTATATATTTGCATCTTTCCATTCTTCATTCACTGTCTTTTTCTTTCAAGGACAGACTACATATTCTACGTATGAAATAAAGGCTTATTATTATTACTATCAAAATTTTAAATTACGTTTTACATCGTAATAAACAAGCAAATATTTCATTCTAGAAAATTTATTTTTGAAAGAAATAGACGTAATAGACATTTTTGTCGTCGTAACTTATTCATATCAAATAAACGCTAACGCATTCGATATTATCATTTCATTTGTTTTGTTTTATTTCCTAATATATTTTCGAGTGCCCACGGTATCGCACCGCATCAGATATCATAAAATAAATTCACTCTTGACGTTCAGAGGTGAAATAGTATAAACCCATTTGAGCGTGCGAATAGTTCCTTTTGAATATGGCCTCCGAAAACAAACCAATATATCATACGCCCCCGTTGTTGGTATAAAACGTGCAGAAAAAGGAGGAAAAAAACCGCAAGAGAGCGTCCATGAAAAATCGAGCCAAAAAGAGCAGTTCTCTCCTGGCATGATGATGAAAATGTTATTACTAACGGTGGCGGTGGTGATGATGGGACCGGTAGGTTTTATATTTGATCTCGGAGAATTGATATTTCTAACAGGCCGCCGTAAATTTGTCTTCAGATGACGTACCTACAGCAACAATTCATCGCCGTTGTGTATGAACTATAATTGTATATAACTGCCGCAAACCGTTCTTCATAATATTGGGTGGCTTGGTGTATTCACGATAACAGATGGTTACAAGGAAATGGCTCGAGTTAAATTATACAAATATACGATGAACACTTTTTCTACAGATGAAAAAATAAACTTTAGTGTTATTTGTTAAATATATGGTCTGGATGAAATTCACTACCAAACTGCCTAACGAAACCAAAATATTGAAAAAAAATAAATGTTGGTATTACTTTGATAACGTTGAACGATGTTAACCTTAAAATATTGAAAAGGAAAGAAATATTTTGAGTTTATAAGAAAAATATTTTTTTTTAAATACACGTCTTTCAAAAACTCACGATAAATTAAAAAAGACAACACGAAAGAAGTTATTTCGAGATACTTCAGGTACTGCCAATATTTTTTAATATCTACCGACAACAAAATGTTATTCCCCTTTGTTATCCTTGATTCTAAATAAATATTAACGTATATTGTGGCAGCAAGCGCTGCAATTTTTACATGTATTTCTATTAAGGTGTATTAACAGCTTTATAGACTGAAGAATCGACAATACAAGCTGTTAAAGGCAGAAACACAGAACTTTTGTTAAGCCTACAAATAAAATAGCTTTCTGAATACATTGTGACAGTTTCGTTCTTATATGAAACGACTTTTCTTTAGCTGGAACAGGGCTTAATAAAAATCGAGGGAATAACGATAAAACAGTTATAGAAATAATTCGTGCGGTGATTAATGCAAAACGCAGATTTATTATGAACAGAAAGCCGTTTTTGTTATCTAATGAGTTATTCTTTTATGTATCTATTCGTAATAAGTAAAAGATCAACATATATTCTTTTAATTTGTTTTATATATTTTAAGGTATCCTCAAATTTTAAATAAATATCAAGTGCCCATAATATTGAATACCAGTATATATCTTTTGTCCATCCGATATATATAATTATACAGTTAAGAAAATATAACTTGATTATATAAAATTATAGGTCTTCGTAATTATTCATTGTAAGTCATGCACGTGCTTCGCAAAGTTTTTATTCGTACCGTTCAAGAAAGTACCAATAAAATAAAATCTTTTTCAAGTCATGCCTAATACCATTTTTTCATACACAATTTTAAACTCTTGACTAAATAAGAAGTTGTAACGTATTCTTGACACAACTCAACACAATGCAATGTACACAAGTAAAGCGACTATAGCACGTGCCGATTAACACACACGTAAAAGCGCCGAACGCCTAGTGTATAGCTTACAGGGATATCGGAGAGAGGGCGCGCCAGCATACACAACAGGTTATAGCGTTCACCGATATACACGCACACACAGTATACGCGCTGCCACGAGAGGGAAGCGCCAGCGGTATGGCAAAGAGAGGCGAGTGCTAACTGAGCGGTGGTCGCCTCATGGCATTCAAGAGCCGAGTTTACCCCCGCGATGCACCTTTAGAAGCTTCACATCAAAAACCTTCCAACATTTTGAAACACACTTTCTTCAAATTAAACAATAATCAATGCTAAACCTGTATTGTTAGTTACATATTTAAAAATAATAGGAAACTGTCTATATCAGGCTGATGCATAAATTCGTAGTAAAGTGGCCAAATTGAGCTGCGCACCATAGAAGTGCGGTTGATACGAGGGTTGTCATTTATATTTTGCATATAGCGCTGGATTAAAACAGTAGATAACTTTTAACTTTATTGTTATTCGAAGTATTCTCCACGAATATTAATTTCTTTTCCATGAACTAACTCTTGAATCAATTATTCCACGCATTTGTTGGTACAGTCAAAATTGCGTTTTTGAAGGCATCGACTGCTCCTTCTGACGACTGGAACTTTTAACCACACAGTCCGTCCTTTATTTTCGGAAAGGTAAAGAAATCCTTGGGACTTTGTTGTGTTAAAAATTCAATTGTCTTGCGAACTGTATGCGCACTTGCATTATCTTGGTGGGGGATGATTCGTCATTGTGGGCTGATTTCTCGGAGCTCAGCGATGATTGCCACAAACAAATGGTTATATACTAATCGGCAGTAACAGTTCTTTGATTTTGTAGAGAAACTAATGCTACATGACCTGCTTTCGAGACAAATGTCGCGACCATCTTTTTAGAGACACTTCGAGAACTGATGAGTATTGTCGGCTTTTCTGCACCTTAGAACACTCAAACAGACGAGTGGCGTTTATTTTCTGGCTCGTATGAGTAAATCCAAGATTCATTACCACTCACGATGTACATGTTCTTAGAGTTCCCTGCGTTGAAGCGGCATAGACTTTTTTGACACCAATTCACCCTACCTATTTTCTGTTCTTCGGTCAACAGATGGGAAACTAATTTTTTTCATACAATTCTTCGTGTAAAATTTTTTGAATTGAGGTCTTTGAAATCCACAATTTCGCGATATATCACATGTCGGTCTTCGTTGATGAGGCCGTGCACAACATCGATGTTTTCCTGCCGTTTTGATGCACGTGCCCAGGGATCACCGCTAAGAGTAATCCGTCCACGTTTGAATTCTCCATACCAGCGAGAAATGTGGTGCTTCATTACCGAAAACAGAAACGAACTCGGCGAAGCATTCTTTTGGAGATAATTGTCTTCCAAAATTATAAAAAATTATTGATCGAAAATTTTCACGGTTTAATCCCATTGTTCGACTAACTTGTCAACTTTTACAGTTCGTTGTAGCTATAACACTAAAAGCATGACACTGAAACTTTGGATTTAGGCTAACTAAAGATGGAGGTTAATTTTTAGTACTGACATTTGATTAGTGGCGCTCTCCATTTTCAGTATACAAAACATAAAAGACATCCCCCGTAGTACAGTGAGAGCCAAAATGTCAAGTTGCGGTATAAAAAATGTTTCAAGCATATGTGCATACCGTTCAGAATTAACTGTGACTGTTTTTGCGTTTTCTTCGTAAAAATAATAGGCCTATGATTCTGAACGATGATACAGCACACCACATGGTAACTTTTGAAGAGTCTAAAGGCCTTTTCCAGATTTCACACCGCTTCTCAGTAGCCCAATATCGATAATTTTGCTTATTTACCGTGCCATGCAGAGTAAAGTGCGTTTCGTCGCACATGAGTAGATGTGTAATATTCGTTTGCTGATTCCTTAATTCCAAAAAAAAGTCGACAAAACTCAACGTTGTTTATCGCGATCTGTTAAAGCATGTACCACTGCCTTTTTTTTATGGATAAATCTCCAATTTTGTGCAGAATTCTTCGTGTATTGTGTTGGATATTTGTAATGCTGCCGCATTTTGTCGAATTGATCGAGTAGAGCTACGCACAATGGCTTGTCTTACTCGATCTTCATTAATAGCATTGGAGGCAGATTTTATTCTTTCGGTTGATTTTCTTTTTTCTCTCTAATCTATGACTTCGCTACTTCCGTACCCAGTACTAAATAATAGTTTGGGGAGAAACGCATACATTAAAATTTTGATGAAATTAACGCTGTGTTTGGATAATAGAGTTACATTTAATAAATTTTTCAATGCAAAATATAAGTTATTGTTTACCAACACTCCATTTGAACACCTGTCAAAATATCTCGAAAGCCTCCTCTTTCAATTATTATCAATAAATTTGTGATAGGGAAATTATATAATTAGATGTTGTCAATTAAAAATTAACAAATCATTTTGGCTCTCACTGTAGGTACATAGAATACGTAAAATACAGTCCTATCCAATTGATTTTATGCTGTATTCCACAGTAAGTCTGACATCGTCAAAACAAAATTCGATTGACAGAATGACATTTCTCATCTCCTAAACAAAATCCGATTATTCAAAACAAAGCCCATATCATCAAAAGGAAGTTCGCTTTACAAACAAGAGAAATCGATTTGTTAACTAACGCTATTGTAATTAAATATTTTTTACGTTTTGCTGTGTTCTCTTCTAAGCGAGATCAATTGAAAAATTAAATATAGCTGAAAACAGCAATGAAAAATTTAAAACGGTTAAATTCTGGATGCACCCTGTATGAGCATCGATATAACAAATCTAGTGTTTATTTCATGTAGAGTTTCTTGTTATTTTCTGTAAAAAGTTTTAATATACAACAATACAGATCGTGTTAAGAAAAACGAATCTGTGTATATTTGATAAACTTATATTGTATGTCAAATGTCATGTAAATTATTTTATATATACAGCGTGGTCATAAAGTTTGGAACCAAGCTTATAACCGCATTATTTTACATTTTTTTGGAAAAACGCTCGGACAGGTAAATTTTCTTTTTTAAAACGCCATCTTTTGATATACAATTTTTTTCTATGACGTCATTGGTTTTCGAGTGATGACGTTATCAACACTTTCTTTAAATGGCAACCATATTATTTTTTTCTCGTTTTTGGTAGATCTTTATATCCACCAAATAGTGATATAAAACAATTGGTATGTTGCATCACAATTTTTTTGAAAAAATTATATAAATTTAGAAAAAAATACGAAGATTTTATTTTTGTACAAAATTAAAATTAAATTAAAAAAAAATACGTCTGAACTTAAATTTATTGTAACAGTTAACGTAAATTTTCAAAATGGACCCCACCAACCAACAGAAACAGTCCCAGCCGAGTGTAAACACTTCGTATAGTCGCCTCAATTATGTCTGGGCATATTTGTGTAAGTTCTACGCGAATTCGTTCTTTTAAATCTTCTAAATTGTTCGGTTTGTTAAAATACACTTTCAAATTTCCCCACAAAAAAAAGTCTAACGGAGTCAGGTCAGGAGAACGAGGTGGCCATTCTATGGCGCCGCTCCGTCCGATCCATTTATTGGGAAATATTTCGTCAAGATAGTGGCGAACCTCTACACCATAATGGGGAGGATCTTGTTGAAACCAAATATTTGGATGGGGTACATCACCATCCTCGTGATTTGGGAAAATAACAGCGAGCGATGGAACCAGTTCAAATCTTAAAAATTCTAAATATTGCACAGCAGTCAAATTTCCTTCAAAAAAATATGGTCCTAAAATGCGTCGTCCAATTATTCCAACCCATACGTTAACTTTTACTCTGCGCTCTTCTCCAACTTGAGGTCTACCTTGCCGTGGTCGATCTTTTACGGATCCACTTTCGGTAAACTTTCCAACTAGTTTTGTCACCGCAGACCTGGTAATTGGAGGTCTATCAGGGTGTTCATGGTTAAACAAATCGCATGCTTCTGCATGCGTTCTTTGTCTGTCCCCATACCCAACCATAATTAAAATTTCGATTCTTTCTCGCTCAGATAAATGTGCCATTTTTTATATTAGCGAAAATGAACAATTTTTACGCAATATCTCAAAAATTTAACGTCAAAAATAGAAGTAAATAATTCAACAATGTTGTCGCCATAGAAACAATTTCAAACTAAAATTTTTGTACATAAATTGTATAAAAAGAAGCAAGAATATCATAAAGAAATATCTTGCAAAAGAGTGCGTGTTTTTGTTTTTGTAAATTTTTTGCATGGTAACATAAGTACATGTGCTTTTGACGATCCGGTTTGTTCAAGAAGAATATTTAAGTCCTCACACAAGACAGAAGTGTGAAAAAAACTTACTTACATATTTCAGTAAATTTTGTAAGCTTAATTAGTTTTTGAAATATTCAATTTTTGGGCGATAATTTTATTTTTTATTTATTTTTTTTTGTGAAACTATTTAATGTTAAATAAGATTTTTCAATAAGTAATTGGCCGATTGGGAAGACGAATTTCTTTTGACCTGGAGCGAATAACGCAGATTACTATTGATCGCAAAGCATTTACACTCGGCTGGGACAGTGTCAGTTGGTTGGTGGGGTCCATTTTGAAACTTTACGTTAACTGTTACAATAAATTTAAGTTCAGATTTTTTTTTATTTAATTTTAATTTTGTACAAAAATAAAATTTTCGTATTTTTTTCTAAATTTATATCATTTTTTCAAAAAAATTGTTATGCAACATACCAATTGTTTTACATCACTATTTGGTTGATATAAAGATCTACCAAAAACGAGAAAAAAATAATATGGTTGCCATTTAAAGAAAGTGTTGATAACGTCATCACTCGAAAACCAATGACGTCATAGAAAAAAATTGTATGTCAAAAGAAGACGTTTTAAAAAATAAAATTTACCTGTCCGTGCGTTTTTCCAAAAAATGTAAAATAATGCGGTTATAAGCTTGGTTCCAAACTTTATGACCACACTGTATATTGATAAGATGCTGAGGATCTATGTATAATATAATAATTAATAATATGTAATGAATGATAATTTTATTTGAAATATATAATGTTAGTTGAATAGTATTAGAATAATACTTTGAATTGGGCGCCTTTGTATTAAATTTACAATGTTAGATCATCCTCCACTCTCATGTATAGCCTCCGGCTACGGCTAGATATCGGAAAGCAAGTAATTAATTAGCAAAGTTGACTGTCTAGGATATTCGTCGGTCTGTTTATCCTTAGGTGTATGGTAATAAATAATTTATTAAAATACTAAGTTTCTCCAGCTAAGCACTGATAAATAAAAGAGTTGTTTAAGGAAATGTGTATAAAAGTTTATTAAATAAGGTTTCTGTAAACAATAACATATAACGTGCCTATTGACAAATTATGAAATCACAATTACGTGCACGTGTGAATTGAAAAAAAAGTTTGGTTATGATGGTTATGGTATTTTCATGTAAGTTATGATATAAATTAATCAACAAACAGATCTAGGTAAGTACTACAATCTTATATAATAAAAGTTCTTCCACAATTATGAGTAATGTTAAGATGTAATTCTCAAAGTAAAATTATGAGTTTTCTATTTAGTTAAAAAAATTATTTTAATGGTAAAATGTTTTTAATAAGTCGTTTTTTGAAATAATTTGTATTAATAAAACCTGTTTTTCGTTGAATAAGGCAGGAATCTTGGATGGTATTGGCGTAGGTCAGTAAATTCGTCGTGAGTTCCAAGTACGGAGTTTCCAATTCTGCTTGGCCGGCTTTGAGCGTGCTTTGACGGCGCGGGTTATTTTCTCTGGCCGGTGTTCCGATCAAAAGATGCTATGAACGATTTCTGGCCGTTCTTCGATGGTATCGCTTTCAAATATGTTTCAAAAGTAGCCCCAAATTAATGTGTTACTTTTTTGGACAATTTTAGAATTCTAGCTCAGGTATTTTTGCTTATATTTAATTTTAAAACTTGGAGTCACACTTTTTTCTAGCACTTGTAATAAAATTTTCTACTGACGCCTTGATGGCAATTATTTCAAAATTAGTCAAAGCCTATTCTGCATTTTTGAAATAGCCTCGAATTTTACTGTAAATTACATATAATTATAATTTGAATATAAATAATATATTGTGTCTATCATATAAACAAAATTAAAATAGTATTTTTCAAATAATTGTAATGGGTTTTTAAATGTAGGGTTATGTTTCATGAGTGGCAAGAAAATACCCGTTTAGCGGGTTAGTTTACATTTGAAAAGTGGACGTGTCTAACTAGTATCGATACAAATTTTTAATGTAGATAAATTAGCTATCTGTAATTTCGCGCTAATGATTTAAATTATGAAAATGACAATTTAAATAAAATATAAAAAGGTAAATTTTGAAATAAATGTAAATTAATTTGAAATGTACAAAGTTATCGTAATATTAATTTATTTACATTTCGATACTAATTTTACAAATTATTTCAATTTAAACCATTCTATTGTATGTTATTTTTGTCTTTCCCTTTGCAGTTAGCTGGAATGATGGTGTTATTCTGCCCCACAACAATATATATATATATATATATATATATATATATATATATATATATATATATATATCTACGCTCTAGTTTATAAATAACCTAAAATTTAAATCATGCTATACTTACAGATTTATAAAAGGACATTTTTAAGTACTCTAGTAGTAAACTTTATAAACAATACTTGAATTTTGCAAATTACTTGAATACAATGTTTATTATAACTGTTACGATGCATGTGAAATTTCAAATAATTATTAAAGTTTTAAATTATCAAATATATATTATTATTTGATATGCAACACAAATCAGAATAACCTGAAAGTAAAATAACAGCTTTGCATGATAGAATGCGCATTTTAGAATTAACATTTTGTGTTACTTATGTATAAGGATAAACATTCCATTCGTTTTAAAAACATGTATTATTTATCTATATAGAATATCAAATCCATCAAAACAATTCAAGAGGCTTTGTAGTACATAAAATAGAGTCTGATATGATTTTTTTTCACCCATTAGAAATAAATATGTTTGTTTATATATTGTAAACCTGTTCGCGGACCTCTTCCGCGGGGGTTGAGCTACCCACCAGGCGCGTCCCTAGGTGGCGGATAAGGGGACAGTCAGGTCTCTCTTGGGGGATTAGTGGCAGTCATAAGCGGGATGGATAGGTCTAAAGTCCTTCTAATCCTTAGCGAAACCTGTCACCGCGTACCAACTCTCCCAAGCTACGGTGTAAGGCGACGTGCTTAGAGCTGAATGGCCACTGGGGTATATGTGGTCCCTAACGTTCCCCTGGGACCCCGATACAAAAAACAAAATATTAAAAAGATGGAGTCTGAAGAGAATCCAAAACCTAAGGAGTCTATAGAGATTCCCTTGGGAATGGAGACTGATGAGACTCCAAAAAACAAAACTGAAACGCAACGGAAAAGAACCTCAGGGATAACCTAAGCCAACAGGGGCCGTTAAGCGAACCGTGTCGTAGGGGCACTCCTGAGGATAAAGTAACTAAGCGCACGAAGTTTTCTGCTTCAGGCGTGAGTTACAAAGCAGCTCTTAAAGGTATTAAGGCTGCAATAGTTCTTAAAGACTACCCGGTCAGCTTAGTGACAGAGAGAAATGTAGGAGCTATACAACAGGCCCTGATGATGGTCAGAGGTAGGGCGCAGAGGGCGCCGAGGTTTGAATCCTCCCGTCTTATGGACGGTTACTATGGAGTTATCTGTGCAGATGAAGACTCGTACAACACTACGAGAGATTACTTGGAAAAGGAAACTGTTTGGAAACTCGTGAAGAGCGAGGAGCTGCCAAAACAGCAACGAGTTTTAGCGTTTCTGCCAGAGACTAAAAAAGAGGATCTGACAGTGGGCTTGAAAAGACTCGAGAGGCAAAATCCAGGGCTTAAAGTGGACCGATGGATTACCCTCAGTTCCAGGTCTTCCGAAAAGGGCCTACACGTGGGCCTTCGGATTGACAAGGAGTCTGAGGAAATGTTGGTGAGGACTGATTGGAGACCTTACTATCGCTTTCAGAGGGCTAGCTTTGTAACCCTCGAAACTGTACTAACCAAATTGAGTAATGTATTGTACTAGTTATCTTAGTCAAGGTGCGACCCCGGTCTTGTTTCTATTGTATATAAAAACATGACCTCGGTCCATCCGATACACAAGCGTCCTCAATATACGTTACACGCTTTCACCACTTGTTGATATTAAACTAAGGACACTAGTCAAAAGGCGCACACTCTGATGTATATAAGACGATCCATCAGATCGCAAGAGAGAGTCAGACAGTCAGAGACAGAGTCAGAGACAGTCCGACATAGTTAGATATACAGTATGACATAGCGAGTGTAAGATAGAAACCTCCTTTAGACTACTGTCTATTTTGTTATTATGTATATTCTTATCGTTGTATCGTTATAAGTGTTAACTAATTATATGTTGTTATACCTACGTTACCTGTCTATTATTTAATGCATCGACGCATCTGCGTACAGACGCAGCGGTGTGCCCTCTTAGGACCGGGTCACATCACATGGCCATCCTGCACACGTTAGACATCACGTCTGACATCACAAAACAAAAAAAGACCAGAAACCGGTGATGCAGGATGAGGGTACTCTAGAAGAACCTCAGGCATCAACCTCTAAGGGTCAAAATGTTGAAGATTCTCCAAATAAATCAACATAAGAAAACAGCCACAGCGGCACTTTGTCAAAGGACGCTGGCTGGAGATATCGATATCCTCCTCATCCAAGAGCCATGGATAAGTAGAGGTAAGGTGGGAGGACTACATATTAGGGGAAGGGAGCTGTTAGTTGGTGTCCCAGACACTTAAATTAGAACTTGTATCTGTTTCAGAGACGACCTGGACGTGATGCCAATCATGGAGCTTTGCAGTGGGGGCATGACGGCAGCCAGGATCAGACTGAGTGCCGATGGGCGGATATTGGAGACGACAATTGCGTCTCTATACCTATCCATTGACTCTCCAGAGCTACCAGGCCTGATCTTGAGACCTTGGTGGCATATACCAGTAAGAACAATCTGGAATTGATTATCGGCGCAGATACCAATGCTCATCATTAGGGAACGGATGCAATTTCCATAAAACGCAATCGGCAATTGGAATTGTGTATACCGTCGCTCAGTACATCCCGGCGTAATTCAATAAAGTATTTGTTTGACTTACTCGGCCACCTGGTCTCGCAGCGATAACAATGGACAACCCAGCTATTGTATTCGGAGAATATATTGCTTTCAGTGGTGTCGTGTACGTAGATAAAATAAATAAGTTTATCGTATTTCGTAAGAGAAATAGCACGTACATTCCTTTTCTTTTCATTTAAGCAACATCTTCCAATTATTTTCTCGTAAGTGTGCATAAAATTTCGTTATTTAATTTCGTTTATTTGGATCTAGAATATTCTTACTTTTTCAGACAATGGAAGAGGGTCGAGAATGGCATCGTGAAACAATGGCGAGTTGGATTGAGGGCCATACTGATTGTATGTACATTGCCAGTGATTCCGAATTTTACTGTGAAGTGTATGAAACGTTATTGAAAAATTGCAATAAATTAACCGTAAAACGTCACGTAGGATCGTTAAAGCACGAAAAAAAATTAAACCCGTTGGAATCTGACAATTTTAACGAAGAACTCTGTGAAACTTTTATGGCAGCTGATATTCCATTATTTAAATTGAACAATCCAAATTTAAGACATTTCTGAAAAAATATACTGGTCGAAATGTTCCTGATAAATCAACTTTACGCAAATATTATGTTTCTAGGTGCTATACGAGAACAGTAGAACGCATTAGAAGCTATCTTTTAAATCAATACATATGGATAAGCGCCGACGAAACGGTGGATATGTTAGGACGCTGTGTGGTAAATGTTGTAGCTGGTGTACTACATCCAGCTATTCCCTATAACTCATATGTAATAGCAACAAGTGTTATAAATAGAGTTGATGCGGAAACAGTTGCTGAAACCATTAAGGAGAATATGCAAAAAATGTTTAATTCGGACGCCACGTACAAAGAAAAAATACTTTTATTTGTCAGTGATAGTGCTGCGTATATGTTAAAAACAGGCAGACTATTGAAGAAAACATATCCTAATATGCTTCATATTACTTGTGTAGCACATGCTCTCCACAGAATCTGTGAATATATCAGAGACACTTTTCTGGAAGTTGATAGACTTGTATCAGCTTTTAAAAAAGTTTTCAGAAAAGCACCATTGAGAGTAGCTCTTTTCAGGGAAAAATTTCCATCTCTGTCACTGCCTCCCACTACAGTAATAACTAGATGGGGAACATGGCTGGAAGCTACTAGTTATCATGCTGATAATTTCGATAGTCTAAAACATTTCGTAACACTGCTAAAGGAGGATGCTAGAAGTATTGGTGAGTGCAAGGAGCTCACACAAATCCCAAATTTAAAAAATCAGTTGTACTTCCTTCACGAACACTTTGGAAAGTTGCCAAAACTAATCACTTATTTTGAAAATCGAAATCTCAAATTAAATGACGGATTAACCACATTAGATGTGGCTGTTAATAATTTGAAAAGTATTCCAAGTGACTTCGGATGTGGCCTTCGGCAAAAGTTTGAAGCAATTCTTAATAGAAATCCAGATTTAATTACATTGCAGCAATTATGTATGGAGACAATTCCACAAAATCTAACTGCTAAATATGAAGAAATAAAAAAATATTTCCAGTATGCACCTATAACCAGTTGCGATGTAGAAAGGACGTTTTCTATTTATAAGGATGTACTTAATTCAAAGAGAACAAAATTGACAGAAGAAAACCTTGAGAAACTATTGCTAGTCAATATTAATACTCCTTTACTCAACTTGAACGACAAAATGAACAAATAAAAATGTTCCAATTATAGAAATAAAATTAAAACTTTAAAAATACAACTTTTCAACAAATACATATGTATTTCGTAATTTTATAGATCACCACCTGTTCGTTTTCCAATTGTATAAATAAAATTTAATATTTTAGAAATACAGCCTTTCGCCAGTACTGCACTGGGCTTTGCGTCATGTGGTAAGCGTGTCCGTTCTCTACTCATCATAGGGCTTGGGGCAGCCAGGATAATAATTATAGGGGTAAGTCTCTCTTTAGCTATCCCTGTGGTACTGAACTTGACTGTCTGGATCAAGGTGATAAACCGACATTTAAGACATCAAGGGGGGAATCAGTTATAGATAGAACCTTATGGACGTTGGGAATACGGTATATTGTAAGGGGGTGGCATGTATCCGACGAGCCGTCGCTCTCTGATCATGCGTATATCCACCATGAATTATGTACAGATTTAACGGAAACCAGACCATACAGAGATCGCAAGAGAACAGACTGGGGCTCTTACAAGGAAGACCTGTTAGCTGCAACTCGAAATATCCCTGTTAGAATAGGGAATGTGGAAGAGCTGGAGTTGGCTGTTGAATGGTTGCAACGGACAATTCTTTCCTGCTATGAAAATAACTGTCCCATTAGGGAGCGCCGTAAAGCTAAGTGGGCTGCCTGGTGGAATGCAGAGCTAACCAATTTAAGGAAAGAAACTTGCCAGTCATTTAATAGGGCGAAGAAAACAGGTAATTAGGGAGCCTACAACGCTCTCCTCAATAAATACAATGATAAAATCAAAGAGAGCAAAAGGAAGGCCTGGAGAAAATTCTGTGAGGACATCGAAGGTGTTCCTGACATGGCCAGAATAAACAGAATTCTCAAAAAAGATCCTTCCAACGCAATTAGATCTATACAGAAATCGGACGGGAAGTGTACCATTACCGTGGAAGAGACCGTGGAAGAGAGGGGGTACACTTTCCAGGTTCGGAGCGTATGGATGATTGTGATACCAATCAAGTTGTCACCTCTTGGAGGGCGACTAGGAATGATTGGGAGATATCAAACGAGATGTTCAAGCCCCATTTAATTAGATGGGCGATAGGATCGTTTGAACCATATAAATCCGCAGGACCAGACGGAGTGTTTCCCAAGCTCCTTCAAGAGGGAATTGATGAAATTATGGGTCCTCTATTGGAGATATTCAGGTCTAGGCATGCTTTGGGTTATATCCCATGCGGCATGGAGAGAAACTAGGGTAGTGTTTATTCCGAAGCCCGGAAAAGTAACATATACCCACCCTAAATCATTTAGACCAATTAGTCCTACCTCTTTTATGTTGAAGACTATGGAAAAAATTATTTATTTAAATATTAAAGGAGGGGCTCTGGATAGATCTCCTCTACACCCACTGCAATGGGCATACCAGATGGGAGAGGGCTCGAAAGGAGCCTACACTACAAGGAAATCACTTGCAGCCTTCTTAGACATAGAGGGAGCTTTCGATAACACCTCGATGTCTTCGATTATTCGATCCTTCAGAGATCGAAAAATAAAAACACCACATGCAACTGGGTTCATAACATGCTGCGTAGCAGATTAGTTCATGCCCAAATGCAAAACAAAACGATCTCCATGAGGACAACAAAAGGGTGTCCTCAAGGAGGCGTATTGTCACCGCTACTATGGAGTCTAGTAGTGGATAATCTCCTCAGGACATTAAATGACCAGGGAATATGGAAGCAGGGGTTCGCCGATGACATTGTCATAGTGTCCCAGGGGAAATTCCCGGGGACAGTGGCGAGCATTATGCGAAATGCTCTGCGAATCGTAGAAAGATGGTACCTTGAGGAGGGATTAACTGTCAATCCTCAAAAAAACAAGTTCGTAGCCTTTACCAACATGAGAAAACTAAATGATCTGGGCAGCGTAAAGCTGTTTGGACAAGAGTTAGAACTAACCAATGAAGTAAAGTATCTAGGCATAATACTTGATGCGAAACTGAATTGGAGCAAACACCTAGCCAAAGTGGCAGACAGGGCGGCGCAGCTCTTCTGGAGATGCAGAAGAGCTGTTGGCAAGACCTGGGGACTAAAACCAAATGTGTTACACTGGTTGTACACAGCAGTAATAAGACCAACGATTACCTATGGAGCAGTTGTGTGGTGGAGGAGGACGGAGCGGACATCGTCGGTGGGGCCCCTCACGACTCTCCAGATGTTGACAATTGTTATGTTCGCTACGTTATTCCTTATTCTTAGGCAGGATATTCTTCCATTTATCCTTAGGAACTCCATAATATGGTCCTTATATATTTCATCTACCATAATGCCAGTTCCGTTACTGCCTTGTTTGTCCTCCCCTCCATAAAACATCGCATGTTTCTCTTTATCAATTCTTCCTTGTCCTTTCCCTCTTATTTCTTTTAGTGCTAGTATTCCAATGTTGCATCTCATCATTTCCTTCGCTATTTCCTCCATTTTCCCTACTTGCAGCATTGTTTTTACATTCCAGGTTCCGATCCTAGCTTTATTCCGCTTTCTATTTTTATTTTTATTCCTGTTCCTTTTATCTTGTTCTGTGCGTACCTTTTTTTTTCATTGCCACGTTGTCAGAGTTTTCTCCAGTCTCATGCATTCCTTTTACCTTATCTTTCTCATGTTCCTTTAACCCTTGCAGTGTTGTATCGTCCTCGCCCTTCATGTCGTTACTATTTATGCTTATAAGTTTTTTGGAATGGTCGTCATGTATCTTGGGATTTTGTGGGTTCTATTTGTATTTTCTGTTTCCTAAGTTTCCCCTTCAGGAGACCTTTCGCTATATTTCCTCCCTCCATGTTTTAATGCTTGGACTTGGATAGTGTTTAATAAAGATGTTTGTTTTCTTTAGCTTTGGGGCAGCTTTCATTATTTCTCTCTTTTTGTTATAGGCCTTTACTTCCATCAACAGTGGTCGGCTGCGTGATTTATTCGGCCTTCCTATTCTTCTTATATCCGTAATTTCTTTTGTTTCGTCGAAAGGTATTTCTAACTTATTAGTTACTTCTTTTATTTTCCGATTCATATCCAGCACAGTTTCTTCGGCTGATTCTGCCACTCCAAAGAATACCACATTATTTTTCCTGACCTCTCTTTCCAGATCTTCAATATTCTCTTCTTGGATTTTGAGTTCCTTTTTCAAATATATACATTCCTGCTTGAGATATTGATTTTCTGCCTTAATGCTCTTTATCTCCTTAGCCGTCTCATCCAGTTTGTGCTCGACTCTTTTGTCTCTTTCTTCCATCTTTTGCAATTTGTCCCTTATATCTTGCAACATCCTTCCCAGTTCTTCCATGGTAGTATTAACAGAGGTCATGCTTTATAAACTGATGAAAACTTTTGCTCAAAACGATAGATAATTTTACCCCAGTCGTTCCGTCGGAAGGATAGTCTCTCCTCGAGCTCTAGAATAGTAATCTGGCAGTACACACCTCTTTAATGCTCTAACAATTTATCTCTTCCTCCAATTTTATGTATCTTAATTTTCTCTAAATTAATCTAAATTCCTTTCTTATTTTTGAATAATACGATTAATTTAGTAATTATATATTATGATTCTTTACTTAATTTCACTCACTTTCGGTAATAAAATACATATATTCATAAATCAAATACTATTCATAGACCGACGCCTAAGTCCTATCCTGTCTCATATCATACACCTTTACATTGAATCTTCTTTTATCACCAGCTGTTGCTTATTTGTTTGTTTTTAACTTCTTTTATTTCATATTATGACGTGAGATTTCTTTAAAAACCTTAAATTTGCACTTACGGACTGGGTTTTTTACTGCCAAAATTTCTTTATCTGTTGTTAATCACAATTAATCACTTTAGGCACTGATTTTTACAAATATTTTCATTTATTTATTTGTTTTTATCGCAAAAATTAACTTTATTAACAGAAACTATTCACATGTGACCTTCTAATATCACTACAGGACCGTAATATATTTGAAATATTGAATAAAATAAATCGTGTGTTACTGACTATTATATGTGGTAGGGTAAATTCTCGTCACGTGAATATAAAGTAACACATTTTTCTCTTAAAATATTATTACTTTAGAAAATTACGAAATCCATATACTTTCCAATTTATTAATTTTAAATGAAAACACTGTGTCATAGTTTAGTATTTTGCAGAGTATAAAACTCACTGGCCTAAAGTAGTCCACAGCTGTAATTTTGAGAGATTTATTGAAATCTAATAAAGATCTTCAAGGTCATATTTTTAGATATATAAACATGAGTATATTCTGACTAGATATAAGGTTTACATACCATGTTTTATTGACAAACAAAGATATATTGATGATACTTAACACATTTGCAAATTAATGTATATTTTTGCAAAAGTGTGAATAATAAATGTATTAAACTTAACATGCTATTGTATTATTTCTCTCCTTATTACATTAGATGCTAGGCTTAGTTGCAAGGAACCCTTTTTGTAAAACAAAATCCTGAGAGCAATTTAAGAGTCTAAACTAAAAAGAATATGTGTGTATGATGATTCATGTTTAATAATTGATGATTCAGATTTAATAAATTTGCGCCCACTTTTGAAAATCAAAGTACACAGCAATATGTTTTAATAACACTTAAATTTAATAAATACAAATGTACCTACTACTTAATAATAGATTTATACGAGATTAATCTTCGATAACTTCGCGCCTTGAGAATCTAGGTATGTAGGTTTTCATATGATTCAAGTAATTTAAACGGTTTTCGTAGCTTATGTTTTCAACATCATTCTCAATACCTATGTTAAGTTGTTCTAAGTTGTTGGGTTCTTGTCGTCTTATTAAAGTTTTCCACTGAAATAAATTTTCAATCGGGTTCAAAAATGGAGAATACGGTGGTAGATATATTGCTTCGTGCCCCAAAGCAACTATAAGATTTCTTCCAAATTCAATAAGATGAAATGGATCATTGTCCATGATTATAAAGGCATGTTCGATATTATCGTCCGAAAGCTTCTGAAGAAAATTTGTTAAAAATTCGCAAAATTTGTCTGCATTGTATGCTGAGTCCTTTTTATCAAATTTTTGCTACGAATTTGCCTCGTTTGTTTACGCGCATTTATGCCAACAGCTCTTCCCCTAGTCACTCTTGAATATATTTCGATTCCACATTCATAAAAAAAAACATTTTTCTGGATGACCCATCATCTCTGTAAATTTTAAAGTATAACGGTATCTCCTTTCTATCGCATTTTCGCAATTTCGTATTAATGGAACTACATGAGTATTTTTCACGGTATAATGAAATTCGCGTAAACATCTGAAAGTATTTGAAATGCTGAAGTGTTTCAATTCTGAATACTGGAATACAGAATGCTTGACTGTCTATGGTCGAACAGCTAACATTTTTTCAAATACCTCTAAACATTTGGTACGCAAAGTTTTGGTTAATACGGTGCCGTTTTCATCCACCCAGTCACATATTTGATCTTTTTCTTCAATCGTTAATTTTTTAGGACGATTTCCTTTGGGATTTTTGTTAATTCTATATTCATTTTGGTACACAATTTTTCGAACCGTATCGTATTTTACATCAAACGTTGTGCTTAAATTTTTTATTGTTTCACCTATGTTATATACTTCTATTAGTAAACGTCTACTTTCGTTACTGATTTTATTGTAAACCATATTTTTTGATTACTAATATCACAAAATCGAAATGAATACTTGTGACTAACTAAACTGATAGCGACCGTCCTTTGATTTGTTCATAGCGGACTTTATTTTGAATAATAGAACTTTGTTTTTGAGATTCGAAATGTAACTGACAACCGAACTTTCTTTTGAAGATATCGAAATTACTTAAGAATACAGCGTAAAATCAATTGGTTTGGACTGTTAATTTATAAAGTGGCAACTTACCCAAAGCAAAAAAAAAATCAACACCATCGTTTTACTTTGGAGGAGAAAATATATGCTTTACCCCTCTACAAAAGAGGTCCAAGAGAATTTTTAGCCAAAAAATGTATACTACCTTCAAGAAGCACACTACAAAGGTTGTTAAGAAAATTACCTTTTCATTGTGGTATAAACATTGAAATAAAAAGAGGAAATTGAGTCATCTACTAAATTATCACTTCCACTACAAAGCCATGTAGATGATGAAGAGGTTGATACTACTATAAATAGGTTGAATATATTTGCTAATTCTTGTATAACCGGAAATATTTTAAATTACATTTATAAATGTACTTGCTGCACTTTATGGAAGTCATCAAGTTTGTAATTATTTTACCATGATAAGAGAAAAGGAATAGCAACATCCAAATCTAAATTTCATAAAATTATTATGTTTACACTACAATTAATATCTTATATTTTTTTCTTTTTTATATTGAAATGATTTAAATTCTGTTTTTGTCTGAAATAGTTCCTTTTTTTTATTATATTTACTTTTCTTGTTATATTACGTTTTCGTTCCAATTGGTGCCCTATCTTTTATATATACAAGTATTTTGTTTTATTTTATTAGAACATGTTTTGAAAATTTTTACCTAAATTCATAAACCGTGCTTATGTAGAAAAAAATATATTTGTAGTATATTTTAATTTGGGTTTAATTAAAAACCCGTTTCTTTAATTTAAATTATAAATAATTATAAATTTAACTTTATTTACACCATCCACGCGTTACCGAATAGCGTCTCTTACAAAGAAGAGATGGCGCTTATCTTATTTAAAAAGTTAGTACGGTCGTGACTCACTCACGATGGGAGAAATTTTCTAATCTTAGGTACAAAGATTGTCACCCGCGCACATTTATAGGAGCGCCGGCATATGGGAATGTGTCTTATGTGTTAAAATATAGAACTACAGTAGAACCTCTCAAACCCGACCTGTACGGGATCTCGTATTATACGTCGGATTTGCAAGAAGGTTCGAGTTTTAGAAGGGAAATGAAATTTGTATAGGAAAGAAAATTAAAAGAGAACAAAACCCGAATAATATATTGTACATACCAATATACCGTGTGCACAACGTCGTGCAATCAATGGATATATAAGTAATGACTGGCCAACTGCAAGTATATTCGCCTTGCTTGAACACAATGAGCGACAGATAGGAATATTCAATGTATTAGAGAGAGATTATTTGATTCGTACTTAGATCGTATGTAGAATGTGTTGGATAAAGAAATGGAACGCCCGTACAGTTAGACAGTAGAACAGATTGAATATACTCTCTCAACCCTAACCACATAAACTCGCTATTCTTCTTCGCCTTACTACATTGCGGTAGATCAATCACTCCCCGGCGTTCATACGGTATGTATATATGTACATATTTTCAAGAATATAATGGTTAACTACATCATACTACAGTAGTTCATGTAAAAAAGTTTGTTATTTTGTTTTGCTTTAATGTTTACCTTCTTCTGGTTACCGCGTGCCCTCCACTTCTTACTTCAAACTATATCCATGTGTGTAGATAAGTCTTGTTGCTCTACATAATGAAGAATCGTATCGAGAGCCTCTATAGCTGCAGAGTGCGCAACTTTAGGTAAAATCACCTCCAAATCTGATTCATCTTCATCGCAGTTTTCTTGTTCTACAGCCCTGCATATAGTAGCATGCTCTAAAATTTCTTCGTCATTGATATTGTGATAGCCCCCATTCTCGGTAACTAACCAATTTTGGACATCACTCTGCTGCAGTTCTTTACCACTTTGTAAACGTTGCAAGTCATTAGACACGTATATTAAATGATCGGTTCCCGATTCTCCTTCTTCTACTCTTTATTTATTCTTCTTCCACTTCTTTTGTTCAGCTTCTTCCTTGTGTTTTTTAATATTATGCCAAAGTTTTAGCCAAGACTAAGAAAATGTTGTGGGAAGAATATCATCCCAAGCTTCAGCTGTCATGTAAATAACATTCCTGATGTTAAGAGATTTAATTGCATCTATTAAACCGATTCCATTCTCAATTTTTTCCAGTAGAATTTTCGATAACTTTTTGCGATATTTTCTCTTCATACACTCTATAACCCCCTGATCAAGTACTTGAATCAACGAAGTTACGTTTGTCGGTAAGAAGATTGTTTTTATTTCGCGCTTCGTCAACTCTGACACATTTAGATGTGATGCAGCATTATCCAAAACAAGTAGGGTTTTCTGGGGAAGGCCCTCGATTTTAAATGTTTTGTAACTTCAAGGACGAAAATAGTGTGAAACCAATCTTTAAATAGTGCTGAATCCATTCATATCTTTGAGTCCCATAATTTGCCGATAACAAAAAAAAAGGAAATTTTTGAGTCCCACTTGCGTTACCCATTACACCGCAGGGCGGTGGCCCTGCTGAAACCAAGGGTCTTCTAGACCATATTCATGCACTTCTGGGAACAAATAATTGTTGGACATGCCTCTATACCGGCCGGCATTGTCGGCGACAACTCGATTATCTTCGTTTTTTAAGAAGCATGGCTCGATTATGCCATCGGGCCACAAACCGCATCAAACAGTGTATCTTTCAGGGTGAATCGGTAGTTGATGAGTCACCTGTGGATAAGTGTCGCTCCAAATTCGAAAATTTTGCTTATTTACAAAGCCACTGAGCCTCATTACTGAACTCAATTTGACCATAAAACAGTGGATCGACTTCCAACTGTTCAAGCGCCCAATTACTGATCTGACGATAAAAGCGATGGTCGGTTGGCTTCAATTCTTGCACCAGTTTAATTTTGTAAGCATATAAGCCAAGATCCTTGCGCAAAATCTTGCATAATAAATTCGATGGGCACACGTCAAATTCTTGCACACGATGAAGAATCGATGAATTGGGATCATCCTCAACACTGGCCTAAACCTAGACGATACTTTCTTCAGTGCACACTCTACGCAATCTCGTTGGCGAATGGGAGTCTAAAGGAGTAAGCTGAGTGCAAAATTTTTCAATTGTGTTGCGAATAGTTGTTTCAGTTGGCCGATGATGTATGCCGTAAATTGGGCGAAGCACTTTGTAAAAATTCTTAACTGAATACTTACTTTACAAATAAATTTCCACAATTTGTAGACGCTGCTCAGCTATAAGTTTTTGCACTACGAAATACCAAACAATACTGAATAAAATGGCGGTATGACTTGTCAGATTAATTGTCAGAATGTCAGAGTTTCTCCCTATTGAAAAAGAAAGGTATTAAAAAAACACACATTATTTTATAAATTTGTTCAGCAGTAAATCCGCTTTCTTTTAAGATATCATCAAACTTTTTAATGAAGCTTTCGGTAATTTTTTTTTTTTTTTAAAAGCTACATGAGCGTTTTTCTCCAGAAATTGTGACCTGATGAATTCCGTGTCGTTTTTTTTCATTTGTCCAACTATCCTTTACTTGCTGTAAATTCCGAGTGAGGGTCAATTGTTTTATTAAGGGCACTCGCCTTTTCTTTAATTAGTGGTCCTGTTAAAGGAGTTCCTTTTAATCGTTCCTGACTAAACCAAATCCATACCTGTGGGATTCATAAAGAAGCTTTGTCTATGAACAAGAAAATTCAAGTAATCGCTTGATCTAAACCATCTATCTATTTTTATTATTGTTTTCCGGGATTCTAAACCAATCCCAAATTCTACGGTTACTGTTGCAGACTGCAAAGTGTGTCTATTTTTTCTCCAATCCTTCTATGTCGTAATACCGATATTTAAATTTCGTGCAAGATTTTTTACATTCTCACCTTTATCTAGCCCATCAGGGGCTTCCAGTTTGTGTTTTAACGAAGAATAACATTTTTCGTTTTCTAGATATTTTCAATATCATCGACAAAAATCTAATTGCAGACTGAGTTCTCTGAAAAGTTGTAAAAACGTGAAAGATTAATAAACCGTTTGCATCTACAATCGGGGTCGGGTTTAGGAAAGGAACGGGTTTCGGCGAGTCGAATTTGAGAGGTTCTACTGTATTTTAGTTCTATATTTTAATGCAAAATTATTTTAATATATTTAAATCCTAAATCTATTGTATATTAGGATTTTGTATGTAAAGTATTGGTCAATATTTATATTAGAATTAATTTTATGTAATTAATGTATGCAATTTTAAAATAAACACATATGTTTAGGTAATAGCACATTTGTGTATTTAGTGATAAGTTTATTGCCAACATAAAATACACTAAACTATTTGATAACACCATAAATTTTGAAACTGTATTCCTAATGGCTGCATACATAATTAAAAATTAACGTTAATTGCAAAATACTACCACAAATTCATCTAACTTCATGAATTAGTCGCTATTTATACAATAGTTGCGCTGAGGCTCGCATGATTAAAATTTAAAAAGTGGACAAATATATCATTTAAGCTGACCTAATTAATAAATCCATATATGTATATGCATTAATGTTTATTATATGAAGAGATGCGCAACAGCTCACGTGCTTTGGCACTGGGTAATAAAATAATTTGTAAGTAATGTTATGACGATATCGATAATGCTGTTAGTGATTACATTGATTACTAAACCGGTCAATTTCTCTTAGCACGACAGGATAGGATCCGTTGTAGTAAGTAGCAAAAAACATATAACAATATAATCGACTGGGTGAAGAGAATACCACCGACGGTGGATGCACAGCACATCGATGATTTATCGCAAACTTTACACATAATTTGACTACCATTATTAAATATTTTCTCCCTATGTCAACCAATAGTTTTTAGGGTTTTTTACCCTTCCGTACATCCGACATACTTAATTACATTTTTACAAAGCGCAAAAGAAAACAACAGTAAGACGATCAACTATCTCAAGTAAATTTATAAACCGTGATAAAACACAATTTATATTCCTGTTTATACTAAACCCGTGTTTATAACAAACTAATTCGGTGAAAGTGGCAATGGTCGTTTTGTCGAGCTACTATCTGCGACCTTATTACTAGAGTTGCGCACTTTGTACGAAATGGAAAGATGTATTGTATTGTGGGACAGACGGCCTAACTTAATAACAGTCATTAACGACACTCTGACTCGATGAATGTATTACGCAGCGTGGTAATCCCGAACGAACGACGTGATAGGAAACTGCCATTGGTCAACGAGGTAAACAAGATTATCGGGAAGTATCCTGAATTAAAATGTAATGGTGCTAAAATATTGTATACAGTGAGCAAAAAAGATTTAATGTGCTGGGATCAACGTGACTGCAGGAAACACGTAAATACTAGAGCACATTTTAGAAATAAAAGAACAAACGTGTTATCACATGCTGAATTTAAGTTTAATCTAGCGGTCATGTTACTTAGTTACAATTTACGTGATTTACTCGACCAAGAACCATTTGAACAATTCTGGAATAATTATAAAGCTAGTCTCAAATTAGCAAGTCGGCGAACGTTGCGAAGAATTGTACCAACTGTGTACGAAGAAATCAAAAACAAAATGAAATAAACATACAAGTAGTACTATAGCTCGGGATTGAGCACCCTCACTGATGCTATTCGCATAGGCCATATATCCCTACAATACATCTCTGCATTCCGGGCAATCATTCAGGGTGTAAAAGAAATAAGCTGACATACTTTAATATGTAGTAGCTGTAATAATATTAAGCGTAAAATGGTAATGCACGGAAACTCTATCTCGAACGAGATCAAAGATAAAAAATATTTAATAAATGCGCATGGCTCGATCCGACGCTGGTAAATTTAGTATTTCTTTATAATTGCAGCGCTACTCCTACTGAACCGCAATGGTGGGAGTAGTAGACACGATGATGCATACTATAAGTCAGAAGTCAGTCTGCTATCAACTTCCGTGAAGTATAGCTTATTCAAATCACGAATTAACCGATATCGTCCAATTATATGGTGAAACAGGTAGAAATGTTGTACTAGGCGTATTTATGAAGGGAGATTTCCGAGTCGAAGATGCCTATCAAATGATTTAATTTTACAAAGTATATACAGATTGAGAGATCCCGGTTCATTGCATCCAAGTTATGAAGGCTGAGGCCGCGAAAAAACACGTGGGTAGTAAATGCGGAGGAACAAGTTTTGGATATTTCTTCACATACAACAGTCCATAACACATTTCGAAGAATTCGAAAGAACCCCACCACGTGCAACGTGTCCAAGAACTTAGGAAAGCCGATCGACTGCTACTACTTAACTTTTTAGTAATTAACAGCCTCACTTTGCCTCAAGGGTGTTATTTACCGATGAGTTTACTTTTACGAAGGACAGTATTTTAAATTTTCACAACCTTCATTACTGAGCCGATACAAACCCCTGCAATATATATCAAAGTCGTTTCCAACACCGTTTTTCAATAAACGTGTGGACCAAAATTGCCGGTGATCAATTGATAGAGCCGCACGTACTACCTACACGACTTAACGGACTGAGGTACACTCCAAATCACCAAAGATGATCCCTGCGTCATTCATCTATAATTCTATCAACGACATTCAAAGAATAATCTCCACATCCAAATAACAAACAGTACCTACTTGTATGACAAGGATAGCTTGAACGAAAGTATGTGTTTTCTAGCAAAGACATACGGCTCAAGCAATTTATTTGAGTAAGACAAAGACGGGATTATTACCTACTCCGTGATAATACACACATTTCCGCTTAGTAGTTCTGTCGTTACTCTTTGACATTTGACAACATACATTCGTTGATATTTGATCGAATTGTTATTTATTTTATTTTTATAAATACATATTTTTTGAAATTTATTTTTTCAAAACTATAATGGCAGCACATTACATTCACAATCGCGGCAACTTGTTTTAAATTTGTTGCAATATTTTGAACGAGAGAAAAACCATGGTGGTGTTTAATACCTATTACATGTGCACATAATATATTTAGATTTTAATAAACCTTTTGTTTAGTGAGTGGCAGATGCATTGTGCTTGGGATTAGTTACAGTAAAACGCATCAAAGCTCAGTCATTAAACAATCCTGTTATATCTAGTCCGGGAAAGAAAAGGCGTCGTAAATAGCCGAAAACTGATGATTTGGCAGAGTGTTCTTAAATGAGTATCAGAAATACATTATACTCTATGTATTTAGAGAGTTTTATTTTTATATTAATATTCTTAATTTTAGAAAAATATTGTTACAATACAACCGTTAAATGTAGAAATTGCAGAAAATTACATTTTATTGTGTAGCAGCAGTTTAAATCGTGTACTTCACAATATTGGATTTAAATATAAAAAGGATAATAATCATAGAGCATTGGTGGAACGATCCAACATTGCAGAGATAAGATTGACATTTCTTAGGAATTACATAAAGAATGTTCAGAGAGAAGTGGTATTGCTTGATGAGACCTGGCAAGATAATCTGCAGAGTGTGCGTAAACCTGAGGGTTACGAGGGCAAGCGATATGTTGTATTACATGGTTCAAAATAAGGTTTTGTGTCAAATGCTTTATTGTTTTCAAGCAAATCACAAATAGAAGATTATCATGGTGAAATGAATGGAGAAATGTTCAAGAAATGGATCGAAGAATATTTAATACCAAATTTGGAAGAACCGGCTCAAATAGTGATGGACAATGCACCCTACCATTCACTAGTAGTAAAGAAACATCCATCATCGGCTTGATGTAAAAATGATATTATTACATACTTGTCGAAACATAAAATACCTTGCGAACTCTATTTAAAACTGACCTACTACCCTTGGCTAAAAATTTGCATAAAGAAAAACTGTGGATGAATTGCTACAAAGTCATGGACCTGAAATATTGAAGATTGTCTCCTTATCATTGAGAATTCAATGCTATTGAAATTATTTGGGACCATGCGTAACAATATTATAATAAACATATTTTCAGGGATGGACATGAGATGAAACATTTCACAGCAAATAAGTTTGTATGAATATGTTTTGTTTATAATGCATACTGCGATTTCAAATATTTATACCCACCTTTATCCAAAACTCAACTTATCTATTATGGCAGTGTTAAGTTATACTGCAATATATTCCAAATTTTATTTAAAATTAGGCACTGTAGAACGTTTAACTAGAGATATCTAGGGTTATTCGATGATATAATTGGGTTAGGGTATTGTAGAACTGTCCCTTAAAAATTAAAAATTGTATTGAAATATATTTGATGTAACTAAATTGTTTATTTTTTTAAAACAAATATACATTTTTTATAAGATAATGTTTATAAAACTGTCATAACAGTGAATATGTAATTACAGTTATACAAAGTAGATACTCTGGTCTATTGTATGATTTCAATTCCAGTAATAATGCTTTTACAACTAACTTGAAACTGTTTGGTTTTGCCATTCATTAAAATGATTAAAGAATTACATAATCTTATATGTTGACATAAATGTTGTAAATTCTTGATAGTTCATTTTATTTTTCATGTGGTGTTATAGTTTAATTTGTTTGCTGTTTACGCAGCTTTGTTCAATTTATAGTAATTTTAATATAACTTAAGATGTAATTCGATTATATATGTTCGTATAACCTACAAATTCGACCGACTGTCAAATATATTTGGCCCGGAAAATTCATTTTGCAATTTACAGTATTTAATATGACGCCGAAGTACTGATTAGAATCATGCAATGTTTATTGATGACGCAGGGATCATCTTTCCTGACGAGGAGTATACTTGGATTTATTGGAAAATTCGCTACCCGATTATCTAGACGATATTCCTCTAAAAGTACGAGCTCGTATGTGGTTTATGCATGATGATGCACCTGGCCATTATTCTCGTGAAGTGCGCAACTTTTTAAACCATTCATATCCTCGATGGATAGGACGAAGTGGTCGAATCCTATGACTTCCGCGTAGTCCCAATTTAAATCCATAGAATTTCTTCTTATGAAGGCCCATGGAACGTTCTGTTTATAACGGTACTGATATTGTCAACGCAGACGGTCTTCGGCAACGTATTTTTCAACGTATTTGTGAAGAACGGGCCGTGTAAAATCGTGTATTTCGAAAGTTTACCGGTCGGTTAGAAGCTTGTATTAACGCTGGCAGACACATTGAAGATCTCCTTTAAGCATTCCACCTGTTTTACACAAATCTGCCCTTTTTAGGGCAAAGAAATTGTCATTAAAAAAATAGCAAATAAAATACAGAAATAAAAATGTGAACATTGAATTAAAAATTACAAATTTATTATTTCTCAGCGTGAATTTAATATTAGGACAACTAAATTACATATCACCACAAAACTGTTATACCGTTTAAAATTTTTAAAGAAACTGGATATCGTATTTTTTCGGGATATTACAAAGGTCAAAATAAGTAGTCTACCCTTAGCCCAGCGAGTTTCCAATTTTTTCAAACCATCCAAAAAGTTATTTTTCGGCAACTCGGCAAACTTCGGCAAATGCTAAATATACATTTTTCTCGGATATCATCCTTTCATTTGTCCGAAATCTCTTTCCGCCGAGCCATTTTTTAAATTTGGAAATAAAAAGAAATCACTAGGAGCCAAATCTGGCTAATATGGTGGATGAGGCAGCAATTCGGTGGGCTAAGTCTGTAGATTGAAGGGAAATTATTTTGAAAAATAAAATATATTTTTATATTTATATATTTATATATTTAATTGAAAAGTTACTCTCCCACCAAACAGAAGCACAAAATCGTACCTAGAATGTATTCATTTTAACGTACAACAAAACTTCCAATCTATATAATATTACATAATAAATGAACAATTTTTCATATTGGTGCACAAGCATAAGAAACTGTTATTTGAATGACAAAATTTGGGGAGATAATTACAGAACAGTTAAATTTTTAATGAAAACTTAATTTTCCATTTGTAACGCAATCAAGCGTAGTATTTTAATTGGACGAATTTAGCTGTAATTTGAAATTTTTCTTATACCAAATGTTTCAAGAATTCTTCTACTTTTTTTCCATCTTTTTCCCATTCCTTAGCAGGTAATTCTAAAAGAAGTTAAATTTTAAATTAAATCTAATCACGTCTTTTCATTTATTCTCCTTCCCTGTCCACTCGAGGCAACTTTATCCTATTAAGTTTGTCTTCTTCTCAGTGAGCAATTAATTTCAATTCAATTGTCTTTTAAAATAACTTGACATAAACGTATATATATATATATATATATATATATATATATATATATATATATGTACATATATAACAAAAGATGCTAGAACAAAGGTGTAAAACATGAATTAGATAATAGGGAATCTCTTGGCCAGATGGTTACTCTAACCCGTATATCACCAAGACAAATGGTCAGTAAATTTATGTCTACGGCTGACAGCACCCTTCTTGGAACACGGACGTGGTCCCTTCGTCCCTGAACGTAACAAAGTATGCAATAATAAACAGCTTTTCGATGGCGAAACGCATTTTTAGTTTTTCTTGCCAATATGAATTCGCTCTTTTAATTCAGCTCGTATTGCTTCACTGCCAATTACGAAACAATCGGCACCTTATTACTCTATGTTTTCAATATATTAAAGTAAAAATAATAGCCTGAATTTAAAATTTAATAGTTATTGAATTTGTACGATAACTTCTCTCATATACAGGTGTACTTGAAATAAAAAGACGACGTACAAAAAATGGAAAGATGTAATTACATAGAATATAAATCCAAATTTTTTTCCCAAATTTTCCTGTCATAAGCGAGAAAAAGAAAGACAAAAATATCCAAAAAAAATTTGTCATGCCACTATGCAATTGTAAAAAGTATCAGAGACGATATCTTAAAGTTAACCAGCAATAACAAAAATAATAGTTTTTTTATTGTCCATCTCATCATATGTTGTCTTTTTATTTCAAGGACGGCCTGTATATGTATAAGTCTTACCATTTCTTGGGAATCAACCTTGCTCCTTCTCCTCGCCTAATGGAATATTATTAATAAAGCATACTTGCGTGATTACAAAAAGTTAGTAACTGTGTGTATATGTAAGAAACAGTCTCTGCATTTTCACTGCAATTTTCATTATAATTTTTGTTACAATCTAGTCATAAATACACTCAATGTTATAAAATTCTAAGAAATTATGAGTTAGATAACTTCATGACAGTATAAACGTACCATCGGGGATATGTAATGTGTCGGTAGCTTCTCAGTGAACACCATTTATAAGCGTAGTCTATTTTTCAACACAATCTCCTTTAATATTAACACATTTTATCTGGCAGTGTTCCACTGCTATTAACCCGTCCCTGTAGTGTTTCGCCGAATGTATTCCAAAGTATCCATCTTCAGTTGCTATCGCTTCTTGATTGGACTAAAAACATTGACTATGAATAAAGATTTAAAGCTTTGGAAAGAGATGGAAGTCCAAAGGTATCAAACCTGCGGAATAAGGTGGATGTGCCAGCACTTCATGGCGCAAATGCCTTAATTTACTCCATCACACTTGTGGGCAGAATCATTTTCTTGATGGAAGATTTTTTTTCTACTGTTTTCATGAATTTTTGCGTCCAGTTTCGTTAAAGGTTAGAATAGTTATTGTCTTACATTTTTCAAGATAGTCGATCAACAGACTTCCTTTCGCATTTCAAAACACGGGCGCCATGACATTTCTCATCGATGGCACCGTTTTCGCCGAGTAGAAGAATCGGGTTCTGTCCACCGCATGGACAAAATAAAAGAAAATTAAGAATGTGGAAGATTTGTCCTCGTCAACTATACCCTTTCAGAAAATATAGACATTATCTTGATCAGCTAATCTTCAGTTACAAGTAATAGCGAGAAAGATAAACGTCAAGATTTATTATTTAGCGTATGGCTAACATGGATTGAAAATGTACATTTAAAAGTTAAATTTTAAAATCGAGGCCATTGATCCAGTCCAACGCGGATTCAGTGGCCTCAAAGAATAGTGGATAATCTGGCGAGGTTCTCTGCATTCGTAAGTTAGTTAGACAGTACTCGTTTATAGAATTAGCCACGACAAATTCCGTGGGACGTTCTTATTCTATTGAGTGTCTCCCACTCATGGCGAGGCAGCTCCATTCCTGGTAAGGGGACGGTAGGATCAATGATATGAGCCGCTTCAGCGGATTTCAAGGCTTGACAATACTCTCTCCATCTATCATTTGGGTTGAAATCTTCTGCTATAATTTGTTCTGCCAGCAGTAGTTGAGGAGATCTAGAATTCTGTGTCGACAGGTCGGCATCAGGCAAATTACTGTGTACTGCAAGGTGGGATTTGATATTATTTTATTATGCTCTTACCAAGCTTTCCTGGTAAGAGAATATGGCTTAGAACCGGGAGTCAGTATAGAGGTGTACTTTTTAAACAACCGCTAATTATTCTCATGGACTCGTTGAGTTTGATGTCGATCTTTTTTGCGTGCCAGCTGTTTAGCTAGACTGGGGCGCAGTATTCAGCTACCGAGTAAACAAGGCTAAGAGCTGACTCTCTAAGGGCGGATGCGTTCGCACCCAAGCAGTACCGCAGAACTTGTGGATTATGTTATTTCTAGTGTTTATTTTAGGTGCGGTGTTCTCTCAATGTTTTTTGTATATGAGAGTGTTCGATCCATTATTATTCCCAGATATTTTAGGTAAGGATTATAACGCAGCAAGTTGTTATTGAAGTACACTTGTGGCTTTAGACGTCCTTCTTTATTGTTGAGCACGACATTTCTGTTTTATTCATATTCGGGATTAGTCTCCAGTCAACGAAATATTTTTACAGCACGAACAGGTCCTCTGAAAATATATTATTATATATATTATATAGAGAGTAGCGTGTAGTTATAGAGAATAGACGTGTAATTTTGGCTCCGCAAGAATTTATCGAATACGAGGTTTTTGCGAGTGTAATAAAGTATTATTGTTAGTAAATAATTAGAAGTGATACACAAAGGTGTAAATTTGTGAAATAGTGGAAGAGATAAGTACATGATTAAAATAAATAATATATGTTAGTGTTTGCAATAACAACGGAAAAGAGATAGAGAGAGATGTGGGCGGTTACTCACGAAAGAGGCCAGCATCCGACAATATAAACATATGGCACAATAAAAACAAGGACTAGTAAGACATAAATAAATTTGTGGCGCACGAGCGAATTTCGAATTAGTGTGAAATAAAATCAAATAAATGTGATCCGAAAATTTTAAAATAAATATTTTAAATGGTTATACAAACATGAATCAAACGTGATTTTGTCCTTAACTGCTTTTTAACTATTAATTAAATAGCAATTAGTTAAATAAATGGTTAAATATATCAATAAGGAACAGGTCCGGCTTATAAAATATTAGGAAATATTAACGAGATAACTAGCTTAGTGGTTTGGGGGCCTGGATAGACATTGTTTGCGATGGACAGTGATGGGAGTACCACGGATGAAGGAAAAAGAAAGAGAAATCAAAAAGACGTAGCCGAAATCTTCAAAAAGAGTAAAAAGCTGACCAGAACACCAGACAAAGAAGCAAGCAGTGACGAAAGTAAATTAGATAAATTAATGGAAATGATGCGAGGATTAGTTACACAAGTGCAACACATAGAGGGAAAACAAGATAAATATATGGAAGAAATGAAAGAAATCAAATTAGAAAATGAGAAGATTAGAAAAGAAAACGAAGAACTGAAAAAAGAAATTAGAAGTGCCAAAGGAAGATTAGATAAACTCGAGGGTATGAATAGAAGAAAGAACGCAGTTATGGTAGGCTTGGAAATAGATGGGAGTGATCAAGATCAATTAAAGGTAGCGGTGGAAGATATTATCAAGAAGTACATGGAAATACAAATTGAAATTAAAGCGGTGAAACAACTGGGTCCAAAAACTTGCTTAATAGAACTGAAGAATATAGATGATAAGATAAAAATAATGAAAAATAAGGGCAAACTGAGAGGGTTTATGGAACAAAATATATACATTAACGATGACATGACAAAAGAGGAAAGAGAAATACAAGAAAAGATACGAAGAAAGGCCAAAGAAGAGAGAATGAAAGGAAAAACTGTTAAGATAGGATTCCAAAAGTTAATAGTAGAGGGAGAACAATGGAGATGGAATAGGGAAAAGGGGAATTGGAATAAGGAGGAACGAGAATTGGCACGAGAAAAGAAAATCCCAAAAATAGTGTCAAAAAACTAATAGTAAAGACTAGTGAAAATGAAGATGATGACCCGGACAAGAAAAAGGATATGATAAAGGAAAATAAACAAAATAATGATCAGTATGATAATGATGATACACAAAAAATTAAAAAGATAGAGAAAAGTAAGGATAAAGAAAGTGAAACATGGAAAATTGGTACTTGGAATATAAAGAGCATAACAGGAAAAGAAAAGGAATTAGAAAAGGAGTTTGAAGAGTTAGGAGTGGATGTATTAGCAATTACGGAAACAAAGAAAAAGGCACAGGGAATTATTAAGACGGACAATGGTCATATTATGATATATAGTGGTGTAGGAAAAGAAAAAAGAGCAGCTGCAGGAGTGGGATGCATTATACACAAGAAATTAGAAAACCAAATTTATAGATGGAATGCCTGGTCAGAAAGAATATTACTAATAGAGATGAAGGAAAGAAACAGAACGAAAACAATAATAGTGGTGTACGGGCCAAACGAAGATGATACATCAGAAAATAAGAATAAATTTTGGGAAGAACTAACATTAGTGGTGGAAGACGCGAAAGGTATAATGTTTGTAGTAGGAGATTTCAACAGTAGAGTTGGCATAAGAGACGATGAATATAGTGAAGTATTGGGAACAAACGGGGAGACTGTTAGAAATAACAATGGAAAAAGAATGCTGGACTTCTGCATTATACACAACTTGGTAATAACTAACACTCTTTTCCAACACAAAGATATACACAGATATACTAGAGAAGTCAAGAGTAGGGGGGAGAGGTCCATAATTGACTACATATTAGTTGACAAAAATAACAGAAGAATTGTGAGCGACACGAAAGTAAGAAGAGGGCCGGAAATAGGAAGCGATCACTTTGTGGTTATATCAAGAATAAAAGAAAAAGTTCAAAACAAGGAAAAGCAATATATATATACACAGAAACAAGACCAAATAGAATCACTTAGAATATACAAATTAAGAAGTGAAGTCATTGCTGAAAAATTCCAGAAAAGGATAGCCGAAAGAGTAGAAAATATAGAAATTAATGGAACTATCGAAGAAATTTGGAATAGGTTTAAAGAAATAATAATAACTACAACGAAAGAGATATGTGGCGTAAGGAAAAATAAAAAGAAAAAACAAACAAAATGGTGGACAAATGAAATAAGACATCAAATCAAGATAAAGAAAAAAGCATGGAAAACATACTTAGCAGAACAAACAGTGGAAAAATACGATATATACAAAGAAGAAAGAAAAAAAGTGAAACATTTAGTAGAACAAGCAAAAAAGGAGACATGGAAAGAATTTGGGGAAAAGATGGAAAAAAACAGTAAAGAGAACCAAAAACTATTTTATAGAGTCTTGAAATCAGTAAGGAATGAAGAAAGGTCACAATCTACACATTATATACAAAATAAGAAGGGAGAGATCCTAAGCGATAGAATGAAGATTATAGAAAGGTAGAAAGAATACTTTCAGGAATTGTTAAGCGGAGGAGTGGAAAACGAGAATGCTAGTGAACAACAAATAATAGGAGAAGAAGAGACAGAAGAAATAATTACCTTGGACGAACTGGAAGAAGCAATACAAAAACAGAAAAATGGAAAAGCGCCAGGCTGTGACAAAATAACAGCAGAAATGATAAAAAATATAGGACAAAGAGGAAAAGAATTAATGTTGAAAATATATAACAGAATATGGAGAGAAGAGGAAATACCAAACGATTGGAAGAAGTCATTGATAGTACCAATATACAAGAATAAAGGAAATAAGAAAGAATGCAATAATTACAGAGGAATATCCCTTCTAAGTACTGCAATGAAGATTCTCGAGCAAATAATAGATAAAAGACTAAGAACAAAACTCGAAAATACGTTACATGAGTCACAAAGTGGGTTTAGAAGAGGAAGGAGCACACAAGACCAAATATTCTCTGTGAAACAAATAATACAAAAAGCCTCTAGAGAGCAGAAGAAAGTGTTCTTAGCATTTATAGACTTGGAAAAAGCCTTCGATAAAGTACCAAGAGAAAGATTGTGGAATGTATTAAGAGAAAGAGGTGTCAATGGCAAAATAAGACGATTAATACAGAAAATATATAACCACAATACTAATGCTGTAATAGCTAACAATTTAGAATCGGAGATATTTAAAACAAACGAGGGACTGCTCCAAGGGGGAAGTCTGAGCCCAATGCTGTTCATTGTTTATATGGATGACATTATCAAACAGTGTGCATGTAAAAGTAAAAAGTTCAGGGTTGGACACCTTAACTTGAATGCAGTCGAAGTTTCTGAAGGGGCATTCGCAGACGACATAGTAGTTATAGCCGACAATGAGGAAGATCTGAAACGTAATTTAACAACATGGAATATGACACTAAAGGACAGTGGAATGACGATGAGTAAGAGTAAAACTAAAGTAATGGTAGTGGGAGATGAACAGGTAGATACGAAAATCGTAATAGAAGGAACTGAAATAGAACAAGTGAGAACAAGTGAGAACATTCCAGTACTTGGGAGTACGAATTGATGGAAGAGGGACCCAGGACGCTGAGATTAATCAAAGAATAGAAAAAACAACAAAGCTGTACCACAGCATGAGGAATAATTTCATTAACAAAAAAGAGATATCCCGAGAAACAAAACTAAAAGTATATAAGGCAATTTACCGACCGATTTTAACATATGGCTGTGAATCCTGGATATTAAATAGAAGACAAAAGAATAAATTACAGGCAGTAGAAATGAAGTATTTAAGAAGAGTTAGAGGAGTTACAAGGATGGACAGAATAAGAAACTTGGAAATACGAAAAGATTTGAAAATGCAGTCAGTGTTAGAATACATTGAACAAAGACAGCTAGGATGGTGGGGACATTTATATAGAATGGAAAATACAAGACAAACAAGAAGGATATGGGAAGCAAGGATAATGAAAAATAAAAGAAGAAGAAGGCCAAGGACAACATGGAATGATGTCATAGCAGAAATACTGGGAAGGAAAGGCAAAACATGGACAGAAGCGAAGAACATGACAAGGAATAGAAATGAATGGAAAACGTTTATAAAAAGCTAGAAGAAGATAAACGCCCTACACCATTGTTATGGTAATAGGGATTTTTGGATTATATATATATATATATATATATATATATATATATATATATATATATATATATATATATATAGAGGGAACTCCCTCTATGGTTTTACTCCGGCATGCAAGAGCCAGGTCATCGGCATATTCAAACTTTTTTAACTTTGTGTGTGGCATATCAAAAATATACAGATTAAACAAGACAGATGCTAGTACCGATCCTTGAGGCAATCCATTATTAAGATGTCTCATTTTACTCTTAGTCTCTCCTGTTATTATTTGGAAGGGCTTGTCGCAAAGTTGTTTAATAAAGTTGCTATTCGGCTACATGGTACTACCTTGATAAATTTCTAAAGAAGGCTTTCTCTCCAGATCGTATCATAAGCCGCAGTCAGGTCAACATACACCACAGTTGTCTTCAGCCGTTTCTGAAACCCTCCCTCAATATGCGTTGCTGAGCGCACCTGGCCTGCACAACTGTGGTTGGGTCTGAAACCAGCCTGTTCAACGGGAATATGCTCCAATATCAATGGGCTAAGTCGGTTTATAGCAATCTTTCCAGAAACTTATAACATGAGCTTAATAAAGCTATCCGGCGATAGCTTGACGATAGATTGGGTTTGTTAAGTTTCAGCACTGCAATTATTTCGGATTTCTTGAGCTGTGTTGTCCTGCCAATAGGATGTCTGAATAGAATTTACTCACCCACATCCTTGTGTGTCTCCCACAATTCTTGAGGAATTCGGGATGGATTCCGTCGAATCCAGCTGCTTTGTCAGATTTAGTGTCATTCAGTGCTTCATCTTTATTTAGCGTCAACAATGAACTGTGGACCTTCAAACACTTCATCATTATGGCTCAACTTTTCAGGTTTTCCAGTTGAACCCTGCTTGGACCGAATGAAAGAGAATAATTCGCTTGGGTTTTTACTTCAAGAACTTTTATACGCGGAAAAAAATTGTAAATTCATAATCAATCTTCTTCTTAAATTTATTGTAATAAGATGGAATTTTTATGGTCATCTGCCATAATAGTCCTTGAGTTTTAATTTTGGGGTACGCAGTAATAGCAAATTACTGTGGACAAGAAGCTAATGGAGAATTATAAAGGTACGTTGATAGGGTGCATGTAGAATGAAATGCATCAAATGATGTACGTTACTTGTTCTAGTTAATAGTTAATTTATAACTTGTTGTCATAAACTGCATTGTAGTAGCTTTATTTTTATATACCTAATTAAATTTGGTTAACATTAACATTTACTGAGATTCTATTTGAAAAACATGCGCTTCCTCTACCACACCCTGCATTTCTTATGACTTATTATTATTTATGTTTATTATATTGTCTTATAATATTTGTTTAAAGCTTGCAGAGCTTCAGCAAGTTGGACTCCATCCTCTAAATTCTTGGTTTTGGGTGCATAAAACAGATCATCTGCATATAAAAATTTTCCTGATTTTAAGTGAGTGGGGTGGTAGATCATTGGTGCAAATGTTGAGCATTAGAGGAGTCAGAATCGAGCCTTGAGGAAGGCCGTTTTTCAAGGTTTTGCCATTGCTAATTCGATTATTTAGACAGACTGTGGTTAAGCGATTGCTCAGCATATTCTGTAATCTGGATAAGTTTGCTAGTTTAGCACATAGGATGTTTTTTTTAGAATTTAAAAGTCATTCCATTCTCCCAGACTGTGTCATAGGCATTGGAGAGATCTACAAAAGCAGTGGAGCTTATCGGGGCCTCCTGGAACTATTTCAATGAGTTTTGTTAACACCAAGACGTGGTCACAGCACTTCCTTCTTATTCTGAAACTGGCTTGCTCCTTATTAATAATCTAGTCGACCGTGGGCGCTATTTTATTGTAGATAAGCCATTGTAGAAGTTTATAGCAAACAGACGACAAAGCTACAGGTATGTATTTTCCAGGATCTTTCAGGGACTTACCAGGTTTTAATATTGGTAAGATTTTTGCTTTTCGAAAAATGTTAAGGATGTCTCCGGTTGTTATACAAATTTCTCAACCATTCCCGGGCAGCCATTTGAAGATTTTGATTAATTCAGGAAAGAAATTGTCAACACTAGGAGCCTTTCCTAACTTGAACAAGACAAATGACCGAATTAATTTCTTCAATAGAAAAAGGAGATGATCATTGCGAATTCTTAGGGAGACCAGAAAACATATTCTTAATTTATTGTTTAATGTCTCTAGCAAAAGCTCTGTCGGCAGGCACATTGTTTAAAATATTTCGGAGTCTTTCAGCTATAAGGCCGCCGAACCTAGATTTCTAAGCAGCGACCACTTTTTCTATTAGACTGAGTGAACCTCATGATTTCGGTCATTTCTGTCCATTTACTTTTCGGAGCCTCATCTAGTTGACTAAGAATTCGATGAGCTAGTTCATTGTCGCTCTCAGAATATCGCTTGTAAATTCTTCAAGTTCATTTGACCACCTCGGAATGTACTGTTTTCTATAGCCACGAGCAATGGAGTTTTTGGCAGGATCATCATTTTTAATAATATTTCAATATTATTAAAAATGTTTTTGTTTAAATAATTTCATTTAAATCTTCTGCCAATGTGATTATAATTTTAATTTAAATTAAATTAATCTAAAAAAATGTTAATTTGGAGTGACGCGCAAAATCTCTTTCTGAAATGGCCATATTATCAAGGCTAATGAAGTTTTGTGAATTTTATGGTCGACTGCACTGTCGATGAACTAGTTAAATATTATCCTTAGTTAAATTTAGTTCTGTTTTTTTTTGGTTTTTATTTAAAATATGTACACAGGCTCACCATTTTCCATCTCCGTATATATGGGTAACTCTCTTAGTATTTAAGATACCAAATTGGTTAAATTAGTTCCTAAGAATTTTGAGTATTTGATAGCATTTTCAAATTTGTTATATGTTGTCAACTTTTTAAGATATTTAAGGAAACATTGAAATTTTACGAAACTTTCAGTTTTACATATCTTCGTAACCATTGAAGACAGATCAAAACTAAAATGGCATCTGATAGTATTTTTTACGTAGAATTTAATAATATTTATTAAATATTCATGGCACACTTGAATGTCAAGATATAAAATAAACTTATGGCCATGCTTATTTTGTTCTGATTTTATAAATATAAGGTTTGGTATGGTTATCTTTTTAAATCTTTATTATAGCGGAAGTAATTCAAATACTATTACTAATTGAAGAAATAATAGGGAAATGGACATTTTAAGAACTACTTTAATTCAGCAGAAATTAATTTACAAGTTGTCAAATTGACAGTTGTCAAATAAGTTGATTTCCCATGAAATAGTTAACTGTGCTAGAGTTAAGTGGCATTATCTATAAAATATTTGTGTAAAAAATGTATTCCAACGAAGAAAAAAACGATATGCTTTTTTCTTATTATGCTAGTACTAGAAATAGAAATGACGCTAGGGAAACCTATTATTAATGCTATATGGAAAGAAGACAGCCAGATCGATGACTTTTTCTAAGTTAGAAACTAATTTGAAAAGGTATGGTTCATTTACAAAACCAGATCACTTGAAAAAGAAATTAAAACGGGAAGTCGAAGAAAGGGTTTTAGCTTATGTAAGCTTATGTAACCTGCGACATCACCTCGTGAAAGTATGAGTGAATGTTCTGTTTCCACAGAAAAGGCTCGTTTAATTTTAAAACGGAATAAATACAGGCCAATTAAATACAGTGTGAGTAATACATTTTATGGGCAAGATCATGAAGAAGAATGTTATTTTCTCGATGGTCTTTGGAAGAAACAAACATTAACCCGCGCTTTGCTTACGCAATTCTTTATACAGATGAAACAAAATTTATCAACGATGGATTATCTTACTGTGGAAAGACGAGATCAACGTGTATTTTCTGTAAACGTGTGATGTGTAATTTTTGGAATGAAAATATTGGACCATATTTTTATGAGACCAATTTGAATGGAGAACGATATTTACACTTTCTGTGCAACGAGCTCGAAGATATGCTAGATGAATTATCATTAAATTCAATTATAAATCTCAGATACTTTCAACATGACGGTAAACCTGCTGATAATTTTCGAATAGTTTCTTAGTATCTTTCAAAACGTTTTTTAACTGGATTGGAAACGCTGCTACCGTCCTTTGGCCAGAAAGATCACCAGATTTTACGCCATCAGATTTTTTATAGGGTGCCGTAAAGAATAAAGTCTATAAAATCAAACCCAACAAAGTTGAAGAATTCAAAATTAATATTAGGACAGCCATAAGAAGCATCCAACCACAGACTCTGCGAAAGGTTCATTCCGATATGGTGAAAAGATATGAAATATGCATCCAGAATAATGGTGGTCATTTTGAGCATTTGATGAAATAGCATTATTGACTGTCTGCTTGTTTGTTTGTTTACTTCCTTTACAAAACATTGACTTAAATTTTAGGTTCGTTACTATTTGTATTAACTTAATTTTTTTCTCTTTTTTTGCTCCATTAAAGTAGCTTGGTTATTATTTCTTCAATTAGTAATAGTATTTGTATTACTTCTGTTATAATAAAAAATTAAAATAGATAACCATATCAAACCTTATATTTATGAAATCAGAACAAAATAAGCGTTTTAATGAAGTGTGATAACCTAATTAAGCAATGCAATGTACCGTTTATCTAAGTCAAGGCGCGGGCTGGTGTTTAATGCATGTTATATCCAAACATGACCTCGCCCGACATACCGTACATACACAAGCATTCGCAAGGTACGTTACACACTTTCAACACTCTTGTTTATTTAGAGTAAGGACATATAGTCGAAAAGCAGATCACTCTAACATATATAAGACACCCCATCCGGAGTCTGATCAGAGTCAGTCAGAGTCAGTCAGAGTCAGTGAGAGAGTCGAGAGTCTCTTTTCGACTATCGTCTACATTGTTAATTATGTAATTACCATCTTGTTAAATAGTTATAAGTGTTGGTTTATTAAACTATGTTAAACCTATCATACTTGTGCATTATTTAACGCTACGACGATATCTGCGTGAAGACTCACTGATGTGGCCCCCAGGGCCAGGGCTCACATCACATGGCGGTCCTTACCAGCCCCTAAAGGCATAGGACATCACGTGGCGATCCTCCAGCCACATAGGACCTTTTACATGGCGCCCTGCCACGAACTTGCACAAACGGCCCACCTTTTACATGGCGATTCTGCCTACCTACGGGACTTTTACATGGCGATTCCGCCAGTTTTTACATGGCGATCCTGCCTATCCACATCACTAGATGGCTCTGCCAGCCATCTAAGGCTGAAAAAAGACCAAGTGGAAATCTGGAACGAATCATGGAAACGGAAAGTTGGTAAACCACGCCATGGCGATTCCGCCAGTTTTTACAGAAGTTGTCAACTATGATTGCCATTTAAAAAAACATAAGTTTATTTTATGTCTTGATATTCGAGTGTGCCATGAATATTTAATATAGAGATATTAAATTCTACGTAAGAAGTACTATCTGATGCCATTTTTAATTTTGCTGTCTTCAATGGTTAGAATGATACGTATAACTGAATATTTCGTCAAATTTAAATTTTCCTTAAATATCTCAAAAAGTTAACACCATATGACCAATCTGAAAATGCTATCAAATACTCATCAAAATTTTGAGCAACTTTGCTCATTTAACCAATCCGGTATCTGCAATACTAAGAGAGTTATCCGTATACGAAGATAGAAAATGGGCACCCTGTATACTTTTCTTTTTTATGATAATACCAATGTTTGTAACACTAAAGACAATAAATTGCAAATTAAAGTAAAGTAAACTAGAACGTTCGTGATTTTTTCAGGCAAACGGCATTATCGATTATTTTATTTATTTACTTTTAGTAGTTATTATTCGACAAACTACCACTGAATCACCTACAAACATTCTGTGAATCCATTTTAACTAACAACAAAATAATATATTTATTTAAAATCCACTTTAGTATCGGTAGACGGCATTGAATAACACTGAAAGCCGCTGTTAGAAACACCAAAAACGAGAAAAGAGGAAGCCGGTGAATCAAACTGACGCGACACAAGCGCCCCCTGCCCCTTTAAATCCGATCGTTGGCGCATTGAAATAATGCCGACATTTATCAAAGTCTCTTCTGGATTTCGAGTGTTCCTTCACAATTACGGAAAGCTGTCAACTCGTCCATGGAGCATGGATGTACATAAATCTTGTTCTGCCGAAAATTCTTTTGCCGGAGAGACTGTGCGAGAGAGATTCTCCCTATCGTTTCCGGATTTTTCCGGGTTTTCCGGTTATATGTAGAACACGTACCCCTTAATCGCGTTTGAGAAAGTCCGTAGTAGAGAATTAGGTTCGTTTAGTTTTCTTTCCTGTATTATTCCGGAAAAAGAGTAGACGATCGGTAACGACAGAGGACCGGACCGGAAGGCTAAAACTTCCAAGCCTACACTACCAACTTCTTTATTGAATGCTGCTTCTTATCTCCGGCTTCCATAATAGATCAAAATCATTGAAATGAAGTCTAGTATTTTTACAATTACTAGCATTATTTAATTATTTAATAACATTTTCTTTTAGTTTGAGTAAACTATATTACTCATACATGTCGCCGATTTTACAAATTTAATTAATTTATCATAACTACAAGCATTCATGAATCAAAATAAACTTTTAATCAGTGTCTATCATAATATTCACATAACTTCCATGTTTATACAAAAATATACGCGCTGAGACAATAACTTAAAAAGGCATAAAACCCTTTGTCACACTAATATTAGTTTCCTAAATACGTTGTTGTATTTCGACAACTATGTTGCCATGCTCAGTAGGAAAAAATAACAGTATTGAACACGGGACACAGGAAAGACACGCTTTGCATGACGTTAACCTATACACTGCATTTTAGGAAACTTAAATTTAGATCTCTTATGCCCGGTATTATCAACTGATATTAAAAGTAGTTCTAGTTAAAAGATATTTAAATTAAGTGTCCCTTAAATTAGGGATTATGTATTATGAAACGTATTTAAGCAGCATTTAATTAAATGTGATATTATAGGAAGGTTGGTAATGCTTTTAGAACAAAATATACGAACTTAGGACGTTTGAACTGTTTGTACCTGGCTTCGCTTTGGTTTGTGTTGCTTTTAATTCAAAATTAAGAGCAAATCTTTAATATTGTTATATGCATCTTTATAATTAAGTTTTAGTTGTAAAATGGGTTTTAATTGATGTACATAGTTTTGTATATTGTAATCAAAAATTAAACAATATTTAACAATTGAATATATATTAGAAATATTTTCAACACGTAAAAAATTCATACAACGATGAAATTCTCTTTAAAAATCACAATAAATTTTGAAAATAAATAAAAATTTTGAAAATTTATTCGTAGAGAAATTAATAGTAAACAGAAAATACATAGCCTATAATGGATGTAAGTTCACAGAAATTTCGAGGTTATGTAAGTATATCTGAGTTACAGAAGTACATACAAACATGCATACACATAAATACGCATGCTTTAATTCGCCTTTTAATACTTAAATATAAAATTAAATATAAGAATTAAAATTAAATTAAGTTTAAACATATTGATAATAGACTTACATTACTTTTAAATGCCATTTAGTATAAATGTCCTTTTAAATACGTTGCTAATACCGGCCGTTATCCCTTTTCAAAAAATGACCTCTTACATGTCCTCTTCTTGTATACATTCTAGAAAGTCATTCAAGCAAGTATATGGAATTGGAAAACTTTTTTTTTGTTTTTAATGATACAAATACTTCCATAGATGTCCAATTCCATTGGATTGTTTACATTTTTAATTAGTTTTTAAGCAATCTGCAGTTATATTATGATTAGTTTCCAAAACATGACGGGCAACATTCGATTTTTTCGGTCTACTGATATTAATATGCCATATATGAAGGGCTTGGAAGTAAACCAGTTTAATTACACATTTTTAAAAACATGAACAAAGAGCAATCTGCTACAGTTAAAATGTATATCGACTTGGCGGTAAATAGATTGAAGTGAATTTCGCATTCTTTGCGCCATCTCTGGTGATCATAATGAACTCATGCAAACAGTCCCAATTTATGACTGTGATAAAATGGTTTAAGTGAACTTACGTCCTTTTACTACTAAATCAGTATTTGAGATTCTGTCGTCGGTTTGTACTGTAATTTCTTTAGAAGGACAGTGTTATTCTGTTTTTATTCACTTATAAATAATTATTTAAACATTTCGCTACTTTGGGTATCCTATTATTAACACGAGTAGGTACTGACTGGGAAAGTAATGGTAAGTCGACTTTAAACGTTTTAGTATTTGTTTTTCTTGATTTACTTTCTGAATATTGAGGTTAGGTGCGCCATAAAAATCTTTTCTTTCCTTTTTGTAGAAATCGCAGGCCCGTACAAGACTGATGAAGATTCTGATTATGTTCTCAATATACAAGAACGAGTAGAAGACGAGAACGACTGAACGACTGAGAAGTGATTATGTACATATTGTTAAACTTTAAAAATGATCCTTACACCGTTTGGGCATTTTTAATAATTTATTCAAATTAATTGCTAATTCTAAGTCATCATAGGCTATTTCAAACTCTAATATCTTCATGTAACCATGTGTATGTTAAAATATCTTGGATGTCACTAGAACCGTTTCCCCGGAGTCGTTTATTTAATGTGTTTATTTTTAATCCGGAGCATTGGATCTACTCATGCGCAAGTTAGACATCCTGAAATATTATGCGAGTCATCGTTCATACATTTGAATTTATATTTCATTATCGTTCCTTTTAGGTAAACAGGACATCGTTATATTTTTTATTAGAATTTTGTAAACATATTAGGATCGTTTAACTTGTCGTATAACCATTTTTCAATTAATTTAAGTCTTTTCATTTTTGGTTTGTTTGGCGAGCCATCTAGGCAAGACTCTCCTAAACTATTTGATCTAGATCGCTGTAACGTTTGGTATAATTTTAATCGTTGCTAAACTCTTAATTAATCCGAATTAATTAATTAATTTTTGGTTGTGGCTTCCTCATTTGCTTTTTAATCATGTCATGATATCCGAGTAATTGTCAATCTTGTATTTCAATATCCCGTATGGGGGGTAGTACCTTTTTTGTTAACAATAACGTATCCGTCTATTCTGCTTAAATTAAAGGACAATCATTCTTGGCGTTCTCTTCTTATTAGTCCCGCTTTGAAGTAAGTCAACGAGTGTAAAACTGGGAAGTCAATTTGAGTTGATACAGTGCGATCTGTTCTGCTGAAGGCCGAATTCGACAAATTGGCTCGCTTCATATAAGTTCACTAGTAGCAGTGCAGTTTTAGTCGAGGGTATTGTTCCCCGGATTTGAAAAGTTTTACGTCCACGTGTTTGCTTCAGGTGAGTTCTGAGATAAGGGGACGGCTGTAATTATATCACGGCATTGTTCTCCATTTTGTTATATTACTCTGGAATCTTCCACTTATTGTTTTCTTTTTCTCATTTATTTGGGGCTGCAAGTATCTGCTAATAACGGCAATACATGTGGAATTGCGTTAGACTGGTTATGCTGTGAGTTACATAGGTGTAATCTACTAATTAGACGAGAGATTGAAGCATGGTGTTCTACTCACCATTTATTTTTTTTTCTCTCTTGCCTCATTGTAAAATTTAACTAAGTCCATTTTCATACATTAATCGTGTAATCAGTTTTCTAGTTCAAATTTGAGTAGTATCTTTTTTTTAATAGTATCAATCTCGCATATCAGATTGTTTAAAGTAAAGAAATTTGAATAAATTAAATTAGTACCTTTTTTTTCTTTTTTTGGAATCAGTAACGGATTCCGATGTAATTTTAATATCTAAATTTGGTTTAAATATCTTTTCCATTTATTTGGTAATCTTTCACAACTATAGAATAAAATTCGAGTTAATTTTTTTTATATATCTTAAACACATTTTTGCATATACAGGCTGAACCTGTTTTGATTACTATCTGATTGGAGTATCCAATTACATGAATACATTGGCAGTTAATTATTTATTGAACTATTAATTTCTATTTGTGTGTACCACCTAAGTACGTATTGCATATACTGTGTGTATCGAACCTGTGTAAGGTTGTGTAAGCTTTAATGAATTACCGATGCAATACCATATAGTTTTAAGTACGATAATTAATTTTGATCAATGGTATTCCAACTGTGGAATAGTATTTTTCTTTGTTCCATACATATACTCTTCTGATATAGCATTTTTTTTTTGTTTTCAACCTTAAGCACTCACGTACAATTTTAGTAAGAGGTGCTTATTATAAGTCAATTTTTGTGTTATTTTAGTAATTGTCAATTGTCAATTGTCAATCTTTTATTTCAATATCCCGTATGGGGGGTAGTACCTTTTTTGTTAACAATGACGTATCCGTCTATTCTGGTTAAATTAAAGGACAATCATTCTTAACGTTCTCTTCTTATTAGTCCCGCTTTGAAGTAAGTTAACGAGTGTAAAACTGGGAAGTCAATTTGAGTTGATACAGTGTTATCTGTTCTGCTGAAGGCAGGATTCGACAAATTGGCTCGGTTCATATAAGTTCACTAGTAGTAGTGCAATTTTAGTCGAGGGTATTGTTCCCCGGATTTGAAAAGTTACGTCCACGTGTTTGCTTCAGGTGAGTTCTGAGACAAGGGGACGGCTGTAATTATATCACGGCATTGTTCTCCATTTTGTTATATTACTGTGGACATATTACTCTGAATATATACACGGTGAATCTGGGATTCATTCATATAGTACGTTACTTGTACCTGTCATTAATGAGTTATCACAATCTGAAATTGCAATATCATATTATATTGTTTTTGTTTGTTGTTCTAACCTGTTAATGCGGTTTCTTAATCAATAAATCTAGTTGTTATTGTTATGAACTCTGGTTTTTTTTATTGACAACTTATTGAGTATTACTAAATTTATCTACTTACTACGGCAGAGTCTGTGCTCTCTGTTGGCTAAAGGAAAACATGGTGGCGCCCTTTTTTTTATGTAAGAACCTCCCCTCAACTCGCCTCTATAACTGAGTTAGCTCTTTAGCCATAAGATCTCCGGGGCAACCATAAAGTTGAAGGTAAGTTGGGTAGATTTAGGATAAGGTAATATTCGTCGGCGCAAGTCTAGTGCTTGTGGGGGCACATAACTCTAGCTAAAACAAGGAAAACTTTTCACCTCTGCTGTACATGTTAAAAACCAATCTACCTTGAATGCTCAAAATATGTCAAGACTGTAAGCAGAATTTATGGTTACTTACCGCTTTGTAGTTTTTGTGATATCATATCTTTTGACACTTTTTTTTATATGCATTACATACTTGGTTTCATATGTATATTTTTCGAAATACGTCACTTTATTTTAAAAAATTCTTTATTCTTTTTGCAAAAATATTTTATTGCGGTGCACAAAAAAACTCTAAATCTTAGCTTTAGTCTTCACATGTATTGTTCGTATTAAACCAATCAGGTGTTTGCATTAAGTTTTTTTTAAATCTTTTTTTCGTGCTAAAATATATTGTGCTTTCAAAATATTTTATGCTATAGCGTGAAAAATATTTTAACAATAATTTTGTGAATATCCAATGTCCACAATTAAAATATGAGCACTTGTGCCCAGACATATTTAACAAAAATGTCTCAATTTTATCACTCTAAATTACAAACACTTAATTTAATTAGCAAAATTCATATCTGTACTTAATACAAACTCAAAATGTCTACTTAATAATTATATTCAAAAACACAGTCCCATCGCTTATTTCACAAGCACAACTATTATAAAGAAATATAAAATAATGCGAGATATACAAAATTGAAAATAAGAATCTTATACAAGTCTGTATTTTCTTCAAAAATCAATTTATCAATTTCTATGAAATTTAGAACCTTAGATGTACTACAGAACTTTCTACCATTTATACACGTCATATAAAGATTCTTTAGCAGAATGATATTTCTATCATAAGGCATTTGGTGTAAATATTTACAAGGAATTCCTATCAGTTTTTATATAAATACGGCATACACATTTTTAAAATATTTAATACAAAAGATTTGAGAGATGCCCACGCGATTGCGTTAGTTTCTTTTCGTTAATAAATATCGATTGTACAAAGTAAGGCATTAAAATGCACTTTAATTTAGACGGTATATATTTTTCTTTCAAGAAACTCCTTCAATGACCTCTCATGAATGAACAAACACTCTATTTTGACCAGAAATATTGTGTAAATAAAACATTCAATACTGGCACCTTGTGGATTTACGAAAGTGGAATTATGTGGTGAAACATAATATTCATCAGACACACACACACACACATATATATATATATATATATATATATATATATAATATATAATAGTTTAAATCTGGCAATGTTGGAATTACCAGTCTTACCTATTTATTCAAATCTTACAACATCCATCTAGAGTGTAATAGATAAACTATTGTTTTTTAAAATTTATTTGAAATGGGCCCCATGAGAGAGTCCCCATCTAGCGGTCTAGCCCAATTTTCGGTAACTATTTTCCCCATAAGATTGACTAACTTCTATATTCAAACAACGTTAATATTAATATCCTGTGCTCAAAAAATTCGACGTCAAAACTAATAGATAAAAATTTGAACAATTTGAAGTCTAGTACGATAAAACGATACATTTTTATTTGATATAATTTTATAGCTTATAGTACACGCAAATATCAGTGTATGTCAAAGGATATTTTCATTTGTAACTGTAACATGGCTTGATATTTTGTTAAAATGCCATATTAATTAACAGATATGAGTCGAGTAATAATCCTAGAAGGCACATATCAACAATTAATTTGCAAATTTAAAATTAAGCGTCTTCATATTTTAGAGAATTCTTTCCAGTCAATAACTCCTCTTGATGAGGTACCTAAGTGTGGAAGAAATGGCACAAGCCTATTCATAAGTTCATCTTTTAGTAGTACACGCAAACATAATGAAAATAACTTTAAAAGCAAAACTTTTCCTCATTTTATAATTATAATAGTCCCTATAGTTATTGTATTAATTTAATATTAACATTGAACAAAGTATTGCAAAAACTGGCTTAAAATAATTTAGAAATAGATTAATTGTTCATATATTCTTTAAATATATCATTAAAACAAATATAGTAAGTTATAATTGCATAAATTAATAATAATGACTATAATAAACTATAAAGGATCTTGAAATTGTCTACCATCTTCCTCTACTCACCTTTTAATGCTACCAAAAGTATTTTGCAATATTGGACTATTTCTAATGTCATGAATTTTTTATATAGCTGTATCTTGCGATGTATATAAGTAACCTTGGATTGGTATTTGATAATTTTTTTTTAAAAAAGGCCACAAGGAAAAGTAAAGAAAAAGATCTTCAATGAAATTCACATTTGCTGTTTAAACTAAACAATTTCCAAACACCTTGTATCATACCTGCTGTGTGAGTTTTAACACAATCTTGTTAAAAGAAACCCTAAGCTATTCCATAATCACGAAACTGATTAAAGAAAGCCAAAAATATCTAGGCGATACCTTTCTGCAGTCAAAGTAACATTTAAAAAAATTGGACTGATAACCCTTCCTTTACTTACGGTGTACTAAACCATGTTTCTGAGGATGTAAAGGAGCTTGGACATAAAAATTATTTAGCATCGTATCACCATCTTCTCATGTTTTGTGAGTTAACATACAATACATTGAAGCCATGCTCCATCTACTAAAAATAAAGTTTTGATGATGCATGATACTCCCGATAAACTCCTACATCATCAAAATTATTTGAAAACCATTCACAAAATATTACTCGTCGAAAAACGAACAATTCTATTGAGTGTCTTCTGAGAATGAACTATAATCAAAAACAAGGTTGGAAAATTCATCTTTAAATTCTCCTATATAATCTTCAATGGAGGATTTCCATTGTCCATCGATCTTTTGACCATTTCGAAGACACGAATGCTTCGCATACACTAATAAATACCATTTTAAAATGCCAATATGCACAATACTATTTACAGCTTCTGACATTTTTTGACAAATATTTGACATTTAAAATTTAATATAAATCAATAGGTTTAAGTTAAGACATACGATTTTTTTTAAATTAAATAATCCCTATTTGACGACAAATTTTTCTGAACATAGATTCAGTAATCTTCAGTTAATGATACAAAATAAACGAGCACATATTCAAGTCTGTACATCCAGATAACCGTTTTATATATACAGGGCTGAATTAAGTGATACTTTTTATTATCTTAAAATAAATTTTATCAGACATCTGCTGGACGTTGTAAAGTTTACGCTCCTTACTTCGAGCTGAAACAATACGCGCTTTACAACCTTAATCCAGTTTTCTTAACTATTCTAGTTTCGACTTTCTTTGGTTGGGTCTTAACAAAATAATAATCTGTAATATTTTCCACATTTCCTAGTTTTTTGGAAAATGTAGTTTTTTTTAACTTTATTTTCTTTTATTTTAGGGGGATAATAAAAAAACCAATTATTAAGACCAAAATATCCATACTTGAAATTAAAATTGAAATTTAACAGTCAAATGGTTAAAATGAAAAAAGAGAGCAAATAGAGTTCCTTTCTCATTAAAACGTTTTTATAAGCCAAAAAATCTATGGGCCTACTTTATTATACATGTGTTCAATCGAAATTAGAATAAGCATCACTAATATGGTCGCCTGTCTATATGATATTCTAATGTCTAATATTGGTAGATATTCGCTCATAGATAATTTTCACAAAATTAAGCGAGATTAGTATTGGCCTATGCACATCACCTGTGTCACCTTTGTTATCTACAGGGCATAGACTAGCAATTTTACCAGCATTTGAAGACACGAATGTTTATAAAGATAAATTAAACATTCTGCATAATGGCAACGCGCAATCTATTAGAATCAAATTAGGTAAGCGATTATGTCCAGAAGTGTAACATTTCTCATTTAAGTAGATAAGAACAGTCGAAAATTGTAGAGAAACTTTTTGAAATTATAGAACGTTTTCTGGAACAAAAGGCAGCAACACAAGAGTATCTAATATTCCTTCCGTGGAAGCGTAGTTTCCAAGTGGCAAAATAGTAAATTAACACACTAGTTTCTAAGGCACCGTTTTATCGCATGAATTCATGTTTAGAAATCGAATGCGACAAAAAGCCTTACGAAATGAGTTTTTAATACGATCTTTTCTATTCTGCGTTTTTTACATTATTAAATTGAAACTATTTAATTTGAAAGTTCAGACATTGCATTTTCAAACATACAGTTAAGCTCACATAAATCTAGTATAAACCATTTTTGAATTTTTGTTTTGTTGTAATTCATTCTTGTAACGTCAAAATGACATTTGACACTTTCTGATATCCAAAATGGCAAGAAAACTGACTCCGGTAGACAAAGTACAAATTTTGTTAAATTTGGAAAGTAGTACCATTAAACAAGTCACAGAAGAATTTTATTTGAACAAATCTACAGTACTACAAGTTAAAAAAGATGAGGAAATGAAGGCAGTATATGTCGCAAACGAGGAACTAGTCTTAAAAGAATAACTGATGCAGAAGATCACAATTTGTATGAATATTTGAGAGAAAATAAAAAGAATGACAAAGCAAATTAATAGATCTCGTATAAGATTTACCAATAGGGAACAACTATGGGAATCTATTGAAAATACCTGGAAAAACATTGTTGAAAAACCTAATTTTAGTTTTTAGTTTTTATTTTTATTTCTATAATTGGAACATTTTTATTTGTTCATTTTGTCGTTAAAGTTGAGTAAAGGAGTATTAATATTGACTAGCAATAGTTTCTCAAGGTTTTCTTCTGTCAATTTTGTTCTCTTTGAATTAAGTATAGCAAACGCCAATTAAGTTGGCGCGAGGAGGGGTAAGTTCGCGCAGGATTAGAAGTAGTGGGGAGATTTATATTTGGTTTTACATCAAATGTCAGATAATTCTAACCTCTGAGCGTGTATCACTTTATGATCCCCTAGCAAAGACATTATGTTCTGTCAAACGTCAATAACAAATGTATTCTGACAATTAGTTGAGTAGTAGGGGAGGACGTTTTTAAAAACGGCTTCTGCGCACCCCCTCCTTGCGCCAACTTAATTGGCGATTGCTATACGTCCTTATAAATAGAAAACGTCCTTTCTACATCACAACTGGTTATAGGTGCATACTGGAAATATTCTTGTATTTCTTCATATTTAGCCGTTAGATTTTGTGGAATTGTCTCCATACATAATTGCTGCAATGTAATTAAATCTGGATTTCTATTAAGAATTGCTTCAAACTTTGCCGAAGACCACATCCGAAGTCACTTGGAATACTTTTCAAATTATTAACAGCCACATCTAATATGGTTAATCCGTCATTTAATTTAAGATTTCGATTTTCAAAATAAGTGATTAGTTTTGGAAATTTTCCAAAGTGTTCGTGAAGAAAGTACAACTGATTTTTTAAATTTTGGATTTGTGTGAGCTCCTTGCACTCACCAATACTTCTAGCATCTTCCTTTAGCAGTGTTACGAAATGTTTTAACTATCGAAATTCTCAGCATAATAACTAGTAGCTTCCAGCCATGTTCCCCATCTAGTTATTACTGGAGTGGGAGGCAGTGACAGAGATGGAAATTTTTCCCTGAAAAGAGCTACTCTCAATGGTGCTTTTCTGAAAACTTTTTTAAAAGCTGATACAAGTCTATCAACTTCCGGAAAAGTGTCTCTGATATATTCACAGATTCTGTGGAGAGCATGTGCTACACAAGTAATATGCAGCATATTAGGATATGTTTTCTTCAATAGTCTGCCTGTTTTTAACATATTCGCAGCACTATCACTGACAAATAAAAGTATTTTTTCTTTGTACGTGGCGTCCGAATGAAGCTTTTTTTCCATATTCTCCTTAATGTTTTCAGCAACTGTTTCCGCATCAACTCTATTTATAACACTTGTTGCTATTACATATGAGTTATAGGGAATAGTTGGATGTAGTACACCAGCTACAACATTTACCACACAGCGTCCTAACATATCCACCGTTTCGTCGGCGCTTATCCATATGTATTGATTTAAAAGATGGCTTTTAATGCGTTCTACTGTTCTCGTATAGCACGTAGAAACATAATATTTGCGTAAAGTTGATTCATCAGGAACATTTCGACCAATATATTTTTGAGAAATATTTTTAAGTTTATTTAATGGAATATTAGCCGCCATAAAAGTTTTACAGAGTTCAGATGTGTTTGCGATCCTAAGTGACGAATTTTTGACGATATTTTACGGATTTTGTAATAAATTTCGGAATCACTGACAATGGACATACAATCAGTATGACCGTCAATCCAACTCGCCAATGTTTTACAATGCCGTTCTCGACATTCTTCCATATCATGTCTGAAAAAGTAACTTAAACAATGCTCTAGATCTAAATAAATGAAAACTAAAAATGTGTGCGTAAGTTATTGAAACTGAACGAAATTCAATGCATACTTTCGTCGAAATAATTGGTAGAAATAGATTTAATCAAACGATATTAAACAGGATCTATCACAAAAATTACGATGTAAATAACAGTTAGAACTACGAAAACAAGAAACTAACTCACAGCACTTTATTTAACTTACGAAATATAAATTAATAAATAAAATCCAGTATAAAAACCCCGCTTCTATCTACGCTCATGAAAACACTTTAAAAAGCACTATATTCTCCTAGTACAATAGCTGGCTTGTCCATTGTTATCGCCGAAAGCCCAGGTGTCCGAAACGCCAAATAAGTTGGCGCGAGGAGGGGGTGCGCAGAAAACGTTTTTAAAAACGTCTACCCCCACTACTCAAGTAATTGTCAGAATACATTTGTCATTGACGTTTGACGGAACATAATGTATTTGCTAGGGGATCATAAAGTGATATACGCTCAGAGGTTAGAATTATCTGACATTTGATGTAAAAGCAAATAGAAATCTCCCCACTACTTCTAATCCTGCGCGAACTTACCCCTCCTCGCGCCAACTTAATTGGCGTAGCTATATCTGATTTGTAATAATTATTAAATGTCAACTGTTGTCTGTCAAAAATCAATCTATCTCAGACATGACTTCATATTTTCAAGGACTACTTTGACTTCGAATGTTTCTGAACACCCGTTATAAACTAGTCACGTAATGATTTTAGAAGGTAACAGTAATTAATTTGCAAATTTCAAATTAAGTATTTTGATATTTTAGAGAATTCTTGCTGAACAATAGCACCTCTTCATGCGATAACTGGAAAAAATTACATAATCCAATTAATATGCTGTTCATTCTTGTGTAATAAAGCTCATCTAATCTGTAGTAACATGTAAAAAGACAATGCAGAATTAAGAGGAAATAACTTTACAAGTAAAGGTTTTATTCATCTTATAGTGACAATAGTATCTAGTTATCGTACTAGTTTAATATATTAACATTCAACAAATTATTGTAAGAAATGGCTTAAAATAAATTTGAAACAAATAAATTGTTTGTAGAGTCCATATATTGCAACCTTATAATAAATATCATAAATTGTAGTTGTATAAATTACCAACAATAATGACCATAATTATAAAAGATGTTGAAACCTTTTTCCAAGCATTTTACGCACCTCCTCCGAATGCTACTATAATATATTAAAAAACAAGTTTCATAAGGCACCATTTTGCCGCACGAGATCAGTTTAGAAAACGAGCCGCGATAGCGGCGAGTTTTCTAAAGAGCGAGTGCGGCAAAAGGCCTTATTAAACGAGTTTTTTATACTATTTTTTCTATTTTGCGTTTTTTACATTAATAAATTGCTTAAATTGGAATTATTTAATTTGAAAGTTCAGAGTTTAATTTTTATATAAAGCATGCAGTTGGTCACATTGATACTTGACATTTTCAAATTTAAATCTTGCTATCCGCGAAGTATATTATATTACATATTATTTACTAATTTTCGTTAACATTACTTGATACTTCATTTAAAAATATAAACATGAGTGACATAGAAACATATATATGTTGTTAATTGTATACAACATACGTTGTTTGTGTAAAATACGGACATACATATGTCTGTCAAATGTATATAAATTCTTAAAATCAAATGACAGCAATGATATTTATTTCTGTATTCGAACAACGCCAACATTGAAAAATGAAAAAAAGCGTATCGAAATGAAGCTCATTTCGATACTGTTTTGGGTTTCATAATGAGTTCATTTCGAACGCAAAATAGAAAAAATACATTTTGCAGTATGGGACTGTTTCTAATTTCACTGATTTTATTTATAATTCTGTCTTGGAGATCTATATAATCTTGATAAATTGAAATTTTTAAAAAAGGCCATAAATAGTAATCACACGGTGTAAGATCACAAGATCTTGGAGGGAATTGATGATCGCTGTTCAAACTAATTAAACGATTTCCAAACACTTCTTGTAACATATTCATTGTTTCCCCCGCTGTGTGAGCTCTAGCACCATCTTGTTGAAAGTATCCCAAAGCTAGTTCATCACCGCGAAGTTGATTAAAGAAAGGCAATAGTATTTCCTGTGGATATCTTTCTGCAGTCAAGGTACCATTAAAAAAAATTGGACCAATAATTCTTCTTCTACTTATAGCGCACCAGACACCAACTTTCTGAGGATATAAAGGAGCTTCAACATAAAAATTATTGGGCTTTGTATCACTCCACATTCTCATGTTTTGCGAGTTAACATATCCACTAACATGAAACCATGCTTCGTCTGAAAAGAAAGTTTTGTCTAGGACATCATCACTAAAATTATTTGTAAACCATTCGCAAAATACTACTCGTCGCGGATAATCAATATCGAGGATTTCTTGCAAACAAGTTATACGATATGGGAATAACTGTAAATCTTCTTTTAAAACTTTATGGCAAGAACCAACTGACAACCCGGTTTGTTGAGCAAGAGTTCTTTCTGAAGTTTTAAGGGCATCAGTCATTATTTCTCTAACATTCCCAATCACTTCTTCTGTCCGGACTTTTGGTCGCCCACCACCCACCCTCTTGGCGTCCCACACTACCAGTTTGTCGAAGAACTGGAACAATTCTGATTAGTGTACACTGAAAAGTATTATAATCAAAAGCAAGGTTGGGAAATTCATCTCGAAATTCTTCCAAACAAGCTTGAATTGAATACTTCCACTGGCCATCGATCTTTTGACCATTTCGAAAATATGCTTCAACCATGAATGCTTTGTGTACGTTAGTAAATACCATTTTCAAAATTAAAAAATATAAATTAGTATCTTCGATATTAGATTCTGACAATTTTTGACAGACAACAGTTGACATTTAATAATTACAAATCAGATACTTAAGTAAAGATATACGATTTTTTGATCAGAGCCCACTTGACTTCGAATGTTACTGAACACCCGTTATTAGAAAATTTTGACAATTTTGACAAGTTAGGTTATACTAGATTTATGTGAGCTTAACTGTACTTAAATTCTTAAATTCAAATGACTCCAATAAGATATTTATTTCTGTGTTCGAACAATGCCAACATTGAAAAATTTAGAAAAGCATATCAAAATTAGCTTATTTCAATACTGTTTTGGGTTTCATAATGAACGCAAATGGAAAAAATAAATTACTTAATTGCTTTTTTGTTAGCTTAGCAGTGTATTAGTAGATATAAAGTAAATGTTTCATAGCCTATAGATTTAAAAAATTAAATTAATTAAATAATTTAGAAATAAATTATAGCGACATCTTCCGAAATAAATGCACAATAACACCAAAGATTAAGATAATCTATCTAAAATTTTAAAAAATGTTAGACCAAAATCTGTGCTAAATGCATTGTGAACTATTAATATATTTATATTTTGACTATTTATTCACAAATGACAGTTTAGGGAAATATAGTACTATACATTTTCAGAGTCAAAATACTTGATCTAGAAATTGCGCTGAATTAATATTAGTAACTTATTTTTATTCCGAAATATGCAAATTTTTTGTGCCTAGATTGAACATGTCTAATAGTAAGTTTGCTTTGTTGTTTTATATTTTCTGAAAGTACAAAATGCACTATAGATCGTTCCAACCTCCGTATTCAGTACACGTTTTATGGTAATTTGTTTCATGGTTGCCAAATCATCCAATTAGCTGTACATTACCATTTCCGGTTAATTATTTGACATTTCACGCGATCAAATCATAACCTTTATTTACTTTTTTTGACGTTGAAGGTGCAAAATTATTGATATTCATATGACATTTTGCTTATTATTTTATTAAAGTAACTAAATTTTAACAGAGTGCATAGCGAATTCGCTGCACGTAAAATTATAGGAAAGAATACTACAAGGAAAATAGCTGTATTTCAATATTTATTAACAATACTACACACATTTCTAAACAAATATACATATGAACGAGATCTATGCAACGTACAGTGAATATTTACTTCGATATTGAGGAGTTATGCTATTTATTAAATTAAAAACGATGATGATCCTTTAACAAATAATAGTTTCCTGTAATTAGTAGTAGTAAACTGTAATTACATTTACATTATGTTATAACGTTTATAAAAATCAATCAAAATACCTATATTACCCTATGCACATGTCAATAAGTTGCAACATAGCAACCGGAAGTGAAGATAGCGTTAATGACAGCAACTAAGGATAGTATGAGATAAAAGTTGCTATTATATCCCATACTGAATACGGAGGTTGGTACGATCTATTATCTATCAGACTGTGCTGCCATCTAAACACCATTAGAAAAACTATAATGTATTTAATATTTATATTTTATTTCTAAAACTGTTATATTAGAAACTAATATTATACAAATACTATTAAGGTCTTCAGTTTCAAATATATCAATTAAAAATCAGTTTGTTTTATAAATTATTACTTTCGTGTTTATTTCATTCTTTTTTTACTTCGTTGATTATGTAAATAAATAGAGAGAGTAATGTAAACGCAATAACATAATGTAAGGTTATTAATGATTAGAATCACTTATATAATTTTCTTCTTGTTAAATATTACAAATTTCATCTTCCCAGCGTTAGATGGCGGCATATAATTTGAAAATGATAATATCAAAGGTATTAGAATTACATCTTTTTGGGTTTTAAAGAATTAATTATTAAATAATTTTCTAGAATCTGTTTCAAGTTTATTATTTCTGGTTTCTTCTCAACTGCTGCTATTTTTAAAAGTCAGATATTCTTTTCAGCTACAAATTTTTCTATTTAAATATGTCTACAGCAAGGGAAATATAAACTACCTACATTAATTTTATAAAATAAATTATTATATTGTAAAATATTTTGGATCTGATCCAATCACATATTGCCATCTATGTACTAAATTCTGAAATATCAGTACATTTCAAAAATTGTATAGAGAACTGTATTACAATAGCTATATAGAAAACTGTAATTAGATATTGTTCTTAATAAATTGTTTATAGTTTTGGGTGCATTACTTACTTCCACATTATTTCATTTCTTCCTTATTTGTACAGAATTTGTAACTTGAATATAAATTAGGAATTTGAGAAGGTACTATCGAATGCAAAAAAAGGGGTACAGTCATATTTTAACCGGTTTAAATTAGGCTGCGTGAATGTAGATATATATTAAATGTAGGCATCAAATTTAAATTTTCAAATAACATAAGCGTCAAATAATATACAGTCCTCGCCAGAGAAAACGGGACACTTTCTTTAACTATTGTAAGTCAAGATTACAGCTATTGATATGATTTGAAATTAGTAATAGATGAAAAATATTATGTATTTGTCAATTTGACAGTATTCAAACTTCAAACAATTAATAATGGGCTCACACTCTTAAGTAATATTTATTTAAACGACGAAAAGTAAAAAAGACCTTTAGTGAACATTGTAATAACTTAAATCTATTAACTTAAATCTATTATTAAATTAATTATTATTAAATTAAATTAAAATTATTATTTTGTAACAACACCTTCATTCAGCCTCTATCACAGCATTAATTCTTTCAGGCATTGATCTTATTAAATTAATGACGTAATTTTCAGGTATTTCTTCCCAGGCTGTTTGTACTATTTGAAGTAATTGCTCATTGTTATGCACCTGAAGATTTTGTTTATTAATACGTCTTGCCATTAAACCCCATATGTTTTCTATCACATTTAAATCTCCACTATAACTAGGAAAATCCATACAGGTCACGTTGTTTGTATTAAACCACTGTTTCATTGCTGCGGAGGTATGAACAGGACAGTTGTCTTGCAAAAACATGAAATTCCTATCAGGATAAGATTGTGTGACGGTTGGGATCATCACATTATTAAGAATATTTATATATTCTTCACTGTTAAGTCGATTTCGAATATGGAGCACAACTCCGAGACCTCGCGATGATAACCATCCCCAAATTTTTATTTTTTATTTTTATTTAATTTTATTTATATATTTGTCATCAAAACGTGTACCTGTTGGCCGGTAAACTTTTACTTGTCTATTGTACGACGACTGAAATATTTTTTCGTCCGAAAATATTACTTTATCCCAAGTGTCATATCCCATGTGTTGCAGAGCGAAGCCGATTCTTTGTTCTTTCGAAGCAGGAATTAAAAGAGTTTTGTTCACTGCTACACGTGAATGTAAACCGGCATTCCTTATTCGTCGGGATCCAGTTCTAACAGATCCAGGAAAACCTGTATTTCTTATTGCCTCTCTTACGGTGTCGAAAGGGTTTCTATGCATATGTGGAACTAAGGCTTCATCTTGGTATACATCAGATATTTTTCTTGCCCCTGTACCGACGGATCTCGAAAGACTTCTTTCTTCTCTCCATTTCCTATATATTCTGCTTACTGTACTCTTACCTATTCCAAATTCATCTGCAACACTTCTCATCGACCATCCTTCTTCTATTTTAGTGCAAATTCTTGCTTTACATACTATATTAACGAGAGGCATATTAATATTTTCAACGTAAATAAACACTATGCATTGATAAAATTTGACATTAATGACATATGTAATGACAAGAAAATTAATTAATTCAATGTTATATGAAAATACTTAATTACACAACTACAATTTAGCCAAAATCGCAATAAGACGCGTCCCGTTTTCTCTGGCGAGGACTGTATGTGTCATAAATATAAATGACTTTTGCACGTTACTACGATCCTAAGTACGTTAGCAACGCCACAATACCAATATGTTTAAGAATTACTTTTACGTATAACTTCACTACTGAACCACTTTGTTTTAATTCGATAGTACATAAATATTTATTCATAAATTCTTATTTCTTTATGTACGTACTACTGGTGTTAAAAATATATATTTTTTAAATATCTTGCACTCTGTTATACTAAAAAAAAAATTATTATTGAAACATATCTTGGATGGTGACATTGAACTCCTTGATATTCTTCAACTAAAATTAAAAAACAAAACTAAATGTGATCAATGGGAAAATTTGAAGTATTGTTAACTGCATTTGTTTAAATCTTACATCACATCTGCAAAGGCTTCTTGTGAATCTTGCAAATGGAAAGTAATCAATAGTAATCATCGCGACTATAAGCATGTTTACATTTTAGGTAATTATAGCAAGCGCCAATTAAGTTGGCGCGAGGAGGGGGTGCGCAGATGCCGTTTTTAAAAACGTCCACCCTACTACTCAAGTAATTGTCAGAATACATTTGTCATTGACGTTTGACGGAACATAATGTCTTTGCTAGTAGATCATAAAGTGGTACACGCTCAGAGGGTAGAATTATCTGACATTTGATGTAAAACCAAATACAAATCTCCCCACTACTGCTAATCCTGCGCGAACTTACCCCTCCTCGCGCCAACTTAATTGGCGTTTGCTATACCTTCTTCTATTAATAATATTTAATTTAAATTTCAGTAATTCATTTTTTGGTAGTGAATGTAAAATAATTAGAGTGGTAGTAAGGACACCTGTTACTCTTTTAACCTTCGTAATGTATAAAAATATAGGTTTCTGACTGAAGCGATTTTCGACTTTCCGTATCAACTAACGAATGACCAGCATTATTTCTTTACGATTAGATTGCTACACACTTCCTTGGAACAAGTTATGAATAAGATATAAAATTATTTTTAATTCTCAACTGATAAGGTAGGGAATAATTTATTGTACCTCAAATATTTTAATATATTTTCAAGAATCTACTTATAATACATTACTGATTTCTGTAGCAGTATGTAATAGTATAAAGAAGTCAAGGTGATTTGTTTAAACTTCATTACAACATTATGAAATAAGTAATAATTTTATTGTTTCAAATATTTATTGTAAACCACTAAAATATTGCTTTGTCATACAATGGCTTCATTAGGTAAATAAAAAGAGCGTTTGTAGTTTCCATCTACAACAACGAAGTATTGCCAGCCTCTAAAATATCACTTTTCTGTCAAAGAGCTATCATATTTCCTAACGTCTAAAGAAATAATTACCCAACTTTACTAGTCCTTGCCAAATCCTTACCAAAAGTCATTTTCATTTCCAATGATATCGTGCATTAAAAAAAAACAGCCTCGGAGTTGGCCATAAAATTTTTATGGAGGTATGTCGTAACTTAACCGCACCGTTTTGAATTGTCCAATGTTAATGTCATTAGTGTTATCTGTAGTAATACCATAAGAGCTTTGAATTTATCGATAATTTCACGAATGCTTGTTGCATAGCGACGAAGACGAGTGTCAGTTTGACAAGCATTTAAATCACGACAGCCCGTAGGGCTGGGGTGGTTTAATTGTCAAATTGACACGAGTCGAAGTCGTTATGCAGGAAGTATGAGTGAAATTATCGATTTTAATTCAAAGCTCGTATGGTATTTGATTAGATTATTTTATGTAATACAAAATGAAATTTATCTAAACTCTTTATTTATTAATTCATGTATAAATTAGTACACTGAAAGGTACAATTGTTATATACATTCTGTTTTTTATTGGATGTGCTTGAATCAATATTTGCACTGTTGTAACTATGTATTTCCTCGCATTTGATTAATAATAGTTTTATGGTGTTCTTTATCTAGTTGTAGATACGGCTTAATAGAATGCGAACTACTATGGCCAGAAATTTTAATTAATTGTTGCTCATTTACACCAGCTTTTGCTAAATTAGAGACAGCTGTCGCGCGACTGGAATGGTTACTTATTTTTTGGTTTTCTGTGTTGAAACCAGCGAGTTCAGCACTTTTCTTAAACCATTTCAAAATTTAATTTCTTCCAATAGGCATATTTTTATACCAGCTGCCTTTTTTCTTATTCCACGCTGGATTGACAGTTAAAAAGAGTCTATCACTTTTTATACGAGCGTTTTCTGTCCTCTTTGAAATGAGTTTTTTAAGAAGTCTGACTGGGCAATTACTTGGTTATACTTTGTTGGGAATCAACCATTTACTGTCAGCACATTTTTGTGCTCCACCTTGGGTAGTTTTCGTGAATATGGGATTGTACTCTATTCTTCCAGTCGGTGTATTGTATACGTTCATTTCTTCTCGGAAGTAGTGAATCAAACATGCCGCGCCTTCTCCTCCTCGCCATGCCAATTCAATCGACACTATCAGGTAAAATTTCTTTTGTAGTCCATCTGGATTTTCTTCATCCCAAACATTTATCATTTCTTCATATTCGTTTTTCTGTAAAGCTGCAGAACTCATTTTCCGTTTACCAGGTATCGCTTGAAGAATTCTCCTTTTGGAGTTCCTTGCGTCGCGGGCTGCTTTAAATACGATGCTCTGGAAAGGATGAATTTTTCTGTTATATTCGTTATTAAACTTCTCTTGTAGCAATTTTGCCGTGACATTCCACATCGTTTTAACACCTTCTTTATATTCTTCCCCATTCACCTTCCTCATATTGAAGGCCCAGTCTTTCAGAATATCTGCAAGTTCCTCTTCTGCAGCATTTTGTTCGATGCTGTAGTTTTTCGCATCACAAAACTCACAAAATTGTCGCCAAATTGACGCTTTACTCTTTTTCGTATTAGCCGGTTCAGCTTGTTTTACTATTTGATCAATGTTTACAACTGATTCTTCCCCAAATCTCAGCATTGTTTTGTGACAATGAAACCAGTTTTTTGACAGAACTTTAGAAATGTCTATCCTTATTAACCGCATTTCCATAACAACCCCTAATTATTCTACTATAAAAATTATCGATAAATTACCTCTGCAATTTCGAGTTGCTTCAGTAATACGCGAATCTGATTGGTTTATATTTGTATGTGTAAAATAATCTAATAAAAACGATATCACGGAATTTTATTTATTCACGACAGAAAGCACCTAACTCATTTGCAATTAAGCTTGCAATTTTCAAACCCTACAATTTTCTAAAGCTGTTTATTTAGATGTAACTGTCATTTAACAAATTCATATTAGCAAAGTTACTACAGGCTTTTTGATGTTACTTAGAAATCATGGCTTACCTACTAGAGGCAGGTTTTTTAAACGCGCAATATTCTAAACTTCATATTTTGAAAAAAATTAACTGACTTTGTTCGTATCATTGTAGAATTGATAACAAGAAGTTTATATATTTTGTAACGAATTCTTACATTCTTATAATCTAATGTAAACAGAAAAGATAATGCTCACTGCTTAGGGATTTCCAGCTTTTGTAATGTACACGCTTCGCCTTAGAACTTTACTAACTTATTAATTTATTCCAAATAATAACACTTTATGATTAATATAATTTCTGTATAAATTTTCCAAAAACCTATTTAGTAATGACAATTATAATTTAAATACTTTTTTTTATATAGAAAAAAGTACTCTAAACAAAAAATGACGTAAATAAAATTATATCATAAATATAGTGTATATATAATCTTTATTTATACACTTTTTTATATACACTATCGCTTTATTAGTACTCATGAGTTCATGTAGGTACACATAGTGTTGCTTTGACAAGTATATTAGTCGTCACATATTTACATTTTTTAAATAAAAACAGTGTCCATATACAGTGGAACCTCTCTTTACAAGCACCTCTCATAACGAGTAATTCGCATACCGAGCAAAATAACTTGAAAAAAATTGGTTCGAGAAGTTTAAGAGAAGAACCGGCATCCACAACGTTTTGAGCCATGGTGAAGCAGCAAGCTCTGACACAAAGGCAGAGAGGATTTCATCCGTGACTTCAAGAGCTCATAGATTGAGGGGTACCTGCCTCAACGAATATTTAACTGTGACGAAACGGGTCTCTTCTGAAAAAAAATGCCGAAGCAAACCTATATAACAGCAGAGGAGAAAGCATTGCCGAGTCACAAACCAATGAAAGATGGTCTCACGCTGCTATTTTGTGCCAATGCAAGCGGTGATTTGAAAATTAAACCACTACTTCTGTAGCATTCAGAAACTCCAGGAAAGTGCAGAAAAGACCAAAAAAATAGGCTAAATATGATGTGGAGGTCAAGCAATAAGGCTTGGGTGATACGTGATACTTTACTGCTTAGATGAATGAAGTGTTTGGTCCTTTTGTAAAAAAATATTTGCTTGAAATTCATCTGCCACTTCATGTTTTACTTGTTAAGAACAACGCTCGAGCACATTCCCCAGACATACAAGATGACCTCCTTGACGAATTTAAATTCATTAAAATACAGTTTCTGCCTTTCAATACCACTACATTACTGCAGCCTATGGACCAGCAGGTGATTTCTAACTTTAAGAAACTCTATACTAAAACACTTTTCGAACATTGTATTGAGGTTACTGAAGGGACTAATCTCACTTAACTTACACATCTCAAGTTGATCGAAAAGGCGTGGGAAAGAGTTACTAAGAAAACCCTAATTTTTTGCTTGGAAGAAGTTTTGGCCAGAGTACGTTGTCGAATCTGATTTGGAGGCCTTTGACACAATACCTGAGGAGCCTATAGACACAATATCTGAGGAGCCGACATTGTGTCTTTAACCGCAATCATGGGACTGGAGGTGGATAACAATGATATAGATCAGCTTATGAAAGAGCACAGCCAAGAGCTTACCACCGAAGAGCGTTTATTAGAGGAAGGCAAGGAAGAAACAACAAAGCAACAATCTTCTGACGCAATAAGAGAAATGCTGAAAACATGGGAAACTGTTGCATCGTATGTTGAGAAGCATCACCTAAATAATGTAGCATCAATAATGTTTTTTCTATGTTTTCTACATATCGAATTTGTATTCCACTGTATTCAACTTTAAGAAACTCTATACTAAAACACTTTTCGAACATTGTATTGAGGTTACTGAAGGGACTAATCTCACTTAACTTACACATCTCAAGTTGATCGAAAAGGCGTGGGAAAGAGTTACTAAGAAAACCCTAATTTTATGCTTGGAAGAAGTTTTGGCCAGAGTACGTTGTCGAATCTGATTTGGAGGCCTTTGACACAATACCTGAGGAGCCTATAGACACAATATCTGAGGAGCCGACATTGTGTCTTTAACCGCAATCATGGGACTGGAGGTGGATAACAATGATATAGATCAGCTTATGAAAGAGCACAGCCAAGAGCTTACCACCGAAGAGCGTTTATTAGAGGAAGGCAAGGAAGAAACAACAAAGCAACAATCTTCTGACGCAATAAGAGAAATGCTGAAAACATGGGAAACTGTTGCATCGTATGTTGAGAAGCATCACCTAAATAATGTAGCATCAATAATGTTTTTTCTATGTTTTCTACATATCGAATTTGTATTCCACTGTATTCAACTTTAAGAAACTCTATACTAAAACACTTTTCGAACATTGTATTGAGGTTACTGAAGGGACTAATCTCACTTAACTTACACATCTCAAGTTGATCGAAAAGGCGTGGGAAAGAGTTACTAAGAAAACCCTAATTTTTTGCTTGGAAGAAGTTTTGGCCAGAGTACGTTGTCGAATCTGATTTGGAGGCCTTTGACACAATACCTGAGGAGCCTATAGACACAATATCTGAGGAGCCGACATTGTGTCTTTAACCGCAATCATGGGACTGGAGGTGGATAACAATGATATAAATCAGCTTATGAAAGAGCACAGCCAAGAGCTTACCACCGAAGAGCGTTTATTAGAGGAAGGCAAGGAAGAAACAACAAAGCAACAATCTTCTGACGCAATAAGAGAAATGCTGAAAACATGGGAAACTGTTGCATCGTATGTTGAGAAGCATCACCTAAATAATGTAGCATCGATAATGTTTTTTCTATGTTTTCTACATATCGAATTTTTATTCCAGGTTAGTCCCGCGAAATAAGAAGAGATGTAGATGATTCACACTCTTCAATAATATACATACCAATATAGGTATATGTTTCAATAAATGTTATATGTAAAATCTGTTGAGTATTTGTTTCGGCATGGAACGCATTATCATATTTTACATTAATTTATACGGGGAAACTTGTTTCGCTTAACGAGTGTTTCGCATTACGAGTAAGGTTCTAGAACGAATTATACTCGCAAAGCGAGGTTCCACTGTACCTACCATCATATACAGTGTCCGGCAACAGGATTGAACGGTTTTCAATAGGCCACTGTTAAGAAACAAGGAATATATTTGGACTTATTATTATTACAATTAAAAACATAATTCTGGAAATTTCTTATAACACATATAGTTTGCAAAGATCACATCCCTAAGATGACCACCGTCCTCTTCTATACATTGGCGCAATCTGTTTCTGAAATTGACCATAGCGCGTCTGAGTAAATCTTCGTTTATCAAATTTATTTCCTCACAAATTATTTTCTTTAAATCCCAGAAGTGTTTGTGGCCGCGTAGAGTACACTTTAAGAATTCCCACAGAAAAAAATCCGGGATCACCAGATCCGGTGATCCTGCGGGCCATCCAATGTCACCAAACCTGGAAATTGGGCGATTCGGGAACAGACGCTGTAAAAGAGCAATGGATTGTTTAGCTGTATGCGCCGTAGCGTCGTCCTGTTGGAATCATACTCCATCTTGGTCCATTGCTTGAAGTTCCACAGCTACAAATGTTTCCAACATCTAAACGTACCGAAGTAAATTGATTGTAACGGTGTGGCCGTTTTCTTCAAAAAGTATGGGCCGATCACATCGAAGCTGCACACTCTACACTACACCGTTACCATTTGGTCATGAAGTGGGTGTTCATGCATTTCTCTTGGGTTGTGTTCCGCCTAGTAGCGAAAGTTCTGCTTATTAACGTACCCACTCAGATGGAAGTCAGCTTCGTCAGACTTGATCAGTTTATCAAGGATTCCTACATTGTTGTTCAATGTTTCAAGAAATTGCCTGCAGAAATTGAGTCTTTTTTAAGTTTATCAACAGGGTTCAGCCTCTGAATTATCTGTACCATATATTGATGAAATTTCAAATCCAGCTTTAAAATTCGTCACCTACTTCGCTCCGAAATTCGCAATGCAATTGAAGAACGTATTGGACTCTGTTCAACGGCTACTCTGGTTTTTTCAATATTACCTTGTCTACAAACTGTACGCGTTCTTCCTACAAATTTTGAGTTTACACTGCCCCTTTCGTCTACATCTCTTACCCATCTTAAAATTGCATTTCTTGATGGAACTGGCAAATTAAATTCACAGCGAAAACGCCTCTGGGTTTGCACGATAGACAGGATCAGGACAAATGATTTTACACCAGGGATCCGCTGATTAATTTGCCTTTGTAACTTTGTAATTTGCCTTCGCAATACGCATAACCTTCTATAATAAATTACAATTTTATCACTATCTGAAGTTTGTCAAATAATCTGTATTTCCACAGCAACCTTTTAAAAATTATTCAATCCTGTTATCGTACCCTGTATTTTCTAGTATTTTCATCAAGTCTCATATTAAATAGTTTTAAAATAATAATTATTAGCGCATGGTAAATTATGCAGACAATGTTTACGGCGTATAACTCTTTGTCTCTAAGGAATGACTTTTCCTGTCATTCCTTAGAAATAAAGAGCTATACTATATATTTTTGAAAACTCATAGCAGATTGATATGAATTCCTGCTTCTGGCAGCAAAAAGATTTCGCCTGTGAGAAAATCTAAGAAACTGAGTTTTATGCTAAAGTAGTACAATTACTTCAGGTTGAGGTAGAAGTTTGTACCTTTTTTGGTTTGTACGGCAAAACTGCCTTGAAAAAAAGTGTTAGGCATATACCATAATTATTTTAGTGTCATATTATTGTTAAATTGCATAGTTTTTGAATTTGTGAATTTGTACAAAGATTGTATTAATTATTGACAAAAAAAAATTATCGTTTAAGAATTTGTTTTTATTATTGAGTCGGGTCGGGTTGAGTCTTACTTTCAGAACCACTTAATTGTTCAAAAGTTATTCAAAAATAACCAATAAAGAATTTGAAAATACTGTTCCTAAAAATGTAAATGTAAGAAAATTATTACCTCTGTTTAAATAGGTAGAGGCGTTCTTAAAAGTAATTAAACAACAGGTACCGCGTTATGCAACCAAACTTACGCCTGTATATAACGGGTAATATATATTAAATTTTTAAGTGATTTATTTTTGCAGTATAGCAATAATTATTATTATTCTGCTCTATCCATAAATCGCCTATCTGTGGTCAAGATTTAAATTTAATTGACATTTGTATGACCACATTGATATATAAATGGCAGCAGAAAAAACTAGAAAATTTTAAAGATGAAAAAGCGTAGACAGGTGCAAAACACAAAATTAATTGATAAAGTATTAAGTATTTAGTTGTAAATTAATTATTACCACCACATTTATGCTTAAAACTAAATCCAAATTACTGGAAGATTTTTAATAAATAATATTTCTATGTAAATATATAATTGCTAATATAGTTTTCAAAGCAACTGTGTATATTTAAAGGAACTCTATCTGCAACGGTTTTTATGGAAGTCGATAAAAGTGTTGTGTTTTTATTTGGAAGTTAATCAAATGATCTCATTGCGGCTTTGTTTGCGAATATCTTAACCACATTGCAATTTTCGTGGTTTTGTTGCGTCCACTGTAAGCAAGCGTTGGTTGGTTTTCGATTTCCAATATAAAAATAAATCTGGAAAAAACGTTATTTTTCAAAAATGAATAACGTTTCTTCTGTTAAATTAATTATTTTACACAAGGCATTGTGTAATAATAAACTAATATATATTATTTAAATACGTTACAACATAAACTATTTCTGGATTATTGTGAGTTATGTTCTTTTATTCTTTATTTGTGTTCTTTTATATTTCAAATTAATATTCTAAATGGTTGCTAGGTAAGCCTGCAGAATCCAGTTCCCATTCGAATTTCCCGGTACAAATATACTAAATTAGCCTCAACGTTGCCAAATTTTGGTAGCTGCCTTCTGTGACTTCTCTCAGTGATAATGCCGTTTGACTAAAACCACGAACATATGTTTGAAGAATAGCGTTTCTTGCAGTTTCAAAGGGATAGTCTCTCAACTATTGCACTAAAATGCGATCTTGCTTGGAAATTCTTGTAAGACCAGTTCCTCGCTTACGATTTAAATTCCCTTCATTTTCCCACCTTTTCTTTACACACAATACGGTATATTTATTTATGTGTAGTTCTTCCAACGACTCCTCTAATTGTAACCATTTTCCAAATTAACTATAATTCTTAATTTATCAAGCTGAGTAAGTTTTCTTCTCATTTTAAGTATGTTTAGATAATTAAATTGACATACTATCAAATTGATAATCAAAGTATGTATTAAAGCACACTAAGAATTTAAAGAGGTTTTGTAAACTGGCGCACAAAAAACCGGTCCGACTCATTTTGACGTTCGACATTATTTTAAGAAAATTACATGTGGTGAATTAGTTTTTAAAATTTGAAGGATATTAAGATGCAAAATGGCAATGTAGGTATATTATCTGCCATATGACCCTATTTAAATATTTTATTTATAACCTATAACGATTCATATGCTATTTTTTAGAGATCGATAACCCATTTTACAATGCAAAAAAATGTCCGTCAGTTTACACTGCGCGACATATAGAACTCGTACAACTCTTATGAGTAAAATTAGTGTATTTTGGTTATGTAAACGGGACAAATATATTCATACTGTCACTTATAGACTTTATAGGTGATACATGCATTGCTAATACCTATAACTTAAGTCAAATAAGACATGTCAAATTTGATAAGCCTGGCTTACATTGATAATATGTTAGACATGTCGAGCAGTGTACTAGATTTATGTTAGCACAACTGTATAACAAGTGTTCATTTGAAAACTCAATCTAGTAGCATGTGAGTTACTGAGAACATTTTAAAGTATGTCGTAAATTACAATTTACTACTTAACCTACGAAGTCGTACATTTTGACAGTTTCATACAAATAAATAACAAATAATAGGTATTTATTGAAAACTATAACAAATGTTGAAAATGTTATCCTTCAAGATCAATGCACTTTAAAATCCTCCGTTCAAAATTTCTGATGATATTCTGCAACATTACTGGATTGTTATTAATTTCCATGCATTTCTGTTCGATTCTCTGTAGCATATCATTCAAATTCAATATACGTGTTCGAAATATGTTATTTTTTAGATAAGGCCACAAAAAGAAGTCGCAAGGTGTTAAATCGCATGAACGTGCAGGCCAGGCAATTTCAGTATTTCGACTAATTATACGCTCTCAAATTCTCTCAAATAATCCAAAGATTCTGCAGTACAGTGACAAGTGCTCCGTCTTGTTGAAATCATACATTTTGTAGTTCATCATCATGCAACTGATTGACAAATGGTTGTAAAATTTCCGTACGGTACCTACCTTTGAGCAGTTAACGTTCCCTGAAAAAATATTGGTCCAATGATTCGCCTTTGGCTTATCGCTGCCCAAACATCAATTTTCTCTGGATGTAGCGATTCTTCATTAATTACATGTGGATTTTCACTACTCCAAATTCTTGTATTTTGCGAATTTAGGTATCCCGTTTTATAAATCCATGCTTCATCAGTAAAGATGACTCTTTGCGAAAGTTCTCCATTATTGTTCATATTTACAAACCAATTACAAAACTGTAGTCTACCTGGGTAATCAATTTCTAACAATTCTTGTGCTGCTGTGACACGGTATCGATAAAGTTGCATATCTTTTTTTAATAACTTGTGAGTTGTACCAACAGAAAGGTTTATTTTCTGACTCAAATGTCGAACAGATGTTTGTGGTTCATTTTCCATTATTTCTTCAACACGATGGACAACTTGAGGTGTACGTTTCTTAATTGCTGCGCTGCCTGATTTTCTTAAGAGACTACCAGTTTCAGAAAAAAGTTTTAAAGTTCTATCCAAAGTATTCTTAAATTGTATATAATCTATTACAAAACGTGGAAACTCAACTTGAAATTCTACCATGCAATCTTGAACTGAATAAACCCATAAACCATCAATTTTATTACCACTTCGAAAATAAGCCTGGACTAAAAAAATTTTATGTTCTAAAGTGAAAGCCATTTTAAAACTGAGAAGCAATTTATTTAAACCAGAATCGACGCAGGATTATTTTATGCACTAACTGATATTTGTGATTGATATTATCAAATGTCATTTGGATTTACGTTTACGGAACAACAAACACATACTAATATATTTGCGTCTTATTCCATCAAAATTTCAAAGTAACCTAGATTGACTTTTCAAATGAACACTTGTTACTGAGAAGTATTATAATTAAAAGCGAGATTGAGAAATTCATCTGAACAAGCTTAAGTTGAGTACTTCCACTGTCCATCGATATTTTGACCATTTCGAAAATAAGATTCAACCATGAATGCTTTATGATTAAAAAACGCATACACTTGAAATTTTTCTGTGTAATTGTGATTTTTTTTTCATATTCTATATTCTATATTGCGATTTAATTACGGTATAAAATTATATTAACAGGAGAAGGATGATTAGTCAGAAGATTAGCTATAAGTCGCTTCAAAATATCAGGTTTTTTTTTTAAATTATGTATGCTATATATTTTTATTAGAAACATAGATGGTAATTTATATGAATTTTTGTTTGACGTTTTAAAAAAGTCAAAACTAACATAGACTGATTTACATTATCAAAATATTGCGATATGTAGCTTAAAGAGTTGTACGCGTTCTTTAATGCCGCAATTGTACAATTGTGGCCCTTGAAAACTCAGACTTTGAACGCCACTCAAACCAATCATTGGCATAGAGTGTAAAATGTATTGCAAAAATAGTAAATTAAAAGAAATGATAATAAAACTGCAAATAGTGTCCTGCTCTACTTACATTTGAAAAATATCATTTCGAATATCAGGTTACAAAACTTTACTGAAAAATTAGTATTAGTGTTCAATCTAGTTTTGATAATAGATTTTCATAATTCTAATAATTACGGCATTTTAAAATATAAAAACTGACTATGGATTTGTCAAATGTGACATTGTCATCAAAATGACTGATGAATATTTGATTTACACCTTACAAAATTTTTAATTTTTGACATTCACGTCAAAATCGGGTGTCTGAGTTTTCAAGGGACGCAACCGTACGTTAGTAAATATCGGGTGTTCTTTTGAAAAGTCAATCTAGTAGCATGTGATTTACTGAGAACATTTTGAAGTATGTCGTAAATTAAAATTTACTACTTAACCTACGAAGTCTTATATTTTGACTGTTTCATACATACAAATAAATAACAAATGTGATTGATATTATCAAATGTCATTTGGATTTATGTTTACGGAACAACAAACACATACTAATATATATGCGTCTTATTCTATCAAAATTTCAAAGTAACCTAGATTGACTTTTCAAATGAACACACGTTACAGCTGCGGGCAATAAATTTTGGTCGTCAATTTCATTCTTTGACAAAGTGTAAGTTGCTACATTGTGAAACGGTCGTAATAATCTATAATTTAATCTGTCACATATTAATAAAATTTACGGAACTTTTGCAAATCCTAAACGAGATGCTGCTGGCTTCAGAGAGTCCAGTTTCTACTAAGGAAATAATCATTACTTTATTAAAATAGGATATTTAGACCATAATAAAAATAATTTAAAAATACAGACTTTGACAAACTGCACATTTATATTGACATTACATTGACAATGGATATAATCAATCAGAACAAAAATCTACATTGTGACAATTTCCTCAAATTTTACAGTGATATTGACGACCAAAATTGATTGCTCGCAGCTGTACCATTTTCAAAATCAAAAAATATAAATTACTGTCTTTGATATTAGATTTTGACAATTATTGGGACAACAGATGACATTTAAAAAAATCAGACTTAAGTGAGGACATACGATTTCTTTCTTATTCAAAACCTATTTGACTTCGAATTTTTCTGAACACCATATATCTTTGAAGAGTTCATATAATTCGTTACATCGGGTCGTAATAATAGCATACATCTACTTACCTTAAACATGTTTTTACTTTAGCATGTACTCACGTATCTGTTATATGTAGATATTATGAAACAGTTTGAAGCATCTTATTAGAACATTTAACTTTTTGAATTGAAGTAGCTTTTCCTTGATGGAAATTCATAATTAATGAAATAAATATGATAAAGCAATATTATTAAGTTTCCACTGTGTGGAAATTAAGTAATATTCCTTTTTCATTTTTATTTTATTTTATTAGAAAATTATATTAAAGGTTTTAGAGAATAAAACAAGAGATCTTATTGAGTTTTGATTTTATTTTCAATTTTCCTGTTCATAAAATTGCACGTTATTGCTATTGAGTTTTAGCAGCGATTTTGCACAAGCCAAAAATAATAATTATAATATAGAGATTTTTTTAACAATCTGAAAAGGTAACTAAGGCTTCATTGGAAACATTTGCTATCACTGATTAAAATTGTCATAAATAGTCAATAATAAATTAAGAACAAAACAAAAATTACATAATACTGAAAAATAACAAAATTCACTCATTCAATTTCAGATTTTATTTTAATTTAACGTTTGTAATTCACTAAATTATGAAAGGAGATTAGACAAATGTACAATAACTGACTAGTACTGGCGGGCAATGATTATTATCACCATTGTACGCCATTTGTGCTACTTTAAACTTAAATTGATCGATAGCAAAAAATATATTATTTTCACGAGGAGATTCAAGAATGTGCGCTTCTGACGAGGGGACATTCAAGAATGCACTTTTATTCGGCTCAATATGAGCCAATTTATCAACTTAATATCTAACGACTAATATCTAAAAAACTAAGAAAGCGTTTGGACAAATTAACTAATTATTACAATAGTAGCCATTGAGATTGACCAATGCAGGTCATCTCTAGGGCAGTTAAAGTTATAAAAATCACATCTGGAGTTTTTCTTGTATCTACACAAAGAAAACAAAATATTTACAAAATAAAAATTAAACTAAATTACAATTATTTACAAATTATTAATACTACATTTTTCGCAGACGCTGTACAGAAACAGAAGTGGAGAAAGCTCAATAACCAAGTAGTAATTGAAACTCTAGAATGTGTCAGTCTCATTGAAGGAAGGCCATTTCTCTCAGTACAGGTCAATATGTGATTCCACTGGTTTTCTTGCCGGGTCTTCAGTCTTATACCAAGCACAGTCTTTGGAAACTAATATTGACTTGTTACGTAAGATAATATCGGCTATCAATAAACGTATATTTGTTTTAGCTGTGGTTTCAGCTCTGCGGGAATGGTGTACACTTCTGTTGTGGGCTTCTTTTTAACTAAGCGTCTCCAACGTCCTCCCAGGTTTTTCCTGAAACCGCGGACGAATCCGGGTCTCTCTGATGGAATGTTTTGTACAAGTGTATCCTGCAATTACAGAAAAAAAAACACATTAGTTTCTTCGATCAAAATACGAAATCATTAAGTTGCAGTGAAGTCCAAATTATGCATGAATCTGGCAAGGGCTTACGAAACGATTTAAGATAACATAGATGAACTTTGAGTATGGTGTCATTGAACTTTTCAAAAACTGTTACGAACGCGTCTTTCGCCCCAACAAAGATGCGTCGCGTACTAAATAGACTTGAATTGATTAACCGTGAACTGGAAAATAAAAAAGGCACGATTGTAGCATGCAGGTTACGGCCTTCCCGAGTTGCCCGGCGACTAAAAAGAGACGAAACAAGAAGTAAGGCCGCACCAACGGCATCTCAGTCAACGGCCCCACTTACAACATATGTGTGCGGCAAAACAGGGCCGCTGTATACTTTCTCCATTCTTACGAATTTTATATAATGTTATTAAGCGGGAATTAAAACAATAATAAAAAAAGAAAAGGATCTTTCTACATATAGGCTCGATATATTCGTGTGACATAGTTTCGCAATCAAGCCTAGGCATTACATTGGTTGGAATTTATAAAAGTATTACACGCGGCCAGATTTCAATGCAAATAGAAATCGTTGTTCGTTTGTATATATTATATACTATCACTCGTCAGATTTTATAAAACTTATTAACAATTACCTGGTCATTGTTGTACAAAGGCTTTGGAGGTGGTGGTGGAAATTGCCAGTGTATTTGTCCTCGATGCATGAAGGGGTCTGCGGGCAACTGTTGAGTAGCCACTGGTTGTGCTGGTACTGAGGGGGTGTTTGTTGGTTGCGTTTGCAATACCACGTCCGTTGGATGAACACTGTTGCTGTGTTCTTCTCTTTTCCTCAGCTTACTACCAACAAGACGAATAGCAATCATAGTTCCGTTACTGCCCACCATTTTATTAGGGCTGCGTTTTGAAAAACTGAAGATAGCTATTTTGATGCCGTTTAGATACTTCTAAACTCGCCTACGAGTCAAGAAGCGAATGTTTTAAATAAGAAAGAAAGGAATCCACAAAAAAGAGTCACTTGATTGTACACGTAAACCTTCTTTTTTATTTAAGGCTTAAGACACTATTCACAGTCACAGAAAATTGAATTATACAATTCGCACAGTCCTCTTTTTGTATTTCTACTGTTATTTTATAAACACCGAAAGCACCGTTATATCCACTGGGATATGACTAGATTTATACGCGTACGTATTGAGGGCCTAGCTTTATAATTTTAGCCAAACAACCTCGTTCGCTTATAACTTGTCTGAATTTGAATACTTTACTGTCGTAACGCTGGCTTATATACTGGAGGGAGTGATATCGGATTCGTGCGCGTATACGATACGAACCGACGTAGAGAGAGGCGAGGGGGATCTCAAAACATAGAAGTCTGGCGCTTTGAACAGCTGACGGCTAGGGTTCGACAAAGGAAGAGGTAAACGACAGACAATCTATACTCGTTTCGACGAAAATGTTATCGTTGCCAAACGTATATTAAGACGAAAATTAGTGACTTTTCCGTTCGAGCGATTTTTATTTTGCCTGCGTCTTTTAATATGAATTGTTTCAATAATTTTTCCAACATTATCGCGACGAAATTTTACGATTAAATTTAAAAATCAATTGAAAAATGTTTCTCTTTGAACTCAATCTTTAAAAAATTACTGAGTAACAAGAGATAACTTTGGCAAGCTGTGGATTTTGATCTTTTTATTTTTAGTAAAATATTTATGATTATGCTTTGTGGATACTGGGCAATACTACAATTATAAAGTTACTTACAAAAACTTTTTTTCAGTTATTTGAACTTTAATTTGATGTTCACATTTATTGGCGTTAATTTGTACTGATTACTGATACAAGTCACAGTGCCTAATTAAATTACGTTTTTAATCCTTTGTAAATACATTTTACGTTCAATTACAGGAATCTAAAGATTTTAGTACGTTGTAAATAGAAATAATTTTAACCTAAGAAACATGATCAATGATCATGAAGCGATATTTTCCAAATTTGTGCAAATGATATTTAATGTCTTTCCTTAAATTATTTTTTTACACCGTGTAAATTATTTTAAATTAGAAACGAAAAAATTACATAAAGCGTTTAAAAATATAATTGAATACTATTAAGGTACTATTAGGAATAAAATATCGAACGCGTTTTTTTAGTACATATTAATTTTACTTGTATAGTATTCCACTAATATTTTTGTTATTATTACAAAATATACAAACACACAATGTTACGTATATATAATGTAATGTATATGATCAAATCATAAATATTTATGTTAATCTAAAATGAATTATGTATTAAAGTTTTTCAGTTGTTTGCATATAATCGATGTTTTGATAGCGTTCTAGGAAACTCTGTGCTCTAACGTGAAATATAAAATTTGTGTATATAATTGTATATTAAATATTGCAACGGTATGTTTGAACATATTAAAAACAAAATCAAGTTTCCTAATTTCAGTTGTTTTTATTTAATTCGTTTTTGTTATTTTTCATAAAAACTGCTTTGCTTTTTAATAGAAAGCAAATAATATTCATGGATTAGAATAATATTCTTGTATGTTATATGTATCTATATTTATAAGTTAATCTCAAATAATTTTATCAAATAAATCCTTGAGTTCAAGGAAGCAATTATAATTAATGCGCCAAGCATATACATAAACAGAAAGTTTATTATTTCTAATATAGAAGAAAATTTTTAAAATTCAGGAAGATGTGCAGAATTGTTTGTAGAAAATATAGAAAAATAAAGCAAATTATATGAAAAACAAAGTGAGGAAATCAGAAGATTTTTCGATCTATATAATAAAGGTGACAAATATTATATAAATTTCTAGATTTTTATTAAATTTACAAAATTACGTTCAGTTTATTTTTACACTAATTTATAATACTTATATGAGTGAAGTTCTAGGCATTATATTTATTAGATTTATTATTTATATACATCTCAAGATAGGATATTTTCTAGGAAACTCTCCCAAACATAAATATGAATATGGTTTGAATTTCACAAATAAAATTTAATTTATAAAATGGTTAAGCATTGGTTACATAAAAAATATATTAATTACTTAATTAATATAAATTCTCTGATTTATACGTAAACCAGAAATGATAATTTCTTGATTAAAATAAGCACTATTACACATGTATATATAGAAAGTTATATATTACATGTGTAATGTGAAGTTTGTGTCGATAAATTTCAGTGTGTTTAGGAATATATTATCAACAGATCAACTAATTTTTAACAACACATTTATAAATTAGATTTTGTTGAATTCTTCCTCCGTTTATCTCCTTACTTTCTGTTCTTATGCGTCGGATTGGTATTGAATTTGGTTCCTGTTTCAACAACTTTTTCCATTGTTTACTATTTTTAGCCACTACCCTTTTCTCTTCCACTGTTTTCCTTCCCACTTTCCTGTCTGAACAATTGTTGAGTCTATTGTTTTCTAGATCTACTTCTCCTTTTTTTCAGTCTTCCTGCCTTCATTATTTTCTCTTACTTTTTTGGATTCATTTGAACTATACGACCAAACTAATTATATCTTTTCCTTATATTTTTGATTTTAGGTTCTTGTTTTTTTCCAATACAATTTTGTTTTCTTATGTTGTACATATTATATTCATGGCGTTGATCTTCTTGGCTTTGTTTACATCGCGTAGTTCTTACTACAGTATAAAATCGGAATTATAACCGAATTGTATATCTTCTATTTAATGTCTTGCACTATTTCTTTTTTTCCTGATATCGTTTTATTTAATCTGGCTTGAGGGCTTCCGCGGTCATTGTCTGTGATTTCATCTTGGATTCCGGGTCGAACCGTGTCCTAGGACTGCTTCCTTCTTGGTCGACGTTTAGTCTAATGTTGCAAGGAACATCTTCAGGGCAGCTGCTACTGTTATCCTAATGATGTCTCTTGCAACAGTGGATAAAACGTCGCCCAGGAAGGAAGAAGTGTCAAGGACGCAATATTAGACCGGATTTCAAGGAGCAATCATCGTTTTATTTAGTTCATAGTATAGTTTTTTTGGCTTCCATGCATTGCTTATATCGATTTCCTCCCTTCTATTGTTTGTTATAATCCTTCCAAGATATTTTGGTACGGTTTCTAGTGGAATGCATTTGCATTTGATTTTTATGTGATTCTCCTTGACATTGAAAACCATAACTTTACTCTCTGTCCATATTCAGACAAACATGAATTTAAATTATAAAACGTATTAATATTTATACTTCGATCATTCTTTTTATAAGGATGAAGGTAAGTAAGTAAGTAAATGATAATCGCAAATATAAAACTAACCATTGTTCATAACAAATTATCTGGAACATGTATTAATTCTCTCTAGGTATTAATATTTCGAACAAACAGTCTTGTTTGTCCAATAATAATCAGTAAAAGTTGTGTTAAAGAACTGAAAGTAACAGTTTGGTTCTTGTATTGCAGATTTGAGAGCACTAGAAAATGAAATTAAACTTGTGCGTTCATTTAATATGTTTACTACTAGAGTTATAAGATTTTCCCCACATTCCAGAATCCTACTCAGTATAAGTCAATATATAGGTATGAACGTTTCCAAAACACATCGGGTTTTATAAAGAACACGTGTTCGTATGAAATTACAGATCAGCATTTTTTTTAATCGGTTAATCGGATAAGATTTAAGTATTAACAAAAAAATTCCTTATTGTAAGAGATGTTTACGAGAAGTTTTTTTTTTACGAGACGTACCCAGTTACAAAAGAAAGATTCCGAATTTGAAGATAAGTAGGATCATTGCATGCATCGTGTTAGGTCGTTTATGCGAGCCAGATGTTTATATTTTAGTTAAGCGCAGATTTAGACGCGAGGCGTTGGAACTTGCTATGATATAAACGCATATATCAGTAGTAATGTCTCGCTGAGTTATAATTTCTTGCGGACGTGCCTTCTTTATAAAACGCGTTGTATATTGAAAACATTTGTACATATTAACTTGTACTGAGTAGGACTCTGGAATGTGGAGAAAAATAACAACTATATTTATTACTATTCTTATGGTGGTATTAATAACAGAAGTGAAACGTTGGACATTTAGATCAAACTTGCTGTGTAACGATGAACCAACCTCCACATATCATTAGTAAATTGAATGGGGAAGTGCAGAAGAAAAGGCGTAACTAGAATATTATTGCATGGTTCCAAAATTTCCAAATATCTATACGTCATCAAAATGGTCACAAACAAGCGGATTTAAAATGAAATCATGAGATGTACAGTTAAATTGGCAATTTTGATTGTCGACTTAATCAGGTTGACAATTACAAGAACAAAACAAGCATGTGATTACTATATATTATGAGGATAGATAGTTTAAATGGATAAGTTTGCTGGTAGTATAACAAAAATAAAATGAGTAGTTGACTACAATGACATAAAATACTTGAATTTAAAAATCTGATCTACATGTATGTGTAATTTAGGAAACTCTGTTCGGTTTCCGAACAACTTTCCCAAAATATAAATATGTCATATTTCTGTATAGTACACTCACCGGCAAAATTAACGCATAATTTTAATTCTTATGATATTTATTACAAAAAATCTTAAATGATCAAAAAAATGTGGAAAAATGATGTGCAGTGTTAATTCTTTGAATAACTCATTAATTTGAGTAAGTTATGTATTTTAAAATTCTTTTACCTAATAAAAATTACAAAACCTAAAGAACCGATGGTTGTTATAAACGAAATTTTATGTATGGCATCCTCCATGATCGTGCTCTTATAACAGCTTGGACATGTTGAGACATGTTGAATCAAATTTAGCACAAAACTTGAGTCGACATTATTCCACTCTTCTTGTAAAGCTTCTTGAAGCTGGTTAAGAGTAGTTATGTTGTCTTGTGTTTTGTAGCTTTATTCTCATCTCATCCTGTAGATGCTCTATGTGATTTAGGTCTGGACTGCAAACTGGTCAGTCGAGATGGTGAATATTAACATCATTTAAAAATTCATCAACTATAGCAGCTGCGTGACAATGCCCAACCCATTGTCCTCCATTAGCAGAAAATCTGGACCGCGTATTACAGCAAACGACAGAACATGATCTTTTAGGACTTCTTCGATGTACTTATGAGCATTCAGAGTAGGTCTACCAATCATAACTACGTTCGTAGAGCCATGCATAGAAATGCCACCCCATATCATAACTGAGCCATCACCGAATCGGTTCCTCTCTACAATCGCGCAGTCCGCAAAACGTTCCCCTGGTCGTCTCCATACTGTCTGTCAACCGTCGGCACCTTGTATAGTAAACCGGCATTCATCTGTAAAAAGAACTCTTTCCTAGTCGTTCAGATTCCAGTTGGTATATAAACGACAGAAAGCAAGCCGAGCTCTCCGATGATGTGGTAATAAAATAGGGCATCTAGCAGGGCGACGGGCATAAATATTGGCTTGTTTTAACCTTCTTCGTACTGTCCTTTCACTAATTTGTACTTCTCTAGTTGCATACAGCATGCCTCTAAACTGTACTGCAGTCGTGGTGCGATCACGAAGGCAATTTAAACTTAAAAACTCATTAATTTGAGTAAGTTATGTATTTTAAAATTCTTTTACTTAATAAAAATTACAAACCGCCGAAGTTGCACGTTTTCTACCTTGCCCTGACTTCCTCCTTACATCACCAGTTCCTCTAAGACGTCTAACAAGTCAGGATATGCTAGATGGGTTTACTGCAAGGAGATTTGCGACATACTGCTGTGTTCTCAATCTAGTGCCTCATATGGCACCATCATGCGTTAAAAGTCCCATATTAAATAAAAATGCTTTTAAGTAATTACAGAACGACAAACAAACGCCAAAATGATTGAAACAACTTTAAAAAAGAACAATTACGACGTATATACGGTCTTTATCAACTGCACTTCTTTGATTGATTGAATTAAAATAGCTGTCTCAGTCTTAACGACAGGCGCCTACTTGAATTTTACTCTAAACATAAAGCACCTAAAGCTAATTCTATATTAGAGTAAGCCAAATAGAAGCATTTAAATTGCAAGAAAAAGAATCTTAATAAATTAGGCGTTAATTTTGCCCGTGAGTGTATATTAGATATACTCGTATTATTAGATAAATCACACTCCATGTCCGAGATAGCCGACAACGCGCATGGATGATATCAACATCCAGGGAGATTTAGCAGGCGCTCCAAGGCATTTGTTATGGAAAATTGTTAGTTTGATGTTTATGATTATAATTATCATTTACTGACCTACTTGCCTTCATCCTTATAAAAATAGTGATCCAAGTACATACATATTTACACCTTATTTTAATTTTAATTCGTTTTACTTGGCAAAATCGAATTTATAAATGTATTCTCAGAAAAACTAGTTGATTATATATTTTTTCCTCCTAAAAAAACTGAAATTTATCGATTAAATATTAATATATTAGGTGGAAAAATTGCACTTAAAGAATTAAACTTCAGCTAATTATAACACAACAAAAAAACTAATAAAATAAAAAGTGGTATTTAAGTTTTGTTAAATACTTTTGATACTTTATGTAACCTAATAAAATTACAAAAACTTCCATTACTTACTCATTACATTAATGAATATCCTAGGTATGCACAAACTGTTTACACCTAACAAAATTTCTTAGCGATGTTCAATTGGCTATTGACGTAAAGGAATTTATAAGATTTACCATAGTCACTAAAGTTGTTTATCACGAATTTTATGTTTAATTTGTTATGCCTTATTACATTACTTAAAACACTTAGAGTTTGTTAATGCTGTAAATAAATTTGTACACAGAAACAAAATTCCATTAAAAAATCACTACATTTAGAAAAATAATGATTAGTTACGAAGTTACGAATGCATTTTGTATTATTGCTATTATTTTCTTCTAAAGTCAAATCAAAAGACACGTTTAATCTATTAAGTAGAAGTTACGTTTTTATTTATTTAACATAGAAGTGAGTTTCTACAGGAGGAGTATTCAGGAACTTTTATGTTCCTGTTGCTTGTTCCAAAAATTACTCACCAATCTGGCGTCGATTGCCTAGTACGTTGGTGAAGTTTTCGACAACCGAGAATAGGTCGATGTAATTTATACTGACCTGTCTAAGGCATTTGATTTAATTGATCACAAGATTTTGCTTCATAAGCTGGGATCTCTTGGTCTTGTTCCAGCTTCTATCAGTCTCCTTGAGAAAATGCTAGGAGCTGATTCTGCTTCAATGATTTCATTCTTCCTTCTTGTGTTTCTCAGGGATCAATTAAGCGAATTTGAGCATAGCCGGATAATCGGCCTGCAACAAGTGAGATTATCCATTCGTGATATTGCTGATCGTGTAGGATATAGTGCCGATATGATTATCTGTGTTGGCGAAGATGGGCAAAAAATAATTAGGAACGACAACGTTTAAAACCCGGACGTTCTAGATGCACCACTGATCGTAAAGATCGTAGTTTTCTATTTGTGACTCTTAGGGACCGTTTCCCGGTCAATCCCCAAGGGTAATTGGTGACAAATTGAGAGGCTCAACTATTTAACAAATATTCATACGGTCTATATATCAAAGAATTCGATCTTTTTAGCTGAGATGGTATCGACCATTTCTTTACTTCTAATTCCACGCCATAAAATTGCTTGGCTAAGGTAGTGTAACAAAAGTTGCACTGGGAGTGTTCCACCTTTCCCTACATCTATTTTCGGCCCACTTTTCATGGCTATTTTAATAATTGCTTTTGCAATGCCGGGGAAAGGCTTCGGTGTTATGAAAGCTGTAGACAAGGCCTGTCGAGACAATTTGTCCGCCTTCCCATTAGACCTTTAACCTTTGTAAATCGTGTGCTGGCGCTAATATTTTTCCTACTGATACTGTTACTAATCTTAACAGAACAAGTCATAGTCTGCGATTTAATCAGATCTAATTATTTAGGATTAAAATTAATTCTAAACGAAGAATAAACAAAGCAAAGGCGTTTATGCGCATGAATGTATGATACATTACACCATACGCGTATCAATGACTTCCAAGTAAATTTAAATATAGTAAGGCTATAAAACCGGTAACAATCATTACTTTTACAATTATATCGTGGATGAATAAACGATTGTTATCGCTTTGTAAGCTGTAAACATCCTATATACGTACGATTATTAGGCGATATGTTTTATTTGGAGAACACATTTGAGTCAAATCAAATTTCTAAAGAGATTTTCCGCAAGCATTGTTTCTTGTATTCGAATTAAAATAATAGAACACGGATGCTGAAAATAACAATCCATTGTTATTCGTATTGTTTTGTTGTATTGGTTTTAAATTTGCTAAATATATTTTATTTCACGAAATTTAATATAAACTGCGTATAGTTTAGTTTCCTGTTTATGAAAACATGTAATATTGCAATTTATTCTTTTACGAATCTACCAGGGATATTTTTTAAATAAGTTCCGTTTGTGAACGAGAGTGACAACGACGCGCGATCGCCACAGCTCGCATGCGCGTCTGCTCTCAACATGCTCTGCATACGTTTAGACGCCATCTGCAACGGTATCGTCTATCTGTGTGTTGAACTGTAAAAGTTTATTATGTTTAAAAAAATTGAGTCGCCCGACGACTGTGAGATACGATCTGTAATTCGGTTCTTGAGTGAAAGAAATTTGACAGCAGCGGAAATTGACTGTCAATTTGTGAAGTTTACGGTGATAATGTTATCAGTGACAATAAAATTCGAAAGTGAGTGAGAACGGATGGGTTAATGTGCATGATGAGCAACGCCTTAGCCGATCTTCTCTGATTTCTGAAGATTTGGTTCGTGAAGTGCACAACAAAATTCGAGAAGACCGACGATTCATGAATTAAAAGTTATCAATTGATTTTACACGGGTTTCAAGGTCAGTTTTGTACACCATTGCTTTGGAGAAGCTGAAATATCGAAAATTGTGTTGTCAAATCAAAATTATTGGGCTGTACTTTACCGTTTTGACTTGATACGATTAGGAAGGAGATGCATTTTTGGACTACATCGTTATAAAAGATGAGACTTGGGTATCTCACATATCTGCTGAGTCCAAGCAACAGTCAATGGAATAGCGACACCCATCTTCGCCAACCAGAGTAAAAGGCAAACAGACACTTTCAGTATGAAAGGTTATGGAAACTGTATTTTGGTGCAGAAAAGGGATTTTATTAGAGGATTTTATGCCGAGAGGCACAACAATCGATTCTAATGCGTATTGTGAGACGTTTAGAAAACTCCGGCGATCTTGCTCCATGACATTGCAAGGCCAGATTTTTCTGCACAAACACAAGGTCTAATCAGGTCTTTTAAATGAGAACAACTGGAACATCCACTTCAGAATCCAGACATTGCAGCCAGTGATTTTCACTTGTTTCGGTACTTAAAGGAGTTCTTTGGTGGTAAACGATTTAACAACGACGAAGAAGTGTAAACTTCAGTCATGGATTGGACTTCTTCACAGCCGGCAGATTTATTTGATATCGGAATTCAAAAATTTGTTGAACGATATGACAATCTGGAAATTATGTACAAAAGTATAGTAAATATGAAAAAAACTCAGTTTAATTAAAATCATCGCAGAATGCAATGGTTTCAACTAGAAAATAGTAAATAACCTAATTAAGAAACATGGACTTAAAAAACTAATTAATGATAACACGAGTTTACCACCTCAAAAAGATCAAGGTGATAAGTTTGTCTGTTTACCGTATCACTCAGCTTCTAGAAATCGGAACGCTATCTTAAAAAATCTCATTCTTCAAATAGCGTTTAAATCATGTAACTCATTAAAATAACTTTTAGGTAACACCAAGGATAAAATTGAAGTAGGACAAAAGTTTGGGATCTATGAAATAAATTGGAATGATTGTCAACTCGATACAAGTGACATATTGCCGAATTTAGATTTAATACACCCTAGAAATCCAGCGTTGCCCGACATATTTAGGACACAGGCGACTCTCTGCCTCCATTAATTAAAAATATAAATTTTAGAGAATTAGATAGCTAAAAAAGTTAAAATTCTTTCTTTGGAGGCTGTGGTTAAGTAAAAACTAAAAAAAAAGTATAAAACCCCATACTACAATTAATATTCGTATTCTAAATACGTATCTCGACAACTAAGTTGTCATCATCAGAGGGTACAAACCACTAATCAAAGTGTTGAACATGGGGTATAGTAAAGCTAACACACAAAATCGCGCGCAACTTTACACGGGGTTCACGTATACCCTAACTTTAAAGTAAATATATCGTGCGTTCAAAAAAAAAACAGCCTCAGAGTTGGCCATGAATTTTTTAGGTATGTCTTAACTTAATCGCACCGTTTTGAATTGTCAAATGTTAATGTCATTAGTGTCGTCTAATAAAAAAACGCTAACACGGCATTTTATTTATGACAGGAAAATTATAACCTTGTAATTTTCTAACCTTACAATTTTCTAAAGCCGTTTGTCATTTAGATCCAACTGTCATTGAAGAAATTCAAATTATTTAAGTTACGACATGCTTTTTGATGTTACTTAGAAATCATGGCTCACTAGAGGCAGTTTTTTTTTTAAGGCAAGACACAAACTCATATATGCAGTAGCGGACTTACAAATGTGCCGCCTATAGGCTGAACTAAATCGCCGCCTATACTATATTTCTTACAAAACTAAATAGGTCATAAAATATCTAAGGAATACGAAAGTTACGGAAACGTTTATTAAAATCATATAAAATGCAACAAAAACTTCATTCCAACAGAATATAAAAACTCATATACTATAACACATATTTGCATTTTATACATAAATAAAAATCACCTTTCTTTTCGCTCGCATTACACTTTTCGTCTGAATTTATTTTCAACGAAAATTTTAATCACATCGTCAAATGATATCGAATTTGCAGTCTCAGATTTAATTCATGAAATTGCTAAATCGTTCAATCTGCTTTCGGTCATACTTGAGCGTAAGAATGTTTTAATTCGTTAAGAACAATTACATACTACCATTGATTTTGTAAATTCCTAAAACTACGATATATTGATATTAGGAAAAATATCAAGCAGATTCCAATCTCTAATTCAGCTGCACATATTGTTGATATTTACATGTTTTTGTCTTCTAGTGGCAAATACTCTTTGAGGTGCAAGATCTTTACACTACTCGTATATTCTCTGATCTATCCTGTGAATAAATTTCACATAATTTTAACGCTTCACAATTAATTTTTTCAATAGAGAGTTCGCGAAATTTAAAGAGAACTTAGAAAATTTCTAATACTCTGTAGTGTGCCCATTTCTGACGGTCCAATTCCGAGATTAATCGATCCACAATTGTAAGGAATACGTTTATTTTGAAATCATCCTTAGCACCGAACGGAACTTCTTCATCATTGTCGTTTTCATCGAAATGTCGCTTTCTCTCGTCCTGGTATGCTTTTCGCTTGCGGTGGTGTAATTCTGCCTGCCAATTCGCACCTTAGCCTCCCTCTTCATAGATTGTGAAGTTCTCGCGGAAAGATGAAATAAATGAAATTAATGATTTGTACAAATCGATGACCAATCCTATATCTGCGTCTTCCTGTTGTAGTTTTTTCCTGGCTATATTGATGCGATTCAGAATACTACTCCAAAAAACAGTCATAAACGCAGTTTCAAACCTGGTCATTCTCTTGATTAATCCTGTTGCTTCTGCTTTCATAATCGCCTTCTCTAAACTGTCATTTGTGATTGATTTCAGAGTATCGTGAATACCTTTCCAATACTTCAATAAACCCTTGCAGGCATCATCTCTGAATGACCATTTCGTACTCTGGTGTTATTTGTACATTGTTCTTCTTCAGTTTCTTCCAACTCATTGTGGATGTCTGATGTATTTACAAGTCCGATCTCAAATAATGAATTAAATAAATAATTACTGTATAGCCTGCAGTAGACACTATTTATATTATGCATCACTGCGAACGAAACTGCAGAACGAGACGACCGGCGCTGCCTTTTGCTGCCGTCGTGAATTTCGAAACAAGGAGAAACAATATTATATCGACGTTACGGGGGAGAGAGACAACCGGCGGCGCGCTCTGTCGTCTATGTGCAGCGCATTTCCTAGAACCGAGATAAGAAATTCGGTGAATTTGATACTCCGTTTTTAGTGGTTGCAGAAAAAATGTCATCCTTCGAAAATTTGCCTATTTATAAATCCGCCACTGCATATATGATATTTTGATTGTATATTTACATGAAAGTCAGTGTATACGCGTAAAGTTGTGGCGATTCTGTGTGTTAGCTTCACTGTGCCCCATGTTCAACATTTTGGTTAGTGGGTTTATCTACTGATGATGTCAACTTAGTTTGTCGAAGTACGTATTTAGAATACGATTATTAATTATGGTAAGGGGTTTTATACCGTTTTTGAGTTTTTCGCTATAAAAGTATAAAAGCATAATGGTATGGTTTTTGCTTTGCCCTGCACAATACCACCGAAGTTCTGTTACTGATTCAGGGATGCAGTTGTTAATATAATCCAATACGAAGGAGCAAACTTCGCTTGGTCCCTTATAGGCCAGTCCTTCATGGTAAATGTAGAAAAATGCCTGACCTGTTTTCAAATTATGAATGCCAAAGATATTAACGGTCAGTTGAGTTAAATAAAACACGTCCTGCACCGGAACTTCAGGGAGATGGACGTTCTGCATGAAATCGAAAGCCAATGGTACCATTTCATCTCGGTTTTTACACTTTTCGTTAGATTGTTGCAGTGAACTATAAAATTTCTTTGCTCTTCTCTTATGTACCAACAATTCAGCAACAGATGCTCTCTTGGCAGCATCCCCAAGAGATGGTCTTTTTATTTTCACATTAAGTTCTTCGCACTTACAACAAGTGTCTATTTGGGGACGTCCAAAACGAAGAGTAAAATGTTCATGGAAATATTTGACAATGTAGCTATAACTCACTGGAGCATCAGGATATTCTGTAGAATACATCTTGTGCATAATTTTTAAAGTTAACCTTGGATTGAGATATTCATAAGTTTCATCTTTGTAATGAGCCACCTTTATAGGAAAAGCTTGAATATGCTGGCGTATTAAAATATTAGTTTCTTCCTTTATTGCATGCGTTTTTGGATTTTTACCTCGCTTATCACGAGGAGTTCAATTTTTTTAAGAAGATTCTTAATGCGCTTTAATCTTTTCACTCCAGTGTTGTGTAAACTTATAAACCCGTTTTGGAATACTTTCAACCTTCTACCATTAATATAAATAAAATGAACAAAAGAACAACTTCTCAAGATATTGCTATCCTCATTTTTGGTTTTCTATGCTACCTTTTTTTCCTTTTGTTATGCAACGACATTTCAGTTTCTGCACCTGCCTCCGAAGACTCTGATTCAGGTTCCATGATTAAAAAGTAATATTAAAATAAGAACTAACAGCACTAACACACTGCACTTCCTCACATTAGCAATGTTACTGTGTCAGCCATACTTATAAAGCCGATAATACCGGAAGCAATATATCGTTTGCTGTTGAAAGGTAGCTACTAACGTCACTTGGTCCCTTTCAACAATAAATCTTGTTTAGAAATTGTGCCCACAACAACACTCGATGCTTGCACATAGACCCTTTCTACGTATAACGATCGGGATATGGTAGAAATACTATTATCGTGCAAATCCTCAAAATGGCCGACGTTACTTAGTACCTTTCAACATCTACAGATTCAGATATACATATTTTAATTATACTCGTATTTACAGTATTTTTCTGCTTATTCAAAAACGGATCTTATTTAAAAATGATCCCTTCTGTTATATCATCTAATATACTTTGCTTGTAATAGATGATTTTAATTAGGCCCACAAAGTTGTTTTGCAAAAGACGGAAGAGGCATTTTTTGAAATATTTTACACTTTATAATTAACGTCATTTCACAAGGTTAACATAAGATTCCTCTCGATATATTTATAAGAAAGTGAAAGAAAAATGGAAAAAATATATAATTATATGTGTTAGTGGTATGTCTATATAACGAAGATCTTTAACATAACAAGGTCATATGCATTCGAGAGAATTCAACATCTCTAAGTATGATGTACATACATATATCGTTACAGACAGCCACGATCGAACACATCACGCGTGGCCTATGAAATTAACACAAAAGACATTCTTCTGAACGTGTCCGCAATTGACATTAATTTAATGATGTGACTCACAGAGAAAACAAAACTAAAGAAAATATCCTAGACTCGAGCGTAAATACCTAGATATGGATAATTGTTACATCACGTTGATCATGGCTTTTACTATAGACGTCAAACATACACATACGTAAAAAATATTTTCTGTAAATCCCTTAGAAGTAGTTTCACTATTTCACTGACGTCCTGAAAATGATGGAAAACTATTGTAGCGTTTCGTTCTCGAACATACACATACGTAAAAAATATTTTCTGTAAATCCCTTAGAAGTAGTTTCACTATTTCACTGACGTCCTGAAAATGATGGAAAACTATTGTAGCGTTTCGTTCTATGAAAGAGGAAGAGTACGATTTTTCGATCGATTTAACTCAATTACCAGTAAATTTAATCAAATTTTTCTACAGCGATTCCTCTAAGTATTTTCAAAGTATACTTTCTAACGTATGATTGTTTATTGCCGATTATGAAGCATAGATTTATTACTACGCTTTCGAAAGTTAAATGCCATATTGAAGAAGCTATTATTAAAATATTATGACAATTTTTGGAACGTTGAAGGTTCCGTTTTTTGTATACTTTCTATCTATTTGTTACTCGTTTAACCTGTTTCTTGGTGGGTTATTCGGATTATTTGGGTTTTAATTTTCTCTACTGACGTAACAAGAATATATTAGGTAATTTTAAGTACGATTATCGAAGTGAAAAACCATCTATTTTTATATTTTTCCCCGTTTGATATTTATAGTTGTTTCAAATAATTGCAACAGCTTTAACTTTAAAATCTCTCATACAATTTGTGTGCGCAATTTATTAAAAGATTTTGAACTTTTCTCGTGATCCGGTGTCAATTTGGTTGAAATCAGTTATACAACATTTGCTCATTATATCCTTTCACCAATTAGCTTATCGCTTACAGATAACGTTTTCTCTTTACTATATGTTATGCTAGCCAAAATCTGTTCAATTTTTCTGTTTTTTCTCATAATTCTTTATGCTACCTGACTATAAGTGATTGAAGCAAATATATAATTTGTCGACCCTGAGAAATTATCTCGCCTGGTTATTCATTTTATATTTATCTTTTTGGGGTTAGAATATTTTATGTAGATATGAATAATATAAGGATAGAATTACTAGTAAATCAAGCTAACAGATTTCAGAAGTGAGATTTATAAATTTTAGGAACCTAGATTGCAAATAATATACGTACGGTGGTGCACAGAAAAATCACGTACACCTATTTTTCGAAGTATTAAGTTAGTTAATTTATTATTTGCCTGTCTTAAGCAACTAAAAAGCCAAAATTAACGGAAAATTACAAAGTTTAAATACTTTATAAATTAGAGGAAAGATGGTCTATAACAAGGGTACCAAATCATTATGGTATCAATAAAAGTACAGTTATGAGAGTGACGAACAATGGGAACAAGAAGAAAGTGTAAGAAGGAAAGAAGGTTCGGGACGTAGAAAAAATTTTACCATTGATCAAGATGAAGCTGTCTTAAATTATTTAAGGGAAAATCCATTTGAAACAGGGAGGGATGCATTAATTGTAACAAACTTTCCGGCCTCCCAGTCAACGGTGCGTCGAAAAGCTAAAAGTTCCAATTTAAAAAAAAAAATTTGAAAGACAGAAGCAATCACGTATACTATTTTGCTTAAATTATGTTTATCGCCCTCTTAAATTTCGGAACAATTTTTTCTGACGAGAAGGTTTCCCAGTCTACTTATGACGGTCATATCCGTGTGTAACGTCCACCCAATTTACGATACAATGAAAGATATGTGTCTTCACGAAACAGATCTGGACGATTTGCCGTTAATGTTTGGGCATGGATGTGTGCGTATAATGAGCAAGTTTATTTTGATATACTGGAAAACGGTATGCTTTCTTCAGTGGACCAAATATTTTTCAAAAATAATTACATCTTCCAACAAGATAACTATCCCGTTCATACAACTAGGATGATAATGCAGTGGATTGCGATGAATAATATCGAGTTATTGCCTTGGTCTTCGTGCAGTCCTGATCTAAACCTGATAGAGAACGTTTGGAGTTTATTAGTAAAAAAAAAATTATAAACGAAACTTCCGACTTCAAACCGGCAAAGAATTGTAGACGGCTATCGAAAACACTTGAGGAATTGAGCCTGAATGAAAATTATTGAAGGAACCTTACTTCATTAATACCTGCATGGTTAAATCAGGTTTCAGAAGCTAACGGAGCAACGACAAAATATTTATCGTGATCTATATTTCTTTTTCTACTCCCATACTTTAATTGTATTATTAGATATACTGGACCTATATTTTATGATGTCCATTAAGATACAAGATTACATCCAATAAGAATGCGACATCACAATATTCGGTCAATATTAAATATGGCCATGACTACCTATCTGACATATTTAAAAATTAATTCAATTTGAGAGTACTCTGCAGTTTGCTTGTAAGTCGTTAAATTTGTGTTTTTTAAAAATATAAACTGTAAAAATGAGCGATAGTGACAGTGAAATGGAAAATTTGACTCCACCAGAAATTATGGAACAAGTCCAATAGTCAGGAACAATTTATTACCAGCGAAATCGGCAAGAACCATATCGAACATAGTTCAATTTTTTTTTTCGTTATTACAGCTTGTTGTAGAAAAAATAGTTTATGCAATTCGTATTTAATGGCTATTGAGACACTCATATTCTTTACGACACCCGCTTTCAGCTCGTATCGTAACTCTCATACTCGTGTTTTAATAGTCGTCATTAAATGCTCATTGCATAATATACTATTATAAAATTCGTATATTCAATCAAAATTGTTGTGTGATGCGTTTTATTTACCTAATAACGATTTTATAAATTGGTTTCAGTAAATAATAAGTAATAAATAAGTTTATTTGCTTTCGAATAAAATAGTGACAATTTCAATGACAGTTTATAACCTTTATGCGAAATATGATCTCAAAATCCACATTTACTAACTACGAAATACTTTCCAAAACTATATTGCTTGATTTTTAAAATGTACACGATTTTTCTGAACTCGAGTGTACAAAGAAAATTATTTAGAGAAAATGCACAAAATGTAGTTTTCTGACTTTAAAACAACATTTAACTGAAATTGTTGACGATGGATGATCAATTGAGTAGCTGTTTATTGTTTGTATGATGAATAATCCGACGTTTCGGCAACCAATCTACTATGGGAAGACACATATATTATGTCGGATGCGAGTTTGGTAAGGACCAACCCTCCTCAGGACTACTCGGAAGACGGCAGTAGATTAACTGTCGAAACGTCGGATTATTCAAATCCTACAAGCGATGGAAATATCTTAAACAACTACTCAACATTGAACTCGTTGTAATAAATTGCATATTTGCAATTGCTTCTTCGATTCCTTACCGAAGTTCTTGCAAATTGTTTATGGGACTCCGATGTATTATAAGGGAATAAAAAGAAATCTAGATGCGTCAAATCAATCTTCTTGACCATAAACCTACATTTACAAAAGGTTCTGGTAAAGTTTGCTGTAAATAATTCATACGTGGAATATGTGATGTGGCAGAAATCTGTTGGAAATAACCATTAGTTAATTCTATGTTATTCAAATGATTTATAAATAGATTTAAAATAATGGTCTTTGTATCTTTGGGCATTAACTGTTTCTTGAAAGAATATTCAATAATCCCAATAATTCATTGTCTTGACATTGCCACCCACACACCAATTTTAACTGGATAACAATGAATGCGATTAAATTGTGTGGATTATCTGGCGACCAAGTCCTATAATTCTGCGAATCGACATAACCAGACAGATGATTGGAATAGAAAGTAAAATTTTCTTGGTCAATGTTAGTATGCAGTTGATCATTATATCACTGGCAAAGCTGGGGTTGTTGTAGAAAATGAAGTGGATTTGATGGATAATTGGAAATGGGTGTAAATGTAGCTGCTTTTTTCAGGATCTCACGAGATTATCATAGAAAAGTTCTAGAATGGATGTAAGAAACGTTGAAAGAACAAATTAATTGTTAAGTGGAGCTTATCTATTAGATGGAATAGACGACACACAGAAACACGAGGATTTTGTTCAACAATTTGATTCATATCTTTCAAAATATCGAGTGTAACAAGTAGATTTACCTTTAGACAGTGTTTAAAAACCGTTCGATTATTCTAACATTGTTGTAAAAATTAACGATTTTCATTTTGTTCTTCTGGATAAATTTCGATCTATTGATCATAAGTCAACTGCCTGGAATATATCCAAGTACCCTTTTCATTTTGCAAGCCGTTTCGAAAATAGGCCATTATAATAAATGTATTTTACTCCAGAGTAAATACCATAAAACAGATTATTTTATTGAATATTTGAGTTTTACCTTGGCAAATTTTTGACAAATTTGAATTTAAAAATCTGGCATGTTATTATAAAGTTGCAGAATTCTTGCCTGCCAGTTTACGAAAAAAAAATTAGTCACCCGTTAGTTGTTTTAAATTTTCGCGAATTATCTCTATATTATTATTGCATTCGAAACCTGTGTACAATTTATTAAAGAAGTTTTAACTTTTCTGGCGATGCGGTATCAATTTGGTCGAAATCAATTAGATAATATTTGCTATCTCTTCACCAATAATTGGTTGTTTGCGGTTTGATTTTAATATATTAACGATGAAATTTTGTTGGGTATATAACAGCTGAACTTCAGTTGTCGTTGTTTGTGGCAATTTCTCGTTCACTGCAACCGATCCTATGAATATTTGAAATGATGATTTGGGATATACAGGATCAGGCAAATGTATGGGAACACCAGATTTCTGGCAAAATTATCTGTTCTATTAAAAAATAACCTTAATAAATGTTTTTGTAGTATTTTTATTTTATTCTATCACATATTTTGAATTTCTACAACTTTCACTTGTTTCGAGATATGGCGTCACAATATGGAAAAATCAATGATTCAAGCCCGATTATATAATTCGTATGTAACACGTCAAGATAATTTCTGGGAAAGCGTTGTATTTTCTGACGAGAAAACCTTCCCAGTCGAACCCGATATGACCCACGTTATACCAGAAAGATCAACAGAACTGATCATTTCAAAGTAAATGTATGGTGCTGGAGATCCGGGTGTATGAATGATTATAAATGAGAGACTATATAAATGCTGTTGTGCAGTGGCGGCTCTTGATGACGTACGATGTGCGCTGCTGCACGGATGAGACAACTTCGAACTATTTCGGAAGATTTCGGTACGGTTACTTGCTTCTCTGTATATATGAAAGCTTAAACGAAGCAGTCTCATCCGTGCAGCAGCTCACATCGAACGTCATCAAGAGCCGCCACTGCTGTTGTGTTCACCGGACACGCACTGTCCGTGAATAGATACAAGAACAGCGAATAAATATATTTCCGTGGTGTTCAAAGAATCCGGACCTGAATCCTGTTGAGATTGTGTTGCAGAAAATGCTAAAATTTGTAAAATGGGCGCAAATTTCACCTGAATTTACTAGGCAGTTGGTGGTCATCTATACCCAGACGATTGCTAAAAGTTATATAATTTAATGGAGAAATGACGAAGTATTAGTAGTTGTATAATTTTCATATTCCATAAAATTTATTCGTTGTTTCACATTTCTTCCACAAAGAGAATTTCAGAGCAAATGTACTCTGAAATTCTACACACAAATTTTCTTAAATCATGATTCATGAAGTATTACGTTGACGTTTAAAAGTAACGTCTCTACCATCGTAAGTACATGTATGAATGTTACAATGCTAAAATGTTTAAAAACTGTCTAAAACTAAGACAAGTTATTGTTTTATTTTTCCATGAACGGTGTATGGTATGAAATGCTAATATGGCAGAACGAGAATATTGCGTACGTTTCCCAAATCGGAGACATCTTAGTGGAAATGTATTTCGAAAGCTGGATCAATGTCTACGTGAAACTGGTTCCGTTACTAAAAGAAATGCTAATGCTGGTCGATCAAGAGAAATGCATACAATACGACTAGAACAGCAAATTCTAGACGCAATATAAGAAGATCCCTCCGTTAGTACTCGACAGTTAGCTTCAACCTTAAATATCCCTAATAATAAGAACGTTTAGTTGGTTCTACGAGAAAGCCTTCTTGGTCCCTATCATGTTCGCAAAGTTCAGCGGCTCTGTGAAAATGACAACATTTTTCGAATAAATTTTTGCAACAATCTTAACTAAGGTTTCAAGAAGATGGTAAGTTTTTAAGATGTATTCTTTGGAGCGATGAGAGTTTACCAAGATTGTGTATTTAATACCCATCATTTTCACCATTGGGCGGATGAATATCCGCATGCATTTTGAGAATATAGTCACCAAAGTGGTTTTCCATTAAAGTTTGGCTGGGTATAATAAATCTCCGGGTCGTTGGGACAATTTATCTACGAAATCGTCTTGATGACAATGGGTATCTCAATATATTGGAACAAGTTATTAACGAGATGCCATTGAATATACGACATGATTTACATGCATGATGGAGCTTCTGGTAATGTAAGACAATGCTTGGATGAACACTTCCCAAACAGATGAATTGGTCGCGGAGATCCTATCTTGTGGCTTGCTAGATCTCCCGATCTCAATCCTTTAGACTTTTTTGTTCGGGGTTTCATTAAGGAGAAAGTATATGTAACGCCTCCTCAAGACGCTGACGAAGTCAGAAACATAATTAACGCGACAGTATTGGAAATTATTACTGTAACAAGTAGTACAGACGTAACCTCGTAGGTTTCAACTATGCTTAGAGAAAGATGGTTTTCAATTCCAACAATGACGTAGGTAATAGTACCACTGATTGATTGTCAGATAAATACCAAAACAAAGAACTAATCCTGTTATAATGTATAACCGTAATTAAATATTTTTCAATATGTATTATTCTGACAATAAATAATTTTTAGAGCAAATCATTTGTAGAATTTGAAACGTCAGATTTACTCATTTGCTGATAACGAGTAAAATGTTTTTAAAGATCCAAATACAGAAATGATTGCGGTCTCTACAATTACAATAGTTTGCGGCTACAGTGTTTCTTTCAAATGGTTACTGAATACATACGAAGCATGATACGACATTTTAACATTAAGATTTTTTATTCAAAACCAAATGGGGAATGTGGTTGCGTGTAGCTTTTGCGACATTTTATACACACGGTGTATAATACTTGATTATTTACCTATATTGAACTACTTCCATTTAATACGTCTGGGAACGCGATTAGAAAAAACCAAGAATATTATAAATATTATCGATTTATTCTTAAAGGCGATAAACAAGTACATAGTGTAAATTGTTTGTTTCATTTAGCAAACAACTCGGATAGTTTTATTTATTAAGACCATTCCATGATATTTGTTGCATATAATTGCTATTTTCGTTTATAAATAGATTATTTAGCAGTACAAACAACGAGGTCTCTTAGATACAACAAAAATTTAACATACTATAATAGTTACCTAAAAAATTGTGATTGTATTACGACCAATCTTTTGGTATAGACTTAAATAAATATTGATTAAAAGTGAATAGATAAACACAGCACAACACAATCATAACAATAAATTTCATTAATTTTAAATCACTCGGTTAAATCTGAAAGCCATCCAAATAAGTAAGAACCACGAAAATAGATTTACACCTAATAAAGTTGTTTATCAAAGTTCAATTTGTTGTTGACTCAAAATAATTTTCAAAACACGCGATTTTTATCAATCTTGTTTACCAGAGATTTTGTGCTTCATTTGCAATGCCTTAGTTAGATTTCCTAAAATACTTGAAGGTGTTATGTTTGCAAATCACTTTGCACATAGAAACAAAACTATTCCAGATAATTAGAAAATTACTTATTGATAAATATTATGAAATATGTTTCATTACTGATTCTTCTTCTATATTTAACTAAAATGAAGGACAAACTGCTTAATATGTTAAAAATAAATTTGATGAACATAAACATAATTTAATTTGTCTTTGATTGGAGACTGTTGCTACGTTAAAAATGTTTAAATACGAATATTAATGCGGTAAGAGGTTTTATATATTTTTAAACATAATTGAATTTAGTGCCTTTAAGTATTATTAGAGGTCTAGGAACAATATAATGAGAAAACTTTATTGCGAGCAACAATGTTCTTGTAAATAAACTAAATCCTCATCTGAATAATCTAGAAATTAAAATTTTAAATTACGTTAAAATACCCATAGTATAGAAAAGGGAACACAAGCCAAGTATCCAAAACGACAGGAATTTGTTTGTCTATGCCTTATGAAACATAAAAAACTGTTATAAATCTATAATCACGCAACTGGCAAAGGCATTTTTTATAATAAGTATTAATTATAATTAAATGTTATGATTAGGGACCGGAAACGAGAGGCCGAAATTACGATGGACCATAACATCGCTAAGTACAACAAGCAGTTATTGAATAGCATTATTCATTCGGTTAATCGCACATCTGTTTTTTGTCGTTATTTACTTGTCTATTATTGTCGCAATTACTTCAATATCACAGTAAAATTTCTTTCGTGAGGAGTTTTTATAATTTATTTTATTTATTAGTTTATATTTCGTAAGATAAATAAAGTACGGTGAGTTAGTTTCTCTTTTTCATTGCTTTAATTGTTAAATACATACAATTTTCGTAATAGATCCTGTTTAATATCGTTTCATCGAATCTACTTCTCCCAATTATTTCGACGTAAGTGTTCGGTGAATTTAGTTGAGTTTCAATAACTTACGCATACAATATTAATTTTCATTTATTTAGATCTAGAACATTATTTAAGTTTCTTTTTCCGATATGATAGGGAACAACGTCGAGAATGTCATCATGAATCAATAGCGAGTTGGATTAAAGGTCATGTCCATTGCCAGTGATTCCGAACTTTATTGCAAGAAATCGCACGTAAAACGTCATTTAGCATCACAAACACATACACAGAAATTAGTCCCGTTCGAATCTGACAATTTTAATGGCGGCAAATATTCCATTAAGTAAATTTAACAATCCCACCTTCAAAATATTTCTCTAAAAATATACTGGTTGAAATGTTCCTGATGAATCCACCTAAGGCAAATATTATGTTCTTAACTGCTACACGAAAGCAGTAGAACACATTAGAAGCCATCTTTCAAATCAGTACCTATGGACAAGTGCCGACCGAAACTGTCGATATTTTAAGATGTTGTGTAGTAAATGTTGTAGCTGGTATACTACATCCAACTATTCCATATAACACATGTGTTATAGCAACAAAAGTTATAAATACAGTTGATACGGAAACAGTAGCTAAAACCATTTACGAGAATATGCACCAAATGCTTCATTCGGATTCGGATTCTTTTATTTGTCAGTGACAGTGCTGCATATACGTTAAAAGCAGGCAGACTATTAAAGAAAACATATCCTAATATGTTGCATATTACTTGCGTAGCACATGCTCTCCACAGAATCTGTGAATATATCAGAGACACCTTTCCAGAAGTTGATAGACTTGTATCCGCTTTTAAAAAAGTTTTCAGAAAATTACCATTGAGAGTAGCTCTTTACCTCCCTCTCCAGTAATAACTAGATGGAGAACATGGTTGGAAGCTACTAGTTTTTATGCAGAGAATTTCGATAGTTTACAAAATTTCGTTACATGTTTAAATAACGATGCTCGAAGTATTTCTGAGTGCAAGGAACTAATACAAATTCCAAGTTAAAAAAGCCGTTGTACTTTCTTCAGGAACATTTTGGAAATTTGCCAAAACTAATCACTTATTTTGTAAACCAAAATATCAAATTAAATCCTGGATTAACCACATTAGATGTGGCTATCAATAATTTGAAACGTATTGCAAGTGACTTTGGATCTGGCTTTCGGCAAAAGTTAGACGCAGTGTTTAATAGAAATCCAAATTTAATAACATTGCGGCAATTGTGTATGGGGACAACGCCACAACATCTAACTGCTAAATACGCTGAAATAAAAGAATATTTCCAGTATGCACCTATAACCAGTTGCGATGTAGAAAGGCCGTTTTCTATCTACAAGGATGTATTTTATTCAAAGAGAAGACATTTTATAGAAGAGAACCTTGAGAAAGTATTGCTAGTTAATATTAATGCTCCTTTACTCAACTTGAACTACAAAATGAACAAATGAAAATGTATTTCGTATTTTTGTTTTCCAATTATATAAATAAAATTATAAACTCTTTCAAAATACAAATTTTCAATAGCACGCCCGCGGACGATGAGTCATCAGCCTCTAGTGTCAAGTCCCTAGTTGTGATTAGAGCTGGCAATAGGCAGTGGTATAGGTTCGACAAAAAAGTGGTGGTGATACAACTTTCAGTATTACTTCGACTCGGTATTAGATCCCTTGTATATACATGTATGCTGCAGCAAGTACCATTTTGTAGTTTTACGTTTGTTTTAAAAATGTCACAGTTAGATACATAGCGAAAACGACCAATGTCGGACACTGTTCAAAATTTTATAGCAGAAACTTGTGTAAACTTCTATGCGGCCGCTACTGACTGTTGGCGCAACTTGGCCAGCCCTAGGCTTATGATTTCATATAGATATATAACTTTAATGCATTCCTTCCTTCAGTTTACATTTCTGAAGATATTTTATTGTTTAACATATAGCCTTATTAGAGAGATCTCTTCATTACATTTAAAAAAAAAATTTGTTTGTGTACCAATTGTTTACAGCTTCCTTCTTCCTTAAATAATGAATTTAAGAAAATTCGTTAATATTTAAATTGTTCGTCTTTCAAATAAAGAAGACAGTCGAAATTAATTCGAAATTTGATTAATGAGATCTGGTTAACGAAAAAGTATGTAAGTAATACAAAATTTTTAGAATCGATATTATCGAAATAGCTGCATGTGCGAATAATGAATCCCAGAGATCTGGAAGCAGCAGCTGTGACAGTAAAGACATGATTCGAAAATGTAAATTTTTCGTCATATCTCACACCCAAGTCTTTAATCGAGGACTCACGAGAAATTTCAATTATTAATTGTGTAGCGACACTAGAAAATACTTATCTGTGTTCAATTTTAAAGCCATAACTTTTGTCAGCATTTAGACAATGGGTCAATCATATGGTAAGTGTAAATATCATAGGCCAAAACAATTTAAGATTTAATAAGATCCTCGATGGAACTCGATGGACCGAGGTTGACTCCAGCGGTACTGCCGAAGTAGAACAGAAAAGCTGAGACCAGAAGCCATCATAATAAACGTTAATGCAGGGGAAAAGTCCGTATAGGTATTGTCCAGTGGACCACCAGCATCAACAATCTGAGCTATTTCCTGAGATATAAGTGCTAAATTGGTAGCAGTAGATTTTTATGACATAAATTCATGTTGTGAAATAGAAAGATAAATCAGCATTTCAAAAACTTTCGCGGAAGTAGAGATAACGGCAACATAACGGAACTACAATCCTTCTTAAAAACTGCCATTTATACTAGCAATCTTCCAAGAGTCAGGAAACACAGACGTTCGAATAGACAAATCTTGCATAAATGATCAGCAAAAATATAGGCACAATCCTTCACTAAAAAAACAAGGAATACCATCATCACCACTTCTTAATAGTATGGATAATCTCAGCCAATGAACAGATAATAAACGTAGACCTGGTAAATTAGATGTTAAATCAGGCAGGGCAGAATCTTCCACATTAGAAAAAGATGTGGCAAAACTGTTGGCAATACAAGCTGGATCGCTGTACTCATTAATAGTATCATGAATTGTTAATTGCAGATGTTCGATATAAATTTATTTGATTTATTTTTAGTTACCTCAAGAGGATTACCTTTATAAATTTAAATTTTATAGATACCATAATTGTCAGAGTTTCAAATGGGTTTATATAAAATTTAGCAAAATACCAGCTGCTTTTACATTTATGCCGTGAATAAATAAACGAAGTCTTTATGGTAGGGGTCGTAAACGAAAAGTTCATTGCCAAGGGAAATTTCCAGTTGAAAGCTATACAAATAATTTATTAGAAAATTCGCATAGACGATATGAGCCCATTCTCCTTTGCACTTTTATAAAGATTGGTTTAAATGCGCACTAAAAATATTTTATTCGATAGAATTGAATGTAAATTGTTTATAGTTAAATCTTTATCGAAATTATTTAAGAAGTAATATAAGTTATTTTCCTTCACATTTATTGCATAATTATATTTTATTGTTGCAATAATAGAATACATTTATTTAACGAACATACGTTTTTTAAAGTACTTACTTAGAATTCTGAAAAACATGTTTTGTAAATTTGTAAAGAACATTAGCGACCAAGTTGCTATACGGTACATATACATCAATTCCAGTAAATATGTTGGTAATTGACATTAATTTAATGATGTGACTCAGACAGAAAATAAAACTCACAAAATTTATCGAGAATCGAGCGTAGATATCTATATACATGGATTGATTACATCACATTTAGCACTCCTTTTGCATGTGATTTTCAGCATACGTAATACATAAAAATCCTGTAAATATATTTCCAGTGAATATTTAGTAAATAGTTCTGATATTGTTTACATAGCAATTATATATTCAAGGAAATTCCCTATTCGAAAATGTAAAAAAGAACGTCATATTTTGATTTGTTATCGTAAATAGATATATACATATGGATATATAATATATACACGAACACACATACTATGATGCATTTGCTTCCGCTTCTTAGGCTGCATTTTCATCTAGGTCTTAAATAGATGAAGCAGTACCACATACAATGTTGTCCATTGGAATATGTGCGCGTAGAATAGCAAAGTTGAATCTCTCGTTGCTAGCCGCTGTGCTGTGAGCTTTGTTTAGCGTCGTGTACCTCTTGAAATTTCTTCTTGTTACCTGTGCGATTTCATCCTGCCTTATCTGTGTTTTAGTTTTTGAGTTTTGCTTCTTTGTTCGAATGGTTGTCATTTTCCGCTGTGAATGAGAGCCATTGAATGTGTTCTGTTGCTTACTTGTAATTATAGTCCATTACACCTTGGAAAATAGTACAGCGTTTATGACAATACCGTGGATTGCTGCCATGTTATGTCGTGAAATGTGCACTTGAACAAAATATTAACTCAAATGCATTCCGAAATATTCCAAAAAAATTAATTTAAACAATTATTATTATTATTTACACAATTATTAAATACAACTTATAAAACTTGTAGAACAAAAAATAGGATCGGAATTTCTGGTTTTTAATGTTTGTGGTGGGTATTTGAGTGCCATTGCTATACAGATTTTTTGTTTTTACAAAAGAAGGTGATGATATAAAGAAAAGGTAACTTAAATAAAATCCAAGAGTTCAAAAATAAACAGGCAAACACAACAAATAATGTCTTATGGCAATAATAAATGAGATGGTGAATGATGCAGCTAATTTCACTCTATTCCGATTGTTTCACAGAAAACCACAACATTATATATAACACTAGTTAATAGGAAAGCCACATACGTTAGTTAATTTTATATGTAAAACTATATAAATATACTTTTATAAGAGCCTGTACTGTTTTCTAAGGTGCGAACAGACTATAGATCTGTTGTCATTTCACGTTGGTTTCGTTGAGTTTTCGACGTGTTTGTCTATCATTTCGTATAGTAATACAAGTGTTGTCTTTTATATTATGCATATAGAGCTGGAATAAAAAAAGGAGATAGCTTTTAAAGACTTCATTGTTTTTCGAAGTATTCTCCACGAAGATTAATGTACTTTTGCATGCTTTCGAACCAACTCTGAAAGCAGTTACTCTGCTCGTTTGTTGGTACAGTCAAAATTGCGTTTTTGCAGGCATCGACTGCTCCTTCTGACGACTGGAACCTTTGTCCATATAGTCTCTTCTTGATTTTCGGAAAGGTAAAGAAATCGTTGGGACTTAGGTCGGGACTGTATGGAGGATGATCTAACAATTCGACGTTTTGTTGCGTTAAGAATTCAATTGTCTTGCGAGCTGTGTGTGAACCTGCATTGTCTTGGTGAAAGATGCTTCATCGTTGTGGGTTGGTTTCTCGGAGCTCAGCGATGACATGCGGCAAACAAATGGTTGTGTACTAATCAATGAGTAAACCCAAGGTTAATCACCACTCACGATATGGTACACGTTTTAAGAGCTTCCTGCGTTGAAGTAGTATAGAGCTTTTTACACCAATTCACATTAGCTGTTTTCATCTTTTCAGTTAACAGATACGGTAACCAATGGCAAACTAATTTTGTTACGTACAAAATCTTTTGAATTAGGTTTTTGAAATCATCAATGAAGATACCTCAATTTCGCGATTTGTCACATGTCGATCTTCATTGATAGCTTCCGCACAGCATCGACGTTTTTCTGAGTGACGTTTTTGCTGCAGGAGCAGAAAAAACGCTCTTGGATCGTCGTTAAAACTAATCTTTCCACGTTTTTATTCTCCATACCAACGAGGAATTGTTGAATGATGTGGTGCTTCAATACCGAAAACCATTTTTCGACTTGTCAACTTTGACAGTTCGTTGTAGCTACACACTACACGTATCGCACTGAAACTTTGAATTTAGGCTTAATTTTTAGTACTGACATTTGATTAGTGGCGTCCTCTATGTACTCTATGTAGGCTTGCTTTGCAGTCTCAAACTCAAGCGCGTGCGCCAAAGCATCGATCAAGGTTTTCGGTCTTGCCAACCTTAATGCTTGCTGCGTATTAATATCCCGGAGACCGTCTATGAACGTCTGGACCGCTAGGTGTTCCATGAAATTATCTGGCGCCATCGGATATGCAAGTCAAACTAGACGAGCAATATCTGCCTCAAATTCCTGAAGATTCTCGCCTTTCTTCTGTGCTCGATTCTTCAGTTGGGTATGGTATACTTGCTCCAAATGCGCATGGCCATATCTCATCTCCAAGCGTTTAATGAGTTGAGAATAATCTTTACGTTCCTCAGGAGGCAATGTCTGTAAAATATCACTAGCATCACCCCTTAATGCTATGACTAAAGCAGTCGCCTTCTCGGCAGAAGACCATGCATTTGCTTCTGCGGCCGCTTCGAATTGCGTCAGGTAAGTTGCCCATGACGTCTTTCCATCAAAGGTTGGCGGCTTGATTCTGGTCTTTGAAATAGCCACAAATTCTTTTTTTATTTCGATGGGCCGCGGTATGACTTCTTCGTTGACCTGCTTGGGATCAGAATGACTCGTGGTAGCGGGTAATTTCATCTCAATCATTATTGCCTCTAAAAGTCTAGAATGTTCTCCAATTTTCTCTTCTACAGCTATGAAAACCTCTTCTTGAGGTATCTTCATTGATGATTTCAAAAACCTAATTCAAAAGATTTTGTTACGTACAAAATCTTTTGAATTAGGTTTTTGAAATCATCAATGAAGATACCTCAATTTCGCGATTTGTCACATGTCGATCTTCATTGATAGCTTCCGCACAGCATCGACGTTTTTCTGAGTGACGTTTTTGCTGCAGGTGCAGAAAAAACGCTCTTGGATCGTCGTTAAAACTAATCTTTCCACGTTTTTATTCTCCATACCAACGAGGAATTGTTGAATGATGTGGTGCTTCAATACCGAAAACCATTTTTCGACTTGTCAACTTTGACAGTTCGTTGTAGCTACACACTACACGTATCGCACTGAAACTTTGAATTTAGGCTTAATTTTTAGTACTGACATTTGATTAGTGGCGTCCTCTATGTACCAGTATGTAAAACATAAGATGACTCTCGTAGTACATTGAATTTTTTCAATATTCTCTTGATCTTCGTTGCTTTGAAGTGAAAGGTGAATTTCCAGCACGTCGGTAGTAGTTGATGTTCACACCAGCGAAGGAAAGTTATATCACGGTTGTTATTAATTGGCGAGCCTTCTTAGTTGGAAATTTCTCGTAAGTTGTTGATGGATGATAAAATTCTTCCCAGAGAGGTGTTTGTAAATACCATATGATTGTTCCTGCGATTGTACTATAAAATTTAAAAAAAAGTGGCACAGTAGCAAGATTAGTAAATGTGTAAGGTTGCCTCGTAACTAATGGCGATCGCCATATTGCGCGTCATCGGGCGTGCCCATGCATTTTCTATCTATACTTTTTCAATTGAAATTTGGGATTAATCAAGTTCAAATTGAGAATAAACACTTTTAAAATGAGAACAATTATTTTCAAATCCAGAAGAAACAAATTCAAATTGATAATAAACATATTCAAAATGAGAACAAACAATTACAAATGAAAACTGCTTTTATTATATTGTAACACGTAAAGTAACACAATTAATAAATGGATTTTGTAAATTACATGATTAGATCGTTTAAATTTAATGAACAAGCTCACAGAACATTATTTTGCACAATTGAAAATTCGGAAGGAGTAGTGTGGGGATAGAGAAGGATATTGAAGGAGATAATAATTAAATATTGTAATGACTCATCCGATGACGCGAGGCGCGTCATCCCTCTGGATGTTTACTCGAGGCCTACGTGAAGGCTCTAGAAAAGTATTCACCGATATAAAAGCCGCGTCGAAGAAGGGATGGACATTCATTCGATACCCGAGTCTTACGAAGTAAACATAAATATAGTTACATAAATATAAAATACATAAATGTACTTATTGTTGTTAATAGTTAGTTTTATATTGTTATACGTTTTAATATTAATATAGTGTGTGTGTCTAAAGTTATTGTTAGTTTTATTTAAGAACCCGAAAAGACAAACTTTACAGTGGTATTCAGGTGTGGACCAATTAATAAATAATAAACTAAGTAGACAATTAAGTGTTAATTAAGTATTCGATTAAATAAATATACAGTGCGGAAAGACGTTATTTTAAATATCGTGATGGCCAACAGAATGAAACTCACGGAATTAAAAGTGTCCGAGTTAAAACGAGAATTAGAAGAGAGGGATGAGGATACAACTGGCAAAAAGTCGATCCTCCAGCAACGGCTTCGCAATGTCTTGATCCAAGAAGGCGAGGATCCAGAGAATTATGTCTTTCAAGGCGGAGATGCTGACGTGAATTCGCTGTTGATGAAAATGGAACAAATGGAGCAGAAAAGCCTGGAAACTTCTGGAAATTTAGCGAAAACTCTAGAACAAATGGAGCAGAAGAACCTGGAAACTTCTGGAAATTTAGCAAAAACTCTAGAACAAATGGAACAGAAGAATCTGGATAGTGCGAAAAATATGGAACAGCGTCTAATAGATTCACAAACTCAAATGCAACAAATGGAGCAGAAGAACCTGGAAACTTCTGGAAACTTAGCAAAAACTCTAGAACAAATGGAACAAAGAAACCTAGAAACCGCAAGAATCCTCGAGAAAAATCTGGAAAAGAAATTACTAGAAAATTCTAGGAACTTCGAAAAAAGTCTGGAACAAGTAGAGAAAGTTCTAGAACAGCGATTAGCGGAAAAATCAGAAGCGTTAAAAGAAGAGGTTTTCATAGCTGTAGAAGAGAAAATTGGAGAACATTCTAGACTTTTAGAGGCAATAATGATTGAGATGAAATTACCCGCTACCACGAGTCATTCTGATCCCAAGCAGGTCAACGAAGAAGTCATACCGCGGCCCATCGAAATAAAAAAAGAATTTGTGGCTATTTCAAAGACCAGAATCAAGCCGCCAACCTTTGATGGAAAGACGTCATGGGCAACTTACCTGACGCAATTCGAAGCGGCCGCAGAAGCAAATGCATGGTCTTCTGCCGAGAAGGCGACTGCTTTAGTCATAGCATTAAGGGGTGATGCTAGTGATATTTTACAGACATTGCCTCCTGAGGAACGTAAAGATTATTCTCAACTCATTAAACGCTTGGAGATGAGATATGGCCATGCGCATTTGGAGCAAGTATACCATACCCAACTGAAGAATCGAGCACAGAAGAAAGGCGAGAATCTTCAGGAATTTGAGGCAGATATTGCTCGTCTAGTTTGACTTGCATATCCGATGGCGCCAGATAATTTCATGGAACACCTAGCGGTCCAGACGTTCATAGACGGTCTCCGGGATATTAATACGCAGCAAGCATTAAGGTTGGCAAGACCGAAAACCTTGATCGATGCTTTGGCGCACGCGCTTGAGTTTGAGACTGCAAAGCAAGCCTCTCGGAACCATGCTCGTGTCTGCAATGTTGACAAGCAGGAAAATGAGGAGTTCATGGAGCAGGTGGTTAGTAGAGTTCTAAACCAGATCAAATCAAATAAAAGAGTACTGCGATGCTGGAATTGTGGAGAGATTGGTCACGTTCGGGGTAAATGTGGTAAGGTGGCCAAGAAAGCATCGTCTGAGCAGCAGGAAAACTAAAGCGGGTCGATGAGCGGGGGCAATCATCGATCCAGCATCAGGAAGCCCCAAGGACGCCTGGCCAAGTCGCATCCCTGCAACATCAAACCAACGGCCTGTATGGACGCTGTTATGGAAAGAAAGACATATGCTTGCTTGCTAGATACTGGATCGACGAAAACCATCGTGCGACCCGATTTCATTCCCAGAAATAAAAAGTTATTTTCTAGCAAATGGAGACTTAGGACAGCAACAGGAGAAGCAGCTTCTGTGGCAGGTGAAGTAGATGTCAACTTTATCATAGGACCAACATCAATCCGACATCGTGTTCTCGTAGCCGACATAGAAGAACAGATAATCTTGGGATTAGACATCATGAACACCTACGGCTTCCAGTTAAACATGAAAGAAGGCACTTTAAAAATAAATAATGAGGAATTGTTTCTTCATGGGAAAAATTGTGGGAGTGTACAAGTAATTACTGCAGAGAATGTTGTCCTGGATGCAAGAAGTGAGACATTTTTGACGGCGTGTATGGAAGGTGATTATTTGGACGGAAATGTTACAATGTTGGAACCAAAGGCTGATGATGACGAGGTGGGCCGAGGAATAGTAGTTGCCAAAATGCTGGTTAAGACTCAGAAGACTGTACCGATAAGGGTAATGAATGTGAACCATTACCCTGTTTCATTGAAGAAGGGTACTATTCTGGGGTGGTGTTCGCCAGTGTCGGCCGTCGTTCATCGCATAGAGGCGAAGAAGAATGGATTCGTGCAGGTTCCTGAGAAATTGTCCAAGATAATCGACTCCGCCTGTCAAGGATTGAACAAGAAGGAACAAAGCCAAGTTAAGGATTTAATCAAACATTATGAAGACGTCTTTGAAACTGAAACTGGTACGAAAGGAAGAACCAATATTGTAATGCACAAAATAAATACCAGCGATGCAAGTCCAATTCGACAAGGACCAAGGAGGTTACCTCTGGCAAAACGTGTGGAAGCCAAGCAAATTATACAAGATATGGAAGGCCAAGGAGTAATTGAACCATCGAATAGTCCATGGGCTTCACCAGTGGTCCTTGTCAGGAAGAAGGATGGATCTACCATATTCTGTGTGGACTATCGTCGTTTGAATAGTGTGACCAATCCTCTCCCAAGAATAGACGATACGCTAGACACCTTGGCAGGAGCAAAATGGTTCTCCACTCTCGACTTAAAGAGCGGTTATTGGCAAGTGGGAATGGATCCCAATGACAAAGAGAAGACTGCCTTCAGTTTAGGTACAGGACTCTGGCAATTTACAGTCATGCCATTTTTGGACTGTGTAACGCCCCAGCTACTTTTGAGCGACTCATGGACACTGTACTGAGGGGACTGTCTTGGAATACCTGCCTGGTATATCTCGATGATGTGATTGTGGTAGGGAAGACCTTTGAAGATCACATGAAAAATTTGGAAGTAGTATTCCAGAGGTTGCGAGATGCCAACCTGAGATTAAGTCCAAAGAAGTGTCACCTTTTCCGCAAGGAGGTAAATTACCTTGGGCATGTGGTTTCCAGAAAAGGAATTGCTGTGGATCCAGAAAAAGTAAAAGCTGTGGAAAAATGGCCGGTACCCAAAGACAAACATCAGCTAAGAAGTTTTTTGGGGTTATGCACATATTATCGACGCTACGTTCCTGGATTCTCCAACATTGCAAAACCACTTACTCGCCTAACAGAAAATCGAGCATTCATTTGGAACAACGAATGCCAAGCGGCCTTTGAGTTGTTAAAAGGTACGTTGATCAGTGCACCTGTTTTAAACTATCCACTGCCATCTGGGAGGTTTGTTTTGGATACGGATGCCAGTAACGTTGGGATTGGTGGCGTGCTCTCTCAAATCCAAGATGGACAAGAAAAGGTCATTGGATACTTCAGCAAGACCCTGTCCAAACCGGAGAGGAACTACTGCGTAACCAGGAGAGAACTATTGGCAGTAGTTAAGACCATTGAGCACTTTTACAAGTACCTGTATGGACAGAAGTTCCTGATCCGCACTGATCACGCCGCCTTAAAGTGGCTCTTGCAATTTAAGAATCCAGAGGGTCAAGTAGCTAGATGGATTGAGAGGCTACAGGAGTATGAATTTGTCATTGAACACAGAGCAGGCCTCAAACATAAAAATGCAGATGCCCTTTCCAGAAGGCCCTGTCCAGAAGACTGTCGATATTGCAACAGAATCGAAGACAAATCGGCCAACGCTCTTCGAACCACCGTTGTTGATGACCAATGGCAACCTGACAATTTGCGCGCAGATCAAGAAGCTGATCCGGATCTTGCAGTCCTCAGGGCTTGGAAAAGAAATGGGCAAAGACCGACCTGGCAAGAAATTGGTCCCCATTCACGAGAATTGAAGTCATACTGGGCACAATGGGATTCCATAACCATAGAAGACGAGCTCCTGAGACGTGAGGTCGAAAATCACGACGGAAGCGAGCGGAAGATGCAAATAGTGGTTCCCAAGAAAAGAATACCAGAGGTATTGCGAGAACTCCATAATGGAGCTTCTGGGGGACATTTTGGAGTCCATAAAACACTGGAGAAGGTGCGCCAGAGATTTTACTGGGTGAATTGTTCACGAGATGTGAAAGAATGGTGCCGAAAGTGTGCTAATTGCGCCGGAAGCAATGGTCCCCAGAGGCGTCGACGTGCACCCATGCGCCAATACAATGTAGGAAGCCCATTTGAAAGGATCGCCATAGATGCCGCCGGCCCTTTTCCAGAAAGCAGCAAAGGAAATAAATACATAATAGTGGTCATGGATTACTTTACCAAATGGGTTGAAGCATATGCTCTACCAAATCAAGAAGCTGGAACTGTAGCAGACGTAATTGTGAAGGAGTTAGTCAGCCGTTTTGGTGTACCCTTGGAACTTCATTCCGATCAAGGGCGAAATTTTGAGTCCAGTCTATTCGAAAAGATGTGTGGACTTTTAGGCATACGGAAGACGAGAACAACTCCCTTGCATCCACAATCAGATGGGATGGTAGAGCGAATGAACAAGACCATGATCAGACACTTATCCAAAGTGGTCTCCGAACACCAGAGAGATTGGGACGAACATTTACCATTATTTCTAATGGCGTATCGGGCCTACGTTCAAGAGACAACAGGCCAATCACCAGCCAACGTGCTATTCGGGAGAGAACTCCGATTGCCCTGTGATTTAAAGTTTGGGAGCAAGCCTGGTGATGATCTTGCCGGAGAAGATTATGTCAGCACGCTCAGACGACGACTAGATAATATCCATGAACAAGTCAGACATAATATCCAAGATGCTAGTGACAGAATGAAAGAGAGCTATGACATCAACGCCGAGAAGAGTGGTTACCATGAAGGCGATCGGGTTTGGTTGTATAATCCACAACGTCGACGGGGCCTATCTCCAAAACTTCAAAAGAATTGGGAGGGGCCATACGAGGTGTTGAAGCGGATCAACGATGTAATATACCGCATCAGGCGAACACCTCACACTAAGCCAAGAGTCGTACATTTTAATCGATTAGCCCCATACTCTGGAGACAATAATGACGAAACCGCTGACTTGCGCCGATTGGATAGCCAATACCATGAACTAACCTTCGAAAACTTTATGCAAGAATATTCTGGTTCGAGAAAAGCTCGATTTGGAGTAACCATCGAGAAACAGCAAGATTTGTTTACGGTGCCGCCAGACTACGCGCTTGCTCATTGTGTAGCCCGAGATCTGCGAATGGCCAAAGGGATTGCCAGGGAATTTAAAGAGAGATTTGACAGAATCGAAGAACTAAGGCAGCAGGGACCAGCAATTGGGAAGAGTCTCCAAATACTAAATGAAGAACAGCCTATGTTTTATTTGGTCACGAAAGAACTGTCAAACCTGAAGCCAACCTATCGTGCCTTATGGGAGGCCTTGGTCCACTTACGAGAACAAATGTTAGAACAAGACATTTTGAAATTAGCAGTTCCAAAATTGGGTTGTGGATTGGACCGCCTGGACTGGAGAATTGTAAGGAGCATGTTAGAAGTAATCTTCCGACATACTGGTATGGAAATTCTGGTATGCAGTTACCGGCTTGAATATTCCTGTCCATCCAGGCAAGATAAGACCGTGGACTGTTATTTCGATATGACGGCACAATGTAACAAAGGCCCTACCTGTCGATTTCGTCATCGTTTAAGGAGGCCAAAGCATGACATGTTTCGGGACGAAACTTCATTTTTAAGAAGGGGGCAATGTAATGACTCATCCGATGACGCGAGGCGCGTCATCCCTCTGGATGTTTACTCGAGGCCTACGTGAAGGCTCTAGAAAAGTATTCACCGATATAAAAGCCGCGTCGAAGAAGGGATGGACATTCATTCGTTACCCGAGTCTTACGAAGTAAACATAAATATAGTTACATAAATATAAAATACATAAATGTACTTATTGTTGTTAATAGTTAGTTTTATATTGTTATACGTTTTAATATTAATATAGTGTGTGTGTCTAAAGTTATTGTTAGTTTTATTTAAGAACCCGAAAAGACAAACTTTACAATATGTATAAATTTAAATTAAAAAGTTTTATAGCATCAGTCCCGTTACTTTGTAGCCATACATCGCAGCAATGACTCCTTCTTCCATAAGCCCCTAAATAACAATTTACTATAGAGGGTTTTTAAGATTTTTGTTAAGAAAAGATAATTTTTAATACAAAGGATGCAAATTCTGAATACGTCTTGTAAACTAAACTAGATACTCGGGTTTTATTTCTAAATCTGTTAGTGTTAAACTGTAAAGACGTATTTATTATAAAAAATATGTACATAAATATGCATACGATACATGTACGTAACAAGTACGTGTATGTGTATATATTATCTTGTTTTCACTACAATGTGGATTTACCGACTTCGCAAATTATCTTGACCAAGCTCTGGTTGATTGCATATTTATGTATATTTGTACGTTCATTGAAAGGTAATTACATGGTATTTACGATAGCAAATGAAAATCGAACGATTTTCACATTTCATAACAGAGAATTTCTCCGAAAATATAATTATGTATAAAACAATAGAAGTACATATTTACTTACGTTTCATCATATTATATGTAGGTAAGTATATATTATATACTCGTATATGCGTCTATATATGTAGATATTTTAAAGTTTTACGTCTGCAGCAGATCACAAGTTAGAACAGTGATTAACATGATTTGAAACGCTTTAAAGTTTAATAAATTAAGTGTATTTATTATACCTACGATTAGAAACATGTTCATTTAAGTTGGTTAAATTTTCCTGTGTTTAATAAATTCTATATATTAGAATTGTTCAATAGAAACACATTGAGACTATACAACCGCAAATTCAACGCCATCACAATGAAATTCAGTTGCTAATTAATGTTCATACTAATGCAAGGTCTGCTGTTTGCTTCTCTTTAAGCGTTGCGATCAAGTTGGCAACGGCGCATTTGTGGTAGAAAATCCCCCAAAGATAATCTACGTGCATTCTGAAAATACGACAATGAAAACTGTATACGGTGGCTACAGCTTTCTCATATGGCCGTGATTTAATGTTGGAAATTTCGACGAGTGAGATAATTCGTTAAAATTTGTACAATCCAGGCATGCTCGCGTCGTAGCACCAGACAAAAATATATCTACAGCTTTATATGAATATAAGTAAACGACTTTCTCAAATATTGAGCATAAGTATAGGGAACTGAAGTATACAGAAGCTATGTAGATACCGCGAAATTGAACACTAACTCTAAATGTAGATATTGGTGTAAAGCTACTTTCGTATTATTTTCTCGCCTGATTTTTAGTTCACAGTAGGTACGCGTAGTGTCATTGTGACGAATCTTTTTCGCACTGTTCAGCGTTTCTATATACCGTATTTATGGTACAAAATACGCGAATATACGAACGCATCGATATTGGACCGTTGCGTGTAGAGTCTATTCCTACAGCTTTAGTAATTTCTTACAACCTTTGAATTACGCTTTAACTCTTTTTATTGCATCTAGTCATGTAACGTTTTAAGGACAACGTTGTTGTTTTGTTCTTACGATTACTTATTTCAGTGTTCTATATATCCCGGCGTCTTAATATTGATCATTTATCAATAATTAATTAATTTCTTCATTGTAACCTAACCTTACCAACCGCAACAATAATTATTCATATGCATCGTAGAAATAATTAGGGGCAAATAAACTGCGCCACATGAGTTAGGGATGTTTGCAGTAAAGAATCCACTCGTTCTCCGGCGTTCTGACAGAACCAGTTTCAATAAATCTATTCCAAAGGCGAGTTATGAGACTTTGTGATACTCTAAAGCGCGCTATTATAGTAAGCTGCATATCACCACTTTGCAGCATTAATTTAGCTCTGTTTGCTTCAGCAGCGATTAATTTTCGCCTAGGCATATTTGAAAACCAACGTTAAAAAAATAAACTAAATTTGGGGTGGTCAAATGTGATCAACTTGATATTTAACAAAACTGTCAAGAAATAAACAGCCGTACTTGAAAATCAACCTTAAAAAAACAGAAAAATTAAACTAACTTTGGGGTGCTCAAACTTGATACATAACAAAACTGTCAAGAAATAAACAACCCGTAACTAGGCAACAGTCGTACTTGTGCATGTGGCGCTGTTTATATTAATGTTAACAATAATTACCGCTCAATATTTAACAATAATTCCCTTGCTAATATTGGACCATAACAATAATTAGCACCAAACGTGATTATTTTTCATAAATAACATTAACAGAGGTTTCTATAATTTACTAAATAAAATAATACTGTAATGCGAGTCATGAAATTACGTCAACCGCTTGCGCATTCGAGAGACGTACGGAAAGCCTCCGGAATAACACCGGAAAAATTTAGAAGGCATAAGCCGGATATATATATATATATATATATATATATATATATATATACCGTTCGGAAGGAAGACCAGGTATTCAACGAGTTATCGCCGTCGGGTGATATTATATAAATGTAAATAAATACTCATATATAAATATATATTGTGAAATAAATACTCTCATTATTAGTAATAGCTTTAAGTGTTATTTATTGTATTTTGTTTAATTGTTAATATAGTGTGTGTTTAAATTACCGTTAGTTTTATTTAAAAGACTTTAGAAAGACAAATATTTTACAATACTTAAATTTCGTCGCAATAGGGGAGGAAAGTTGGATTTATCGTACTGGGTATATTGCAACCATGAATGACAATTCTAAACGGCCTAAAGTCCTTCAAAAGATTCATGATAATCTATTATTAAAAATAGGGTGTTTATATTATTAAAAATATTTTTGTTCTATACAAAATTTGGTGAGGTTTTACCTACTCAAATATGTTTCAAATTACTTTTTTTTATATCACAATGATCTGTCAAAACTAGGTGTCATGCTGAATCATGATAAGATTCGCTCGTATACAGTAGTTCAGATGCTGTATTAATTAAAGGATTAAAATATTGTAGCAACTGTTTGATTAAAATGTATTTATCATGACTTTTCTGTTTCTTATACGATATAAATACATACCAAAATTTTACGTAAAAAATATTAGTCAAATACAGCTACGTGGCGCTGTCTACAGCCGTTGCAAATGGCGTCTTTGTAAGTGGACACGGTCCCTTTTTGGCGAGCAATTTTTAATTTTTGTGTATGTGTTTGAATTGCCGATTTGAAGGAGCGGCGTATCAGTATAAGCTCCTTTAAACTCGGTAAGGAAGCATTCGAGGGCAATGATTTGGGTTTAGAACAACTTTAGACTGGTTTAAACGTTTCGGAAATGGCCTAACATAAGTTGATGATGTTCTGGAAGATCATCAATCGCCATTGCAGCAAAATATGTCGTTGGAGTTAGAAAGGCAGTTGTGAATGATAATAGACCGATCAACCATGTTTTTGGATTTTATTCATAGAAGTGGTTCAGGAACAATTGGGTTTTCCACCATGACAACACACCAAGCCATATATCCCTCTCAAGATACAGAAATTTTTGAGAAAAACAACATGGTTATTAACAACATAATTTGAATTTTAATAATATTTTTTATATTATTAAAAATACTTTTGTATTAACATGGTTATTGTTCCTTATGAAGCGTTGATTCCTGGTGACTTCTTTTTATTTTCAAAGATGAAAAGAACACATTATTAAAACAAGATTTTCAGAATGCAGAATGGATTTTCATGGCAGAAGTGTTGGAATCGGTGTTTGCACCCCCCTAAGGAGATTACTTTGAAGGTAGCGGTGGTGAATGAGATCCAAGTATCTTGCAATTTTATTATTATCGCTATATTTAGGCAACTTTAAAGAACAACCTCGTATTATTTGCAAGTTTTAAACTTTGTTTTGTTATTACAACATCTCAATTTAATGCTGGATTATATCTATCAAAACAATAACCAGGTGTTTGTAAGAAATATTTCTTATTACAGGAACCTACGTTTTATACATTTTTTTGCTATTCTTTTCACGTTAAAAGTTCTGAGAACATTTTACTAAACCAGATCAACACTGGTAGATCTGCACGGAAGTCGTTGTTAAAGTAACTGTTCTCATTTCAGGTACATATACATATCTGTTTTATTTACTTTTTTATTTCTTTAAATTCTTTGAAACTTTTGTTTAGTTGCTATCATAGGAGGAAATTATACTGTTTTTTTTTTATCTAAATAATACATTTAGTAATTTACTGTACAATAACACATTGTTGAAAAGGTTCATTTCATTAGGATAGGTAATTTTACATATATGTCACGGTCTAGAATTATTTTAATAAAGTTTATCTGAATATAACGCATAAAAGATTTTTATTTTATTTTGTTAAATAACTGTTCTCATTTCAGATACATATAAACATATCTGGTTCATTTTCTTATTTATTTCTTTAAATACTTTGAAACATTTGTTTACTTGTTATCATAGGAGGAAATTATACTTTTTTTTTTTAATCTAAATAATACAATTAGTAATTTACTGTACAATAACACATCATTGTCGAAAAAGTTCATTTCATTAGGATGGGCAATTTTACATATATGTCACGGTCTAGAATTGTTTTAATAAAGTTTATCTGAATATAACGAATAAAACATTTTTATTTTACTTCCGCAGGTATATTTGACACAATATAGAAATCTCTAGACCTACATTGTTAAAGCTATTGCATAATTAAGTCGCGTTCTATAAAATATTTTAATGGAAAATTATCTCGAAGCGTGTCACGGCCTACTGTAAAAACGAGATAATTCATTTATGTATATAAGTGATTCCGAATACCATTGCATCATTAATATTATCGTTATGAGATGTGGATTATCTAGTTTTATAAAGAGCGACGCATCGTTAATTTTCCCAGAGATTTATCAAAATTTTAATTTTTTATGAACATCATCTAATTTATAAATAGTCATTCTTTAGTCTAAACAACTATAGCGCAAATTTACACAAATGATGCTATCCCATTTTAATGAATAAACAATAATTGAGGATTTTAGGAGAGGTACAATACTAGATATATAAATAAATAATTATAGAAAATTTTTTGACCGTACTAATATAAATTCACTACTATTTAAGTTATCGGTCAGTTTACATTAAAACTCAAATGTTCATTCTCAATATTTCGTCAATTTATGAATGACTTCATCAGGAGATATAAAATTGCTATAAAAATTAAACTTATACAAATATATTTAAAAAGAAACTTACAACTAGAGTTAAGCGTTGGTAGTCTTATTAATTAATTTGCACATAATTATAACTAGTAACCCACTACTAAACCCTTGAAAATTACATTTTAAAACAAAACTAACACTGTAATATTTGAAACTTGAACCTCTTTCAACTACATGTCTGTATAATATGTATGTGATAACAAATCTGTATTAATTTCTACGTTGGGTCCTTATCCGGTTGAAAAAAAGTCGAGGTGGTAAGAAAAAAAGGTCTATGTACAAAAATCTATCTATATATATAATATTTTAGTAAATAAGATAAATTCACTAGTTATAGTGTTATGTGCTCTTTTTTAATTAAACTTTATTTTTCATACTATCGTAAATTTGTGTTTTTCCAATCCTGTACTTTTCCGTAAAATTTCGCGAATTTAACGCATACTATTCTTTCCGCGATTACATTTATTTCGTCTTTTAGCAACAAACGTTGTCTTTTTAGCGACATATTTAATTAAGAACTTTTAGAATATGGAGATAACTTTAAACTAATCAAGTAACCGACACAACCTTTCACATAAGAAGAGAATTTTGAACTAACCAAACTGAAAGACCACATTATGTGTAAACTTGTGGAAATGAAGGCAATATCTGTTTGATCAAACATATACATGCACGTATTGTACCGGCAATTTGCTTTCGAGGTGTGTTCGGGACTGAGATCGCATTCATTTCTACAAGTTTAATTTAATTATATGTACATACTAGGAATACATAATTATGGACAATTTCGCACAAATACGAAATAATATTGGGCATTTCCATTAGTAAAGATACATCATAAATAGACCGGCCGATATTGGCAGATAAATTTCTACGAAGATATATTTGGCCGAGGTCATTTTATAAGGGTGGCCGTAAATAATAGGAATTTCCGTATAGTCGGTTCGGCGAACTTTGAAACTATTCATTACCATAGGTGGCCATTAACACAAGTCTTATTGTATTAACCAGTTTCCCTCTCTCAACTATGATGTTCATTTTTATCTTTTCGTTGCTCATAGCCATACATTTCATTTTCTCTATGTTTGAGAACAGATTTTTTTTCTCTAGGGTGTCCTTAGATTTTTTATATATTTTTTTGTCATTCTTCAGAATTACCAAATATTACTATTTCGTCTGCAAAATCATGTGAATCCAAACAGGTTGGTTGTAAATTTTTGTACTCTACTAATAATTTTTCCATTTCTTGTTGATACTCTTTTATCACTTATATCTTTTATCAACCATGGCACAAATGTAAAGTAGTAGGCTGAGCACACTTCCCTGTCTTATTCTTGTAGTAAGTTTTCAGATAGTCTATTGCATGTTCTTGCAGCAATTAAATATAAATTAAAGGAATAACACAGTACTTGTAAAGTATTATGACCTCAATTAATATTTTCTAAAAGTGTTCTGTATTATAATTTGGCTCTAAATTCAAATTTAACTTATTTTAAACACATCTGGAAGATTACGATAGACAGGTATCGTTTGACACCATTAGATGTTGGGTATACTTTTATTTATTATTCATAGAGACATTTATTTCATGTTTTCAAATCCGTTTAGAAACTTCAAGACTGTTCTATTGATTTAATCCGCTCTGCAAACGTTATTTGTACAGCAAAAGCTGATGTTTTACGTTAAACTATTATGCCGGCAAACTTTAACATGAAAACTTACAACTTCTTCACAGTCCACTTTTAAACTCTGTGAAAAGTAGGCAAACGAAAATAAATTCTTTCTTTAGTACCTCGTGATTATGGATTTAGTATTAAAATTGATGTACATTTTCCAGAATATCTAACATTTACTTACAAAATGAAAGTTTATATATTCTCCTGAAGACGCGTAAGCCAGTTTTCGTTTAGTGTTATACCTACTTAAAAATAATAATCTGGATTTGGTTTACCAAACGACATGTTTATTTAGCGCACGTGTTTGATCTAGTTCTACAATTTAACACAACTGAGTAAAGATTGGGTTAAATTTAAATATATGCATATCATATGCAATGGTTCGCCATGTGAAAGTAGATCACTAATGCGAACTAGGCCCGTCATTTGCAGAAGTACGTAATGAACATATGAGTTATTACAGATGATTAAACTGATTAGATTGAACTATATACGAATTATGAAAATTTATGCAGGATGAGTTATTTCAGATCCTTTAATGATACTAATTTTACTTTCGAATTTTATGTTTATTGTTCTTTTGTTCAAATTTAGAATTAAGGACTTTCACAATACCAAGGTAATATGCAACACCTCAATATATCAGAACAATGTGTACTGCATTACATAGAAATTGCCACCAAGAAGACATGCGAATTTTTTTATCAAACTTAGCAAAAGCGTATAACTATTCAAAGGTAATATTATAATTGCAAAAAAAAAAAGAACAAAAGATTAATAAAATTTAATTTAATTTTGTCTAATAACTAGCTAAACCCGGCCACCCTTCGCTGTAGCTCAGTCTGGTATGAAATGAATGGGAAAGCAAATAAAAGTATTGTAGTGAACATAGATTCACCGAGAAAATACATCGTTCAATTCAATATCCTGCCTTATGTTACTATGGCATGTGGAACGAAAAAATTAAAAAAATTATTTTTTATTGTAAAGCTAGTGGATTGACTACATTTTTGTTTGTCCGTTTTCTGCAAAAACATAAAGATCAAATGGTTTACCGACTCTGGAGCATGCGACGTATAATTGCCCATGAGAAAAACAATCGTTTTCTAAATTCAAATCGCACACTTGCAAAGATTGCCCATGCGCTTTAATGAACATAAGGTGTATTGGAAATTGAGAAATCAAACGCGATATCGGTCGGAATGAGTGGTATTCATGGAAGTAGTACGAGGGTCACCTTTTATATTTTTACAAAATCTGGGAAGAAAACAAAATTTTTGGGAACAAACTATTTTATTGTTTTTAAAAATATTCGCCTTTATGGTCTATACACTTTTGCATGCGTACGAACCAGTTCTCAAAACATTTTTTCCACTCTAAAAGTTGTATCTCAGAAACATGGTTTTCAAAGGCTTCGACTGCTTCTTGAGGTGTTGAAAATCGCTGTCTACGCATTTTTTGTTTCACAGTAGGGAACAAAAAGAAATCATTCGGCGACAAGTCAGGTGAATATGGACAATAAGATATTATTTCAACACTTTTCTCCTTCAAATAGTCAACTGTTAGTCGGCCTGCCTGTATTGGAACTCGCATTGTCGTGATGAAGAATAATGCGACGTTTTCTGTTGTTCTTCCAGATTTCGTCTATAACTTTTGACAAACAAATTACTGTATACCATTCAGCGTTAACAGTTTTTCGATCCTCTAAAGGAATTGTTATGATGTGTCCTGTACAGCCGAAGAAACAAGCGATCATTTTCTTGTAAGTGCTCCTTGCACGAACAACTTTTGCGGGGTTCGGTTCGTCTTGGAACACCCATACAGTAAATTGTTACTTAGTTTCCGGCTCATACGCATACATCCATGTTTCGTCACTTGTGACGATGTTGTATACGGATTTTGCGGTTCCTACGTCGAATTTTTTGCGCATCTCTTTATACCAATTGACACGAGCTGCTTTCTGTTCTTCGGTCAAGTTATGTGGAATCCATCTGGAACATACTTTTTTACAAATAAATGTTCATGTAAAATCGAATGAATTGCAGTCTGCGATATGCCAATAGATGCCTCTACCTCAGTGGAAAATCTGGAACATTTTTTTTTAAATTAACGTTCATGTAAAATCGAATGAATTGCAGTCTGCGATATGCCAAGACATGCCTCTGCCTCACTGTAAGTCGCATTTCGATCATGTTCTATCATTTTCCGCACAGCATCGATGTTTTTTAGAATCACAACAGTTTTTGGTCGACCTTTACGTGATTCATCCCTCACTGAGGCACGACCATGACGAAATTCTGCAAACCAATTGTAAACTCTCTTCTCTGATGGTGCTTCATTACCAAAAGTTTACCGAAGCGATATAATGCATTCTTGTGGAGTTAGGCCTTCTTTATAATCGAAAAAAATCATCCAACGAAAACCTTCACGAGTAATCTCCATTATTTTACAAACTCACTATCTTGGAACTGTCACTGTCAACGAACTACTGACTCAATAAAGCTATCACGGATTTCTCATTCACAAATGTCAAACTTTAAGAATATAGTGATTACATATGTCAAAAGCACCATCTAGAGGTCGATTGTAAACATATAAAAGGTGTCCCGCGTATGCCTTCAACTTTATGAGAACCAATGAGAGTTATTGCTTCAATTAGATTGCTCATCAATTTCTTAACTACTAATTGTGTGCTTTGTACTTTGTCCATTTTTTCTATTTGAACTTAATTACACGAGGCATTGTATTTAATATCCGGTGCGTATGAAAAAGTAATTCGGTGATATGAAGCTCGATCATTTCTGATATTGCAACTGCGTCTTCGCTGTTGATCTAACTGTTTTTGGCGTTGTTGAGACGATTGTGCTGCTCTTCTTCTACTCGATTCAACTCTTAAGACTTCAAGTCTTTCTTTCCGTTGATCCGCCGATTCTTCTGCTCGACTTTGAGAAGTTCAGACTGTAACACGTTCATTTAAATGTTTTGATCATTGCAGTTTCATCTCCTTTGACGTTTTATGATTGCGTGTCGAGAAAGGGGGCCTACGTTCGAACGTGGGCGAGGCGTCTCTATAAATTCAAAAATAAGTTCTCCTTTTTCTTTCTTTCAAAAACCCAGCTTCTTGTTTTTCAAAAATCAATATCATTAATATTTTCGGCTTTAAAATTTGACATTTGTTTGCCATAATTTTTTTAGAAATAACATCTTCTTGATGTTTACATCTAACCTATACACATTATTTTAAGTTTTATATAACACAATTTATTCAAGATTAAATCAAAGATATTTTCCTTTTTATCATTAATATTTCACAATGTATTACCGCAAATAGAGTATATGATTAGCAAACGTGTAATAAAAACGTATTACTAAGTCAAGTATTTGCAAAAATTTTTGCACTACTTATGTCTACTTATTTCACCGGTGCGAAAAAACTATTGTCGCGTCGTGTTAAAAAAAATATTTTTTTCTGTAAAAATACTCGCGTATTCGAAGGCAATGTGTCAAAATTTCAAGTCAATCGACCGACTATTTTTCGAGTTTTACGAATGCAAACATATCGGGATGAATTTTTGTGTATATGGTGTTGGGGCGCCTCTATTTGTTTCACGCTCTCTCACTCTTCGTGGCATTGATGCCTCTTGAGGTAATGTGTCCCAAGTAATTTGAAATTAATGTCGAACACCTTCTAGTGTTTCAAAGATCATCATTTTTCTTCCAATAATATCCCAAACGTATTCGATTGGTGATAGGTTGGGAGATGGGTGACCATGGCGAGATATTGACATGGGGCCTCTTCAAACCGGTTTAGAGAAGTTCCTTCTACGTGCGGACGAGCATTATCCTTCTGGAAAAGTGAGTCTTCGAGCTGTTGAAGATATGAGTTTCCGCCTCCTCATAAACGTAACGCTGGGCGTTCATTGTGCCTCGGATGTACACCAAGTGAAACCTACTCCCATATGCTCTAGCACCTCATACTATAATTCCCACGGCTCGGTGCACACGCCTTTCAACAGAAAATTGAGCATCGCGACGTTTCCGGCGTCTTTCAACAGAAAATTGAATGTTGTGACTTTCGCCACGTTTACGTCTGACCCTTATGTTTCTCTTATTATTATGCATCTCTACACAAAATCGGGATTCATAACTGAACATTACTCTATGCTATTCCAACTCCATGTTCCAGTGCATGAGCAATCTACACCATTCCAAACGTTGTTGTCGGTGTTGAGTCGTAAGTGATAACATAAAATGGGGTTAAGATTACAAGCCGAGATCAGCGATTGATCTGGTATTGGAAAATTGGTCTCAGTGCTATTAGGCGAAGGTGGCGGCTCTGCATCTCTTTCCTGGTCCTCCCTTGTGCATGACTAATAACAGCGTATGATAGTGGATTGGTTCCGGTTAAGGCGATTTGCAATTTCCCTATATGAAAAGCCATCTTGGCCAATATTTCGACCACTGTCGAGTTCGCTCTTCTTCTTCTGGCGATGTCTACGTTGGCAATATCACAATCAAACTTTAAAAACACGTTAATCGAAAGTATGACAAGAGAAAACGGTGACAATTGAATCAAAATTCGCAAGAAATACACCTAACATTAATGTCAGGACAAACTGTATAAAGCATCAGAATAATTGAAACATACATGAGTAGGTAAACCCCACCAGTTTTGTATAATACAAAGGTATTTTTAATAATATAAAATATTATTAAAAATCTGGTGTGAAGAACACAAATACAGGTTCACTATTAATATTTTTTGTGAACGTGTCCGAACATATCCCTCCCCAGAGACGTAGATACGTGTTTCGTCTTTCTACAGGCTCGTCGGTACGCCCCTGCTGGAGAAAGGATATTCTCAGACACATTCACAAAAAAGAACCACATCACCGAAATTATCCAGACCGGGTGTAGAAGTAAATTCAGCGCTGCCTGTTGTCAGACAGCCGAAATACCTCGCCCCGACCACATAACCAATGCGAATACCTTTGTACTGAATAAAGCAGATATGCCTGACCGTTTGATCCATACCAAAAAAAAAAATTACTTTTGAATAATTATACGTTTCTGCAAAGATTGGTATAAAAAATCATACTTCTTCTTGATGTTGCAATTTCCATGTTATAAACTATATTTTCTTTCTTAAATGTTTAAGTGTTTATATTGGAACTAAAATACTCCGAAGTGTTAGATATACATCAACGTTTCTGAAAATGTAATAGTATCAAAGATAAATATATTATGAATGAATCAATAAATTTGAATATAAGAGATACAGGTGTTTTAAGAAAACACTATTTTTAAATTCCCACCAATTAAAGCTGGATTGAGACATCACGCGTGTACAATGCTTTTGCATGATTCAAAAAAACACTTGTCGATTATTTTATCGCAACTAGATTCTTATTTAACTGCGTATTTATTAATAAATAATAAACGTTACAACAAATGTGAAATTCCTAATGAGATATGGTCATTGCTATCATATGTGGTTTAAAAATATATTTTTGAGTCTACTGTTATCAGTGACATAATTATTAGACAATGGAATCAGCTTTCTTAAAGCAAGAGGATATTTAAATATCCTCTTGCAATTGTAAGATCGCAGCAACAATAGAAGACTTGGTTGAAAATATCGATTCACTATTTTTAAGAGTTTCTAATTTCTAAAAATGTGGTCAAATTTTTTAACTTAAGCATAAAACTAATTTTTCCTTAAAAGCTGATTTATTGTTTAACTGCAAATAAGAACGCTTTTCTTAGATAAACGTTGAGTTGAAGTAATAGCTGATGCAGTAATGACAGGCATCACTTCGAAAATTAAAGACACTTAAGCAAACAATTTATTCCAGAAAAGTCATTGCCCTCCTAGCAATTCTGATTCGTATCGTGACATTGCGAAAACGTTATATTACTTAAAATCAAAGAATTTTAACTAAAATCCGATCTTGCATTTGATAATAACTTATGATTTTGAAGTTAAAGGCATCACTTGTATTCTAGTAGTTTTGAAAGTAGGAATGACGATGAAATTATAATACGATATTTGTATTCAAAGAAGTGAAATATCTTCCCAAAAAGACTAGTGCATTCAATTTTATTTATTAACCTTTACTACTTCTCTGTGGCGCGCAACACGCAATTTAAAGGGTCCAGTTAAAACATTAAGAGATGGTCTTGAAAGATGAGCATGTAACAATAAAGAAAAAGTTCATGCATATCTGCAAAGCGTTTTCAATTATTATAATAGAGACCTCTCAAGAGACATAATAATAAAATGAAAACTTTCTTTGCAGCCTTGCTAGATGGACATTTCAATGAAGAAAATCCACTATAATGAAGTAAAAACAACAATCATGTAGGGAATATATACAAAAAATTTCTAGAATGCAATCTAATTACCGAGATGATTCTGCAAAATTTAACAAAAAATGCAATTACTGCAGCAGTGTACATATTTACCGCCATACTAATTACCAGTTATTTTCTTAATCAGTGGAAGATAGCCGAGATTCTGACGATACCAAAATTTAGCAAAAATCTCAACGAATTGACTTCCTACAGATCTGCCTTTGCCCTTGAAACTATATGAAAAACTTCTCTTAAAGCGTTTGGAACTAAGTATTTTCCGGAAACAAATTACTACTTCACCATCAGTTCGGTTTTTGCAACCAACATGCAATCATAGAGCAAATTCATTATATTTATATTGAGGTCTTACTTGTCTGACCGATCCCTTCTATTAAAACAGGAACAATATACTGAAATATGTAAAATTGAAGTAGGAGTCCCTCATAGGACTATTTTTGGGCCAATGCTATATCTATTATTCATTGTAGACCTACCAACTATTGGAATAACCACAGGTGCTACGCATGCTGATGACACAGTTTTAGTCTCTCGCACTAATTCAACTAGCATCGAAAATATAATACAAAAATGGCATCCAAAATTGAAGATTATAGCAAGTGCACATAATATTCACCCTGATATGCGGGACTTGTCCATTTGTTTATTTGGGTGACCGTCAACTGATTCTGACAAATATTTGGGCATATATCTGAATAGACGTTTGACATCACAATGGCATATATTTCAAAAAGGAGGTGCTCAGTGGGTAAGATTTTTGGATCATCTGTATAGACTGCCCTAAACCGCAAAGAAGGAGAAGTAAGACAAAAACGATGACGACGGGTAAAGGAAAAATGGATGGAGGTGGTTTGGGAAGATATTAAAAATGCCCAGAACCCAGAACTGGAAAAGCCAAGCAGAAAACAGAAAAAATGGAAGAAAGTTATGAAAAAGATTGAAGCTATGGTCCTATAAAGCTTATATATAATACTGTTAGATACTTACTTTCCTATTTTTCTGTATTTTATTTTTCTCTTAGCTTTATAAGAGACGATAAATTAAAATCCTTGAGGCAGGATCAAGACATATATTTTTATTTTCGAAACTAAATTGGGAAAATGAGAAGGAATCGAAAAGCAATTAATTCAAGAATTTCAGTTGTACTGCTTTAGATATATTTTTTCAGTTTTCTTTAATTACATATTACTCATGTTAAAAGGAAGTATATTTTTGTATGTTTACAAACTGGAAATATGACAAAAACAAGTAGTCAGATCAGATAAATTTAAAAATATATCATCGCTCTTTGAAATCAAGCCCCCCCCAACTATTAATAGATAATCTCGAATGTTTCTTACGTATTATCCAAATGACCTACATATGTATACAGCCTTTATCATCTTAGAATGAATCATTAAATCCGCACTATGAATTTTAATTATGAATTACCTATCATCACGTGGATACAGTTACGGGACAATATTGGGATTAGCAATATCTTGAGTAAACTACATATGTTTGCCCATAATGTAATAAATGCAAGTGATTCACTTTTGTTTTTTAATCTGCAGATAATAATCATGTGGACCTCTCTAAATCAAAACGTGTCGAGGTTCAATCCTTATGTAAATTTTTACAGAGATGAAGTCCGTGAAAAGGCGCGTTACATAAACACCACCTTGCATGCATGCACATTTCACACATCGTGTCACATTTTCGCAATACTGCGAAAAGTAAAATGGGTTAGTCCGATTAAACAGTTTTATGTGCACGATCTTGAAAATTCCGGCAAGGTTTTACTACTTTAATGGATTTCGTTTGATCGGCAAATTCACAGCGTGCGGACGTTCCAAATTTTTGTTTTTTTAAGCGTATTTCTTGCCAGAAACTGTGTCAAACTTGTATGTTCGCAATAGGAAATTACACGATCAGCGAAGTATTAGTTTAGACGAAGACAGGATATAGTAAAAGTAGCCTTTGTAACATCACTACATACTTGCTCGATGATCTTTTAGATAACTTGCACATTTTTTCTGATTACTAAGAATAGGAACATTTCCATTATGCAAAGAAAATTTGTAATTGCAATAACTAATAGGTCTAGAACTAAAAATATACTTCAGTCATAAATAAAATAAGATGAGATATCATAGATCAGCTTTAATATTAAATTCAGAATTATGAATAATGTTCTATCGTTGCCTTATTTTTATAATCGATAACATGTAATGATGACTTTTGAGGAACAAGATAATAATAGAGCTGTACTGATGTCCATGAATGTTCTAATTATAGAGAAGTGTATGTAGAATCGATAACCAAAAGATAAAGAAATTGAACACGCCAATCTAACCTGTCAAAATTTATGCTGTAGATTTGTATCTAATGGACATTGGTATTGCATGCGACATAGCTTGAATTAAATTTACTTGACTGGAGTTTCTTTTAAAATAGGAACAGCGTGTAGATAACATATTACATTTTAGATGAATATATTTTGCACTAACCTATTCGTCATTTATGTTATCCAACTCCACTGAAATTATTTGTATACATCATTTATTCCAAATTAAACATTCTCAACAAGATTTCCTTACCATTTACGACTAACTTTATTACGATTACGCAAATTATTTCTCAATCATTAATCCTTGCCAAATCTTTGTAGTTTATACTGGCCTTTTTAGTGCCTTTGGTATGATTCAACACGAGATTGTGTAAAAAAGTTTAGTGAATTTGGTCCAAGTTCATCCTATTGACCTTATAAATTCTTACTTATTTAAAAAGGGTTAATATAGATTTAAGTTTACTTAAATTGATATCTTAAGTTTCAGTATTCCAAGAATATTTTCGCAATCCTTTTACTGTCTACATAAATATCCTACAATTCATAAATAAATACTGGATTTACAGAAAATATGTTTATGCTTAAAATTTAAGGCATGAAAAATATATTTGAAAATCGTAACGAATCAGATAAAAAGAAATAAAATAAGACCAAGTTTTTTATGCCTTTTGTGAATTTTAACGCCCATTATTTTTCTTAGGCCTATTTAGAGCGTTTTTATGACTTTTTGACGCATTTTCTTTCAAAATTTATTTAATTGCAAAAAGAAATTTTCACTGCACATTTGTTTCGTGGATGAATTTGTACTTTGTAATTCTTCGTTGTGCCGTCTGATGCAGGATTCTTTGTTTTTACTGTGATTTGATTTGCGTCAATTCATTTAGTTGTATTAAAGTTGTTCATGTGACAGTGTGAAGTGCGTTCGTAGTAAATGTCAAAACAAAAGCCCACCGTTGAAAATGAATTAAAAATTATAGGGATTAAAAGTGTTTGTGAACATGTTTCAGTTGTGAGTGGCTAGTGACAATTATGTGTGAATTAATTAAATTAATTAAGTTTTATTTTTTGTATGTATGTAGACAACAAAAACAGGGAAATGCAAGACATGAGTTATTATTATGTATGCGACCGTGGAGCGTCTTAAGATCTAAAGCTGTCGGCATTCGCCTTAAACGAGAAAGAAAACCACGAAAACCTACTCGGACAACCAGACAGGAATCAAAACAATCTGGTTGTCCGAGTAGGTTTTCGTGGTTTTCCTTCTCGTTTAAGGCGAATGCCGACAGCTTTACATCTTAAGACGCTCCACGGGCGCATACATAATAATAACTCATGTCTTGCGTTTCCCTGTTTTTGTTGTCTATCTATTTTAGAATACTAAGGCATGATTTATTATTATTCAATTGGAATGTATCTTTGAATAATTTTATCCATAGCAACTCAAATGTATGACATTAATATACTGTCATTTATATTTTATATTCCTTGATAAAGGCATCATTTGCCGAAACATGTAGGGTTGTTTTAAATATCTATATTTTAAAGTAAAACCAGACCTTAAATCGCCAACAAATTGAATTTACCATAACATACAAAGGTCACGAAATAATTATCTATATATATATATATATATATATATATATATATATATATATATATATATATATATGTATATATATATATATATGTATAAATGTATTCATTATTTTGTATAGTAACTGCAGCGTATCTCCTATGTATTTGATTAATTATGTCTTTATATTATTATGCCTGCCACTTTCCCATTTCTCAGTTCTTCTCAATTCTTTCTGGGCCATCCCATCTATTACAGTTGTTTTATTAACGAGTTCAGGTAAGATTTCCAGTTGTCTCTCTTTATATGTTTTCACCATTTCCTTAAAATGTTCTTTCCATGTATCTATTATCTGTATCATTAACTAGTATTTTTCCTCCCATATCTCTCATACATTTAGTTTTACTTATTTTGTGTTCCCTAAAATTCGTTAGAGCTCTTTAGAGTAATTTGACATTACCCTTGCAGTCCCTTTCCATCCCATGCCCAAATTCCTTCCACTGTCTTTCACTCCTAATAAATTTCTATATCGCTACTTTTCTATAACTAACCCCGATAATTAATGGCTTTTACTGCGTATTCCTTTACATATTATTTGTCATACACACATGTATTACATAAATGCTCTTCATATATTTTTTTGTTTGAAATTTTATAGCAAATTCCCTCAAGAGTTCTTGCCATGAAAAGCTTGAATTTATATTTAAAACAAATGGATCTTGAGTTTTGATTTTTGAAAATATTTGAATAGCAAATCATTTCAAAATATTTTAGATGTAATCTCTCACAAAATATATAAGAATTTGTGCCAAGTCTACTCTTTATATTCACTATATCACTTGGTCTTGACTTGTTGAGAAGTGTATATTATTGTACCGTTTTTTATTTTGGAATTACGTAATATTTTTACTTGTCTTAATATTTTAGTAATTTTTATCGTCTTTTAACTTTCTCATGTGTACGGATTCTTTGAAATATGGATTACCATATGAACGATGCATTATGTATATTAAATATTCTAATTAATGATTACATCTTTTGCTGAAACCTGGACAATTAATCGAGTTGAACTCTATATAATACGTATTATATGAGCCTATGTAATAAAGCACGATTTCCACATTACATGCAATGTTAATTATACCAAAAGCTGATAAACATAGACGCACGCGGATATTTTTAACACAGTTATTTTGAATTTTTTCATTTTAGAAAATTTCTTATATTTTGTTTCTTTTTTTGATTAACTGACAAATAAGAAGTAAACACGCGTATTTAAAATAATGCATAACACAAACAAATGTAATATAATTGGGACTAAGTATGTGTTTAGAAACAGGTATACATACTAGAAATTGTGTGGAAATGAAATATGTATTGAATATATAAAATGGCTCAACTAAAAACCGACAAGCGAGCAATACATATCTCACTTTAACTTATCAAATTAATTTTGTAGTGCCTATATTGATGAGTTTGCAATTACAAAAGTTATTGCTTTAGGTGTTTCGCTTCTCATAGAAAAATAAAGTTACCGGATTGGCACCAAAATCAATCAGAGCAAAGAGTTAATATACAAGATAATTATACTTCTAAGTAATAAATTTGAATTTTACCAATGCATGTAGTATTTGTTCATATACAGGGTTAGGCTAATGTATGAATCCATTTGAATATCTTTGATACGGCTGCTTAGATTTTAATAAAATTTCCCGCATGTAAGTTAATGCAAATAGGGAATTCGAAGAGCATATTTATTTCCAAATCAAACTTCCGATTTAGCCGGAAACGATGTGAACTTCTTATTTGAAATAAAAGACCCTGTATATTTTTACAAATTTTAATACGAGCTTTGCTCTGGAAGTTCAGCAATAATAAGGTTTGGCACCCTTTTGTTCAACAACGACAGACATATTTAGTTAAATCTAATAATGAAAATTTTAATAGCAAGAATAATGAACAGAAAAAATATGAACAAAATCAATATCAGTTAAGAAAGTTTTCGAAATGATGACCGTTCACTTCTTGATAATATGCAAGTCTGTGAACAAATTCTTGAATGACATTTGCCAAAACTTCCTCCCGAATTAATTGCACTTCCTCAATTAATTTCTGCCGTAACTTGTACTCATTATACTATAAAATATTTGCCTTTCTGGGTTCTTTTAAATAAAACTAACGGTAATTTAAACACACGTTATATTAACAACAAAACGCACTAAATAACAATTTAAAAAGTATAAACTAATAATAAGAAGATTTATTTCACAAAATGTATTTATATGAATATTTATTTAAATTTATATAATATCACTTGACGATGATTACTCGTGGAATGCCCGTCTCCCTCCATTTACAGTCCCTTTATAGATCTATAGACCTTCGAAAATATCCCTGGAGTTCCTAGACCTTTCCGGAGACGGAGGTATGTTCGGCGGATGATGTCATCGCCAGAGCGTCGCCTGACGTATTGCAGATGACTCACATCACAATACAATGGTTTAGTATAAATCACAGATTTTAAATGACCCCAAAGAAAAAATCTAGGGGATTTAAATCTGGAGACCGTGCGGGGCCATTCAATAAATCCTCTACGACCAATCCACCGATTTGGGAATGTTTCGTTTCCTTCTTCCAACTTTAAGAGCAATCTTGGAACCAAAGACTAAAAGGTAATTCCTCATATTCCTCAATATTAGGAACAACCTGATCACGTAAAAGATCTAAATATCTCTGTCCAGTTACTGTACCAGCAATGAGAAAAGGACCACTGTAAATACCGGCCCAAACGTTCAATTTCGGTGGATGTTGTGTATGCATTTCTAGCATCCAAAGAGGGTGATTTATTGACCAATATCTACAATTATGGCGTTAACGGTACCATTCAAACAAAACGTACCCTTGTCGGAAAGCAGCAATTTGTATAGAAAATATTGGTCGTTTTTGCAAATCTCCATCACTATTTCGCAAAATTCAATTCTACGATCATAATCCTCGTCCAATAATTCTTAAATGTGGTTAATACGGATGATATTTTTTGTGCTTCAATATTCTGACTAGTGATCAGCAACTTATATAATAGTGCGAGGGATGTAGTAGAAATTTGTAGTAATTCTTTTAATGCTATACCAGTATCTTGAGCAATAACTTCATTACTTGTGACTTTTGGTCGTTCACTTTTCGGTAAATTTCCAAACATTTGCCTAACCCTATAATGATTTACAGGGTATTGTAAATGCCTTCCTCTTGACAATTGATAATGTTTTCGCATAGTACTTTTTGCGACTCGCTGCTTGCTTAAAAATCTAACAGTTTGCTTATACATCTTGAAGAAGTAACACCTGAGTGTAGAAAGCAACTTAAAAACACTGTTTACTATTTAGTAAGATTGTGCGCACGTATTTTCTAATTCTATAAGCAAAATATTTATCTTATTACAAACATCCATATTTCCAGTGTCGGAAGATTAGTAGGATATGTCCCATTTACAAAAAAAAAGAGAGAAAAAGCAGATGTAGTTAACTAATCGCTATTAGTTCCACCATTGCAAAAATATTGGAATCCGTTATCTATAAACCTCAATCTTTTAAATGCAATTGTATTATCTCTCATTACAAATATTGATTTATACTTAGACGCAGGCGCGGCTCGTGATGACGTATTTTGGTTTGCAGTACAATGATCCGAGTGCTTCGTGTATACTCGTGTACTAAATGTAACGTTTGCTTAGTAAACACCGAAAACACACGAGGCACTCGTATCATTGTACTGCAAACCAAAATACGTCATCACGAGCCGCGCCTGCTTAGACGGTTAACAGTCATTAGTTTGTGTTCTATATAAACTTGCAGAGGCTGGGAATTGTCAACTAGATGTTATTTGTACCAATTTTAACTGAGCTTTTGATACCATTAACCATCGTATTAATCTTTATGAACTTGCTTCAATTTATGAAAAAATTGGTGAAAATCCATTGTAAAATTAAATACGATATACAATTGAAGCGTGCCCGGTTCAAATAGGCCAAGTGCCAAAAGTATAAAACCGAGATATTATCAAAAAACGATTATTATTGCATGTTGCGTTGATTGGCGTTAATAAATAACTATTCTGGATTAAGCTAAGCATTGGACTAGGTTTATAGATGTGTTGTATCAAGTCAATATTAAAATACATTAGTTTGAAAAAGAGATATTAAAATAATTTTTTTTTAAATTTAGAAACAATCGAAGTACCATATTAAAAAGATATGTCTCTATGTCCAGCGATAACGTTATAAAAACTTATAGAAAGTTAAAAACAATAATCACCAAGTCTGTAAGTAATGTGTATTAAACATCGTTTACAAAAAACAACAGAAGTAAACATTACAAGAGTATTTAAATGTGTAATAGGTTTCTGTAGTATTCTTTGTGTTCTTCCTTTTCCAGAAAGTTAATCATTGATGCTAATGATTTTTTTTTGTTGTCTGTTATTTTGTTATCCGGCGGCAAAAGCAGTAGATTTGTGCTCTTCACGTCTGAAATAGATTTACTCTTTTTCAAAACATTAACATCCCTCCAAGGCTCAAACTCACTAAAAGTTTCTTTGACTTTAACAGTGCAAGGGTTTTCTCGCTCTACACGAAGCATGACTGTCTTGCTAATATTTAAATTTTTGATATCAATCAAAGCTTCTGCTGCCTCCTTTATATTCCAGAATCCATGCTTTTCCATGTCAACAATTTCGAAAGGGGGATGATAAACTGCGGATTTAATAACATTGTGTAGATCTTCAGGAATCATAGCCTTCATGACCCTTTTTCTCATTTCGATATGTGCAAAATCGCGATCGCAAGCCATAAAGCTGTGACCACTTATGAGGAATTTGTGTTCTATAACATCAAATACCCCATGGGCCTGCAAATATATATATAGAAAAAGCATTATTTTATTTTTATTTTGGCCAGCGCAGTTGTCTGTCCAAATAATAACGTGTTTGGCTTTGACCACACTACTATTCAGAAACCGCAATATACAAGAGGCAACTTCGTTTCCTCCTCTGCCTGCTACTCCTTCATTCCATAGATTCATATACCCAGTATTTGTATTGTTGTAGTGGATACCTAGATTATAGCAACTGAGCTGACTTAAGTAAAACATATCACTGTGCGTTAGTGTAGGTAGGAAAAGGACTTGTTGTAAGTCTACGCTCAAGCAACACATACGACTGCCAGGCAACTGTGCATCTGTGGTGTCTTTTTTCATCAGCTTAAAAGCACTTTCAGCTTTGCGGTGGTGCAGCTCTAGCTTCTGTTTTGCAATAGTACTGCTCTGTAACTCAGCTCTAGCCTCACAAGTGAGTCTATCACACATTCGGCAAGTGCCGCTTCTGGGGAGGTGAAATTTCAAATTTGGAAAGTGTTCTCTAAAAACTCGGCTCTAAAACTTATACGAAATATTGGTTTCCGGATATTTTTCAGCAAAAGCTTTAAATAAACGATGAATATTAAGATCTGGGCTTAAATACTCTTTAGAAGTGTGCGACCTTGAATAATGACTTTCTTGGCGAGGAATAGACAATATGTGTTGCTTCACCATGTTCTTGTCTTCTGTAGTACACTTTTTCAACTTATGACATGTTCGTTTATCAGTAAAGGAAGTTTCTCCGCTTTTCTTTTTTCTTATTATTGTTTGAAGTTTCATTTTTGATACCGCAAAAATGTCCATAAACGTTGATTTACAAACTCGAACCATCCGACCAGTTCCATCTGGAACTGTGTAGGCCATAGTGCCCTGGCGATGACTTTCTGATGGGTCATTATAATTTCCATGGCGTCGTCTTTTTATTGGTAACACACTAATCAAATTCATCAGGTAGGTGCCTTGAATAGGTGCGGTTTCATCATAGAACTTTTTAAATAACTCTAGTCTTCTTTCATAAGAAATATTTTTACATGAGAAATAGCATTTACAGGACAACTAAAAAAATATTGTTTAGTAATGAAACTGAAAATTATTATTAAAGACTCTCTAACCTTTTTTTTTTGGTTCCGCTTTTTTGGAGACAATTTTGTTACTTCTCGTTGCATAATCCTTCCCTGATATCCTTAGCTTGCTTTGTACTTCCCTCTGTCGTCCACGGATTTTTTGTTTCTTATTATCCATTGGTTATCACTTTATATGAGGCACAAAGTCACTTGCAGAAACACGCGCAAACATTCGTTAAAATAGGGTTAGAAAAGCTGATCTGACAATTGGCACTTAGCTTGTTCTGAGAGAATTAACCTGGCACATACACATACTGCCATATATGACATGATTTTTAAACTATAAAGAAATTACATTGGGAGTTGGCATCTTTACAGGACATGTCCGTTGGTATATATAATGTTTCTAAAGCAAAAGCTCAAAAATGTAATTTTTGGCACTTGGCCTATTTGAACCGGGCACGCTTGAATTGTGCGATTTTTCACAAATATTGTATTATACTCGTAGTAACAATTGTTTAACCAGCACTCTGGCGTCTTCAGGCTAATAGGTTAATCTAATTACAGAGGAGAATATATTCCAGCCAGCTGAACTAATTTAAGGATAGGGGTGTTATATAATTACAAGAGAATAAGTTTAACAATAGGAAATTATTTAAAACTACTTGATCATTTAATAAATTAGTACATGTTTTATCCCTGTTTATTTCTATTGTTTCAATAATGTTAATCATATATCTTTATTTTCTGAATGTAAAATAGTGAAATCTTAATTACAAGAATTATTATCAGTATTTAGATGTGCAGCGTAGTCGTAGTCACATTTGTTATAATTAAAATATCTTTTGTGTTCTGATATTCTTGCTCCATAGATTTTTCCAGTTTGTCTGATATATACCTTAGAGCAATCATCACAAGAAGGCTTACGACTCCAGATTTTTTGGACTTCTTTACTTTGCCTTTGTTGTTCTTAATTGATTTACTTAGTCTATTCTTCGCTTTAAAAGCAAATTAAGTAAATAATATAAATAAGTGACTTAAGAAACATTATTTAAATGTTGCTATTTCTTATTTAATTTCAACGGATGCTATAAATCTCGCATTTATATATCTACTTTTGGGATTTCACAGGGCTGTAATCCGGGACTTCTCTTCCTTGAACATTTTATTAAAGATTTGATTACCTCTTTGGATTATCCTATGCTGGCATAGGCGGACAACTTCAAAATCTTTTACAATATTGCCACATATGAGGATAATCAGTCATTTCAAAGCAATTTCAATCCAATATATACTTGGCGTATTGTCAACAAACTATCGCTAAACATATCTTACTGTTGTTTTGTATTTTATACAAAGCGATTAAACTACTGGCACTAATTAAAATAATATTCATAGGATTTCATTGTTTCAGCAAATATGTATGTATCAAATTATTGATATTTGCTATAAGAACTATCAAAGAGTTTGATAATTCGTTTGCTGTTAAGGATTTAGAATGTAAACATAAGTGAAGTTGAGAAAGTCTAGCGGAAGCTTCTGAAGTTATTGAATTTTAAACTAGTTTCAAATTAGTTTTAAATTATGTCAGGAGAAACATTAAGTACATCAGTGTCTTGAAAAGGCATGATTTTGTAGATTTGAATGGGTGGCATAAAGAACACAATGTTTTGTTTGCTAAAGTTAACTCTAAACTTAAATTTCTTCGTTCCTCGTATAGCTTCAGTTTTACAACGGTTAGAATCAATATTTTCAAAGGGCACAGATCTTTCAATGTGCGCATAAGGGGTTCTACATTTTACATAATAAATGATACATGTATGTATGCATGATATTGTAACGAGCCATCGAAAAAATTCATAATTGGAGTAGACTGTGAAATTGGGTTGGTACTTTAGCCACTTCCACACAATGACATTTATTATTTGACATTGAAACTATAAGTTTGTGTCAAATTTTTCAAAACTCTTATTAAGAAAATAAAATTTATTTAAAAAATGGTATTCAACATAGAACAAAAAGCAAAAATTATCGAATGTTACTTCCGTACAGGTGTGAAAATAAATGGCGAGTGGCAGTATTCAATTACGGAATGCATGACTGATTTTAGTGAAGAACATCCTGAATTAGTGTTTGACTACAATTATTTTTACAATGTTTTGACAAATTGTGTAAAGTTATTCAGAGAGGCTGGTAGCGTCGGTCCAAAAACTGGAAGTGGACGGCCATCTAAACGTACAGCTGATAATATTGAAGCCCTTCAGCATATTATTGATGAAAATCCAAAAACATCCATTTCAGTAGTGACCCAACAAACAAATTTATCTTATGGTACCTGTCAATTCATTCTTAAGAAAGTCTTACATCGTCATCCATACAAGCTGCAATGTTTTCATGAACTTTATCCAGTGGATTATTTAAGACGAGTGGAATTTTGTCAATGGTTTCAAAATAATCTACACAATCAGGACATCCTTAACACAGCTTTTTTCACGGATGATGCCTGGTTTTATCTTTCTGGATATGTTAATTCACAGAATATGAGGTGTTAGTCATCCGAAAATCCTCATTTTTTTGTTGAAAAAACATTGCATCCCCAAAAAGTTGGTGTTTGGGTTGGAATATGTCAAAGAAGATTGGTGGGTCCCATTTTTTTTTAAGGTACATTTACTGCTGCACGATATCGTAATGAGATACTCGGCTCATTCATATATCAACTGGATGATGAGGAATTACAAAATGGGTATTTTCAAAAAGATGGTGCAACAGCACATACGACCAGAGAAACACTTCAATATCTCAGAGAATTTTTTGATAACAGAATAATAAGCAGGAACACTGATTCGTATGGCCATACATCAAAAATTCGATTTATTCAACGCCAATTCATAATCTGGAACAACTGAGAATTCGCATAACAGAAAAGTGTGAAGAGATCAATAACTCACCGCAAATGCTGGATAAAGTTTTTGCTGGATTGCGGAGAAGAGTTGGTTTGTGTTTAGATGTAAATGGACAACATTTTCAACAACTTCTGTAGCTATATGTAAACTTTGATTATGATTTCGATATTAGATAAATTATTTGTTTTCTTTTTTGTTGTAGTATCATTTAAATGCCATAACCTTTTTTTACAATGAAACCAAATGAAACTGTCAAGCATCAAGTAATGTGTAATTATGTGAAAGTGGCTAAAGTACCAACCCAATTTCACAGTCTACTCCAATTATGATTTTTTTCGATGGCTCGTTACTTCCTTATATTATCTTTATTGTTATATGTTCTGCTGGATTTGTATCTGTTGGGCTAAATAAATACTATTATTTTATATGACTATTATTAGGATATATGTGAAAAGTCTTTCTTTGGAAACTGTGGTTAAGTAAAAACTTAAAAAAGGTATATAACCCCTTATCACAATTATTAATCGTATTCTAAATACGTATTTCGGAAACTTTAACGGCGTCCACGTATACACTGCGAGTGTAAACGTGGACGCCGTTTAAAGTTTAAAGTTGCGTGATCAGTTGTGCTAGCTTTATTGTGCCCCATGTGCGACATTTTGATTAGTGGTTTTACCTACTGACTTTTTTTATGATATATGTACTTAAATTTTTACCAAAATAATGTTCCGAAGCATTGTAAATTTTCATTTATTTTCACTGTATTTTAACAGATTATTTGAGACATACTTGAGTAGGCAAAAACCTCACCAATTTTGTATAATACAAAAGTATTTTTTAATAATACAAAATATTATTAACTGTATTTTTATTACATTAACGTATTTTCATAATTGTTATACCATATAAGTTATAGCCGGCACTACAACGAATTCTAACTAAAGTGGTTATTTTGTAAAATAATCCAATAATTAATTTTTCAGGAACTGACCAATTGAATGGGTTGGTATTTCAAAAATATAGTTGTTGTCGTAATATATTTCAGAGGATAATACGCAATATAAAACTAGTTCAAACGTTGTATTCCAACAGAGGTAGATTAGCGCATTTTAAATTAAATCTACTGGTTTTTACGAGTTTAATGTAGTAGGTAATGAAATTAAAAGGTAGAAAACTAAATTAAGCAATTTACTGAAAAATATACGTAATATATTCGAACAAAACAAGGTTTTAAAATATCCTTTGTACGAAACCAGGCATGTATAAAAAATAACAGAAAATCCTTTACTTTTGTTGAAAATAGAAATAAAAAAAAATATGGAGCTGTAATTAAAAATTATTGCCATATTTCTATTGTAGGAAATTCGATTTAAATTTAGCATTAAAATGTATACTATTGGACCGCAGGGCCACGATAATGTAATGATATGCTTGAAAACTTCTGTTCATACTACTAAATTGGGTAAGATGAAATCTGGAGGCGTGTCTCAACCCACATTAATCCAATATTTCCAATCAATGTCCAAAAAGCTATACGAACACGACATCTTTAACTGACCTATGTCATGCAATGATGACGTCAAATATTTCCTTGATAAAGCTAAGTAATCAAAACTTCTTTTCTCCTGAACTATTGCAAATTCAATGTCCCAGTGAAACAACACTATGAAGAAACGACGTTAAGTTCCTTGTATTCGGAGTTAATTGAGGCTGAAATTCAAGCTAAAATTCGGAACACACATTTTTACATATGTATTGATGAAACCACCGATTCAAGAGGACGTTGTTTGCTCATTCATTTATTCGTGTTCTTAGCGCTGAGATTCTGCCAAAATCTTACTTCATTGCTTCTAAAAAGCAAACAAATGCACGCACAGTGGCCAGATTTGTTCAAGAGGAACTATCAATATTTTTTCTTCCTACGCCTGTTCCTGGATAATTTTTTGCTCATTTTGTCAGATGCAGCACCGTGCATGATAAAGGCAGGGCAAAATTTGAAAATATTTTATCCGAACTTGGTACATGCTCATGCTTTAAATAGAGTTACTGAAGAGATTAGGAAAAATTTTCCTCTTGTAAATAGTTTAATTTTCAGCATGAAAAAATCTTCCTTAAAGCGCCTATAAGGGTTCAGTTCTATAAAGAAAACCTACCAAACACTCCTCTTCCACCTCAACCTTTTATTACAAGATGGGGCACTTGGTTGGAAGCCGCTATTTGTTTATTGCGAGAATTTCTGTCAACTAAAAGATCTAATTTCAGAATTGTCTGACATCCCTCACTGATGTTAAGCAATTATTCTTCGAAAACAAAGAAATAGAAAAAGAACTTTCGTTTATAAAACCAATTATAGGTTTGTTTCTAAAACAATAACACAAATGGAAAAATCTAATTTGCCATTAACCCGAAGTGTAGAACTAGCAAAACACTCTGAGGAGCTTTTGAAAATATCGCATCTCGAAGGCACAATGCGGCACAAAATTTTTCAAAAATTCAAAAATGTGATGGAAAAAAATTGTGAGTAGCTAATATTTTAGAAGGAGACTTTACTGAATCCATTGACTTCCTGTAATATTAAGCAGTTTTAAAAACGCCCCTATTACATCGGTTGTTATAGAAAGGAGTTTTTCCATTTATAAATTTCTATATTCAGACAGTTCCCAATTACGCCCCTATTGCATCGGTTGATATGGAAAGGAGTTTTTCCATTTATACATTTTTATATTCAGACAGTTCTCAATGAAATTTTTTTTTAATTGAGAACTTCGAGAAACATTTAGTGGTTAACTGTTTCTAGAACTAACTGCTTTGTGTAATAAATGAATATTTAGGTTAAGTTATGCATGTAGAAAAATTAAAATGTCAGTTTATCTTTAAGTGAATAAATAAATTTATGTATTATAAGTATTTCTTTATTTGCATATTTTGAACATTTTTGTGCGTATTTTGACTAAATGATTTGCATATTTATGCGCATATTTTTGAGTTTTCCACTTGCATATTTGGGTTTCCCTAGTTATTGCTGTAAACCTCGCCGTTTCACTATCCATTCCGTTGGTTTCTTAAGAGTCTGAAAACGAACGGTTTCTATCCATGTAATCTTCCCTTTAATGGATAATATTAATAAACCTAATAGAGATGTACAAGATGTCACATTTATCGTGAGACAAGTGATTGAAAAGGCTATCAGCGAATAGTGTTTCGTGGGCTTAGAGAGCACTTAATAAATAGAAATGGCATATGGATGTTATCGGAGAGACAAAATATACAAGAAAAGCTAACAAAATGGAAAAAATGCCTATACATAACAACGAAGAAGTACGTAACAACAACGTTCTACATTCGAATCTACAATAGACATGAACAAGATTGTATACTAAGCCCATTGGTATTTAATACAACTTGAGATGAAGAAGTTAAGGAAGCAAAGAAATAGATCAAACAGTTCAACATTGGATACTAGAATATGAAACAAGAAACAATATCAGCACACATATATGCAGATGTTATTGTATTAGTTACGAATGATAAAAAAAAACACTTCTTAAGCAAAATATCAACGAAAGATTGAATAATATATATATATGAAGATAAATTAGAAAAACATAAGGCTTTGCATATTTGGGTTACCCTAGTAATTATAATGACGTTATTCAAAAAAATTAATTACGTCATCTTTTGTTTTTCACAGATTCGGAAAGAGAGCAAAAAATAATATCGAATAAGTTTTGAATTCTTTTAAATATGATACTCTCTTCGAAAATATTGAGTGTACAATGAAAAACCAAATGTATTGTACAAATAATATCTGATGAAATAATGAAATAATTGTACAAGTAATGAAGTATATATTCGTATGTAGACCTTAAAATTTTTATATTTGTTAACAGTAAATACAAATATATTTATTTTCAAAATAATCATTCCAATAAATATTTATGTGCGTGTTTCTTGAAAATTCTATGTCCGCTTGTTGTATGACTACGCAAGAAATGATCTTGACCCAAAACAAAAACTGCGTACTTTGTTTTCATTTTCCGTGTGTGTTTTCTTAACCAGTCAGCCAACTCGATTTTCCTAAGAATCGTATTATTATAGAAAACAAAACGCGTTCAGAAACACTACGCCAATCAATTTTTTTTACACATTTTTGTTTGTTTTCCTTTACTAGTTTGTGTACACGTGGATATTTAAAAGCCCAGAATTTTATCTGTTCCGCAAATCTAATTGACGAGTATAGTTGTTTTGTTGCCAAATCGTATAATTTAAAATTAAACAGCAAGTCGAGAAAAACAATGCAACATGCAGACGCTCTAGGACACGCGGATAATTTAGTTTTGTACTTGTCACAATGCTCTCTGCGACTCTGCCCATCTTTAATTAGAATAATGTTGGCAATGTATTGTAAAACAAGTGTCTATGGATGGTAGGCGCCATAGTTGTTGAACTGTGTAAAGGATGCCTTTATATATTCAGATCGATTGAACGTTAATACAGATATTGTACTTAAAATACCTTGTAAGTTATGTATTAGAAATGAATTAGTAACAAGTACAATCGATAAGCTTTTACTAATATAAATGTCTTCTGCAAAACTGCGTACTGTGAGTGAGCATATTTAAATGTAAAATAAGTGGCTTTTTATAAAAGCTATATTTATAAGAAATCTTAAAAATAATTTGCTCTCTGTTCTTTTTTGTTTTCGTCGAAATACTATTAATATGCAAACATTATGGTTTTAGTTTCATCAGTAAACAAGACTTTTAACTACTCATGGATCTCTTCCAATTCAGACGTGCCAGCTTTTCGATAGTCTAACGTTTGATAAAAGTAATTTCCATGTACGAAAACAGATAATTAAAAAAAGAGACAGTATGAGGAATTACCGCATTAGGTCTTGCGATAAGAAAATTTCTAAGAGATTAGAAAGCCTAATAACAAAAAATCAAGGTTAATTTTCGATCAAACTTGGTCACTAAGCAATGTGATTATAATGATGAACTGATAAAAAAGTCTGTCGGAGACAGAATGATTGATAAACTAATATGTTTCGTTTTTTTCTTCATTTCAATAAATATATTTCAAAGCAAAACATTACATTTTATTTCGTAATGATTTAGGGCTCATTGTGACATTTGGGCAAAATCAATAAATAATTCTCCAGACATAAGAAAGTTGTTTACGGAAGCGTGTAATAAAAGAATATTCCGAACATAGATTCCGATATAAACTCTAAAATGTATAAATATTATTTGAAAATACGTTAGTTCGTTCAATAATAAAATTAGAGATGGGTGAATATTATTTTTCTTTGAATTCGATTAGAAGCTTTGAGTAGTATATTATTAACATGTTCAATACTTTTTAAACAAGGGGAGTTTTTTATGTTATTTACTTAACTATGAAAAAAAAAATATATAGAAAATAAAAAAAACACGCTTATTACAACGTTCCAAATCTTAGTGTGGACTTTTAAAAACACTCGTTTCTGATTTTCCTATTTCTCTAGCAATAACTTAAACTTTTACTCGGCGGACAGTCAATACCAAATCTTGAACTTCGTTGGTGATTTCTTCAGTTCGTGCTTTCAGAGGTCTTTGACACATTGGGTTATCATGACTGGACTCTGCTCCATCTGACAGCAAAATTTTACTTCGAAATAGGATGGGCTATTTTCTCCATACACTGTCACCATTCGCTCATGAATATTCTTCGGGCTAATGCCTTCTTTTGATGAAAATTTCATAACGCTTTGTTCTAGTTTCAAATTACTCATTTTATCTTCTTTAAACGATGTAGAATTTGACGTAAGAAAATTGTTACGATAGCAAATTGTTTTCATAGCTAAGTATTTATAGCTAATTGTCACGATAGCAACAAATTATTTTCGTAGCTAAGTAGATAACATAAAAGCTCCTTTCGTGGAACATATCGAAGTAACACATACGGTATGCGCCAGAATATACAGTACTGGATTTCGCGCCATTCTTATGAGCTTGTCTGCTTATCGGCGTATGTGTTCGTAGAAGTGCAAAGAATATTGTGCTGTGTGAAAAAGTATTTATTACGGAGCGCTATTTTCGGTCGCACGGAAACGTCTATCAGTGTGGGCTGAGTTTGAAGTTGGTGTCAGAACAATATCACGAAAAATTTCATGATATCCCACAGGATTGATTTCAACTATTCATCATATTCCCATGATATTACACCACCTGAGGCTTACCTATGAGGGATGCTAAAGGAAAAAGTGTTCGGCGGTACAGACCTACCCAGAATTGTGAATGCATTACGTGAGAAGATCGTTTCGTTTTTCAGGAATCTGTGTTCTCGAATATGTTTGAAAATCTGCGTGATCGTTATGAACAGTGCCTACAGCACATTGGTGCACATTTTGAACATGTATATTACAGAAATAAAAATGTATAAATAATAAGTGATGTATGTATTGCTCCAGTACTGTATATTTTGGCGCGTACTGTACTTGCGAGGGAAATAATTTAAATAAACACACATTTTTCTACATAATCTCCTCTTAATTCGATACATTTGGTCCATGTGTTTAAGCTCCTTTATTCCCTCTCGGAGGTAATTTTCTTCTAACCCTGCACAATAATGGTGCACTGTAGAAGTTAGCTTCTCATTTGTGCAGAATTCTTTGCCCTCAACAAAATTTTTTAATTTTGGGAATCGATGAAAGTGGTGCTAGATCTGGCGAATACGGACAGGTGCGATGGGTACGTCAAACACTGACAAGTATGTAATTACTTTGTAATAAACGTCAAAAGTTAAATCAAAGCCTACTTGAGGATAAGTATATTAGAGATGGGGGTTTCATGTTCTATTCTTTGTGTTATAAAATTCTAGTTGTGAAACAAGTTATATTATATTTTGATATACCCTTGTATTAAGAATGTTTTTAATCCTATCTTTAAATTATATTTTTCACAAATATATCGAATTTAAAATATTAAAAATTTTAGCCATTTTGTGAAATATTCTTCGTATTTGCAATAGAAAGCATTTCTTGGTATCGCATTGGTCACACAATCGACCCTCGTAAATCTAGCTACCTGCGGCCATTCATGTATTATATTCTGGAACGTTCGTTTCCACTTTCTATTATACATTTCATTTTATGTTATTAATTAGATGCGACTTCTATTCCAGTTATTTCTTAATTCGTAACATAATTTATTATCGTGCTATCTTTTCTACATATTGAAATTATACCGACTCCGTATTAATACTTACATATTTTAATAACCATTTGAATCACTTTTGTGAACTTATGTAATCTAAATCATATCAAGTAATATATAATATTAAAGTATTTTTCAAGCAAGATTTTAAATATATTTATTTCATCGACATCGCAAATCTTTGGCTCGCATCTTTAATTAATTCTTAAGACATCGCTAGCTTTCAATATGATTGGTTTACCCTTAAAACTGGATCACAAAACGACCCTTTCCAACAACGAGTTTTCTACTACACAAAACGTTCTTCTTCGTTTCCAACTGCCATGAGGTAAACATCGTTTTCTTCGTCTTAAATTTGTCTAAATATTTGTCTAAGTACAGACCGTGAAGCACATGTCCGACCGTGGCATCACACACGCTCTGTATTGTTCGATACATAGATTTATTTTATTCACATTAACTTAGGGAATAACTAACATATTTTTCAGAGAGTATTTATTATGTGTTAATTTTTAAATACTTATTCGTCGTACCTGTTATAGCTTTTATCTAATTATATTCATATATTTTAAATCGTAATATCTTTCTTGTAAACATTAAATAAACTATAAGGACAACGAGTTGTGTTTTCTTTTATTTGGTAGGTTGCAGTAATAGACATTAATTTCACTCTACTACAACCGTCCTGGACCTTTGATCCTTATCACATTATTTATGATTCTAAATCTCTTTCCTTATTCCGTCCGGCCAGCGTTGTTTTAACCCTAAACGGCGCAATTTTTTATATTAAGTAATAAAAAATCATAGTAACGGTAAATATTGTTTTAAATAATAACGAGTTTTAGTGCTACACAACTGTTCGTCCACATACAGATATTGTTCATAGGAAACTGTTTCCAAAATTGCGTTTATAAAAAGTCTACTACTGGTCTTATTTTATGCAGTCTGTCTGCATTAGGATCATCTTTTGCAATGTCGCATTATCATTAAAATGTAAATATTTTTTAATTCATTGAAATTTCTTCTGGCTCATACAGTCCTTTATTTGTTGAAGACCAACCTTTTGAGACCAGTATGACATTATATTTGGTAAATGTACTACCGACGTATAGATTATTATACCTATGTACTTTTTCAAATCTTCTATGCTAATAATGATAGGTTTTGATAGATCAGTTTGTATACCATGAAGATTAGATCGTTCTTTAATCATTTCGAAAAGTTTATTATTGAAGAACTATGAAAAAGTTTATATGGAGTATCAAGTATGTACATGCATTTGGCAGCGTCGTCTTACCTTTAAATGATAGCACACCCTCATTTAAAAGTATATTTTTGTTTTTCCATATAATGTCTTTGTAATTTATAATTTCATATTCATTATTTTGCGGTTCGTCCACAAGTTCTGGCGGTTCACCAAATACAGCGTCGTCATCTTCAGGATTTATTTCAAGACCATCGTCTTCAAATACAATTGGCATCGTATTGAAGTCAAAATTATCGTTTTCATCGGCTGATTGCTCAATATCGTTGTCACCCATAGACCAATTCTGAGCAATTTCTTCTAATTCCTTACCCGACAGCGGGATTTTGGAATTTATTGCAGACATCTAAAATGTACGTCGAAAGTGCGCGGTGCATCATAAATACAATCTTCTCAGATTTTCCAATATTCCCAGTTATCATTTGTAAACAATACAACTATAATAATCCCAGATACTGAAAATATTTTTAATTACCTCTACTTTCCCCAAAAACATAAAAAAAAAACACTTATAATACGATGCGGTCATACGCTATAGTTATCGTGTGATAACGGTCACATTTAAACTGAATAATAAAACACATCTAGAGTAGATGGCAGTTTCAGTCAATAGTATAAATTAGACGGTGTGTAACAGAATAGATATGTTGCTCTTATAATTCAAGTAAACTGTTATGTATATTTCAGCAGCCAATTATTCACTACGTATCAGAAATGATATGTTGCACCGTTTAGGGTTAGCACTCCAAAGTAAAGTTTTCGCGATTTCTACTAGAGATTGAAAAGTCGCAATTAATCTTAATCAACAGTGATTATCAAATTGAAACTTTTTTCTGGTTCGTAGTTATAAATAATGAAATCATCTTTTCGTGCTGAATCCAAATTTGCTTTCGGTTTCTTTCCAGCACGTATAGTTTCAGAGAAAAACATGAAATTGTTTTACATGCATTTAATATTAGAAAATGTACATAAAACCCATTAAATTGACAGTCTCTTTTGTGTAATGATGTGGTAGGGTCTTCTCTAATCAATAACCAACAGTAATAACTTAAAATATTCGAATTCCATCTTCCCCGGCACGATTCATTTGAAAGGTCTTGATGGTAACATTTCCCATGCTTATCAGTATCACTTACAGCGCCCAAATCGTATGGGCAAAAATGTAAAATAATGCGTTCTTAGGGACATATTATATCCCATTTTATGGTAAGCTGTCAACATTCCGTGGATTAGGTTTCGAAATGTTTCTCTTTGTTGTTAGCCAGAAAGGAACTTCTTCTTTTCCTTGTAGAATCGCATCGAAGCCGTTGTCATGTAATAATTGCCTAATTTTTGGGACCTACAAATATGCCCTCCTTTATTTTAGCTTTGGTGTTTTTTAAAATTTCTTTCTTTCATGTACTGAAAACTGCTTCCTCCACGGTACATACCTTTAACAAAATTCTTTGTCAGTCCTATGAGGGCGCGTTAATTAATTTGGGCGATTGTACAGAAACAAAGGAATAACCTAAATAAACGATCTTTATTTTTCTACATAATTTCCTCTTAATTCGATATATTTGGTCCATCTGTATGCAAGTATGAAAGTAATTTTCTAGCCTCCTGTAAAATAATTATCCACTATTGCAGTTAGGTCTTCACTTCTGCAGAATTTTTATTTGATAGATGAAAGATGGCGCTAGATCTAGCGAAAGTGGGGAGTGCGGTACTAATTCGAACCTTAATTCTTCAATGCTTTTTGCAGCTGTTTGCAACCGTACTGGAATGCACAGGTGGATTATCATGGTGAAAGAGCACTTTCTTCTTAGTAATTCCTGGACACTTTTGAGCGATGTTGTTTTCAAACGATCTAGAAGATTTGCGTAATATTCGCTGTTAACGGTCTTGCCATTTTGAAGATAGTTTGACAATATTCCTTTTGCATCCCAAAATACCGACGCCATCACCTTTCCCGCTGATAAAACTATCTTGCCTTTCTTTGGAGTTGGTTCTCCACCTTTGGTCCACATCTTCGATTGTTGTGTAGATTGGGGTGTATAGTAATGAACCCATGTGTGTAGTAACAAGTAAAATATCGGTGCAAAAAATCTGTTGCGTTGCGTTTAAAAATTTATAAATTATTCATCGATATTTGACATTGAACACGCCTTTGTTCCGCCGTCAGTAAGCGCGACACCTATCTTGCCGAAAGCTTTCTCATATAAAGTTCTTCAAGTTCTGCAGAATATAAAACACTCGTTCCTTTGAAATTCCCACTGCCTCTGCTATTTCTAATGCTACTTCAATGTATTTATAGATCTCTTGCTTGGAAAACGAAATCTTAGACGACATATGTATGTATGTATGTATACAGTTACAATTTTGATTAGTTAAAATGTTGTTTATAAATTTATTGAAGTTTCAGATTGACCCTTGATTACTTTATGTTAATGCAGGTCATATGTTAATCCTTTCTTTATTTATACCAAGAAATTAATCACTTTTATGCAATGCAAAATTTTAAAATTTTGTCTGGTATGTAGATTCATTTTATCAGTTCCAAATTATTTGTTATTTAAATACTATCGTTTCTGGGTGCCAACAAATTTTGCCCGCCATGCAAGCAACGGTTTTCATTTATATTTTACGTAATATTCGAAATTAAACAGTTACTTATTCATGCACATTTGAACTATGAGTTGTGTAAATGTAATCTTTTCTACCGTTTCCTTTTAAGATAAGAATGCATTGGGGCAGATAGAGAGAGAGGGAGAGAGGATGTAGAAGGTAGTACAACTAACAGAAATTATTTTGTTTTTCATTTTTAATTTTTATTTTAAGTAAGAATTAAATTTGTGTGAAATAGAATAACATTCACCCATTTTTAATAGTCTGAATGCTGAATCCTATTTTGTCAAATAATTTAAAAAAATCTAAGAAGCTAAAAGTTTATCAAAACTTTAAGTTTGTTTTACCTGTTCGATATAATTTCAAGTAAAATAATAATATAATAATAATATATACATAACATATATATATATATATATATATATATATATATAAAATTTTTATCAGTTCTGTAGGCCATAACAATGCACCTTTTTGTGTGAATAGAGTTTTTATAAAGCCAATATCTAGCCAACTATAATTCAAATAAAAAGTACTGTTTCAAGTAAAGTCATGCTAGCGATTAAGATAGAGCAAAAAAGTATTAGGAAAAGTTTTTACAAATCACTCAAGAACCCCTAATACCAAATTTCGCGGAAAAATTTTCATTTTTAAATTCTTCTACATTTTTATGCTATCAGTAGTTAATAGTTTGTTATTGCAATAATAAGAGTGCCATGAAACAAAAAAATAATTTGTCAGTTCAAACATCAATTCACAACAGTTTACTTCAGTTGCTATTTTCTTGCTTCATGGCACTCTTACTATTGCAATAACAAACTATTATCTACTGATAGCATAAAAATGTAGAAGAATTTAAAAATGAAAATTTTTCCGCGAAATTTGGTATTAAGGGTTCTTCAGTGATTTGTAAAAACTTTTCCTAATACTTTTTTGCTCTATCTTGCAAAACAAACTATTATCTACTGATAGCATAAAAATGTAGAAGAATTTAAAAATGAAAATTTTTCCGCGAAATTTGGTATTAGGGGTTCTTGAGTGATTTGTACAAACTTTTCCTAATACTTTTTTGCTCTATCTTAATCGCTAGCATGACTTTACTTGAAACAGTACTTTTTATTTTAATTATAGTTGGCTAGATATTGACTTTATAAAAACTCTATTCACACAAAAAGGTGCATTGTTATGGCCTACACAACTGATAAAAAATTTATATCAATTGCTTTTAAAATAAATAAGTTATTTAGGTGTCCCCATGAAAAGCGAAACACACTGTAACACAACTTATATATATATATACCTATAATGGCCGAAAAATGGAATTTAATCGAGAAAATTTTCGCGCAGTAATTTCTTGCAACTTTTGTTGAGTATTAACTCAACAACAATGTCTTGGTTTCTGTTTTTGAAGACGATACACAACTGTTTGATTTTATGGCTATATGCAACGCTAAGAAGACATTCCTCGTAAAAGCGTTTATCAAGAAAAAATATTAAAAACGGTTTTAAAGCTATTGTAACAGATACATACCAATATACATTTGGGTACTTTTTGCTTTTGGTAGGGGTTTTATCAACAGTACAAGATATGAGAATATCTTGCAACTTAAGTACTCATACAAAAGCCCGACCATTTTATCACATTTTTGTGTAACGACAAGATCATGACATTTGTTTATTGCTCCTGGGGATAAAATACTCTTTCAGTAAACTTTCCGCTTACTTTATTTATCAGTGCAGAGCATTAATTCCATGCCGTTCAGGAGCTTCACTAATGTTCATTCTTTATTAATTAAATTGAAATCTGCTTATCACGAATGTATGCACTTATCACCGTTTTGTTACCTGCATAAAAATCACATTTGATAATTTAAATTTTATTTTAAAAATGAGTCTTATCAGACATTTTAAAAATTATTACTTGGCTTAAAAAGAAGGAATTAACTCATCAATCAATATAAATACCATAATTACCACAATTATTGATTTTATGTTATTATCTCTTAATGGCTTAGTAACCCGATTTTGGAGACATTGATTTGTTATGAAAGACATAAAATGCATAATTGCGCCAATAAAATAAAATAATAAATATCAAATGTAAGAGAAATAACTAAGAACAGGGTTAGGCAACTGGTATGACACATTTTGAATAGGTTGCTATGAAAAACCAAATAATGTGATGACAGTTAGTTTCACATTAAACTGCATGCCTATAGATGCAATTTTGATTAGAACGGCGAAATGTCCACTAAACCAACGTATTTATGCTGTGAATGAGTTTGTTAGAAATTTTTCCGTTATCCATGTTGAAAGAAGTTTTCAACGGGAATTTAATGTTGAAAGATGTGGGAGAATTCTATCGTGGAAGACAATTTTAAGGTGGGTGAATAATTTTAATGAAAGAGGCAGTGTTGCATCAAAATTTAAAGGTGATGTTACGACTGTTCGGACACCAAAAACATTGAAAGAGTTCGTGTCGCCGTTAACATAAGTCCATGCAGTCTGCAAAAAAAAAAAAACATTAATTGGCCCTGCAAATGTCTGAAAAATGATTTACGTTTCACCCCTATAAAATTTAGATTGTGCAGTCTCTAAAGGAAAATGAGCACTTCGCATGACATTTTGCAGAGAATTTTTAGAAATCTTGATTGAAGCTCAAGATGTGTTGCGTTGTTTGTTAATAACGGATGAAGCCCACTTTCATTTACACGGTTTCATAAACAAACAGAATTCTCGGTGCTGGTCATCTAAAAATCCTCAACGGTTACATCAAAAACCTCTACATGACCAGAAAGTGACAGGATAGCGTGGAACATTAATTTTTGGAAGCGTTCTTCGAACGCTTTTACGAGGAAAATAATCAAGCAGTCACCGTTAACTCCCATCGTTATATACACATGCTAGAGAATTTTTTTGGAGGGGAACTACGAAGATTGTGGCAACACAACGTATGGTTCCAGCAGATTGGTGAGACAGACCATACAGCGAGGCAGACTCATCTTACTTTAAGGAAATGTTTGCTAATAAAGTTATTCAAAATATTGTAACATAAATTAATCGCCAAGATCTCCAGATTTATCTGCTCCCGATTTTCCTTCTAGAGTTTTCGCTAGATATACTAAGACGTGCTGGGCGGTGACATCATCGCCTGACATATCCTCAGATGATTCACATCACAATAGCTAGATAGATAACATAAAGAACTCCCCACGTATATAGCTTACAAAAAGGGGCTTCTCAACTATTGCATATCAATTAATTAAATTTCAAGATTTGTGTATATTATTATCAACTGTTATAAAACATTGTTTTCTATTGAGATATTCTGGCCGATGTCGCTAGCACTATAATCCTCTTTCGGGTTTCACCTTTTCATCGTTATCAACGTTTCGCTCTTGATACCGCAATGTTCTTCAATAATTCTATTATTATTATTTATTATATATATATATATATATATATATATATATATATATATATTTAGTGTTTATAAGAATTTTATTTTTCTTATTTATTTTATTGGCCGTGTCTTAATATTAAAAATAATAGACTTTTTATTGGTTTAGCGACCTTTTATTGAATTTTGCTGTTTTATTCTACGACGTTTCGACTTTTTATTATTATTCAGTCTTTTTCAAGTAACTAGAAACAAGAATTAATACAATGAAAACATGAGAACTGTGTTTGCTTATGTGAGATTGAATTGACAATTAAATTAACAATTAAAATTAAACTTAGATTAAAGACTGAATTACCAATTAGATTAACAATTAAAGTTAAAATTTAAAATTAGATTAATAATGAGTAAGCACAATTAAAGTGATTACATCTATATAAATGAATTGAAGATTTGAATTAAGCTACAATACAGTAAGGTAACTAGAACCAAGAATTACTACAATGAAAACGTGAGAGCTGTGTTTGCTTTTGTGAGACTGAATTAACAATTAAATTAACCATTAGAATTAAAACTGTATTAAAGACTGAATTACCAATTACATTAACAATTAAAGTTAAAATTAAACTAATAATAATAAACTTAAATTAATAATGAGTAAGGAAAAATTAAAGTAAATGATAAAAACACACAATGTTGTATTAGATTTACACTTTATTTAATAATATTTAATAATGACTATATAACAGCTGTTTCACCGTACAACGGTTTCTTCAGATATAACAAGCGGTACTATAAAACATTTTAGTTAAACGTAAATATTTTTTATTTTATTACTTAATGGTATTCTCAGAAATTGGAAACCGAAATATTTTTACCCGCCTCTTTTAGTAGGGATACATATAGATAACATAAATTATATTATAAGTGACACATATCTAACAAAATATTTCAATCAAAAATAGGAAATAAATTCAACAGAGGGGAGGAATTAAGCTCTGTTTTGTCATTTAATAATTTATTTGAAAATTTTTGTTTATTAATTTGCATTGCTTCTAATAAATCGAGTTTCTTACTTTTCTTTTCTTCGTGTAGGATCTTGAAATTATTATTAAAACTATGGCTTTCTTCAATTAAATGGTTGGAGTATGCTGAATCTGTTTTCCCATTTCTAAACGAATAATAATGTTCGTATATGCGCTTTTTGAACGTTCTACCTGTTTGCCCGATATATGTTTTAGTACATGTGCCACAAGTTAGTTTATACACACCTGACTTATTATGATGTGCTGTTTTACTTTTATTGTTTTTGATGTAGTTACTAATATGGTTGTTGGTTTTATATGCAATGTTTATATTTTGTTTTCTTAAAAATTTTTCCAATGGTTTATTTTGTCTGCCTAGGTAAGTAATAATTTTAAATTTCTTGTCATGATCTTTAGTAATCGGATATATATCTTGTATTGCTTTAGTTTCTCGTTTTTTGGATATTATTTTATCTATTATATTCGGGTCATAACCATTATTGATTGCAATCTGTTTTATAATGTTGTATTCTGAATTAAAGTCTTCTATTGACATGGGTATATTTAATAGTCTATGAATCATACTATAGAATGCTGCTAATTTATGTTGAATTGGGTGCATTGATTTATTATGTATTGTTGTGTCTGTGTGCGATTCTTTATGGTATATCGAGAATTTTAGTAGGTTATTGTTTCTCTTAATCGTTAAATCTAAAAAGTTAATGCTATTATTCTGTTCTTTCTCTATTGTGAACTTAATGTTTTTATGTATTGAGTTGATAAATTCTTCAAGTTTATTAAGTTGTCTATCTGTGCCTGTATAACAAATTAAGATATCATCTACGTTCAAAAATTAAAGTGGTTAAATCTGTATAAATGAATTGAAAATTTGAAATCAACTACAATTACAGTAAGAAACAATGAATGAACAATGAATGATAATAAAACTCACCGTTTTTTTTTTGGTTTTAAAAAACACGCATTCTGTGTAACATGTGTTTGTCGGGGACATCCGAGGCCTTATTTTATTACGAACCGATCGCACTGGTTGGAATATTGTAAGTGTTTGTGGCTTTGTTAAGAGAGATTAATTTCTGTTCTATTTTGGAATTTAGCAAATTGGTCAGGACCGTGTTTAGGGGTATGTAGTAAAAGTATTTACAAATGGGAACTGATAAAAAGTTTTTTTTTGGTTTGTGTTTGTGTGTGTGGGGGGGGGGGGGTCGATTTTATTTATTCTTTAATGAGTGGGTAATAGAGTTTAGAAAGTCCATCAATTTCGTTTCTGTCGTTGATTGTTCTGCTGTTTTTGAAAATGTGTATCATTTCTAAGACCTCCCTAGCTTTTGTATTCTTTTTCTGTGTTATTACTTTGGTGTTATCAAAATCAAAATTATGTTTTAGTGTCAATTGGTGTTTTTTTAAAGCAGTTTGATTTTTTGCGTATTTGTGACCTTTCAATCTTTCTTGTAGTAACTGTTTTGTTTGGCCTATATATACTTTGTCACAGTCTTTGCAGGGTATGTTGTATATTGTGTGTGATTTTTAGTGTTTTAGTGTAGGTGTTGAGAGTAGGTAGCACACCAAAGCGGTAAAAACCTAAAATTCCTACACACCAAACTAAAAGACTCAATATCTCTGATATAGATTGATACATCTACTTAATACAATTTTATAGGTTATCATACACGCAAATGTCAGTTTATGTCGAAATATATTACTTTAATATGCCATATTAATTAATATAAACTAGTCTAGTAATGATTTTAGAAGGTAACAGTAATTAATTTGCAAATTTCAAATTAAGTATTTTGATATTTTAGAGAATTCTTGCTGAACAATAGCACCTCTTCGTGCGATAACTGGAAAAAATTACATAATCCAATTAATATGCTGTTCATTCTTGTGTAATAAAGCTCATCTAATCTGTAGTAATATTTTAAAAGACAATGCAGAATTAAGAGGAAATAACTTTACAAGCAAAGGTTTTATTCATCTTATAGTGACAATAGTATCTAGTTATCGTACTAGTTTAATATATTAACATTCAATAAATTATTGTAAGAAATGGCTTATAATAAATTTGAAACAAATAAATTGTTTGTAGAGTCCTTAGATTACAACCTTATAATAAATATCATAAATTGTAGTTGTATAAATTACCAACAATAATGACCATAATTATAAAAGATGTTGAAAATGTCCACCACCTTCTTCCAAGCATTTTACGCACCTCCTCCGAATGCTACTAAATACATTTTGCAGTATGGGACTATTTCTAATTTCACTAATTTTATGTATAATTCTGTCTTGGAGATCTATATAATCTTGCACTGGTACTTGATAAATTGAATTTTTTAAAAAAGGCCATAAATAGTAATCACACGGTGTAAGATCACAAGATCTTGGAGGAAATTCATGATAGCTGTTCAAACTAATTAAACGATTTCCAAACACTTCTTGTAACATATTCATTGTTTCCCCCGCTGTGTGAGCTCTAGCACCATATTGTTGAAAGTATCCCAAAGCTAGTTCATCATCGCGAAGTTGATTAAAGAAAGGCAATAGTATTTCCTGTCGATATCTTTCTGCAGTCAAGGTACCATTAAAAAAAATTGGACCAATAATCCTTCTTCTATGTATAGCGCACCAAACACCAACTTTCTGAGGATGTAAAGGAGCTTCAACATAAAAATTATTGGGCTTTGTATCACTCCACATTCTCATGTTTTGTGAGTTAACATATCCACTAACATGAAACCATGCTTCGCCTGAAAAGAAAGTTTTGTCTAGGATATCATCATTAAAATCATTTGTAAACCATTCGCAAAATACTACTCGTCGCGGATAATCAATATCGAGGATTTCTTGCAAACAAGTTATACGATATGGGAATAACTGTAAATCTTCTTTTAAAACTTTATGGCAAGAACCAACTGACAACCCGGTTTGTTGAGCAAGAGTTCTTACTGAAGTTTTAGGGGCATCAGTCATTATTTCTCTAACATTCCCAATCACTTCTTCTGCCCGGACTTTTGGTCGCCCACCACCCTCTTGGCGTCCCACACTACCAGTTTGTCGAAACACTGGAACAAGTCTGATTAGTGTACACTGAAAAGTATTATAATCAAAAGCAAGGTTATTATATAGGTGACAACAATTGGTACTAATATAGATCGATCCCAATATGGTGAATAAGCATGTGGTTAATATTATCGATCTATTAAATTATTTTATAAATGTTAAATTAAATCAAGTTTTAATATTATAAATAGTGCATAATGAAATTAAACAAGTTTTGAAAAGGATTACAGCGTTTGAAGAACAGTAAATCAAATGTAAGTAATAATAGATTGAATAAACAACAAGTTCTTTATGTGATCATGAATGTTCTAAATAGCGTATATAAATTTGTAAAATAACCTGAATATTCGGGATATTATTTCTTGTAATCTCTGACAATAGGTTGTGGATGGGTTCTCAAAGCAGGAAACAGGAAAATAAATCAGGAAAAGTCCCTCTGGATGGTACGAATTTCGATATTTCAAAGTCCGAAGGCAGCTTAATCTGATGTCGGCACTCGTGGCATCCAATGAACCGCTCGGGTCTCGGTAAAATTTTCGCTGTTCGACTTGGCGTGGGTTTTATGCACCAATATTTTAAAAATTTATAATTCAGGAACGGTATGGTCTAGTATTTTGAAACTTGGTCTACAGGTAGTTATCAGGTAGGTAAATAGTTTTATTAGCTTTAAATACTCGAATATTTGTTATTTCCGCCAAAATATTTTAATTAAACCGGAGTGAATTTAACGTGAACTCTCGTTGCAAATACGGTTAGAATAGACGCCGTTTTGTCAATTGTTTTTAAGTAAATAACTTGCTGCAAATCACCTAATTTTTACTTACATTATCTTTTTGTATAATTATAAACTAAATATTATTACATTGTGAAACGGTTAATAAAATTACATTAAGATTTATCAAATATCTTTGGTTAGGAATCATATGTTGATTTGTTTACAAAACTCTGTCAAACCTATGTTCCTACACCGTTGATTGTGTCGTTGGAAATGGAGGCGGAGCTTAATTGATTTGAATATTTGAATATAAATACGTTATATATGTTATTTTTAAATCGCGTTAATTATAAATTTGAAATAGAAAATGATTTGAAACATAAATTATATAAATAAAAAAATATAAGTTAAATATTTTAAAGCAAAATCTGTCGGCATAATAATGTATTTATATTTTGAAGAATTAATTCTTCCCCTCTTCGGCATGACAAATATATTGTACATAAGAATATAATTAATTAATGGCCTTTTTGTTTCTCTTTCAGAGGAGGAGCCTTCTCGTGTAGTGTATCAATATATATACATATATGTCAGCTTTATCTCGGGTTTCTTCTCCGTGTGTATGTTCCCGCGCCCTCTAAAGGGTGGATGTCTGAACTTTAGAGGGCGCGGGAGCATACACAGGGCAAGAAACTCGAAATAAAGCAACGATTTTTTTTTTGTTTTCTTTAGTACACTCCTTATATTATCTACCATACATATATATATTTAATAATACATATTTAAAAATTAGGCTTTTGAAATGTAAGCAAAAAATTTCCAAGCAAAATTATTTCATCTATTTGATAGTATACTAATTAGATTATGGTCTATATTTATAATATACGAGGTGGTGCTATAAAATAACGAGGCTGATGCTGTAAAACTGTTTGTTTGAAGTGTATACATATAGCAAGCGCCAATTAAGTTGGCGCGAGGAGGGGGTGCGCAGAAGCCGTTTTTAAAAACGTCCACCCCCACTACTCAAGTAATTGTCAGAATACATTTGTCATTGACGTTTGATGAAACATAATGTCTTTGCTAGGGGATCATAAAGTGATACACGCTCAGAGGTTAGAATTATCTGACATTTGATGTAAAACCAAATACAAATCTCTTCACTACTTCTAATCCTGCACGAACTTGCCCCTCCTCGCGCCAACTTAATTGGCGTTTGCTATAAATATGGATGCATTTGATCTTCACGCAGCACATTAAACTGTCTGGCAAGTTTTTGTGTACTTAGTGTTGGGTTGTTTTCTATGGCTTCTATAATAACTTCTTCTGCATTAAAAACTCTATTGCTTCTGCCACGTCCTTTGCGTCGTTGTGGTTCAATTCGTCTAGTATCTCGTAATCGTTGAACTAATTGTACAAAGGTATCTCTTGCGGACAATTGTTTATTAGGAAATTGTTCCGCATATCGTCGCCGAGCTCTTGCAGCATTCTGTTCGCACGCACTACACATTAATACCATATCTACTAATTGATTATTATTATACCACATACTGTTGTAAGGAGACAACACCAAAATAAATTAATAAAGTGATACAATATATTCCAGACACAACTTTAGTGGTCGGTACAAATACGAACATTAAAGTTTCACCGGTAAATATCTTAATATGATGTAAGCACAATAGCGCCTTATGTTGACAGTTCACAGGTCAGCATTTATCCTTTAAATAATAGTCGATAGCATAAAACTTACATAGGAGGTACACACAAACTTATACTATGTATACAGACCGTCTTAAAAACATTTTTCTATGTTTTCTTCTTTTTTTTCGCGCTTATTTGAAAACTTTTTCTACGCGATTTTTTGATAAAACATTATAAAATTTCGGAACTTTATACCCTCCAAATTAGGCATACGAGTGATCAAACAGCCTGTATTTAATTATTATCTCTTTCAATATACACCCGTCCTCTATCCCTACATCACTCCAAAACTGTTTATATGCCGGACGACACTTTTAACATAAGTTTCTATTCATACATAGCGAATGTTGTAGTTTCTTAGCAAACATACTCGGCTAATAATAGTCTTTACGTCAAATATATCGATATGTAGAAACTTGTGCCGCATTAATTAAAATGTGAATAAAATTAAATACTTTCAACGTTAAACTTCTTTTAAAAGTAAAATTATTACGTTTATAATAAATACAAAACGCCATAAAACAAAAAGCTTTAACTAGCGTGTTCATGGCGTGTCCAATGGGATAGATCCCTGGTTTTTAATTATTTGTATGGAATTATTTACATATATTTTGTATTGTTTAAATTTGTATGTGGTACTGACAAATACCAATAGAACAATATAATTAGTCGGTAAAGAGAATGACTGATGAATTAGAGGTGGAAGCCCGTATTGCCGCCTCTATATTTAACTGCGACAGGACCGGACTCGAATAAAGAAAAATAATTTTCTCGTTGCTATGTAAATATTGAACCGCGATTTTTTGTACGAAGGCATTACTCACATATACCTTTCACCCTTTTTTTTTGGGCGCTGTACACAACTAGCATTGTGTATAACATACAAACTCTAAATTCAAGTCTGTTGTCAGTTTTCCTCTATCGGGCTAGGTTTTCATACAAGTTCAAATCAAATATAATAACGTTCTTATGTTTGGCTTGATGAAACAATTTGTATCTGTTCTGAATAAATTGTTTCAAATTTCTTATTACAAAGTTCCCACAGAAAACTGAAGCTAAGATAGCAGCAGGTATTTTCGAGGGGCCTCAGATTTGTGTTATGCAAGATGAGACCTTTCCTCTGTTAGAGATGTGAGCATGTTTGGCATACAAACAAGTGACAGAAAACTTTCTTGGCAACAAGACGCCTGAGAATTGTAACGAAATTGTGGAGGAAACGTTACAACATTTTAGAAATCTAGGATGCAGAAAGAGTGTTAAAACGCATTTTTTCAACAGCCACATTGATTACTTTCCTGAAAATCTTGGTATAACGAGTGAAGATCAAGATGAGAGGTTTCACATAAAACAATAGAAACCCGCTACCAAAGCCATTTGGATGTGCCAATGATGGCTGACTTGGATATATGAAAGCTCCGAAAAAAATGAAGTTTTCACCGACAATGAAAAAATGTAGAAATTCATAATTATTGGCACATAGTTATCTTTTTTCAATATATTCATTAATATTTCAATTAATTAAGCGTACAGAAATAGTTTTGTATTAGCTTTATGTGTTTAACATATGAGGCCACTAGATCCCAAACTGTGTATATGCAGGAAATTAAAAAATTGAGTTTTATTATACCGTTAAATTCGCTTAAAATTTAATAGTACATATATGCAAAACTGTGTACCTATTTGTTTCGACATTTGTTGTGAAATTCAATCAATGATAACGCATGGTTAGTCAAGGAAGCACATAAACACATCAAATCTTTGGAAATTATCTTCCCGATAGTTGGACATTCTTTTTTACCATCGGATCGAGTCTTTGGACTCATAGAAAAGCAGAAAAGGAAAATCAATATAATTATCTGCAAAGAAGAATACGAAGCCATTATCAAAAATCATTCGACAATTAAGAAAGTGGGAGAAGACTGGAACATTTTCGATTGAAAAGAAGACACCAAGAAATTTACAAAACGTCCAGGCCAACGGCATTTTAATTTCAATCCTTCAAAAAGATTAATTTTCACTAAAGTAATGATTCGGTTAAGGTAAGCTGTGAGGTACAGTTCTATTAAAAAAAAGGTTTGCGATCCAAAATACAAAATCAATTAAATATTTTTAGGTCTGGCTTATTTTTTTTTACGAATGAAACTTTACTATAGACGATAGCGTTCAAGCTACATATAGAGAGTGTTGGGTCCCCAGTGTTCGTGATTCAAACATGTTTGTATATTATGCTTATTTTTTTATTATATACAATACCGTGTTGTAAAATAAACAACATTAAGCAGGGTGTTCTGTGTTCGCTAAATTGGGATAACGCGTAGACAAGCTATTATTATAAGCGATATTGTTATCTTATAAATGTTTACTTTTATTATAGTTGTCGTTTTCAGGCCTGTCTATAGTTTAATAAAACGTTCCTTTCATAAATCGATGTATCAAAGACATGTAAAGTATATTTTACGCTTACCTTTCGTAAATTTAAAACTCAGGTGCAGTAGGTTACTACTATAGTGGACCAATCTGGAGCGAAAGCAGAGGCGTGACTAACGAATTGGTTCACGATTACTTAGTATGTTGTTCATGGTCATCGTGTGTACACGTATAATAGCAGCAGGAAAGTGTATTCTGTGTATTTAATAATGTTGCACAGCTATGTTCGATAGAAGACGCAAGAAATGAGTGTATTTTAAGTAAGTTTGAAAGTCACGCCTCTGCTTTCGCTCCGAATTGGTCCACTCTGGTTACTACCATTCATCCCGATAATGGCTAACTGTTTATATTTCGGGTAGAAGTATCTATTCAAGAATTTTATAGTGCTGAATGCTTGAAATTATGAAACGTTTTATTAAATGTATAGATTTACTGCCACCCCATATTTTTGCAAAAATATTATTACTACAATTTAGAATGATAGATACAGTTTAAGGGTTAATTATAAAAGTTACACCATTCTCGAATGTAGTAATTATTATCCAAACTTGCAATGTCTAAACAGTGTAGTTAAATTGATAATTCTTTAATTTTGTTTGTGTGTTGAATGAATATTGACACATTTTCAAAGAATTTATTTTCCAAACTTATTAGGAGTTACGGGACAAAGTCGAAACTGTTTGGGGTTGATATTTCGGATGGATATTGTAGAAAGATCATTCATTCAATGCGTTCAAGATTTCAAGAAGTCATCAGAAATTACGTAGATTTGACTAACAACTGAATTTTTTTCGCTTCTTACCTGAAATAGTAACAGTGAGCCACCAAAAATTATTATTATTTTTATTAATTTTTGATAAGATAATTGTGCAGTAACTTGTAAAATTAAGTAGAAGCACGATGCTGATTTTCAATTAATAATTATATAATAGTTTTCAAGAATATTCAGGTAGAATCTTTTAATTCAAAGATATTCATTAAGGACAACCAAATTTCAAAGAAGATTAATCTTTTTTTAATAATAAAAATATTGATATTTTTAATTGAAATTTATTTCAAAAATCAAGAAATATGGAATTTAAAATAATTAAAATATGTAGTTAAAATTTTTTTAAATATTTTTTAAATTCCTTAAATAACTATAAATTATAACTCAACAACTATAAAACAAGAAAAAAATGATTATTTAATAAATACTATCCGGAACCATACATATTTGAATACTTTTATTCATTCATTTTTTCTCCTAAGGAAATACTCTAAAAACAAGACGCAAGAAGTACACATTTATATTTATATATTTATAGTAAGGGATATTGGGTGTTTGTATTTAAACAAACAAATGTTTGTTTAAATGAACGAAGACTGTGCATAGAAGTGAAAGACCGTCCCAAATGAGATTGGCTCTTGTAGATTGTCAACGTTTTTTGGTAATATAACTATAAATTACCTTTCAGATCTTTGAAGGCAGGGTTATTTTGAAAAAGAACTATTCAAAATAAACTTAAAGGAGATAAATCGACAATAGATTCTCTGTTGAAGAAGCATTATGGAGATGATTGGAGGCAAAATTCAAAGCTGGCATTTTATAAGTTTATCGATCAACGTATTTCAACAATTACTGAAGAAACAATTGAAGAAAATGAAGTGCAGGATGATTTCTTTGATTGCGACAATGACATAGACTTACAAATTTGTCTTATTATCATATTTTTGTTCTACCTTCTATTAATATATAATGAAATGTTAAGTAACTGAATTTTGTTGAATTTATAATCATATTACTTATATGGCTGCAAAACTTTGTATATGTTATTTTTAAACTGAAATTAGTTTCTTTTTACTTCATAAATTTGGACATTATTCTACCTTTTGGTTCGGAGAAATCAGCTCTATCTATTAATAAAAAGGCTTTTATTGAATTCTATTTATTATACTCCAAAACAGTTTTTTGCAATTATCTCTGAATGAGTTGAACGTCATATACAAAGTTTTGCATCTTGTGGTCTCGTATGTACTTGTAATATTTGATCGAAAATAAGTACATAATTACATTTGATTTATTTTGTATGAAAACCTAGCCCGATAGAGAAAAACTAAAAATAGATTTGAATTTAGAATATTCATACTATATATATCCAGGTAGGAAATTAAAAAAAGCACCCAAAATTTTTTTTTGTAAACCTGCGTAATTAATAACATCATATATAAACGTATTTTCGCCAAAGAAGTAGAAAATGTAGATTCGTCCTTTACAAATGCGTCTTCAAATATTATAAGACGAACTTGTTTTGTTTTGCCAATTGCTTTTCAAGTACATATATATTAGCATACAAGAAGGAAATGATGTATTTAAAACCCATTAAACCCATCACGAGTGCAAATGAGACGCATATATTTATTTCCGTTGCCTCTTTATAATTCTATTTCGGTTAAGAAAATAAATATAGACTTGTCCTTAAGAAAGTTTTCTTTTCATGACGAAGCGTTTCCAAAATCCAGAAACTAATCAAAAATTACCTTGTTCTCTATTGTAAAGCGAATTTATTTTGTTTTGGCAAATGTCCCTCAAGTACGAAGACATTACTACACAAAAAAAAGAAACGAGGATGCATCTTTTAAACGAATCAAGTTCGAAATTTGCGGTCAGTACATTTAAAAATAGAAATTTCTATACTTATGTAAGCTTAATAGTAGGTTCTGTTTATACTAGACGTACAGTTAAATGCGTCTGGAACCATTGCCAACAAAATATTGTACATTGTTTCGACATGCTAGCGGTGATTAATTGACGGTAATAATTTCCTTCGTCTGTTTACTAATTTCGTTCACCAAAATTGATTTGTATAAAAGATTGCGTTCGATGATATAATGTATTTATGCACTGAAATAATAACAGTTTAACTATATAAATTAATAGGGCTAAAAGACATGTACGGAAGTTTAAAATATCAGTCAAAACGTGGACGCTAAAATTAAACAGAAGAAAAAGTTATTATACCCGTGACTGTTTCAATGAAAGACACAAAGTTTCTTCGGCAAAAAAATGTTTTATTTCTCTCTTTTGAGTTAAATACACTTCCTCCAAAGTTTCTCCAATTTTTTTAGAGCCCAATCTCTTTCCATCGAGTAATTTCTTCAGGCTTGGAAACAGGAAATAGTCAGTGGAGTCCGGAGAATATAGCGGATGAGGGAGCAAAAAAATTTTGCCATGGCGACTACGTACGTATGCACCCATGTATTGTGTTTTGTTTTTTCAAATCGCCATTGAACCGGTTCAATAAGTTGCCGTAATATTCGCCGTTTATTGTTTCCCCTTTCGAAGGTAATGGATGTGGATTATACCGCGTGCATTAGGGTGGGCCGAAAAAGTCGATTCGCAATTTTTTTGTTCTGATAGTAAAAATATTGTGTTTTTGCATGCATATTGCTATTCTATTTTTAATTTTTACCCAAAGTTAATTAACTTTGGGTAAAAATTAAAAATAGAATTAATAACGTATAAATTAATTAAACATAACTAGATAAGCAAAAACAAATTAAAAAGAAATCAACTGAGGTAGTGTATTTTAAATGCACCTCGTATATCATATCTTAATGTAGTATTAAAATTTTAGATGTATATTTCCAAGAATTAATAGGTGAACAAATAACGAAATGTCAATAAATTTTAGTTTAATTAGATTATTAAACGTTTAAAATGTAAGGAAATTAATAAAACATGCTATATACACCAGTCAGATCATAAAAGGATATTAAATAATCTCTTATTTATACAGTAATAACGTTAGCAACCATATTTAATTTTAATTAATTATATTTTTGTAAATATAACCTTGTCAAAATGGATGCATTGAGAAATTAATTATATAAGTCATACATGTGGAAGATCTGGATCAGTAAAATCTAGAACCACAAGAATATCAGTAACAAGAAGTAAACAAACAGCATAAACTACAAATAAAAGTTATTTTAGCAGGCATATTTCGATGTAAACAAAACCATGTGACAAAGCATATCATGAGACGCATCGAAAGGACATGCAAAGGACATGAAAGCAAAGGACAAGACGACACCACACGAACAAACAAGGGAAGAAAGAGAAAGAAAATACTACGGGAAAAGGAGTACTACGTAGACGATTATCAAAAGATAGCCCTGAGATATAACTGCCCACACAACCATTCATTTAAATAAATTACATTTAAAAGTGAAGTTCACAGCAATATATTAATCCAGAAAAAAAAACTGGTCAGTTTCTGAAAAATCCTTGAGGGGTCGCAAAGGCCTGAAAATTTCCTCATTATGGAATTTATAAAACGATTGCTTTCTTGCTATTTAGCAAGATTTCAGACTCATGTAAAGTAGGCTGTGAGATATTGGCACATGCGCAATATGTTGCGTACCAGTGACTGTGAGCTGGTAAATGAGGAATTCAATCAGTTGACGGAAGATCTTGGAAATATGGTTGATCCAGTGATACAAAGAGATGCCTTCGTTCTACAGGCAGAAGATGCAGATGTTGCTGTCGATGATTACAGATGACAGGATGTATATTAGCGAGGGCTGACAAGAATAATAAATGCAAGAAAGAACAAGTCAGATAAACCGCGATTATTTAAAATGCCACAGCTTTACTTTGTGATGACTGCATAGATATGATTGAATGGTCAGTCGTTGTTACTACAGAACCACATATCGTAAGAATGGTTCGAGATGAGGAATTGTGTGATATGGTAAACGAAGAAAGTGTTGATGCCTTAAAATTTCCACGTTTTCCATGCAATATGCAAGGTGTGGAACGGACGGTAAAAAAATTACTGAAGCATCTGCAGCTGTCTGTGATTCTGCAGCAAGAGACGGTTTTATCTGTGTAAGGATTGCATCTCGAAAGAGGATGACTAAATTTGATTGTAAACGGGACTACAACTTTTAAAGTTCTAAATGGTAGCATGATTAAGTCTGGAGAAGGGAGGAATTCGACGTGCTCAAAATACTTTTCAATAAAATATTTTTGAGTTTTCTCATTGTATATTTCTTAGAAAGGATTTTGAATCATCAATTCCACTACCGTTGCGTCCCCTCAAGAAGTACTATATTGAAACCAGCTTTTGTACAATTCATACAGATGCAAAAACTTCTTCGTATCAGTACGCTATTTAAAAAAAAAATGGCTCATTTTCGGTCCACTCTAGCGTGCATCCCAGAAAACTGCCACCATGAGCTTGTTGACCGACACTGTTTTAAAAGATGCTTGATATTCGGTGTGTTGCAGGGGATCCATGTTTCGCCCACGTTTATGAAACTGCACAAAAACTCGTTCGAATTGTGGTTGAACAAGTGATGAAATCCTTCTCATAATTCGAGGCATTCTAGATGCATGTTTCGCATAACACTTAAATAATATTACTTGTTAACAGTTTAACCAGCTGAAGAAAATACATAGAGCATTAGACCATGGTAATCAAAGAAAGCTTTTGACATGATTTTGATTTTTAAACGTTTTTTACGTGTTTCTTTTTCGGTATTGCTTCACATTTGGCATAATATTCAATGGAGTGATTAGCTGTTTTGGGATTGTTAGCATAGATTCATGACTTATCGCTCGTAATGATCCGTTTCGTAATTGACTGGTAGTCAGAAATCAACTCTGTACTGACGTATAGAGATGATTTTACGTCCTTCCTTTTCGAAAAAAAATTGAACCATTATGGTACCAGTCATGACAAGACACGTCTAAGACCCAAATGTATTACAAAATTGCTTGGATCAATCCAAATAAAATCCTGATGTAAACTTCAATTTGACTATCAGCCGACGATATCTTTTACTTCCTTGATGTAGCTTTTGTACCACCCAAACATTCTTATTTCTGACATACACTCATTACTTAAACATTAAAATTTTTTTCTAAACAGATCACGCGCGCCTGTAGAGGTTTATCGGACAGTAACGGCTTAATAATTGTGCTTCGATTAGCGATATTGTGTTCGGGTAATCTGCTTCCAATTGTCATTATAATATTATTAATATTTATGCTCTTATTGGCTAGTTCGGATTGTTCTCGATGAAGTTTTAATTGTTTTAAACATTTTAAATGTACAGGGTTCCCCGTATTAGACTACCCATTTTATGTGAATATTTTTTGTTTAGTAGGTCAAGTTCAGTAGGCTTCGGGATTACATTTTGTCGAGTAGGCGACTGTCTCAAACCAATCGACTGGGTGTCACAAACAAAATGTTACAATTTGTGTCAAATTTTATAAAATTTTGCAGTAGTATGGATTATTTAGTGCAACAACGTGTATTGTCCGTGGAAATTTACATTAGAACTGGTTCAGTAGAAGAAGTTCGGCGTGTATTTCGACGGCAGTTTGGTGATAATAATAGGGGTAATGCGCCAACGTGCAAAACTGTTTTTACATGGATACGTTAATGGCGTGAAAATGGTTCTGTGCAGAACCTTAAAAAATCTGGCCGTCGAAGAACGGTTCGTACGCTTGCAAATATTGAACGAGTGAGAGCTGCTTTCACGAAAAGTCCTACCAGATCTGATAATCGGCAATCACTTGTTCTACGAATATCCAAGGGAAGTCCTTACAGAATCCTTCACAACGATTTAAAATTTCATCCGTACAAATACTAAATGGCACAGCACCTTAGCCATCAAGATATGGAAGTGAGGTTAACATTTTGTCAAGACGAAGTAAATTTTTATTTGGATAGCGTTGCTAACAAACAGAATTTTAGATTTTTGGGATCTGTAAATCTTCGCGCATTGTTTGCAAAGAATCTCCATAGCCCAAAAGTCGTTATTTGGTGTGATGCAGGTAACCGCTCTGTAACGGTCAATTCCCAGCGTTACATAAACATGTTACATAATTTCGCGATTTGGAAATTTGCCTTGGCCATCTAGGTACCTCGACTTAACGGCCGCCAGTTTTTTCTATGGGGGTATTTGAAGACAAAGGTCTATGCAAGTCGTCCTGCAACAATTGAGGAACTAAAAACCGCATTCAAGAGGAAATCACAGGAATAGATGGATATTTCCTTCGCCCGGTGATGCACAATTTTGCATTCAGAATTGAAAATTGTATTCAAGTTGATGGAAGGCATTTAGAAGACATGATTTGTAAAGAATGAAGAAAAGTTTAAATTAATTATAAATCCAAGAGAATTACTTGTACATTAGTGTATTCAAAGATTATTTTAATCTACTTAGAAGGATTTTATTCGAAAAATAAAATAGGTAGTCTAATATGGGGAACCCTGTATATATCCGTGGCAGAAATGTCGTTCCATCAACGAAATTGCATGAAATTTTGTTGATGGAATATTCAACGAAATCAGACGTTTTGAAAATCGTAGGAAACACTTTCTTGGTGAAAGTGGTTTGTTTTCCTCTAATACAAGAAAAGTGATATTATATCTTTTGCTGAATTGATTTACTTATAAATTGCGTGCCAGAGCTTCATTGAGTATTTTATTATATTTGCAAATCATGTGTATAATTTTTCAATGTAATTTGAACAGAATATATTTTTTTATAATTTTAGAGGCTTGGTAAGAACATATAATACTTCTTGCATGTTGATGCTATAGTAAGGATTCTCTATGTAATTATAAACGGTAACCGAGATACAGGAAGTATTGGTAATTAAAAATAGACTCCATAGTAACTAATTGTTTCGCATAATATCTCTTGGCAATCTATGAGATTCGTAATACTTTAATTCTGTTCTTTACTTGTAAGCTTAAATTTCCATCTAAAATAATTACGCGCATTTATCGTTAGGTTATATATATATATATATATATATATATATATATATATATATATATATATATTGTAAAGTGCCAATCGACGTGCAGAGTCGGATTTAACTAAGAATATAGTATATGAATTAATTATAAAAATTGAAAATCTAAAAGAGTGAAAGGTTAATGATTTTAAATTTAAAATGTGGGCGCCAATATACAAATATCCTTAGTCGAATCAACGCTATCTGTCCCTTTTTAATATAACTAGCTAATTGCGGTAGAGCTTGAGTGTAAAAGTTAATTTTTAATAATCTCAGGGTTCACGGTCGGTCAGGTGTATTATTTGCAGCTACAAACCAATCAGTGTATTCTCCACTCAAACACAACAATCACACTTCACAAATAAAAGATTGAATTAGATAAATAAATAAAAATTTAATATCACAAAAATAAGAAAACTGTAACAACAAAATTGAAAGATAAAAATAGGAAACTGTATTTAATATTATATAAATTATGCAAGATGTGACAAAAATTGAAATTAATAAGTGCACATGTGGGAAATGGTGATGAGGTTATGTGTACGAGATAAAATAAACAAATATTTACTAGTTTTTATATCTTATATTATTTTGGTGAGTATAAGCTTATTTGTAGCTAAATATCTGTAAAATTCAACGCTTTAAATTGATGCTTACTTTAAAATTGAATTTGATACATGAAATAATAATTTGTAGCGATTAATTTGAGCAATTATAACTTTTAAAATTAAATAATTTGGAATAAACGTTGTAGGTGAACCTGATGTTGATCTCCTAGATCTGATATACTTCTCAATATGTGGATATGCGGCAGACCAGGAAGCACGGCCTCGTTCACCGTCTTTGGCGGAGTTCGTCGAGTTGAGTGGTGTAAATCGTTGGCTTGCCCTGCTCTCTGCTTCAAATGATGCTTAGGACGATATCTCACGTTTGCGTTGAGGTATTCTTGAGATTTTTTCTTCAAAAGGTGGGCCTTTAATTTGGTTATCGAATGATTCAACACTAGGTAGGAGATTTTCACTTTAAAGATGTTTTAAAAATTTATTTTAAGGAAGTACACTCAAAAACGGCCATTTATGTTCAAAGTTTTATATCAGATGACGCCGATCGCGTTTTATTTTTTATTCCAAAGCCTTATTTCTATATCGAAATAATCTCGTAATTTTAGTTTAATTACATCAATTTAAAATGTGAGTTTATACAATGTTTTGATTTTAACATAAAGGAAAAATTAATTTAATATTTTACATTAACCTAAAATATGATTTGAATATAAATTTAGTAATGTTTTCTACCGTAAAGTTTGCTTTAGCGGGGTTCATATAATTTTGAATTGGTGGACGTGGTTAACTAGCGTCGATATAAACCTGATGTTAATAAATTAAATACCTGTTGTTTCGCGCGTATAATTTGAATAATGAAAAAATGTAATTAAAATATAAAAAGTTAGTTAAAATCAAAATAAGATAGTGATGAATTTTAAAGTTATCGTCGTATTAATTTATTTACATTTCGATGTTAATTTCACAAATTCCGTCCACCAATTTATTGTTTATACAGGTGTTTATATTGATTGTGTACCTGTACTTTCCATTGTAGGTGCTGGAATACCTGAGCTGGTTGTACCACTACATTATCCCCGTAAAAAGAAAAACGAATGTACTGAAGTTATTTCTTTTCCCAGATATGAAAAATGAATTAAGAACATCAACTTGTTTATCTCCCTCATCATGTGTCAACATATTTATAAAAAAAAAACAAATAAACAAATTCAACTTGGAACAAAATAATAATTATTATGTAATTCTCTTTTCTAATATATAAAACTATTTATTATTCACTTCAAACTTTTTTTTTTTAATTGTAAATCATGATTATTTATTTTAAAAATCTCGTTTCTTTTTATAATATTTGTCTTTATATTCATTATACTTTCTGTATTCGTTTTGTTTATTAACTTCTTTTATGTTTTATTATATCTTTATAAATGTTACATATTCCATACATTTTAATAGCATTATTATATATCTTTTAATAAGGTTTCTTATATTTAGTTTGTATATATGTATTAGTAATATTTTTGTGTTAGTTAAATCTTTCTTTATTAGTGTTATACTTTATAATGTATTGTTGTTCGATCTGTAACATACCTATCATAGTTTTTTTTTAAAATTGTAACGACTGTATATATAACTCTAATGTAATATTTTATTCTTCTAAATAATCTTGTAATTTTGTAATGTGATATCTACCCTTTATATTGCCCGTTTCTTCTTCTATCAATTCGTATGTGTTATTACCTAGTATTCTTCTAATAATGTATGGTCCTTGGTAGGGTTTAGACAGTTTGCCCATTATTTTGTTTTTTAGATTTGTTACCCTTAAGTTCTTAACTATAACTCTATCTTCTAAATTATACGTCTTGTATTTCTTATCCACGGTATTTCTCTTCCTTTCCCACTTAATTTTCTTTGCCAATAACTTCTCTCTTACCTCTATTAAGCGTTCATTCATTTTGATTGCTTCAGGTTCTGTCCAAGGTCTTACTTATCAGTGGATCTTCATTATCTATTTTTATGGGATGTTGATATCCTTTTGCGAACACTACATCATTGTTAATTAAAGTAATATTATTGTATAGGATTTCTATTAATTCAGGAATGACTGTAGAGTATGGTATATTTAAATTTTCTATTAATTCTTTAATATCTTCTAAATTATGTATAATCTTGATTGTTTGGTTTTCTATTTTTACCTCAGCTTCATCTCCTCCCTCGTGTCTATTCTTCGTTCCTTGCAAATCGTCTAATCTCTCCATTCCTATATAATTATTATTTAATTCTATTATTTCTCCATCTGTTCCATTATTCCATTCATGTGCTCTACTATAACACGGTACTTTATCTAATATAATATTATTAACTTCCTTCATTAACACTTCCTTCTTATAATGATTATAACTTTTTACTTCTTCATCTGTTAATTGTTTCTCAATTATAACTTTATTATTATCAATGTTTAACATACCATTATCAAAATCTAGGATCATCTTTAATCCTTTTATGTTATCTATCCCTATTATACAGTCATACTGCAATTTCTCTATAATATAACAATGTAAAATGTATTTTGATTTATCTATTATTATTTCAGTACATAACTGTTTTGTGACTGTTCCCATACGTTTTCCGTTCGCTGCTAGGATGTCCGTCCCTTTTGTTTTAATAACATTCTGCTCATATCCCCGTATACCTTCAGCTTTTTCTGCCTTTAAAAGTGTAATTTCAGCCCCTGTATCGATTAAACAATGTAAATATATATTTTCAAATTTTAGCTTAACTATAGGTAAAGTGTATATTGTGGTAGATTGGTTGCCTGCATCTTCTATGTTAATGAATTCTTCTGGGTGTTGATAAAAGGTGATATTTTCAATTTTATAAGGTATGTTACAGTCGTTGTTGGTCATTAATTCTGTTGAGATGACGGGCCTGGTTTTGGATTCGCATACAGGTCTACTTGTGAAAACGGCGTTTTTTTTAACACCTCCTCCATGTTTGTACGAATCGGTGAAACAGATCTATGTCTTCGGTGGTAATGATTAATATTTCCTCGTCCTCGATTGCGTATTTGGTTTATTTCCCTACCTGATTGATGTGAATGATGAGTATTATTGTTGTAATTATGTTGGTTGTGATCATTATTACGGTTATTATTCTGATGGTAATTATTACTGTTATATCTGGTTGGCTGGAAGTTCAAATTCGGTCGGTTCTGTGTGTAATTTTGATTATTTCTGTTATTGTTTGTATTGAAATTGTTATAATTATTATTATAGTTGTTATTATTATTGTTAAAATTATGATTGTTGTTATTATTATACGTTCTTGCTGTATTTGGAAATCTGTTATTATTGTAATTGTTTCTTGGAGGTGGTAAATTTGTTGGACTATTGTTAGAAGTTTGTATGTTATTTGGCGGGTAATTACGATTATTCATGCTCCGATAGTTCATTTGTTGTTGATGATTATTCTCCGAGAAATCATCTAATCGTCGCAATATTTCGATCAGCGAGTCCATATCCGTTACCTTTTGACAGATAATGGCCTGAGTATCGGTATAGATGAAATGATTTAATAATTGACGCGCAATCGTTGACTCTTCCATATCATTGAGGTGTTTGCATTGATTGTAGATACGTGACGCGTACGTTTCGCGAGATATCTGACCAAATCTATATTTACCCGTAAGCAGACGTATCTTTGCCCTGTTCTGTTGCGTTTCATCCCAATAGTTACGAGTGAAAAGAATTACAAATTGATCAAGTGTTAAGCAATGATCCTCGATCCTTTGGAACCATTCCTGCGCACTGTTGCGTAGAGTTGCTCGAATAACCTCTATCCTCTGTTTCTCTTCTGTGATGTCTTCCAAATAACGCAATATACAATTTAGATAGGTCATTGGATGTACTCTAGTAATATCCCCGTCAAAATGATGAAGGTTTTCTATTTTCAAAGTATGATTGTTTGCATTTATAAAATTTAGTGGTATTGAATAATTTTTAATTTTATTTTCCAGTTGTTTTATATTGGTTTGGGTGTTTTCGTGGTTAGTTGCTATTATAGAATCTAAATTTAGTTTTACATTATTTAATTCCTGATTATAATTATCTTTATGTTGATTTATTTGAGTGTTGATATTTTGGTTAAGTGTTATTTTTAATTGTTCATTCCTATCCTCATTTATTTTATTATAATTGGCTAGTTTAGTGTTAAATAAAGTGTTGTTATCCGAAATCAATTTGTTTACATTATTCTGTATCTCTGTAGTAGTTGTATTAATTTTCTGTTGAGTTACATCGTATATTTCGGTTGTGGTGGCATCTAATTGCTTTGCCCACTGCAAATTTTGAAGATTGACTGTTTCGTCAAGTTTAATTAAATATTTTAACTCATTTTCCTCCATAACTTTTTGTGCGATGGAGATTTCTGCTATTTTTCCCTCCAGATCGATTTTAAAAGCACTTAATTTGTTGTCTATATTGGCGTTGTTAAGTTCGAATTTTTCATTAATGTGTTGCATGTTGATTTCTAATTTAGTTATTAAATTACTACTTAAGTTATTTAATTCTTGTTTTAGGTTTTTGGTCGTTATATCCAATTTATTATTTGTAGAATCTAGTTTGTTATTCATGTCAATGTTATTATTTTTCAATTCATTATTAGTGGTTTCTATTTTATTAGTTAAGTCAAGGTTATTAGCATCTAGTTTGTTATTGGTAGTGTCTATTTTATTAGTCATTTGATTCATTTGTAACATTAGAGCGTTTAACATTTTCATTACCTGGCTATCCTCTGGAGAACTTACCACTTCAGATCCGGATGTTTGAGCTACTGGAACATCTCCTTGCTCGGACCTGTCCTCATCAACATTATCTTTTGTTGCCTTTGATCGATGTCTGGTGTCCATGTTAATGTTAATTTATTTGTTATAGTATAAGAAAGAATTTATTATTTTTTTTTTTTTGAAAAATTGATAAGAATTATTATAATTGATATTAAAGAAGTATGAATTTAGATATAAATCTGAATAGTTATATGACACACAAAATTAATATAAATTGGCAAGAATTGAAAACAATAAATACCCACAAGTTGATTTTCCCTTTCACTAACCTTTTATTCCTGAATATCCCAGTTAAAGTTGAGGTTCCCTCGTAAAATGTGATATTGATTTTGCTATACAATGGACAAATCAGATACACAACACAATACACATAAATACCTAATACAGTTCACAAATTTTTTAAACAAATATCTGTCAGTGTAAAAGTTGGTTGAGCACTATTTTTATAACTGCAGGATAATACTTGGCCTTCACGTTCGGGCGTCAAATGTAAAGTGCCAATCGACGTGCAGAGTCGGATTTAACTAAGAATATAGTATATGAATTAATTATAAAAATTGAAAATCTAAAAGAGTGAAAGGTTAATGATTTTAAATTTAAAATGTGGGCGCCAATATACAAATATCCTTAGTCGAATCAACGCTATCTGTCCCTTTTTAATATAACTAGCTAATTGCGGTAGAGCTTGAGTGTAAAAGTTAATTTTTAATAATCTCAGGGTTCACGGTCGGTCAGGTGTATTATTTGCAGCTACAAACCAATCAGTGTATTCTCCACTCAAACACAACAATCACACTTCACAAATAAAAGATTGAATTAGATAAATAAATAAAAATTTAATATCACAAAAATAAGAAAACTGTAACAACAAAATTGAAAGATAAAAATAGGAAACTGTATTTAATATTATATAAATTATGCAAGATGTGACAAAAATTGAAATTAATAAGTGCACATGTGGGAAATGGTGATGAGGTTATGTGTACGAGATAAAATAAACAAATATTTACTAGTTTTTATATCTTATATTATTTTGGTGAGTATAAGCTTATTTGTAGCTAAATATCTGTAAAATTCAACGCTTTAAATTGATGCTTACTTTAAAATTGAATTTGATACATGAAATAATAATTTGTAGCGATTAATTTGAGCAATTATAACTTTTAAAATTAAATAATTTGGAATAAACGTTGTAGGTGAACCTGATGTTGATCTCCTAGATCTGATATACTTCTCAATATGTGGATATGCGGCAGACCAGGAAGCACGGCCTCGTTCACTGTCTTTGGCGGAGTTCGTCGAGTTGAGTGGTGTAAATCGTTGGCTTGCCCTGCTCTCTGCTTCAAATGATGCTTAGGACGATATCTCACGTTTGCGTTGAGGTATTCTTGAGATTTTTTCTTCAAAAGGTGGGCCTTTAATTTGGTTATCGAATGATTCAACACTAGGTAGGAGATTTTCACTTTAAAGATGTTTTAAAAATTTATTTTAAGGAAGTACACTCAAAAACGGCCATTTATGTTCAAAGTTTTATATCAGATGACGCCGATCGCGTTTTATTTTTTATTCCAAAGCCTTATTTCTATATCGAAATAATCTCGTAATTTTAGTTTAATTACATCAATTTAAAATGTGAGTTTATACAATGTTTTGATTTTAACATAAAGGAAAAATTAATTTAATATTTTACATTAACCTAAAATATGATTTGAATATAAATTTAGTAATGTTTTCTACCGTAAAGTTTGCTTTAGCGGGGTTCATATAATTTTGAATTGGTGGACGTGGTTAACTAGCGTCGATATAAACCTGATGTTAATAAATTAAATACCTGTTGCTTCGCGCGTATAATTTGAATAATGAAAAAATGTAATTAAAATATAAAAAGTTAGTTAAAATCAAAATAAGATAGTGATGAATTTTAAAGTTATCGTCGTATTAATTTATTTACATTTCGATGTTAATTTCACAAATTCCGTCCACCAATTTATTGTTTATACAGGTGTTTATATTGATTGTGTACCTGTACTTTCCATTGTAGGTGCTGGAATACCTGAGCTGGTTGTACCACTACAATATATATATATATATATATTCATTAATATTTGGGTTAGCGGTTTGTTTACATTAAAACTCAAATGTTCATTTTCTCAATATTTCGTCATTTATTAATAACTTCGCTAATTATTAATAACTAAGACTACGTACCGTTTTAATTGGCATCAATAATGGGAAACGTTATAAAAGCATATATAAAAAAAGGTAGAGAAAAGCTCGAGGAGATTTAAATATCACCAAAAAATTAATCGTTTCAGTGTACCGCAATCGGCTGGACGTGTGCGACGGAGATGGATGGACCCACAGCTGTTGTGTTCTTGTGACCAGATGTTCAGTCAACACGATTTTTGCCTGATTTCATTTTTCTGTTGCTTGCTTGGTTGTCTGTCTTTCTCGTTGCGAAATATATGGATGGATGGTGGACAAAGAAAGCCTAAGCATAATTCCGTCTAATTGCTTCACAGAAAGACGTTCAAATTCACTAACGGTAGCAGGCTTTCTAGTAGTTAACACAGAGACCCTTCCTGAATCCGCTTGACGGCGAAAGTTACCATAAAAAATAAGGTATAGTGTGGCCTTTTATCTCGCTTTACGGAGCATATCAAGAAACAAACTACACACTTGCACGTCTGACAGGATAATCATAATGCCGTAAAATCGCTCCTGGTCAAATTGAATACACACAATCCATTCTAGATGGCGCAGCCGAGATCACAAAGAAAATAATCAATATAATTAACTAAATTTGATTTATATCATTATCTACAGGGTAGTAAAACAGCGTGCAAAATAAATGTAACAGAACTCAATTATTTTGTAGAATCTAAGCAGAATATTCTATTAATAGTCTATACCGGAGTTTCTCAAACTTTTTCAACCACGGAGCACCTTTGAAATTGTAAATTCAACGCGGAACATACAAATTTTATCTCGCATCTATATACCGTATTTAGTAAATATAAAGACAAAATAACATTGACGATGTAAGGTAGTTTCGTCATTTAAGTTTGCAGTACAATAGATTTCACCGTCTAAATTTTCTTTCTGCACTAATTCCCTAATTTCCATTCAAAAATAAAAATATTTTTAATTACAAGTCCTATCTTTTTGCGGAGAACTGGGAATTGTTTTGCGGAGCAACAAGTGCTCTGCCGAGCACAGTTTCAGAAACGCTGGTCTATGCCATTGCAATATTTCTAATAATGCAATTTTGCAGATATTCACTTAAAGCTAAATGATACTTCCTACATTATTAAGATGACTAATGAGATTTCTCCGACCCCACATGTTTGTTTTATTCTTAAATTAAAAAATCAATACGATTTTGTCATTGTAAACGTCAATTATGCAAGAAAGTCTTGTGTTATTAATTTGCTAAGATTCACAAGCACCCATATATGTATTATGTACATATGTACATATTTAAGTCTTGAGTAGCGACATATATTTACACACACATATGTACATATTGCTATGGACTTTTCCCCGCAAACATTTTGAAAAATTTATTAATTTATCGTTGGACATTTATTTTGGATGCCAGTGTACAATTTTGGAATTTATCTATGAATGCAGATTTTATTTTGATTTATTTTTGACTAGCGTTGTTAGTACGTTGATTTGCGATGCTATTTCCGCTTCAGACACTAACTGTTATCAGAGTTGTGAAGACGTGTGTTATAATATAAATTTTTTATCTTAGATAAGTAGCTTCGTGATTTTTATTAATTAGTTTTGGTGATTGATTTCTATACCGATTGATTTACGAGTGTGCAGTACTCGTAGTTGTTTAATTTTGTACGTTCTTCTGACTCTGGTGTCTCGTATAAAAAAAATACATTTTATTTACGTAAGTAAAAGAAATTATTCTTATTATCTTTAATATTATTATATTCTTGTTTGTATTGATTTGTATTTTACCATTGTGGTAATTTTTATATTTTATCTTAGATATATATAAATGACAAAGAACGTTTTTAAAATTTCTATATAAAAAAATTTTCTATAACTTTAAATTTTGCAGGTTGGAGTCAAGGGCATATTTTTTTTTACATGTGACTGCGCATGTGTTAGAGATTTGCTTCGGTCTGTCAGTTCTGTTTGTTTACTTTTGAAGTTGTTTATCTTGGGTGAAATTAAACAAAGTATCTTTGGAATTTATTAGATTTAAATTTAGTTCGGGTGTAATCAGAGGACGTTTGGATTCGTTTTGCGATTATTGTCAACAAATTCTTTTACCTCTAAGTGTAAGTTTGTATTACACAATTCTTTATACTCTATATAAAGATTTTTTTTTTTTTTTTATATTAAAAATTCTATTAAGTTTATATGTGTGTATCTTTTGATTAACCTTCTTCTTGAGTGCATAACTGTAACTTCAGTAAAACTAAAAATATTCACAAATAAATTTTGTGTGGCGCCTGATTGTGGTAATAATTAAATTATTTTTCCACGTTTTCCATTGGAAACCCGGAGAGGAAAGCAGTCCCATTTAAAGAAAGTAATCGACTGAGTATCTAAGCTGGACAGAGTTGGTGTGAATTGTGGTACATCTCACTACTATCCCACTATTCATAGCAATATGTACGTTACATTGTTATTGGAAAAAATGTATAAGTTTAAAATAATTAAAGGTTATATACTAAAACAAATGATCATTTTCACATTGTATAATGGGACAGAAAATTATATACCTATAAAACCCGGCCAGACTGCTTTGTTATAAAATTATTTGTAAGCGATGATTAAATTATATTTAATAAGTAGTAAGCAGTTCGTCTGATTACAAAGAAAGTTCAAAACCCTCTCGGCCTTGCTAAAAGAATTTCCAACTTCCGATGGTTAAGGAATTTACATAAGTGCTACATTCTGCATTCGTAATCGCATGGAAAATAAAAACAGTTGTTAAATATGTTTTAAAGTTAACCAAATAAATTTACTTTAAAAAAATGTTAACCTCTTGTGCGTTCGGAGAATATGAAATCATCTTTTTGTGCCTTGCACGCCTGTGGTGAGAGACCACTGAAAAATATTTCGTTCTAGGTATAAGTTAACGAACTGGTTTCCGTCCACGTTATAGATAGCTTTTTAATATTTTTTAATGTTTCATATTCACGTGTAGTATGCATGATAACAACAATATTTCCACTACTCAAATGTTTCCTAATTATATTTGTAGCATTGACGATTATTTTTATGTTTTTCTACTGCGTTTTATCGACCAATACAAAATATCAGATACTTTCAATATTCTACGAAATTTACGGACAGGTGCAATAATTTATATTTATTGTATTCATTCAAAGAAAAATATGTTTTGTTTCTATCAAAGTTCGGGAAATAAAATTCCCATCACTTTTTAAAGTATTTCGAAAGGACTTAGATGAGATGTAAACATATTTCTTACTTTGTATTTTTTTTGTTGAAGAAATAGAATTGCAAAAAAGGCAATAAAATTAGCGGTTTCGCATTTTCATGAAAAACAAAAACAAGACACTAGTCGACATTAGAAACAATTTATCTAAAAAAGATCTAATGTGCACAGTAGTCCACATTTCTGCATAAATTTATTAAAAATTTGAATAAAACATATTGAAAAACTGGTTCCAGGATCCACGAGTTGGTGAAAAAGGATTCTCCATTGACGTAAAAAGTTAAAAAAAATTCATTACATGCAAATTAAATGATTTTATGGCATTTTTTGAATGTTCTCTGACAAGATAAACTTACTAATCCTTGTACAAGAAATATATTTTATTGGTTCGATAGCGCCAGTTAAAAAAAATTCAGACATTGTCATGTCTGAGGAATTTCGGAATTTATGGATGTAAACAACATCAGGATGCGTTGTTTTAAAAGACATATAATATTTACATTACTATATTAATATTAACATAATACATTACTATAACAAAAAGTAAGGAATGTTCAAATTCACATACATAGAAGGTTGAAATAAAAAATAAAACACATGTACTTACAGTGCATTTAGAATTATAAGAAACTAACTTTTAATGTGATTACGACTGTTGTTGCACCCCTGTGGCGATAATTCTCTTTTAGTAATTTGTAGTCAATACGGGTAGGTGAACCGTATCCATTTAATAACAATGAGATAATTATCGCCACAGGGGGTGCAAATACAGTTCTAAACACATTAAAAGTTAGTTTTTTTATAATTATGAATGTTGTCCTAAATGAAGGTGAACAAGATCCGTCAATAAGTATACGCAGGATATTTACCATGACCGGTGTCACACCCAGGTATGGTAAATTTTACATTTCAATGGGCTTTTTCCCTATTATTTACAGAAAGCCCATCATATACTGCCAAGAGATTTTGTGAATCTTGTCAATGGTTACAGAACAATTTAGAACTTATTCCGCATATCCTTTTTATAGACGAGTCTCAACAACTCTCGAAATTTTCACACTTGGGCAACTGAAATCCCACATAATCTAGAGATTTGGTTAATCACCGACATCGTTTTTCTGTAAATGTGGGTTGTTAAACAATTACATTATTGGGCCACATTTTATCCAAGGAAATCTTACGGCAAATTATTATAGTAATTTCTTAGAAGATACTTTGCCGGGATTATTGGAAAATGTTCCACCGGAAACTCGACGCGGCATGTTTTATCAACATGACGGCGCTCCACCGCATATTAGTAGGCAAGTTTCTAAATCAAATTTTCCTTGACGGTGGATATGCTACTGGGGGTCCTGTACTATGGCCTGCACGTTCTCCTGACCTTTCGCCATTGGACCTTTTCCTTAGCGGTTTGTCTAAAAAATCGTGTTTATTATAACAGTAAGCTAAACACGCGAGAAAAATTTATCGAAAAAATAGTTGTAGGTTGCAGTTGCTTACGAAATGCAATTGCAGATATTAACTGGCAACAGAATATGGTCCAAAGACTAGGAATATGTTCAAAAAGAAGAGGCGAACATTTAGAGCAATTTTTATAATATTAGTTTATTAGTTTTTTATGAAATTTCATGATTAAATACATTATTGAAACAGTTTTCTTCTTTTGTTGATATCTAAAGAACAAAAAAGAAATTAAGCTAAAGTGTATATGAACTTTTTTGTTCAGAATCACCTCTAGAACACATTGTGTAAGTTTGTCGGTTACCTCAGGGAACAGCGTGTATATAAAAATTCAGTCTGCGTATATTTGCGTTCGTAAATCTCGAAAAGTAGTCGGTCGATTGACTTAAAATTTTGATACAACGTTGAATTCGAAAGCGCGAGTGGCTTTATAGTAAAATGAAATATTTTTAACACGGCGCGACAAAGTCTTTCGACACCGGTGAAATAAGTGGGCATAAATAGCGCAAAAATTTCTCAAATACTTGATTTGATAGTAGTTTTTTATTACAAGTTGACGTTTGTTAATCATATACTCTATTTACGCTAACATATTGTTATGAAATCTTAATGATAAAAAGGAAAATAACTTTGATTCAATCTTGAATATATCTTATATAAAAACTTAAAATAATTTGTACAGGTTAGATGTAACGTCAAATTTGAAAGAGGGTAATATTAATGATATTAATATTTGAATTAGATAAATTTAGTGGTCCTTGATTTTGAATTCGGCCGCCCGCCTTTTATAAAAGGTTACAAAGTGAGTGGCAGAATTCAAAATCAAGGACAACCAAATTTATTTAATTATTGCTTGAGACTGAAACTTTATATTTCAATCCTTATATATCTTCGTAATCTCGTTAGAAGCAACAAATAATGGCCCTGCAAATGGGGATATTCAAAGCGGCCTTAGGAAGATAATTAATGGAGATCTTCACCTTCATTCTTACCGAAGAAAAAAGGCCATCTTCTTATGTTCTTTTAAAAGCATTGCTGTTAGAAAGAGTGAAAGGCGTCTACGTAAAGTGTTTCGTGATTGTTTGTATTTGCTTTATTCTGTCCCATGTTCTAACTGATTATTAATTTTACCTACTGATGATGAGAACTTACGAGTATTAATTGTGGTAAGAGGTTTTATACCTTTTTTAAGTCTTTACTTAACCACAGTCTCCAAAGAAATACTTTTTTCTAGTAAATAGTAAATAAGAAAGTTTTTCCATGGACACTAAATGGGGATTATGTAGAAAAATAATGATGTATATTGGTAGTACAATAAATTTACTTCATTTTGAGATTGATTTCATTGTGTTGTCTTTTCTTGTTATATGTATTTTATAGAGTTGGAGACTTTATATATCACTCCATTCTCATGTGCAGCTATTGATGACTGGCCACAAAGATTAAGAGCTTGCATAAAATCAAAATTAGAATATTTTGAACAATTTGTTTAAATTACTTAATTGCATTACGAGTTGTTGAATATTTTTAAACATTTTCTCTAAATGTGGTTTTCTCTTTTCTTTTTGTTACTAATATTCTGTGTAACAGAAATGATTAGCTGACTATGCGTATCGCCTACCAAGTTAAAGAAAGCTCACTTCATAATAAACGTTATTTTATAACAGGCTATACACAGACTATCATAAATTTCTTGTATTATTGTTGCTTCTAATTCAAATGGATGTATGTCATTCGTATTAAAGCTTTGCTTATTTAATATAGAATAAAAAATAAATTTAATTTCTCCAATTGGTATGAAAAGGCACATCCATCATCGGAACGTACAGATGCATTTCGCTCTTCGTCGTGGTGTTTGTGAATATACGGTATCCTGGAGGCAGACATGACTTTTCACTTCTGTACTTGATGCATATATAGTTAACATTCTGAACTTCTTCAAATGCGAATTAATTACTATTAAATCTCATTTCTACATGCAGATGTCGCCTTATGTGATGAGTTAATTACTACAATTTGACAAAGTAAGTTTGTACCAGTATGCAGAACTTAGTTTGTCAAATTGTAGTAATTAACGCATCACTAAGGCGACATTTGCATGTATAAATGAGATTTAATAGTCATTAATCTCATTTGCAGTAAGTTCAGAATGGTATAAAGTTACTTTTACAGTTCTATTTCTATTTGAAGTAGTAGTCCAGAAAACTAAATAATAGAATAATTTGAAACATACTTGACTAGGCAAAAACCTCACCAATTTTGTATAATGCAAAAAATTTGTTAGTTCTGCGGTTGTTATGTAGACAGAGCTAGTTGCTTCAGCTGTCTGCTAATATGCAGCGCTGAATGTACTTCTTCTTAATAATTTCTGAGATAGCGAAGTTGTTCTTTTCTGTGAATGTATCCTTCTCCAGCAGGGGCGTACTGACGAATCTGTAGAAAGATTAAATACGTATCTGCGTCTCTGGAGTTCACAAAAATATTTTCTTTTATTTATTTATTTAAAGATCAACGGGCCAAAGACCCTTACAAAACAAAGTTATAACAAAATTTAACATACAAAAAGTAGAAAGCGTAAATTGCTGTTTCACAATTTAAAAAAAAACTCGTAGATGAGATCCCTTTATGAACGCTTAAAAGAAGAAATAAAGGTTTCATTGCGAATAGATGATGGTAGTCTATTCCACATCCTTCTCCGCCTGCAAACGGATAAGTACCAATTAAAGTTCTGACGAAAGTTGAACTCAACAAGTTCATTAGGACTTCCGATGTTATGGGAAATTAAACGTTCAGTAAAGAGACCACCAATTTGTATACAATTAATAATATTTAATATCACATATTTTAAAAAGTATAAATCACTGTAAGAATGCAGAGATTGTTCAGAAGGTTTAAGATTTAAGATTTAACAGAAGATTTATCAGCATAAGTATGATCAAACTAAGCCATGGTCATGCCATTCTTATAAGCCAAATAACGAATAAACTTGTACTGAACCGACTCAAGCTTCTTTATAGCACATGATAATACGTAGACCAAATGACGGAACCATATAATAAAATTAAAATACAAGATAATTAATTCCTATAATTCAACCACTTACTTAGGAAAAATTTCGAAAAAATTGGTACTTTCATTAAAAAACTTAATAACAAACATATATCATTTAAAACAGACAATACTATACAGAACATTATTAAAAACAACAAAGATAAAGTAGACAAAGAATCAAACTCTGGTGTATATAAGTTAACATGCGAAGGTTGTAATAAGTAGAGAACGGACACGCTTACCACATGACGCAAAGCCCAGTGCAGTACTGGCGGAAGGCTGTATTTCTAAAATATTTAATTTTATTTATATAATTGGAAAACGAACGGGTGGTGGTGATCTATAAAATTACGAAATACATATTTATTTGTTGAAAAGTTGTATTTATAAAGTTTTTAATTTTATTTATATAATTGGAAAACATACGGGTGGTGATCTATCTATCTAAAATTACGAAATACATATTTATTAATTAATTTTATTTATATAATTGGAAAACAAACGGGTGGTGATCTATAAAATTACGAAATACATATGTATTTGTTGAAAAGTTGTATTTTTAAAGTTTTTAATTTTATTTCTATAATTGGAACATTTTTATTTGTTCATTTTGTCGTTCAAGTTGAGTAAAGGAGTATTAATATTGACTAGCAATAGTTTCTCAAGGTTTTCTTCTGTCAATTTGTTCTCTTTGAATTAAGTACATCCTTATAAATAGAAAACGTCCTTTCTACATCGCAACTGGTTATAGGTGCATACTGGAAATATTCTTTTATTTCTTCATATTTAGCCGTTAGATTTTGTGGAATTGTCTCCATACATAATTGCTGCAATGTAATTAAGTCTGGATTTCTATTAAGAATTTATTAAAACTTTTGCCGAAGGCCACATCCGAAGTCACTTGGAATACTTTTCAAATTATTAACAGCCACATCTAATGTGGTTAATCCGTCATTTAATTTGAGACATCGATTTTCAGAATAAGTGATTAGTTTTGGCAATTTTCCAAAGTGTTCGTGAAGAAAGTACAACTGATTTTTTAAATTTGGGATTTGTGTGAGCTCCTTGCACTCACCAATACTTCTAGCATCCTCCTTTAGCAGTGTTACGAAATGTTTTAGACTATCGAAATTCTCAGCATAATAACTAGTAGCTTCCAGCCATGTTCCCCATCTAGTTATTACTGGAGTGGGAGGCAGTGACAGAGATGGAAATTTTTCCCTGAAAAGAGCTACTCTCAATGGTGCTTTTCTGAAAACTATTTTAAAAGCTGATACAAGTCTATCAACTTCCGGAAAAGTGTCTCTGATATATTCACAGATTCTGTGGAGAGCATGTGCTACACAATTATATGCAGCATATTAGGATATGTTTTCTTCAATAGTCTGCCTGTTTTTAACATATACGCAGCACTATCACTGACAAATGAAAGTATTTTTTCTTTGTACGTGGCGTCCGAATGAAGCATTTTTTGCATATTCTCCTTAATGGTTTCAGCAACTGTTTCCGCATCAACTCTATTTATAACACTTGTTGCTATTACATATGAGTTATAAGGAATAGTTGGATGTAGTACACCAGCTGCAACATTTACCACACAGCGTCCTAACATATCCACCGTTTCGTCGGCGCTTATCCATATGTATTGATTTAAAAGATGGCTTCTAATGCGTTCTACTGTTCTCGTATAGCACCTAGAAACATAATATTTGCGTAAAGTTGATTCATCAGGAACATTTCGACCAGTATATTTTTTCAGAAATGTCTTCAAAATTGGATTGTTCAACTTAAATAATGGAATATTAGCTGCCATAAAAGTTTCACAGAGTTCTTCGTTAAAATTGTCAGATTCCAACCTGACAATTTTAACGAAGAACTCTGTGAAATTTTTTTTCGAGCTTTAACGATCCCACGTGACGTTTTACGGTTGATTTATTGCAATTTTTCAATAACGTTTCACACACTTCACAATAAATTTCGGAATCACTGGCAATGTACATACAATCAGTATGGCCCTCAATCCAACTCGCCATTGTTTCACGATGCCATTCTCGACGCTCTTCCATTGTCTGAAAAAGTAAGAATATTCTAGATCCAATTAAACGAAATTAAATAACGAAATTTTATGCACACTTCCGTGAAAATAATTGGAAGATGTTGCTTAAATGAAAAGAAAAGGAATGTACGTGCTATTTCTCTTACGAAATACGATAAACTTATTTATTTTATCTACGTACACGACACCACTGAAAACACTATATTCTCCGAATACAATAGCTGGGTTGTCCATTGTTATCGCTGCGAGACCAGGTGGCTGAGTAAGTCAAACAAATACTTCATTGAATTACGCCGGGATGTACTGAGCGACGTTATACACAATTCCAATTGCCGATTGCGTTTTATGGAAATTGCATCCGTCCTCTAGTAATAAGGTATGCATAGGACAAACGGGGAGGACATTCAAAATTAGGATGAAAGAATACGAGAGAAGCCATAAAGAAATGAAAACAGATTCAACTTTCGCAAGTCATTGTATAGATATCAATCATAGATTTAATATAGATTTCAAAATTTTACACTTTCAAGTAAAAAGTAAAAAAACTTAACCTGTTAGAAAACTTAGAAATTAATAGACACAATAGTTTAGGATTAGCTTTAAATGACCAACTAGATTTAAACAACTCCCCTCTACTAAATTTAAGATTGTGAAAATTTTTCCACCACCATTTCCCCAATAATTTTCACATAAATATTCAAACTTGTATTGTACATATTCAGTATTTCATCCACCTGATGAAGCCATTGTATGGCGAAACAATATTGTAGTGGTATTTACAATAAAAGAATTTTTGAAACTAGAAGTTTAATTACTTATTTCTTAGCGTAATAAGATGGGCTTAATCAATGAATTGGCCGATATGCTTTTAAATTCTTTAGTAGATTTAATAACAAAACCCAATAACCTAAAAGCTTTAGACACAGTAGGGTTAAGATGTAAATTGAACACGAAAGTCTGCTCAAAAATAACTCCAAGAATATTGATAATGAACTTGTATTGTGTTCTTCACACCAGACTCTTAATAATTTTTGTATTATACTAAACATTAGCACAGAAAAGTGTATTTGTTGCAGCTTTAATCAAGTGCTCGATGTTTGTTTCTAATTGGATTTTACATAGGTTTAGTCAAGGTGAATGAATCGAAAATGTATGTTCTTCATTTTCGAATTCGAAGTCTTCGGTTAGCTTTCAATTATTTTCAGATAACTATGCATTTATATTTTATAATTTTATGTAGTAAAAAAATAAAATAGAGAATTAAGGGGAATCCATTTTTTTTTCTTGCAGGATATCCGCGATTTTAAAGCTACAATTGGTGTGAAAAATCATTTTGATATGTGGTTGAACTTTTATTAAATTTACAATGTTAAAATTCGTTCCAGGATATGCCGTATCAAAGGAAATCTTCTGCTGACGTAACAGCTTCGAAACGAATGCAAATTATAAAATTTATTTAGAAATTCGACACTCCAATACATATATGGAAACTTCATTTCTTTGGAATAAAGGAACAAAAAACAAGTTTTATTGATTTACCAACGCCATTTCATGAATATAGATGGTAGTTTCAATGTTCAAGGAACTCCACAGATTAGAATTTAGTAATAACGGAGAAAGTACCACATTCCTTATGTATATTCTCACTTCAAGGTTTATTAACGTCGTTATGTTTTGAAATTTTTCGGGTTTTATAGCAGCCGCCGATCTCGGAAAATAAATATTAACCGGATTTGTAGTTTGCAATTGCTAAAATTGTAATTAATAACTAGCAATATCTATTCTATATTTCGATTCAATATCACGCTGTAAACTTTTATTTGCTTTTATTTATTAACAAAATATAAATATTACAACATTTATGATTACTACGATTTGAAAAGAAAACCGTCATTACAAATATTTGAGGTTGATGTATATTAATGTTTAGTGTTTTACACTCTCTATGCGAATATTTCGTCCACCCACGGTTTGTAAGTCGTTTAGACAAGATTTTGTTAATTACTTGATGGTAATTTGTTATGAATAAATGAAAACGTACAGAGCTTACTGCCATTTATTTTATTCCCACTCTCCAATAACACAATTGCAAATGAAAATTTGCCTTGCTGGATAGTATTGCTGGGTTATCACTGAACTGTGTAATTAGTTCTATTTTACTTGAGCTTAAAAATTAGATCATTTCAAAGAAAGGAAAATGTATAAATGCAAATTGCTACAGTTGTTAATAATAAAATGTAAAGAATGCAAATTTTTTTAGGAAGAAATGTTCCCCACCGTGACAAATATTAGAGTCTGATTGTGGCCCTGCTACAAAGCGACCTGGAGAGAATTTCTTTGTATAATTGCCCAGAAATTTACAAATTTTGGATATTAATTAATCCTGGAACGTGAATAAACAAATTTTGAAAATATTAAAGATAGTTTTACAAACCAAGAGAAACAGTAACATGCCTTCAAAAGCTTCTCTCATTATAGTAAGCAATTTTTTAAGTAATTAAGCAATCAAAGATTGGTGCACATACGAAGCTTTAGAAAACGTCAAATTCTGACAGTCGTCATAAATAAATTCAAATTATAAACGCTTTTTTTAATATTATTTTATTATAATGTTAGAGTTACAACACAAAATATTTGTTATTCAAAGTTACCATAGAACTAGGCAAAAATTAGAAAATTGAGATTGAGTTTATTTTACTAATCAGTGGTTACAGGATTTCCTGCAACAGTATTCTAATCTGTCAGTTACTCAAGCGCAACTGAAAAAAAACATATTCAAGCTTGCGTTATTAAATTTGGTGAAACTGGGGCAATACCTCGTAAACCTGGCAGTGGAGCACCGAGAAAATGAACAGCAAATTGCATAGAGGATATTCGACGTCGAGTGGACAATTCACCCACAAAATCAATCGCAAAACTATCACAACAAGTTCATTTGTCAGTGGGAACATGTCATACTATTTTAAAAAAGGACTGAAAGTTGTTTCCATATAAAATTCAAGCAGTTCCGCAACTCAAAAAGGTAGATTTTGCTACGAGAATATTGTCTATGGTTGTAGAATAACATAAATAATAATGACATTCTAGACAAATGCTTCTTTTCGGACGAGGCTGTAGATCTCCTGAAAGATGGACCTTTCAGGAAATTTAAACAAGCAAAATATGAGAATTTGGTCTGCAGAAAACGCTCATGAATTTGTGGAAACTACACTACATCCACAAAAAGAGGCGTCTGGATAGTAGTTTCAAGAAGACGAATTATTGGGTCTATATTTTTTAATCAAACCATAACTGCTGAAAGATATAGAAATGAATTATTAGAGCCGTTTATTAATGAACTTTATGATGAACTTATGGAAGGATATTTCCAGCAAGATAATGCACCAGCGCACAAATCTCAAGAAACAATTAGCTTTTTGCAAGAATTTTTCGATGCAAGAATTATTAATTTTCCTCCAAGATCTCCAGATTCGACAATTTTAGACTATTTTATTTTTCCATATTTAAAGAATATCATTTTTAAAGGCCGGACACAATCGAAGAGCTTCGTAATGCTATTGTGAATGCTGACATAACACAAGAAATCCTAATAAATGGCTTTGAAAGCATGAAGCGTAGAGTTCAACTTTGTCTTCAAAATAATGATCAACATTTCCAACATCTGCTTTGGTATTATGTATTTTCTTTTAATTTTGACTATTGTAATAAATACTTTTTGAAAAAGTAAATTACACATTTACATGACACAACCAAACTGTGAAAATTATAGGTTTGTGACAGATTACGTGGACTGTCACCAATCACTAAAAAAAAAGCATGGCCGTCTTTAATGAGGAAAGTTTTTGAAGGCACGTTGCCTTATGCCTTATAACATGGTAATATGTGGTTAATTGTACACAATTCTTATGAATTAAATTGACGATTTTCTTCCATCACAGGCGATGGATTTCCGGGATATTTTATTAGCTAGGCTAACAATTATTGAATAGCTTCCATTTACGACGAGCAGCTTTATATAACTTTTTGAATATGTGAAATGAGTTACATAAATATTTGGTCTTTAGTAAATCATCTTTAATAAAAAGCGTTCAAATAAGCTTTGCCTCTAGTAGGCCATTCCTTTAAAAACGTATGATTATTAATAATTTAAATTTGCATTAGTTGTCAATTAGACAGATGCATAGTTGACAAAAATTGCTTTGTAATTTAAAATTGATTTAACATGGTTTTTACTATACAACACAAATCATTCATGCTAGAATCTTATTTTCGAAACGGACGTAAGATTGACGGACAATGGCAGTATTCTCTTCAAGATTGTTTAGAAGAATTTAGAAATGAGTTCCCTAACGTCATCTTTGATTATGACAGTTTTCGGCACACAGTGACACATTCCGTTATGGTTCCGCAGAAAATTGGTGTATGGTGTGCGATTAGTCGAAGGAGAATTATTGGCCCTATTTTTTTTTAACGGAACCTTAACAGGAGAAAGGTATCGACAAGAAATTATTATGCCATTTATCGAACAGCTTGACGACGAAGAAATAACACAGGGTTACTTTCAACAAGACGGAGCTAGAGCACACACAGCAGGTGAAACAATTAATATTCTGCAGCAATTTTTTCAAAATCGGTTGATAAGTTTAAACACTGAACATGAATTTCCACCAAGATCTTGTGACATTACCCCATGTGATTTCTTTTTATGGCCATTCTTAAAGAACTCAATTTATCAAGTACAGATACCTGTATTGCTGAAAGAATTAATGGAATTGACAATGCGATACTACAAAACACTTTTTCCTCCATTAGAAGAAGATGTGAGAAATGTTTCGAACAAGGTGGTGGACACTTTGAACAATTTTTATACAATTTTGCTTGTTTGTTGGAAATAAACATATTTCATTCACTTAAAAATGTTCGTTTTATTATTTTGACATTTGTCATTTCAATCAAATATCTCATCTCATAACCAACAAAATTCCTATTAAAATTAGTAACAAGCTAAGACATAATCATAATTTCCAAGGGCTACTTTGAGGTAAAATTTATTTGAATTCATTGTACAATTCATTACTGTATTTGTTGAACAGAATATATTTCATTTATTTATTTTTTTTGTAGACAGAGATATTAAAGTATTTAAATGTACACCTATTCAAAAAAATTCAAAAAAAAAAATAAACTAAAATGAGTGAACAAATTAGACCTTCCTTATAAGGCCAAACCAACAACTCTAGAATTCCGGCCAGAAATAATCTCTTCGCGATAAGATATCAAAAACTGTTAACACGAACACGTGTACGATAATACTAGAACAGCTAATATATACGTTATATGTTTACATCGAGGATATTTACTTGTTTACATGCAAATTTACCGTAAATAGGAAACGGGGAAAGGAAAAAAAGGCAATTCAAAAGTGTTTCCGGTAAAATCGAAAGAAAAAAACAATGAAGCCGCACTACACTGTTCAATAGATACGTATAATTGACTCGCGACGTAATGTTCTTTACCTAATTCACGTTAAGATAAGTCACAATTGACCTTGCCTCGAGCAAAAACCATCTGAATCACATCCGGAGAATAACCGTTGCTAGTCGCTACTTATCAATTATATTTATTATTTGACGTAATGTTTCGTTTTGTATATAGATATACCTATACATATTGCTATGAATAGTGGTTTGAAAATTTAGCACGCCACCATCCACAACTAGTTTTCCCAACTAGGTTTCTCAGCCGGTGAATTTTCAAATATGAGACTTCTAACTTCTAACTCGGGTTTCACTCAGGAAAAACGTGTTAAAACTAAAATGAGTTGAGCGCCAGTGAAATGTTCACAAAAATTTATTTACTTATTTTATATAAGTTAAGTTAGAACAACAATATAGGTATGATAGAAATAAAACAAACGCAGGATAAAAATTAAAATGAATATTTAATACAAAAATAAAAAAAATAAAAATATATCTTTACAAAATATAAAGATGCTCTATTATACAAAAATACTTGAGGTAAAAACATTCATTGAAAATTGACAGCTAAATGAATGGAAAACATCCTCTAAATGACACCGATGAAAACTTATCTATAAATAATCAAGTTTAATATTAATTTCTCCCCAGAGAACCACACTGTATAATCAGATACTGATACACGAACAAAAAACTAATAAGTGTGCTAACGACACGCGCAAAAACCCTTTAATCCACTCGAACAAACTTTTCAATTATAATATTAACATAGAATTTTAATATTTAACTGTATTATCAATATTCTTAAATTAAATCTCTTAACTACATGTATTAATATAATAGAAATATAGTTACTATATTTACGCTAATGACGCCATACAATATTAAATACTTACAAAAACTAAAATGGAGACGAAGAACAAAGAAGGTGCATAATCAATTTAAACATCAATAATACAACGAGAATTTATCTCTATAAATATCGGGACTTTACTACTAAAATAACAAAATCACTTTCAATCAATCAACCCGAATTAATTAAAATATATTTAAACATATTTCACAAAGCAACTTCTAGTTCAAACTATAAATGTCATCTCCCTTAATTTACCTCGGCCTCTACAACACATTTACACCGGAAAACCAGTTTTTCTATCTAGTTAAATTTATAAACATTTTCAATATACAGTCATATTGAAAATAAATGTACATTTTTAAATTAAATTATTTTTAATTAAAAATCCATAGCACATCCCCAAAAATATATAATTAATAAGCCTGGACATGTCGAAATCTTATTCATTATATAGTTTTCCGCACTCATCGAAAAATTATCAGTTTCTTACACTTTCACTATTGTCCCCGCACTCAGCTGATGAACAGTTTCAGTCTGGGCCTTCTTCCTCAACACGCACCTGTGGAGCGAACGGTTGCAGAGCACTAATGTGATATCATCCCTTCTTTCGACGACCATCCATAGTATATAATTCGTATGTCACATCATTAAATCTTCTTGACGACGTCTACCAAGACGATAGCTTCTTACAATAACGGAGTCGCCAACTTCGAATCTGGTTCTGCTTGTAATTTTGTCATTTAGTGTATTGACTATTATCCCATACATCACAGTCGAAGAACACTCCAGAGTAACAGTATTCGGAGAATGGTTGATATTATCTTTAACCTCCTGGACATCTCTCACATGGATTTCCACATGGATGGCGTATGGAAGAGAAATAAATATTTGTAACATTGCTTGTCAAGCATATACATCATCAACTAACACATAACTTTGATCTCTAATATTTTTCATTATTAAACCGTCGCCCACAACAAAATTTTATAATTTTCTTGATTTCTTAAAACCTCTCTTAAATTATCAAAACTTTCATTCTGTTGGCCCTGAAGGATCACATCATACTCAAATGCTCCCTCAGCATAATCTATATTATACGCATTCAATTCTATATAATTAAAATTACTTTTACTGTTATACATTCTAAGATAACGCATCAGCAGTAACATATAGTACTCCCTCTATATGGCGAATTTCAAAATTGTACTCTGACAGTAATAAGGACCAACGATACACTCTATTATTTTTAAATCTTGTACTCAATAGTGATGTCAACGCAGCATGATCTGTTTCTACTAGGATGTTCTTGCCCAATAAATAAAATCTTAGCTTTTGAACCGCATGTACTACAGCCAACATTTCTTTCTCCGAAATAGTATATTTAATTTCATAGCTTTTTAAGATTCGAGATATAAAACAAATAGGTTCTTCTATACCTTCATTATTCACTTGGATTAAAACTCCACTAATTGCGACATCACTTGCATCTACTCTTAATACAAATTGTTTATTAAAATCTGGCAATATCAAAACTAACTGATTATAAAATTCATTTTTTAAATTTTCAAAAGCTTTTATTCTTTTCTCATTCCAACTAAATTTAACATTCTTTTTTAACATTTCATACAGTGGTGCACTTGTTTGTGCCAGGTACGGAATAAAACGTTTATAATAATTAATTATACCTAAGAACCCTCACAACATTCTTATATTTTTAGGACGTGGATACTCTCTAATCAGCTCTAGCCTACTTTGATCCACACTGACATATCTAGGGCTTATATTATATCCTAGAAACTTTATTTCACTCTTAAAAAATTCACACTTCTTAATATTTACTTTTAAACCTTCTCTTACCAATATTTCCATTATATTTCGTGATTCTGATAATTTTTACTATATATTAAAATATCATCTATGCAATGTACTACATAATCTTCATAGGGTTCCAATATTTGTTGCATTGCCCTAATCAACGCCGCAGCCGAACTGCTTAATCCATATGGTACAGTCCTAAACTGATATACTTTGCCATTAACCATAAAACCACAATACTTCCTCGATTCCTTTTCTAACGGTACCAACCAAAAAGCACTCCTTAAGTCCAATTTACTATACACTTTTGCATCGCTACACCTTGACAGTAATGCTTCAATCGTAATCGGAGTTTGAAATTGAGCTTTTGTTCTCTCATTAAGTCTGCGCGCATCCAAACATAATCTGACTTCTCCTGACTTCTTCTTTACCACAACTAACGGATTCACATATCTAGTTTTGCCTCGTTCTATAACACCATCTCGTAACATCTTCTTAACTCCTTCTTCAACTTGTTGTTGCGTATTCTTTGGAATAGGATAATTTTTAACTTTGAAAGGTATTGTATCATCTACTTCTAATGAATGTCGATAATTTCTGGCTATACTGGGAAACTTGTTTACTAACTCAATATTATTTTTAATTATCAATTTAACTTCTTTTTCATACTTTTCATCACAATCTATTCTTAACGAATCAATATCTTCCGGAATTTTCACTTCTACATCATTTTCTTTATCCAATTCTTCTAAAACCATTAGCTCCTTTTCTTCAAATACTCCATCTACAACTTCATTTTCTTCAATATTATTTATTTTCTGCATACAATTATTATTTTTTCTTCCTCTCCAGCCTCCTGGATCCACGGTACATTTTTATTATTAATTATTATCTTCTTTTTATTAATATCTATTATTGCTTTAATTTTTTCTAACAAGTCTATTCCCAATATCCCATCTCTTCCTAATCCTTTGATTACAATAAATTCTCCGATAAATTTATGGTTTTCTACTTCAAATTCCATAACATAAATTTTATTAACTACAGCAATTATCTTTTTAGGAGCTGATACAATAGTAATTTTTCTCGTAGATACAAATTTCCCTTCCTTATTCTTTATTAACCCTTCAACAACTTTTTCATAAAAAAATGACGCTTCACTACCTGAATCAATTAACCATAAACATTCCCTTTGTCCCATCTTAATCTTAATATGTGGCAAACTAGTATTAATCGCGCTATCTGACTTATCATATAACAATGCATAACTTTCTTTCTTTTTGGTTGGCCCTAACAAAAATCCTTACTACAAGCAAGTTCTGATTGGTTCTTTTGGTCTATTTTTACTGATTCTACATTAAAATTAGGCCTTGTATCTTTATATCTCGTTCCTGTATATTTATTTTGATCTATTACTCTATCTTTTCTATTATTTCTATCTGAACCATTTATTTCTCTATTTTATTTCTATTTATTTGAGTATGATCATTAAACATAGGTCTTTCAGATCTCAGAGGCATGTTGTGCAAATTAACTCTCGAATATTGATTTCTCTTACTATTATTTTCTGAATAACTATGATTATATCTACTGCCACGCTCTGCATCATCTAGCCTTTTTAATAACTCAAGAAACTGTTGCATATCAGTTATGTTATGCATAGCTACTGCCTGGTTGACTTCAAAATCAAAATGTCTAACTAATTGTGAAACCAAATCAAATTCATTTATCTTAGGGGTCAAATATTTTAATATGGAGTACCTCTTCATGACATAGGTCTCTCTTGTTTCATTATTTCCAACTCGTATATCTACCAAATAATAATTCTTGTCTTACCCTTGTCTGCTTGTTTTGTCCCCAGAATTGTTTGGTGAATCTGGCTTCAAATTGGTCCATGGTCGTCACCTCATCAGACACCATCTGCCACCAAACCAAAGCATCATCCTTTAGGCAGTTTCCAATCATTTGTTACTTTTTCTCGTCCCCTGGCACACCTTCTAAGCTGGCTTTTACCTTTTTTTTTAGAAAATTCATGGGATTCGTTGTTGAAATTCCATATAATTTTGGAAACACTTCATTTTGTACTGGTACAGGAATATAAGTGGGCACATTTATTTGATTCTTCTCTCTTCTTACTTACTTCTTACTTCTTACTATTTTCTTTACTAATTTTACTTCCATAAGCTCCATTTTTTGTTCTGCGAATTCTCTTCGTTCTGATAATTTACTTTTTAAATCCATTATATTTTCTTCTACTTGTTGTTCTGAAGAAAATTGCATGGAGCCCATACCCCTTGTTAAAACTTCATATTGGCTTGCATTATTTAACGCCATTATTTTCTTTACAATGCCTACCTCCATTTCTTTTTGTCTTAGCATCATCGCATCCATCTTTTCTTCCATTCTTTTTCCTCTTTCCATCATTATCTCCATTCTTTCTTCCATTCTTTTCTCTCTTTCCTGCATTCTGATTAATATGTCCATCATCATTATATCCCTGATTACCCTGTCGTGCCCCTCTTCATGTATGGTGTTTACTTGACCTAATCTTGCCCTTGCTTCTTCCAAAGATTCTTCACTTCCAGTTTCTTGTCTTGGCTTCCTCCATTCTCCTCCTGATGTCATTATTCCTTCCATTTTCGTGCTCTGTTTCTTGCTCACTACCAATACTGCTTCTCTTCGCCCCACGTTGGCCTTGCCAAAAATATGCTATGAATAGTGGTTTGAAAATTTAGCACGCCACCATCCACAACTAGTTTTCCCAACTAGGTTTCTCAGCCGGTGAATTTTCAAATATGAGACTTTAAACTTCCCGGGTTCCACCCAGGAAAAACGTGTTAAAACTAAAATGAGTTGAGCGCCAGTGAAATGTTCACAAAAATGTATTTACTTATTTTATATAAGTTAAGTTAGAACAGCAATATAGGTATGATAGAAATGAAACAAACGCAGGATAAAAATTAAAATGAATATTTAATACTAAAATAAAAAAAATAAAAATATATCTTTACAAAATATAAAGATGCTGTATTATAAAAAATACTTGAGGTAAAAACATTCATTGAAAATTGACAGCTAAATGAATGGAAAATATACAGTCATATTGAAAATAAATGTACATTTTTAAATTAAATTATTTTTAATTAAAAATCCATAGCAATATGTTACAGGTTTTAAATTAATTTTATAACAAATTATAATTATTACACCAGGGTTATTTCGTAGTGCATACAGATGCATTAAAATTTTATGTATCTTTATATATCGTATACGTTTGCTATACAATTCTTGTAAGTTTCATTTGTTTTGTTTCGGAATGTAAGAGTAGCTTAGTATTACAAATTTTCCAATTTGTATTTAAATGAATTACGGAAAATCCACTACTTTATTCTAAAATACTGTGGTCTGACGAGTGTACTTTACCAATATCACCGTGTTTAATAGGAACAAATATATGTACTGGAGCGACGAAAATCCAAGATTTGTTTTTGAAAATAATATCCAGAGAAGATTTAATTTAAATGTTTGGTGTGGAATTTTAGACAGTGGAGTAATTGGATCATACTTTATTGAAGGTAACCTAAATCAATCAAAATAACATACGTTGCTTGAAGATATAGTGGAGAACTTAGAAGATTTACCTGTTAATCAATATACATAACTACACTTCCAACAAGATGGAGCTGCTACACATAATGCTGTAATGAACACAAAATTCTTAAATAGTTTGATCGAAGATGGATAGACACTAACGGACTTATAGGATGGCCAGCCCGTTCACCAGATTTTTCACCTCTAAACTTCTTTCTATGAAACCAAATTAAAGAAATGGTTTACGTGACACAACTTGTAAACGTAGATTCTACGAAATTGAATTATTAATGCTTGTCGACCAATATAACAACATATTAAATGCAACTGTTTCTGTAGAAAAGGGGTGCAGACTATGAATTGGTCGGAATGGTGCCCAATTCGAGCAGTATTTATGGGACGGTGTTTCAAATTTTTTATTTGCTTTTTTTAAATAACAGTAAGAAATGTTTATTTCATTGTATTTATTTTTCATATTTAATAAATTTTTATTTCTTTCTTCCATATTAAAGATTGGTTTTTATTGCTGAAAATTACAGAAAATAAATATGTACCTATTTGATAAATTTAACGTTGCCAGTGTGCAACTGCCTACACCAACTCATGACCCATCCAGTGTGAGTGACAAAAATTTGCAAAAAACTTCTTGCATTTCTTCTTGATTTTCTTGCATTTTTCTTTATCCAAGCATGTTTTTTTATTACGTTACTGGAATTGTCAGAAAATTATCTTTTTCAAAAATCAAGAAACAAAAAGTACAATTTAATAGGGAAAAGGTGACTCACGTCTCTTGTTAACCCTATATTGCACGAAATTTAATTTTGCAAAATAATTTTTTTATACAATGTTTTTCAACGTCCTTTACACGTAAAAAATAACAAAAAAAAATATTAAATTGATTTTTCAAAAATTTTTGACTGTTTCTTTTTTTAAACCATTTGGGAACATTGTGCCAACATGACACAGTCACTAATATTGTACGAAAATTGTGTGTATTCATTTATTACATCCTACATTATGGTAATCAAAGAAACAATTCTTTTTTTCATATAAACATAAATATACTTTACATTTGACACAATATATTCGACTTAAAAGAATTCGTGAAAATCGGCGATTCACAATCACAGAACTGAGTGCGTTTTTCCCTCGAATTTAAAGTATAGTTTTCTACGAGGTTGTTACTGAACATGTAGGTTACCACAAATTTTGTTCACGATGGGTACCAAAACTTTTTATCGAAGACTTTCTTACAAAAATGACTTACCGGATTGGATCGGCACTAACTTTTCTGACACGTTACGATGTTGAAAGTGAAGATTTCCTCAGGCATATCGTAGCAGGAGATAAGACTTGGGTCGCCTAAGTCAACGTTGAGACGAAAAGACAGTCATTGAAGTGGGGTCGCTCTAACTTGCCTACAAGGAAACCTTTAAAGTGCCGTCAAACTTTTTCTGTGAGAAAAGTCATGGTCACTGTCACAAGAAAAGCGTCCTTCCTGAAGACTTTATAAAATGAGGGACGACAATAAACAATGTAAGACAGTGTTACAGCATGGCTTAATTCACAGGCAGGAGAGTTATATGAAGAGGGCATTAAAAATTTGGTTCATCGCTATGACAAATGTGTCAATCTTATGGCAACAATGTTGAAAGATAGCTGGAAGTAGCTTGAAGTTGTATATAATAAAGACACATCTTCATGTATTGATATTTTTCTTAATAACCAAAGGAAACTTACTTTGCGAATCGCCCACGTATTTGAGATATACACAAGATTTTTCATTAGAAATGTATCCTCCTTTTCTAATAGCAGGATTAAGTAGGAAATCATTGAATAAATATTACGTAATTCGAAAAATATCTGCTTCCTAACATGTTTTAAGTATAATATAGCTTTTGTCGTAAGGGATCTCATCAATTACACAAAAATCGTCTATAAATTCACAAGGATGTCTAAATAATTACTTGTAGTAATTGAATCTACAGCTAATTTCTCTAAGAATCCAACAATACTCTGGTGCAAATTTGTAAATTACATTCTATAAAATATCATAGGTCATAGGTATTATTATCATATAATTCCTAGAATTTATTTAAATAAGTATAGAGAAAATGCAGTATTATCTAATATTACATGTGATATGTCATGAGATTGACTGTTTGTATAGGCATTGAAATATACTTACAATAAAGTGACAGTTTAATTATTAGGATTCTACTGAATTTTCTTCAATATGAAAGAATAACTTTTAATCTTATTTATTTACATCAAGTTATATTGACACTATAATCTTTTGCAACAATTATATGCATATAATAAATCCGAATAATAATAAAAATGTATACGATAATGCATATCGATGATGTCAATTGCTATTTAGATTTTATAAAATGGAAATGTACTAATACTCGTATATTGAAAGTTTAGATGGTTATAATTTTATTCTATTGTTAGGTATAACAATAATCTTTTTAAATTTGCGTCACTAATATAAGTTTGCACAATTTGAAATCTTCCGATTAAAAAAAAAAACGGAAAATTTTAGTTTTACTTATCGAGATAAATGTGAAATATTTATGACAAAGTAATATTTCAAGTAAGAATTCTTAGAACATGAAGTGGAAAAACGGTCCTGTATTTCTTTATAAAGTGGAATATAATATTGAGCATCATATGATCTAAAAATAATAAGAAACTGTCTTCTTTTCTTGAGATCTATTTTATTTGGCTCCAAAGCTGTGGCTTTTAGTACTTTTCTGTTGGACTACCCTTTCCTCTTGTTCATGCGAGATTTACATTTTCCGTTTTCTTTACTCATAGCTACACTGATGGTCTGATCTCTTTATTATCTTTTGGCTTCTTTAACACATACCTCCTTATTTTTCTGAAAATATTTTTACTTAGATTTTTCTTTTCCATGTATCTAATTTGTTTGGCATATCTTGAATATACAATATATTAAGTTGATCACTTAAAAAACCAAAGGCGTTGAACACTTATTTGTTGTAACACTTATAACCAGAGAGCGGATTGAAGCGATTGAATGACCAATTGCCCCGATAAAACGTCGTGGCGGGTCAGGTATAGTATGCATGTTATAACAGCCCCACTATTTGCTTGCTCGATTGCATTCGTCGAGCAGGTGTTTTCATTTCCATCGTTATGAATAGTGTGTATTCCTTCCTTCATTAAATTCATAAATTAAATTTAACAGTGGCTTGTAAGATGGAATATATATTTATATATTATTTCGTTAGACTTCTTGAAATAATAGCTTAAAAATTATATCCGCTAATTTCCAAAGTGTATTCTCGTGTTCACATGCTGTTACACATGCATATACATATATGTATTTATTGGTCTGGAGGTAGTATATTTTCTATTCTCTTCTATAAGTGGTTATTTCTGGTTTCGTTTCTTTCAGTGTTATTGGGTTACAATTTTTAGTATTTTAAAAATCAATTTTATATTGTTATATTGTATCTTTATCCTATAAATTTTTATAAATATTAAGTTTAATTTACTACTTATTTTTGGAGTAGTTTTAGTTTCTTATTTTTAGTCAATTTCCTTCTGTTCTTAATATTTCTCTTTATTTTGATTAACTATGGAGAATTCTCGTAGGGCAACCATGGTAGGATGGATTAGAGTCCATACAGATTGGTTGCTTATTCCTAATGTTACCGAGATATTATGCAGTGCCTGTTCATTAAGTTTAAGCCGTTCACAAAAGTGTAATGTGCAGCGACATGTTTCTTCGAAAACCATCTGCACCTGACACTTTTAACGAAGAACTGTGTGAAACTTTCATGACGGCCAATATACCATTCAAAAAGCTTAACAATCCAGTCCTCAAGAGGTTGCTTACAAAATATATTGATCTTCATATACCAGATGACTCTACTTTACGTAAATACCATTTACCAAAATGTTATTTGAGCACCGTTGAAAAGATACGAACCAATCTATCTGGTCATTATCTTTGGGTAGTGCAGACGACACAATGGATCTAATGGGCGGTATGTGTTAAATATAGTTATTGGTATTCTTCATCCTACAAATTCATACCAACCGTACTTAATTGCAATTAAAATATTGCCAGTAGTAAATGGTGAAACAGTTGCAGAAGTAATTGATCAATGTATTCATAATAATCTGTCATCGGATATAACAACTATAAAGGCAAGATGCTATTATTTTTGACTGATGCAGCTGCTTATATGTTAAAAACAGGGACGTTATTTAAGCTATCTTATCTCAATATTCTACACGTTACCTGTGCAGCACATGCACTACACAGAGTATGTGAATACATCAGGGGTCATCTTCCAAATGTTGATGAGTTAGTTTCATCATTTAAAAAGATATTTCTCAAAGTTGAGACAAAAAGTTGATGCATTATTTAGCAGAAGTATGGTGCACTTTTGCAACATTTTAATCACGCACCCATCACCAGTTGTGATGTGGAATGGATATTTTATATTTTTAAAGACGTTTGAACATCTAAATAAACTAATTTAACACAGGAACACCTTGAACAAGTTTTAGTTGTTCATAGTAATGTTTTACACTACAGACAGAAAATATATAGTTTTGAGTTTTGTTCTTTGTAGATTATTTTTATTCAAAATTCGGTACGCAATTCGCTTGTCAGCATTACTTTTGTTTCAGTAGTAGTTGCTGCCAGTTGCCAAACCGTTTATTACATTCGCTCTGTTGTGCATTGATAGATACTTATTAACTGCATATGTAGGTATGTGCTACTTATGCAACTTGCCACACGCATCAAGTTGGTCGAAACTCACAGAACGCTTACAGAAATAAATCTATTGTGACTACAAGGCAGACGCCTATGGATATCAATCGCTCGAGTCCGCTCTCTACTTATAACCAAGAAACTATTTTAAAATAAAAGTAATAAATAGATAAATAATTTTAAAGTAATATGATTACACGTAATTTAAATACCTCGACATTTTTCATTGCACAAAGTCGACATGATAATTTACAATGTTAGTCTATAAATTTGCATTATTAGTTAGAAGTATTAATGTAATTTTACAAATAATTATGGTAATCGACTCCGGTGTCAATCTAGTTTTATACAAAAGAAAAAGATTCAAAATTATGAATTCTTGTTAAATAAAAATGTGGAATGATGATAATTAGACTGCCATCTTATTGTATTTCAACGTCTATATAAACTGCTGATCTCATGACACATCACAGGCGTTAATATATTTGCGGCTTTTTTATATTTATTAATTAATAATATTATATTAATCATGTATGTAGTGATAAATAAGTTGGATTAGAATATTTATATTATTTTACACACACACACACACACACACACATGCCCGTGTTCATAGGCTAACTTATTAGGCTATTATTTTAAATCTCGGAAAATTGACATTTTATTGCATAACATACCGCAAATGAATTTCAATTACAAATGACATTAATGCTGTAAACGTGGGTTTATATATGCATAATATATATATATATATATATATATTTATATATATATATATATATATATATGTATATATATATACCGTGTGCACAATGTCGTGCGATCGATGGATATATAAGTAATGACTGGCCAACTGCAAGTATATTCGCCTTGCTTGAACACAATGAGCGACTGATAGGAATATTCAATGTGTTAGAGAGAGATTATTTGATTCGTACTTAGATCGTATGTAGAATGTGTTGGATACAGAAATGGAACGCCCGTACAGTTAGACAGTAGAACAGATTGAATATACTCTCTCAACCCTAACCACATAAACTCGCTATTCGTCTTCGTCTTACTACATTGTGGTAGATCAATCACTCCCCGGCGTTCATACGGTATATATAAAAATATATTTTATTCCCTTGACAAAGGCATCATTGCCGAAACATGTAGGGTTGTTTTAAATATATATACTTTGAAGTAATGAACCAGACCTTTAATCGCCGACTTGTTAAGTTTACCTTATATATATATATATATATATATATATATATATATTAAAGGTCTGGTTCATTACTTCAAAGTATATATAGATTCCCTTGACAAAGGCATCATTGCCGAAACATGTAGGGTTGTTTTAAATATATATACTTTGAAGTAATGAACCAGACCTTTAATCGCCGACTTATTAAGTTTACCTTATCATACCAAGGTCATGAAAATATTATATTTATATATATATATATATATATATATATATATACATTTGAGTGTGTGAATAATAAATCCAAAAGATGTAGGCGGTCTGTCAATTAAGATTCAATGTCTATATTTCGCAACAACTTTGTTGCTTCCTCAGGAGATGGTATAAGATTAATAACAACAAATCACTTATCTTCGATATTAATTAATGGATATGATAATTTGAAAATACTCACAGAATGCATTAATCAAATGAGTGGCTTGAGTTTATCAATCTCATAGCATCTCCTGAGGAATCAACGAGCTTATTGCGAAATATAGAGATTGAAATAAATGAGTATTAATTGACAGACCGCTTGCCCGTTTTGATATTATATATATATATATATATATATATATATATATATATGGTATATTAAACTAGTCGGCGATTTAAGGTATGTTTTACTTTCATATGTTTAAAACAATCTTACATGTTTCGACACATAGTGCCTTTATCAAAGAAATTAAAAATATAAAAATTTTATATTTTTATGCCATATTTAGAGAAATCCCGATTAGAATATATTATATCAATTCTGCACAGAGCCGATTGAAAAATCTATACATTCGAAGTATGGTGGGTGTACTTTTGCAATATTTAATCACGCACACAACACCAGTTGTGATGTGGAAGGGACATTTTCTATTTTTAAAGTTTAAAATTTTAGTTGTTCATTGTAATGTTTTACACTTTCAATGTTTCACAGAAAATACATAGTCTTGAGTTTTGTTCTTTGTAAATTATTTTTATTCAAAGTTTGATACGCAATTCGCTTGTCAGCATTATTTTTGTTTCAGTAGTACTTGCTGCCGGTTGCCAAATCGTTTATTACATTCGCTCTGTTGTGCATTGACAGATACATATCAACTGCATATGTAGATATGTGCCACTTATGCATATCGCCACACGTATTAAATTGTTCGAAGCTCACGGATCGCTTACAGAAACAAACCTATTGCGAATACAAGGCAGACGCCTATGGGCTATGAATCATCAATCGCTCGAGTCCGCTCTCTGCTTATTAAATATATATAAATTTAAAATAAAAGGTTTTACAGCATCCGTCTCATTGTTGTATTATATGCCTCGAGACTGCGATTAATCAAGAAAAGAAAATAGAAAAGGAAATGATTTCCGGTTAAAATTACCTGAATCATATGTTTATAAATTATTTCCTGCCAATTTACCTATTGCACGCGGTGTAGTCCTGAAATATATGTAAGAGTGTATTATCTTCTTTTATTTACCTTGTTGACTCAGTTAAGTGAACAGTCGTTTAAAGTATTAATAAATAAACGTGGCGTATATGATTCATTTTATTGGCTTTCTTATAATAAATTAATTTACTTTTCTTCTTATATATTATAAACATATTTTTCAAATAGCACGATTTTTAAAGATGTTTATTAGTTCGAAAAATTAAAAAGTAAAATATTCAACGAAATTATTATAAGAACTTAAAATATTTATTAAAAACTCGAATATATTAATTTTAAGAAAATCAGTAATATCACGTCTTTATATAAGTTGCTGGAATAATTTATATACATATTTTTTTAACATTCAAATGTGTTTATAATACAAAGATAATACAATAAATAAATAGTGTGTTCGAAATTTTTGACATCTGGGAAACTGTTCATAGACCGGCATAGAGTGTACAGTATAATTGGAAAAGAAAGTTATTTTATTGTGCGTCATTCTTCAATATTATTTATTATTGGAGAACCATATTTTAACTTTACCCATTTCAGCTTATCTTTTGTTACTTAAGCTGTTAGTATTTCCTTTTGTCAATAAATATATGTCGTCGGCATACAAGTAAGTGTCACAGCTCAAGGTAGGTGGAAAATCATTTATGTAAATGATAAATAAAAGGTCCCAGTATCGAACCCTGTGAAACACCGCAGGACAGTAATCTCTTCTGGTGGTGAATGTTACTTGAACAGATTTAATTTTGTTAACTCTGGTTCGCCGTTTTGTTAACTAATCTTGAATTTTGTTCAGATTTATCTGCAATAACTGCGAAGCAATAACAGGATCGATAGATGAGGCACAAAGATTCGTTTCTCGTTTGCGTATGTAGCAGTAGTCACGTCACGAATCGTTGGCAGGTAGACAGTATATAATAATTAACATAAGGCAGTTTTTGCACTATAAAATATTTTATGAAAGATTTGATTAGAAATTATTGTTTTTAAGAATTTGAAAGCATGCCAATTAAAATGTGGCGAACTTAACTCGTAAGAGACAATTTAGAAACAGATAAACTTTTTATATGTATTTAACTACACCAACTTGTTCTTAAATAAATTATTTAAATAATATATATATATATATATATATATATATATATATATATATATATAAGGTAAACTTAATAAGTAGGCGATTAAAGGTCTGGTTCATTACTTCAAAGTATATATATTTAAAACAACCCTACATGTTTTAAAACATGTAGGGTAGTTTTAAATATATATACTTTGAAGTAATGAACCAGACCTTTAATCGCCGACTTATTAAGTTTACCTTATCATACCAAGGTCACAAAAATAGTATATTTATATATATATATATATATATATATAATATCTTCGTGACCTTGGTATGATAAGGTGAACTTAATAAGTCGGCGATTAAAGGTCTGGTTTACTTCTCTTGACAAAGGCGTATTGCCGAAACATGTAGAGTTGTTTTAAATATATATACTCTGAAGTAAACCAGACCTTTAATCGCCGACTTATTAAGTTTACCATGTATATATATATATATATATATATATACAGATATATATATACATATTGCTATGAATAATGGTTTGAAAATTTAGCAGACCACCATCCACAACTAGTTTTCCCAACTAGGTTTCTCAGCCGGTGAATTTTCAAATATGAGACTTCTAACTTCCCGGGTTTCACTTAGGAAATCCGTGTAAGAACTATAAAGTAAGTTGGACGCCAGTGAAATGTTCACAATAATTTATATACTTATTTTTAATTAATGCGCAATAATGGCAAGAACACAAAAATCAAACACAGGATAAAATTAAAATGAATATTTAATACAAATTAAAAAGTAATTAAAAAAAAATCTATCTTTACAAAATAAAAAGATACTGTATTATACAAAAATACATGAGGTAAAAACATTCATTGTAACATTGACAGCTAAATGAATGGAAAACTTTCTCTTTATGAATCCGAACAAACTTATCTAAAAATAATCAAGTTTAATATTAATTCTTCCCAAAAGAACCACACTGTATAATCAAATTCTGATACACGTTCTAAATTACGCATGTGCAAACAGACATGCACAAAAAACCCTGATTCCCGTCGAACAAACTTTACAATCTATAAAATTACAAGGAATTTTAATATATAAACTGTATTATCTGTATTTCTTACAATTTAAATCTCTTATCTAAAAACTTCAATACAATAGAAATATATTTTATATACAGTAGTACCCCCATACCCGCGGGGGTTTGGTTCTGTGGTCTTCCGCGGATACTGAAAACCGCGGATAGTAGCGAACGCTTTATTTTCGAGTACAATATGAAAAATATGAAATATGAAGCAAAGTTAAAACAATGAAACAAGAAAAAATAAGTTATATACCAGTTTTTCTCACACGTTAAATTTTAAACATTTTCAAAATATACAACTCATCCCACAAAATATGTACATTTTTAATTTAAATTATTTTTTAATTAAAAATCCACAGCAATATATATATATATATATATATATATATATAAATATATATAAATATATATATATATATATATATATATATATATATATACAGATGTAATTTCTTAGCCGTTTATTTAATATCATTTGATAAATTCTTGGAATTTTCGGCTTTTATTTTAAATACTTTCAAATTAGTATGTTATTTTGCGAAGTAAATGTGAATGTAAACATTGCTGTCTACAAATTACAACGCAAATTATACGAAATTTTATTTGAAAAATTTTTGTCCACGTTGGGACTTTACAACCCAAGTCTACGGTTTGCCGGACCGTCGCTCTAACCAACTGAGCCACGATGTACCTTGGTTTCAAGTCTATTGGAAACGCCTAATAAGGCACCGACGCTAATATTCAGATGTCAGTTTGAAAGCTTCAATGTTCTGAAATTGCGAAATTTACATCCTTAGCTATACAGATATAATTCCTTAGCCGTTTATTTAATATCATTTGATAAATTCTTGGAATTTTCGACTTTTATATTAAATATTTTAAATATTTTCAAATTAACATGTTATTTTGCGAAGTAAACGTGAAACATTGCTGTCGACAAATTACAACGCAAATTATAAGAAATTTTATTTGAACAATTTTTGAAAACCGCAGACTTGGGTTCAAGTCCCAATGTGGACAAGAAAGTTTTTCAAATTAAAATTTATCATGGAGAGATATGGTGATGAAATTAATAACAAGTACAATTAGATTATTAATTTATTTAATACGAAAACTTTAAGGATGGGATATTAATCAAATAACAAAGATAAATTACAAATGAAACAGATATGTATATTGCATGTCTGATATACTTAAACCTTTTTGTAAACCAAGATAAATATCTAATTTGTAGAAATTTTAATTATTGTAATTTATAAGTGTTCAAAATGGTCACCATTTTGTTGAATGTATAATGCAATACGATGTATCCTGTTGTCAAAAATATTCTGCAATAGATTTGGTGTTATTGTAATGGTATTCATCAAGTCATTTAAATTATTCATTCTTGCCTTATATATTTAGGAAAATAGAGAAATCTAACGGAGTAAGATCTGGTGACCGCGCTGGCCAAACACCTCTGCTTATAATACGATGAGGGAAGTAAACTTCTAAAAGCGCTAAATTTTCAAGAGTTATATGTGCAGTAAGCCCCATTTTGTTGGCAGTAACCCCCGTTCCACTTGAGTTTAAGTTGGTGTTAATAACTGTCCTCGGCTATCAATGTTGTTGTGAAAAAATATTGGTCCTATTTTTCTACGACGAGATACAGCTAACCATACTGATACTGGATATAAAGGAACTTTGATGTGATTGTTTGGATTGTTTATAGATCATGTTCTGTGATTTTGTTTATTTACAAACCCGCTTAAATGAAACCATGCTTCATCAGTAAAAAAACTTAAATCAAGAATTTCGTCATTATTTAAATTTTCTTGAAAGGAGTTGCAATAATTAAACATACTAGTGTGATCTCTAGGTAAGATATGTTGAACAATAGATACTTTGTATGGATGCATATGTAAGCGACGCTTTAAAATTTTATGAACGGTACTATAAGATACGTTCGTTTGAACTGATAAACGACGAATACCAAACCCACGAATATGTGGGTTTCCTACAACAAGGTTTTCTACGTGTTCAACAATATTTTGTTGTGTGTGTGGTCTACCAGAACTTTTACCTTTTAACACAGATCCTGTAGCCTGAAACTTCTCCACTATTAGACGAATGTGATGATGTAAAGCGGTATTATCCACAACTATATTAGGAAACTGCAAGTGACCTGTCGGTTACATTCCACGTAGGAATATTGCCTTTCTCCGTTAAGCAATTGTGTATTTCGGAAATATGCTTCAACAATAAAAATATTTTCTTGCAATGTGTACATTATTTAGTAGTATTGTTTATTGAGTAAAAAATAATATTTGTAAGGAAAAATTATATAGCTAGTCACAAAATGACAAATGTCAAAATAATATTAGATAAATAGTTAGTTATAAATAGAAGAGAAGTGGCTTATAATAATTTGTAAGTACTAGTTACTCAGTGCCTACTGATAGATGAAGTCCTTTTTGAAACACGTTGTACTTGTCTGATAAAATTATTATAGTATATAAAATTTGTAATGGAAAAATATATTATATTTATTCATGGAAAATATTTATTATTAAACAATAGTTTTTACACTTGAATATTGCCTTCAACTTTAAAAATTTCGCGAACACGTCGTAAGAAACAATAAATACTTGAGTCAATAATACATTGTACAATGGTATCGTTCAAAGCAATCCATTAGTGATTTCGGTTCCTACAAGAACATGAAAGTAAATATAAATTAATTGTATATTTTTACAAAAAGTAGACAACACACCAGATTTCAATTAATTTGTAAGATTGCTAAAATTACAGAAAGTATTATTAGTAATTCTGCTAAAAATAAACGCTGCTGATTGGTGATTTCTATAAAAGTACCACTTAATTCAACAACATTTCAATGTCATATAATTACGTAAAGTTTGATGATTCAAAATCATATTTTGTAAAAAATCGTTAATAGTTGACAAATATAGTGGAACTCTATTTGTAATATTACTCTATTATGAAATTTATTTCGGCTTACATACGCTCAAAGGATATTTATAATTGCATAGACTTTTATTAATTAAGACAGTGGCGTATCCTACTTGTCCTTGTTTCGATGAAATATTCAATTTTTTTAATGTCTGAAACTTTAGGCAAAATGCCAACATGTAATACTTCATTATAGTTAACACAGCCAGTTACATAGTTACTTATCTCCAAAATTAACTACTTCATATGAGAATTTTCTGCTTTATTTGTCTATCATTAAAATTACATTATTTATTAAAAACTCTGTTAGAAATTAATCTACTTCTTCTATTGTACAACCAAACGGACATTTTGGTACTGGCGATTTTTTAACTATTTCTAGGTAAATTTTAAGCGCATAATCCAAGTGGATAAATATACATTCGTCACTTATCACAGCATGGAATTTACCAGGGAAGTCTGGCTGCATCTTCTTTGATATCGATCTTCCATAGTTTCAATTTCCAGATCGAATATTTAATCCTGTTCTTCATCAAAATCACCTAGGTTTTCTGGACACCGATCCGATGGTTGTGAAGATAATAAACTTTTATGTTCATGTTACAGCCGAGAAGATTAAATTTTGAAAACATATTTTCTATTATTTTCCACTAGTTGGCCATCATGTGGCTATTATATCTTCTGCGGTATCGATCTTCCATAGTTTTAATTTTCTGATCGAATCTCTAATTCTGTTCTTCGCCAAAATCACCTAAGCTTTCTGAGAGCCGATCTAAGTGGTTGTGGAGATAGTAAACTTTTATGTTCATGTTATAATCAAGAAATTCTGTGTAATTTTTGCCTTCTTATTTCTAAGAAAATTTTGCTACTTCAATAGATGAACACCAACCAATCTTGAATAAGTTGACTTATCTAAGAACTATCAAATAGTTCAGCTTTCAGTTTAACCGTGTTAATCCCAGGGAATTTACGTGTCAGGAAGCTAAAATAAAATCAAAAGTCCCAACTTGATATGCAAGGGTTCAAATATGATTTCCTCTGTCGCAATTAAAGGTTCGCTTATTATGTTTTGTTTTCCTTGAATGATGACGTTTTCTAAAGTTTAATTTCTGTAAACTAAGAGCTAATCCTTAGTTCTGCTCTACAAACACATAAAAGCAAGGATATTTTGTATAACAACTTTGTTGTTCAAGGAGAAAGTTTACTATTTTCAGATCGACACTGATGTGCTTTATACTAAATTTTGTCAGAGCTAGAGATAATGCCTCGTATTCCTTTTTCATGAGGGCAGAATAATCTATGGGTATTTCTAATTTTAGGTACAATATTGCAATTTTGATCTCCAAAGATATCATTATTTGATTATTTTTGCCTTTTGTCAGTTCTAAAATCAATTAGACTGTATTTGGAATACTAGAGCTGCCACTCAAAAAAGGCTCGAAATTTTTAGAATTAGCACATCAGAAATATCTAAAATCCGTTCTTACTGTTTCAGCACGAAAACAAAATTCTATTTTGTTGGACTGTGTTTTCTATTTTCAAGATTCGATTCGAAATAACAATATAACCAGAATATTTTGGTAAAACCTCTTACTACAATTAATAATCGTATCCTAAATACGTTTTTAAGTTGTAATCTTCAGTAGGCGAAATTAAAAATCACAGTATTGAATATGGGGCACAGTAAATCTAACACAAAGAAATTGAAATTTCCGACTATTAAATTCACTGGGGAAAAGGAAGGATATGCTATCATTCTTAGATACATGCATAAAATAAAAATCGATATTTTCTCGAAAGAAGCCAATGTCAATAGACTTATCACCGCAGATTCAAATCATAGTTTCCAACAAAAGACGGTTTCTTTCAATTTTCTAGTCAAATGCTTACTAAGCTTTCCATTAACAAGAGAAATATAAAAAAGAACTAGATTTTATCAAAAACAATGGTTTTAACACAGAAATAATTAATAAATTAATTAGAAAAGCAAGTTTAAGAAAGAAAATCTGCGATTTCATACGTTTGTTACCTAAACAAAATCACCAAATTACGAAAAACCTAACTAGAGTTGTTAAAGAACGAGGTCTCCAAATTGATTTTCGGTACGAAAACTCAACTAAAGTTCTCCTTGGTAATACCAAAAAGAAAGCAGATTTGAACCAGAAAGTGGCAATATATGAAATTAATTGCCACCATTGTAATTTGAAATATACTGGTCAAACGAAATGCTCAGTAATAAACCGATATAAAGAACATCTATCGCATATTAAATTCAATAGACCGGAAAAATCGACGATCGCATGTCATATGTTGGAATCCGATTATAACGTCACGGTAGATTTTGATAGCTTAGTGGTTAAAGCGATGGTCCGGTAAGCCATGCACGTGGGTTCGAATCCTACTTAAGGGCGAATTTTCTTCTATAAAAAGTTCGAATAAATTAGCGTTGTAATATGTAGAAAGCATATTTACATTTACATTGCTTCGCGAAAAATGCAACAAACTTGCACAACGGCCTACTACGGGCAAGATATATATTATCTGTTTCCTTGATGTAACTCAATGCATTCCCACAAAGATTCGAAATCACTGCTTTTGATACCTTAGTGGTTAAAGCGATGGTCAGGCAAGCCACATGCACGTGGGTTCGAATCCTACTTAAGGGCGAATTTTTTTCGATAAAAAATTGGAATAAATTAGCGTCGTAATATGTAGAAAGCATATTTACATTAGGTTGGCAAAAATGCAACAAATTTGCGTCACGGTAGATTGTTTAAAACTTATTAAAAATATAAGCAATCCGAGGAAGCTGGACATATGCAAAAGTATTCACATCGTTAAAAACAAAAATAATGCTTTCAATGCGGACAACGGTCTCGTCCCGTCCAGTTGTTTCTTCAAATTCTTAGAAAAGAGGTAGGAAACGGAGGGGTCGAGAACAAACACATATTGTCATGGATTTTTCCTTTCAGAAGAAAGAAGAAAGAAAAAAAAATAGCAGAACTATATTGAACATTATTTGTAGAACATTTATAAATTTATGTATGTTATTTTGGTGTCTTTATATTTTTATTTCAGACGGGGAACGATATAAATTTAAATTTTATAAGATGAATTTTGTAATGTTTGATTTTTATCCGTGACTGTAGATCCAGGGCTAGATTGATATTCAAAGTTGGCGCCATCCTGGATGTTAGAGCGTGTATTAAGAAATATACATTTTTATTATTGTTTTGAGTTATTTAGGTAGGGATGCTCTAGTGTTTCCAGGACCTTCATTTTAGAGAGAGATTGTTTGAATGTCCTTAAAGATAGGTCGTTATAAGTGAATATTAGACACGACTTAATTTTGTCTAATATATATATATATTATCTTGGATAATCCGTTATTAGTTTTGGTGCATGGATTGTGTTTAAAAGTAATTTGTCGTGATTTACAAATCTTTTATATTTGTAATTGAATTTATTTGAAACACCTATCTAAAGAAAAGGAATCTCTCACGTTATTTGGCGTTACATTAATTAATGTAAGTGTTCTATAATTATCATTAATATATTGAAGAAAGCGCTTAAGTAATTTGTAAACTTTTGTAAAATTTTTGTATGTTCAGAAAAATATCTAGAAAATTTGTTAGACTGTTTTTATGGAGTTTGGGTTTTTATTCACATTAAATATTTTAATACGTAGGAAGGTGGGGACAAGTTTGTATGATGTCATGTGAATGAATGCATGACGGTAAGAATTAGTTTTCGTGCGCAAGATAAACAAATCTTTATTTTGACGTTTGAATTTTGGGTTAAAATATTATTGTTGACATCTGATGAATTTTCTTGTATATTTTATTAATTTTGTTATCTTTGCTCGTGATTATTCAAGTCAAAGTTTTTTAATGGTTTGTATCTTCACATGATATCCAAGCCCTTTTTATCCTTGTTGCTGTGCATTTAACAGTTCAACGTTTCACTTTGTAAAGTCGATTTTTTTTTTGTTTTTTTTTTTTAAATAAATATTGTAAGGGGGAAAATGTTTGTATAATTTCTCTGACACTGTGTATTATTTTATGATATAACCTGAATCCGAGAGGATCGACCCTGGAGAAGTGAGCTCAAGGAAGACAACACGACTGAAGTTAGCTGGCAGATAAGTTTTGGTGTGAAATTAAAGCCTATAAGCAATTAAAAGCAAAATTCATAGCAATATGTGCCATTTCTGAAGAGGGATATGTTGACGTAATTTTAGTTTCTTAAAACTTAGTGTATACATGACTGACTGGTAAAAGTGTTTCGCGATTCTTTGTGTTAGCTTTAATGTGTCCCATGTTCAACACTTTGATTATTAATTTTACCCACTGAAGATGACAACTTAGTTGTCGAAATACGTATTTAGGATACGAAGTGTTGTAAAGGGTTTTACACCTTTTTAAGCTTTTACTTAACCATAGTCTCCAAAGAAAGACTTTTTTAATGAAAATTATGTATCTAAATGTATAATGATATAAAACTTAAAGTATAATAATAAAATATTGTAAAAAATTGTAAATGACAAAATACACAAATAAGCAAACACGCACAAACAAAACATGTGATGTATACCCAGTTTGCAATTATGTCATGTGTCAATACTCGTCGAGATTATAGCAAACATTTGTTTAATAAAATGATTTTAACAGCTTTGCAGAACTTGTTTACACTTAGGTCCTTAGTAAACTCTCGTATCTTATTCTATAATTACCTCAATGGTTTATCGACTGCTGTGTTTGTCTTAATCAATGGCCTCATATTACAAACGCATGCCTATTCCGATTTACACGTTAATAATAGTTATGACCACCGTAGAAACTGTCACAAGAATGCAACCCACGCAAAGTCCGCATAACTCGTTTTTGTTACAGTAAAACATGTTTTATTTCTGATGGTCTACCCCAAATTATTACTGCACATGAAGCGATCCTATGGGAGTTCGAATAATAGGTTAATTTTGCGGCTTCATGGCTCACTAGGTGCTTAATCCTTCTAGAAGTATAGGTGGTAGCACCTAGCCCTAATAAAAGAATCTCCAGAAAATATATTGTTTAGTTTTTTGTTGCTGCTGAAAAGGTAAGAATTTGCGTTTTTTCTTTGTTTATTTTTGACTTGTTGCCATCTCACGAAGCTTTAGTTTGAAGTAATATGCTATCTCGTTTATCTTTCATATTACTACCACCCTTTTTTAGCACGAAAGAGGTCTTATCAGCGCATAAGCATACTTTCGTGTCAATTACGTTACTAGAGATATCATTAGTATATAATATAAAGAATATGGGACCAAGAATGGACCCCTGAGGAACACCGCAGATCATTGATTCAATTCTCAATATCTCGCAACTCCAGTGCACTGTCTATTTTCTATCTTACAGGTAAGACTCCAGCAAACTGTATGCGATACCTCGCACATCATAGCAGTGTAATTTCTGCAGAAGTATCTGATGTGATACGGAGTCCAACGCTTTGCTACGGCCGCAAGCTATTATTTCCGGGGTTTCATGATTATTTCTAGCTGTTGATATTTCGTTTAGAGTATCTACGTCCAGATCTATATCCATATTGTACTGGTTTAAATATATTTTTGTTTTCAAGGTAGAAGACCAGTCTCATCCGCATGATCGTTTCCATGATTTTCGAGAACGTTGGCAAAACTCCAACTCTCCTATTTTATGCACAAGAGTAACTTTGAATATCTTCATTTCATTTGGCAAGACTCCTTCTTCTAAACAGTTATTTATTATGTTTATTAGAAGTTTAGGAATTTTTGCAGAAATTTCTTTTTGCAAGGTGACACTTATACCATGTATTTGTTTAGAGTTTTTATTTTTTAAGCTATTGATGATATTATTAGTTTCTTGTACGCACACAGGTCTAATATAAAAGGAATTTATTAGTGATTTATTAAATCGTTGATTGGTGAAGGAGATATTTGTTGAAACTTCACTTTAACGATAATAAATAAGTACTAAACTCCTAGGTTAAAAAATGTTTATTGTAAATCCACTACAATATTGTTTCACTATACAACGGTGAATTAACATATTCAGACACCATAATACACGTTAATTCATTTCATCCTATAACACAAAAATTATCAGTATACATCAGTATAATGGTGTATAGATTAATTAACGTACCTATGAGTAAAAGTAATTTCGACCTCGAACTAAATAGGATACACACAATAGCATTAAACAATGATACTCTATAAATATTATCAATAACATCCTCAATAGTCAACAAAAATCTAAAACCCTTTCTTTAGTTTACCCAAAATTAAAAAAACAATATAAATAATTCTTACAATTCAATCACTTACTTAAAAAAATTTCGGAAAAAATTGATATTTTCATTAAAAAATTAATAGCGAACATATATCACTTAAAACAGATAATACTATACAGAACATTATTAAAAACAATAAAGATAATAATAATAATAAGGTATACAGAGGACAAACGGGAAGGACGTTCAAAATTAGGACGAAAGAACACGAGAGAAGTCATAAAGAAAACAGGTTCAACTTTACCAAATTGTTGTTTAGATATCAATCATAGATTGAATACAGATTTAAAAATTTTACATATTCAAGATAAAAGCAAAAAACTTAACCTGTTAGAAATTAAGATATAATAATTTAGGATTAGCTTTAAATGACCGATTAGATTTAAACAACTCCACTCAATTAAATTTAAGATTGTAAAAAATTTTCCACCACCATTTTCCCCCAATAATTTGTACAAACTTGTATTTTAAATATTCAGATTTTCATTCACCTGATGAAGCCATTGCATGGTAAAACAATATTGCAGTGGATTTACAATAAAAATTTTTGAAACTAGAAGTTTAGTACTTTTTTCTTATCGTTATAGTGATTTATTGGATTCCATCTATCTGATCTTGAATAACATCTCCTACTTGGGCGATGTGTACTTGTTCTTAGGGACAAAATGAAAAGGCTATGACATTTTTTGAGTATACTTAATTTCAAAATGCTATAGGAATAGTTCTAAATTACAAAATGCTTCGTTTTCTTGCAGTTCAGCGCAGAGAAAGGTTTATTTTCTTCCAGATGCAGAGTGCCAATATTTTATCCCAGCACTGTATGTGCTTTCTTTCAATTTACACCCATCTATATTTAATCTTGTCCTATATACGTATGTTTTTCTTATTTATTAATATTACGTCGATATATACATCTAATTTTAAAATGGAACGAAGCACATGGTGCCTATAATTAGGTCACACACATGGTAATGTGAGCATTTACAATACTTCAAGCTAACATCCTGATGCCGTAAATGTAAATACGTCTATTATTAAACATATTAACCGTTAATTAAAACGAGCTAAAATTATCGCGGAAATGATGAAATGCCAGTAATCGAATGATCAAGTTTGCTTTTTTTAGCGTGAAATTTTCAATCAGACCATTGAGATGGAACAAGTGGTGATTTTATAAGAGACGGCAATCTGCCAAAACCAAGTCTAACCCATTAAATTGTAAAGTGCATCGTAATAATGCAGGAATTATTCGTTTCCAGTTTTTAAAGTCCGATTTAACATATTCTGTTGACGGGAATATTAAAATTTCTGCCAGCTGTTGTCCGCATGTGCACAAATAACTTGATATTACATATGTATGTATTCATATCTGAACGATGAGGGAATAGTCCGTGTCTTCCTATCATATAAGGTTATTACGATCAGATTGTCGCAATTGGTTTGAATGACTCGATTTGCAAATAGTTTAAGTTTATTAGGTTTTAAGAGAGAAGTACGTAATAATTCCTACTCCATATAATGAAATGATCTTGAAGCTTTCTCTAGTCAATATTTCAAATGTAATTTTATAAAGTATAACATTTAAAAGGTTTAGTAGATCTCATTAGGATTTCTAAATAATTGCCATGCAAAATACACTCGTGGACAAAAAATTCCGCTGACTACATTTTTGCTAGTTCTGCGGTTGTTATAATAATAATAATAGCTTTATTGTCCAACGGTTATCAATCAATTACAGGACACACCAAAGAATGCACATACATATCTATAAAAAACACAAAATAAAAACATAATTATATCTAAAAATAAAAATTCTTTCAATGGAGACTGTGGTTAAATAATAATTTAAAAAGGTATATAACCCCTTACCACAATTATTAGTCGTATCCTAAATACGTGTTTCGACAACTAAGTTGTCATCATCAGTAGGTAAAAACTACTAATTAAAAGTCACACATGGGGCACAGTAAAGTAACATAAACGCTTCCGCACAACTACTATACACTGCAACCCTGTAAAGACTAAATTTAACATGCCAATCTCAAACTACGAGACAAACATTTGCCTCTTTAAGGAAAAAGGTTTTAAACATGTGTTAAATTATCGAACAAAGGAACGGCAGAAATTCTTCTCTAAAGAAGGCGCCAAATAAAAACGATTTTTAAAAGCTACGATGACCTGCTATTAAAATTAAATGAAACACCTTATATTTTCACAAAACACTAGTATATTTAACTATATGAATATTTCATGTGCATTGTACACATCGGTAGTTATTATTTAAACGTATTATTTCGAGTACAAGTAACAAAATCTATATTGGGTAGGGGTGTAAAAATTTCCATTACAAATGGTTAAAAAGTGTGGTCGTATATTGTAAAAGCCGACCTCTCTTGCAAATTCTGAGAAAGACAAAATTAAGAAGGGGCGTTACATGTGAAAAAACAAGACATCCGACTGTGTTGTGTTATATTAAATGAGAATCAATTCACGTGAAAAGGGTCTATGAATTATTAGATATTGTAGGTATATAATTTAAAAGTTAATTATAAATAGGTGACATGCACTAGTTAAAGAGTTAAGCACTTTAATATAATGTATGGAATACACGGTTGGCTCTAGGTGAAACATGATAAATAGTTTTCTAAACAAAACACCCGGTACATCTGTTCCACCAAACGCGAAACATTTTACAATTTCGTGAAACAAACACACCGAGTGCTTCCTTCAACAAACCATTGTTAAGGAGGTAATATTTTGCATTCTTTCACGTGTATGGATTCCCACATGTCTATATTTCTGCTGTTACCTCCCCCACCCACTTATAAAAATGTGAATAGACAGCTGAACGGTATTGGAGATTTATCGCTATTCAAGGAGGTATGTTTATTTTTCGCGATAAATATACTTTCGTAAGCATCAAGTTCCTGGGGTTTATTAATTCCTTTTATCAATTTCAAACCTGTAATCGGTACATTGTGCAGTGTGCTCAAAGCGTGATTTGCGACATTTGATTTATCCGGTCTATTGTATTTGATATGTGCACATAGCATATATCAAATACAATAGACCGACGACTACGACTAATAATTGTGGTAAGGGGTTATATACCTTTTTAAATTCTAAAAATAAACATAAAGAAATACATATACATATGTAATACATAAAAACAATTAAAAAAGATTTATTCTTAGTCTCTTTGTTTCTTATGCTATGGCATTAAAAAGAATGTCTTTACGATAAGGTTTAGAGATTTCGGTTTATTGAATTTTTCCTGTATTCTTCGAATACTGTTCGTTATCCCTAGCCCACTTACTGTTTATGGTAATTTACGTACTCGGCACATTGTTGTTCAATACCTGTAACAATTGTTTGTTGTTTATTTGATTATTTGTATTAAGCATTTAATATTTATTTTATTTGCCAGTACTATGATTAAGGGTTCATCCGCATATTGTTTATTTTAATCCATTTATGGTGTTGGTAATATACATCATACACCTTTCCTTGAAGAAGGGTAAATTATTTGCAGGGCAATTTCATTATAATTATTTTAGTTGTGTTCTCCCTCCCTTGTAAATGGCGAAGACGAAACTTTCATTGTAAAGATAAGTGAAAAACAAAGTCAGTTCCAACCTAGATCTCAGTGATCTCATTTCAAGAATATAATGTATTAGCCAGTCTCTCGGTCTTTACTATTAAGGCCAGTTTCTTACATTTGTATTAAGGTTTAATAGAACTCCAAGATTCAATTTATTAAGAATGATCTTGTAAATATATTAGTGTTAATGCAAACTAGTGTATTATTCAAAACATATACATATTTCGGTCAAACATATAACGAAAATTCCTTCAATCCAGGAGGAATAGCAAGTATGTTTCAAATTATTTTGTTGTAGATAATCTTTCATGTCTTGTTAAAGAAACAGAAAAAAAAATTGCAGAAAAGCGTATTTATTGTAGTAGTGACTAACTGCACAAGTCCAGTTAGTCACTACTACAATAAATATGCTTTTCTGCAAATCTTAAGAAAGTAGTATTATGTTCCGATCCCTCGCTTTTATAGAAATATTTGCATCAGATCTAAAATAACAAATGTGTTCACTAAAGATAAAACCTGGCTGCCAACAAAATATACATTATCACATTAATTATAATGTTTTAATTAATTTACGCAATAGGTTGTAAATATTATTATTCTAACTTTTCCTCAAAAGAAAAAGAAATAATAAATACATTAACGGAACTATTATGACCTTACATCATCATACATTGAGAAAAATGTAGTGGTACAGAGAACGAAATATTTGTAATGAATGTATTGTAGAAATATACACTACAACTGTAGTTCAGTAAACAAAAACGACTATTAAATCCAACAAAAGTAGAGGCACTAGAAATTATTTAATTAGTAGTTTGATGTTAAGGTAGATTTTACAAACGTTTAATGTGAACATATTACCGAACAATTGTAGATAAAGCAAAACTTTCGGAGTTATTATGTTGTGAAAATGCACAACACAATTAGTAGTCAAATAGAGAAACATGGATATTAAATTCGATTTCCTAAAATAACATAAATTCGTTGTATGAAGAACAACGCATGCAATGCAAATGCATTACATTTTTACCAAAGAAGATTATTAAAACGGATACAACTAGTGTACCTAATATTGAATTAATAAAATTATTTTATTTTATATTATTAAACATACTACTATTTCTTACTTCATCAACGATTCCTACGCCTATTAGTAAATCAGGGACGATATAACTTAATAATATTATAGTTGGTTAATTTTTAGCAACAAATTCTTTCGTCAATGAACAATTTAGTACCGACATTGCAGCACAGCAGCGTAGCTAAGGTAATGGTATTGCATTTGACATAGAAACAGGCAATGGTCATTTGCTGGATATCTGACCAGTAAAAAAGATACTGTATTCTGTAGGCAAGCAGCGTCGTCGCTGCGTTGACTTCACTGAAATAAAAGGGCCCGTTATGTAGAAAAATGCTTTTCACTTGAATTACACTTACGTGTATTCGTAAATACGTCTATAAACAACATAACAAATGTTGCTGTTCATAAATAGCACGTAAGGTCAGTTTTCCGAACCTCTTGCTTGTCCACGCCTCTGTCAGCCGACCGAGAATGGTGGTCTTTAATTATTATGCATAGTATTATTTTATTCGTCACCTGCTCTAGCAATTTCTACGCCGTATATTATCTTCTTTTGTCACAATTTTATTATACTGTTTTATTACAACTGCATCGGACAAGCAACCACATTAAGAAAGGGTGCCATAGGCGTGTTTAGATATTATGCTGTGTCGCTCCCAGGGTTACGATAATGCAGCTGTTACGAGCGGAATACATGGAGGCGTGCAAGCTATTATTAAACAAAAACATAACTAAGCAATTTTTGTTGGATCAAATTAACTTATGTGGCCAACATTCATTTGCACAAAATGTATCATGTGTAACATTTTTCGGAACAGTGGTGACAATTTTTACATTTTTTTCTGCTTCTATTAGCCGCTGGAAAGTGCTTCTTAAACATAGCAAAGCATAAGTTGAAAGACTTTCAACAACGCGTTGGAGTGCTCATTATGCTGCAGTGAAAGAATTGGCTGAAAATATTCATGGGATTGTGGCTGCAATTGAGGAATTATGTGATCAATAAGAAAATTTAGACATTAGAGGTGCTGCATAGTACCTTACGCCGCTGTGTGTATCTTCATATTTCTTTGCTCTCTTTTTTTTGGAATGATGTACTAAGGGAAATAAATTGTGCTTAGATTGCATTCTAAAGTAAAGGCTTGAGTGGCGATAATCAGCTATCAAAATAGAGGCACTTCTTCTTTATATTGCGCAAAAAACGGAGTCACATTGTAGAAGAGACAATAGATTTTGGTGAAAAAAAAGTCGAAAGACTACGACTAGGGCTCGATACATTGTCCAATACCCGATACCATAACTGGTATCGATTTCAAAGTATGGATTCCAATGCATCGATACCTATTGATAGTTTACCGATACCAGTACTCGCTAAGTATCGATACTTAGCGATTTATCGGGTAGCTTATCTTTGTGAATTTTTTTAAATGTATATAAAGGATGCAATAACTTTTTAAGTAAGGAATTTTTAAGTATGCATTATATATATATATATATTATATATTATACAATATATGGGATGTTGAATTTTATATTATGGGTAGCAAATATCCATATTATGATATAATAACTATGATTATTACAAAACTTCTCTTAGTGATACCAAGGTTGAGAATACATTTAAAAGCGGCCAATGTTACAGTTTCTAATTAGGTGTCTCTAGATTTCATCGTGGAATGGGATTTTACAGAATCTTTTCCGAATCTAATGATCGCACTAAAGTTATTTATGACAATTTGTGTATTAGTTGCTTCTTATGAGAGGAGTTTCAGCAAAATAAAATTAATTAAAAATTAATGAACGAAATGTGACCTAACAATCTTGGTATATTAACGATAGAACACCAAGCAACACAAAATATAAATTTTTAAGATGTAATTTCCGAATTTGCGGGTGTAAAGTTAGAAAGTAAAGATTTTAAGTGTCTGTATATAACATGTAAACGAGAGTATGTTAATTCTAAATTTATTATTTTTTTGTTATACCTGATTTTTAATTTTATACATGAATGTCAAAGAATGTATAATAAAACAATACTATTACTATTATAATATTGTAACTTAATTATTAATGACTCATTTGTATTAATTAAATATCATACTTTATGTTTATCGGATTTGTAATCTTTTTAACAGTTTTCATTCTTGGGGTGACACCTCAATATCCGCACCGGGTGTTACCCAGCCACTGACAATAATGTTATATTTTTCTATTACACCTCGATAGTTGTCACTATAGTAATTGTCGCCATATTTTTCTCTGTATTGGTGTTTATCTAGAACTTGGGTTTCCATATACAGCAGAAATTAGGCATTTAACATCAAATAACATCAACCGCATTGATTAAAAGCTGTTAATAGTATACGAGTATATGTCGGCAGTAAGAAGAAAGAAAAGCATAATATGGAGGTATATATTCTTCACATTTTATTTCAAGAAAGTTAGTTGGGAGAATTTACTTGTATTGCTTTGTGATTTCTTTAAAATAGCCTTTAAGACATCGTGGTTGCTTTTTGTGAATATTTTCTTTCTTTAACGTGAAAATTACAATGAATATAATAAATTATCCTGTTTATTATATTGTCGAGATTCTTTACTAATGTTTTCAAATTTTGGAAAGTTTCCAAAATCCGAAGTGACATTCAGTTGTTATTAGCTTACTATTCATGTTAACCTATCTTTCTAAATTTATGCTACTGTTGACTAAATATTTTCATTGTCTAAGTTGTCCTTCGGTTTCATTTCTTTTGCTTTGTGGAAATTGTATGTAAATCCCACCACTTCCTTTTACTAAAGTAGGAAAGAACAAAAAACCGAAGTTCTTTTGTGGTATTTTTCTTTTTATTATTTAATCTCATACAACTTTGATAATTAATAATTTTGTTTGATGATAATAACAATAATAGGATTAATTGTGTAACAAGAAAGATTCTGCTAATAGAACCATAACAAAAGAATACATACAGTGTTTATACTAACAAGCTGATAAACGAACTAAACAAAGTAGCAAAAAGTATAAAAAATGTATTATATACGAGCTGCTACCCATAAATTCTCAGAATTTGAATGTGGTGCGTGAAGGGATGGTAGTACAGTCCAGAATTTCAAGAAGTTTGACTATATATTAAATAATAATGAGCCCAAATTTAACTTATGTGGTATGTCGAGAAAACGGTGATGGTATCGGATGTAAAGATACTATAGTAAACATAGCAATATCTAAGATACAATATTATTAATTGTGCAACGCTATTATAAAAGCTATTCAAAAGCCTTTTTAAAATCTGTATATCTCAAGCCGTGGTGGTATTAGGGGAAGGCTGGAGTTATCGCTGTATACGAGTAAGGTTAGGTGTGTCTTATACATCGGTAACCCAAATGATACAAAGGTATAGGGACACTGGCAACAGTATTTGACGATCTGATCAAGGTAGACATCGTGTCCAGGATCGCTCTTTGAGACTTTCTGCTCTAAGGCAACGATTCGTTACAGCAGGTGTTTGCAATCTCAACTACAGGGAGTTCATAGAATTTGCATAGAAACAGTTCGTAAAAGAAAAGCTGATTTGGTACGTCGTGTGCCAGCCCGAGGTCCAGCCTTGTCCGTAGAACATCGCAGACTTGAATTCTGGTAGGAATCATGTTAATTGGTTGCAGGATGATTGGCAACTAGTTCTCTTTACAGAAGAATCCAGATTTTGTTTTTATATCTGTGATAGACGTGTCTGTGTGTACAGACGACCAAACGAACGTTATGCTCAATGCAACATTCTGAATACCACATTATTTGGTAGAGATTCTGTAATGACGTTGGGAGGCATTTCTTCGGCAGCTTATACAGACTTAGTAGTGTTAAACAATGGAAGTATTGGTGCTGATCGGTACATAATTAACATCCTTCAAGACCATGTTGTGCCATTCGCGCCTTATATCTAATTTATTTTATATTCTAATTGATATCTAATTTTCTTATTAATGCAAGAAAATGCACGACCCCACAGTGTTCGTATAGCTCAAAATTAGTAGGTTGAGTAGGTTGGAATCGACACCATGGACTGGCCAGCAAGAAGTCTAGACCTCAATCCAATAGAGCATGTCTGGGAGATGCTTGGCAAATACCTGAAGATTATCCGAACTCCACCAACAACCTGGAAGAGGTAAGGGTGCTGCCTTGTGGAAATATGGAAGAGATTGGAGCAGAATGACATGAGCTTGCTTATTTTGAGAATGAGTCGTCGATGTCAGCAGAGGTGGGAATACTCGATACATTAAAAATCTTAATTAATGTTTTTTCGAAATTTTCCCTTTTTCATTGCTTTTCACTGTGTATTAATTTGTGAAGGCTAATTTATCAACAGTTTATTTATAAGAGGTTGTTAATTATCAAAGAATCGAAAATACTTTTCTATCTAGTCATATAAAATAGCTTCAAAAAGGATCCCTAGTGGTGCGTTAACTTCTTGGAGCTGTGTATCTAGGCAAAGTTCGATAATCGCGTTATTGGTCTATAATTATGAATATCAACGCAATTACCTCTCTCAAGAATTGGTGTTATTTTGCCAATCTTCCAATAACCAAGGAATACGGATATTCCTACAAATAAATTTTAAAAAATGATTAATGACTCTCATTGTATTGTTGCACACACAAGTTTGCTAGTCCATAAACTCTAGCATTCATGTTTTTCTTGTAGCCTTCTTACACTATTACAGACACCTGTACTAGTGGCAGAATTAATGTAAACTTTGTTGGATTTAGACCCTCCTTCCTGGTATCCTGATTAGATCAGGTTTTGGTGCAATTTAGTCTTAATAATCTAATAATCTATATCATTAACTTGAAATTAAATACAGAATTCAGATCTGTTGCTTACAGAATTTCACTAAAAGTAAATATGTGCTATCGATTTGAATATTTAAGAAAAAATTATAAGATTTATATTTTATTTTTCGGAAAATACTTGGCGAACACAGAGATAGTGCGAATTCGCAGGAATCTTCTTTACCATTCTGTAGAATCATCCTTGAGTAGGTTAAAAAGGATAGTATAGCAAGATCTGTCATTTAGTCTGTTTTTGACAGTACGCCAAACTGAACGTCTCGTGTAATTTTGTAATGATGGACAAAACTGAGATGAGAGGAGATAAAGTACTTGCATTTGAAAGGCTTAACATAAGCCGAAATCAAAGCAGAGCTAGATTCAACACTATTAGAATTCACTTCTTCGTTTTCAATGGTTAAAAACTGGGTTGCCGAATTTAAGCGTGGTCGTATGGGCACAAATGATGAACCCCGTAGTGGATGTCCAAAAATTGTTACTGTTCGCCATATGATTAAAAAAGTCCACAGTATGGTCGTCGAGTAAAAGTGCGCGTGATAGCAGACATTGTAGGTATCTCAAATGACAGTGTGCACAGAATTTTAACTGAATAATTGGAAATGAAGAAATATTCGGCGCGTTGGGTGGCGCGGTTACCTACACTGGAGCAAAAACTGAATTGCTTGAGTGTTTCTCGTGACCTTTTAACATGTTTCGCTGCAATCGGAAGAACTGCGTACGCCGTTTCCCGTGGATAAAACCTTGGCCCACCATTGCACTCCTGAAACTAAATAACAATATAAATAATGTTCTCCGCCACCAAAGAAAGCAAAAACGGTTTTGTCAGCAGGAAAGGTTATGGCAACTGTTTTTTGAGATTCTCATGGAATTATCCTGGTTGACTACTAAAGGCCTGTTCTCACGGGGCAAGCTATTGACCGGTCAGTGAGCCAGTAGCTATTGTTCTACTGTGTATACAGCTACTGTACTCGCCCGAGGTGTTTTTACGGCGGAAAGTACCTACCCAGTCAGTTGATCAGCAGCTGTCTTTAACGCACCTCTACAGCTCCTACTCTCCTCTAGTGTTCTGATGGGGTCAGTTGTGTGTACGGACAGTTAACTTGTCAACAATGTATCATAATTCGTGAAAATATACGATCGAAAGCCATACACCTTGACGAAGAGTTAATGAGAATTGTAAAAAGAAGAGAAAAAAGGGAAGAAAGTCAGGATAAGGACTTGGTTACAAAATAAAAATTTAGGAGCAACCTTCATGATTATGAGAGAATTACACAGTAATGATCCACGAGATTACACCTTAGAATACGGCACTTTCTTTATATATATATGAAGCGTTGTTCTTCGGGATACTTCGCCGCGTTTGGATGATTTCGTCCTGAGAAGGACAACTTTCTTCCTCACGTTTCGGTGACATCACTTTCACCTTTTTCTAGAGGATCTTCTCGTTACGATGGTAACTTCAAGAGTGCGTCGATTTCCTGTGCCGCTCGTTTTATATGGTTCCGTCGCAGTGGGGACGCGTGTCTGACTCCTCGTGATTGGTCCGTCGGTTGTTCTGTCGCTTTCGACTATTGGTCGATCGGTTTGCGTTCGGTCCGAGTTAGTATGACTGGGCTGTGGCAATCATTACGTCGCTTGTGTGTAATCTGCCTGTTGAGCAAGGCCGGCTTCCATGTGTCAGGCAAACGATGACCGTCGTCACGTTTGTTCATACAGTTTTGCCGTTTTTATTTCTATAGCTTCTCCTATAATCCTGTACGTTAACCTCGTACTGCGTGCTATAGTTTTTGTACCGTCAAAGTCGATGGTGTGTCCTGTATGTAGCACATGTTTAGCTAGGGATGATGTTTCTTTTTTAGCTACCGCATTTCTGTGCTCTTCCCTCCGTACGCTGGTTTTACGGTTAGTATGCCCTATGTATGTTTGTTCGCATTCATAGCACGGTATTTCGTAAACCCCTTGGTTTTCTAGTTCTATCTTGTCCTTTGTATTAGGCAAAATGTCTCTTATTTTCCTGTCTGTCGTATAAATGGTGTCCATGTCGTGTCGGCGTAATATTCTATCTATTTTCTCAGTCGTACCTTTCACGTAAGTGAGAAATACTGCCGTGTAGATCTTTCTTTCTTTTTGGTTGATTCTTGTTAATTCGTGTCTACGAAATACCGTGCTATGAATGCGAACAAACATACATAGGGCATACTAACCGTAAAACCAGCGTACGGAGGGAAGAGCACAGAAATGCGGTAGCTAAAAAGAAACAACATCATCCCTAGCTAAGCATGTGCTACATACTACATACATACAACTCTATCTATACACATGAACATACACCTCGTATTTTTCAACATTTATTTCAGCCAAAAACACGTGTTTCTGTCACACAATAGACTTCGTCAGTTTGACTAGCGAAGTAAAGTTTGACGGAACGCCTCAAATTATGTTCTATCAGCTGGCTACATTCGAGTGACACAGAAGTCTTTTATGATGGCTTCTTGTCAATTTCTATACCTTAGTTCCCACAAAAAAAAAATTTAGTTTCCTATGTTGGTCATAATGTCCTTAATACTTTCTTCTGAAAGGTTTAAATAATTTCTATGTTACTCTTTTTGGTACCGTTCCAAAGCTGTATTCTATATGTCCAAATTGGTTTTAATATTTGCTTTTAAATAAAGTACTATGGAGTCGTAATAAGATTCAAATGCAAGATATAAGTGAAAGGCGTATAGGAAGTAACAGACCAAAAGAAAAGAAATAGAAAACAAAAAAGTGATTCCTGGCTGCGACTTAATAAACTAATGAAAGTCGACATGATTTTTCGTAATTTTCTTAACAAATATGTTGGTTTATTGTTTTATTTGTAAAATACAGCATAATTTTCCAACAGACGTAATATATATATAATGTTGACTTAGGTTTTATGAATAAATGATGTTAAGTAATTTTAAAATTGTTTATTCCTCAAATTAATCGTTTCGTTTACTTAAATTATACTTTTTCATTCTGCTGCATATACTATTTTTAAATGTGCAAAATTATGTATTAATAAACAAATTAAAATGCACGTTCTCCAGTTAGAATGCTGAGGTAAGTAATATACAAATTGTTACAAGAATAACACATTTTTATTTTAAAAATGTATTGAGTATATTTATTACAAGTATTTTATTTTTGTAAATAATATACAGTCCCCTGCCATTGAATTGAGATTATTGAAAATTTCTAAAACATATTTTAGATAATAGTAATAATAAGAGTGTAACCTGGAAATTACAAAAATCTAGATTATTAGAATTTCTTACTTAATTATTTCAAAGTATTACACGATTTCTTCCAATGTTAATAGATAAAAATGACATTGATCTAGGAAGGCCTTCATTTATTAAAAACGATTGTCGCCCGAGACAATCAGGAAGATAGGAAGTATATGGAATTGTAGAGACTAAAATCATTGATAAGAAAACTTCTTAACATTCCTTGAGCAACTATAAAATATGGTCAACCGAAACATTATATCTATGATGTATATAAATGCCACAAAACCAGTCGCTTATGCGAGCTCATAGTCACAGATATGTGGGTTGAGTAAAATGTTTTCCAGCGACAGGCTGGGGAAAGTCGTCGCCGTAATAATAATAATAATATTTATTTCCCAATAAACTGACTACTTTCTTCACGACTTTTATATTAAAATTTGTTTATCTTACCAAGCGCACACAATTTTGAATTTCGTTGTAATTAAACCATCTGTTTTAGACAATATTATCATAGTTGGAGATATATAATGCTATTCTTTGAAATTAGAAATTTTACCACAACTTATCATCCAAAAACAAGATCGTCGTGTTGATATGTACATATTTTAGACTCATGTTATTAAATAATTATTAAGCCAACATAAATAAACAATGAAACTCTTATCTGTATTTGATAAAGTTCTTACTTAGAATCGGAAGGCTTCCACAGAAATTAGTTTCAACAATTTTCCGCCGCAGCGAATCACAATTTGCTTAATAGTATCATCGAATTTTTACTTCTGATAATTTTCTTTTGTAAAATTATTTATTATGTTTTTTGATTATATAGAAACGTTATCGTATTGAATCGATAATTATTTGAAAAATTGCTATCGAAAATGTAACACTTAAAGATATCAAGAATTTCATGCAAGTATATTAAAAAATTCAAAAAGAATATTTTATTGAATTGATATAAACGGTCACATTTTGTATATTATGTAGTTATGTCAAGATAATAGTCCATTAGCCACATTATTTTTATAAATTAAATTTTCATTCATGTCTTTATCATTAATTACAAAACAAAATAATCACAAAGGCGTTTGAGGAACAAAATGGATTCCATGAAGATAGATCATGTATATAGATCATATTTTCTCTCTTTGAAATTTAATTAAGTCGTATTTGAAGGACAGGAAATGTTATGTGTTTTACAATGGATTTAGTTCTACTAAATTTGTTTCTACTTCTGAAGTTCCATAAGGTTCTAACTTGGGCCCGCTTTATTCCTCCTAATGATTTAGTTTGTTCTCTAATTTGTTCTGCATTGGTTTATGCTTATAATAAAGATTTTCTTTTAAATTAATAGTGCTAGTGATTCTGCAATCTTACAATGTAACTTGGAGATATTAGTTGATTTGGGTATTACTTTTAAATTATATATTAATGTATATAAATATTAATCTGTTATGTATTGTCGCTCTCTATCTTCTACATTTAATCAGTACAAAATAGAAAACCATGACATTTCTATTAAACACACTGATCTAGGTCAATTTGATACTATGTTTGCTTGTAACAAATATGCTGAATTATTAACCGTATTTGCTTGGAGGTTTTTGTTAGGACGTTTCGGGAATAATGCCTATTTGCATTCCATAAAGTAACTGTGATCTGCTTAATAAGCAAAACAATGAGAATATGAGATAGAATGGCATACACTTAACATTTTTTGGGTCAGTCACAACGATTTCACAAAGGCCAACAGATCATTAGCTACCACGAAAGGCTAATAAAGATGAGGACAGACTGGTTTATATTCTAATATTTGTTTTACTTAAGAATTTTATAATAGATTGATATATTAAAACATTATTTAGAATTAGTATGAATACTATGTTTGTTGGAAAAACCGTGATTCCTTTGAAAAATTCTTTCCTATGCTCTTCGAATCTAGAGCATTGTTATATTATTGAACTTATGCATATGAGAATTAATAAATATTAAAACTTCTTTTTAAAATAAGATTTTAATAGTTATAATTCTCATATGCTTTAAGTGCAGCATGTTTCGCATATATAAATGTGAAAAAAAGTGAAAGTTAAACTGTCTTCGAATATTGTGTACCGATGATTTCTAATGAGAATGAAACGCGATTTCGATACATTTAATTTATGAATATGTACAGAGAATTCTCCGTGACCGAATTACATTCGTGTAATTACAGAAAAAAAGATTTCTGGGATGACACAGGCGACTTCGTGAAGAGCGTTTCTTCAAAATTTGTACCCTAGTCAAAGACGATAAATTTAACACTATTTTTCAGATAGTTCTACTGAAGATGGAAACTTAGTTGGCGAAATACATATTTAGAGTTTATTAATTTATAATTTGGTTATGGGTTTTCTTGTTTCTGTCTGTTTCAGGTGGATATTTTTTGGGCTTAATACTACGGAATAGTATAGGTAGATGGATGTATTGTCGCGTATTGCGTAATTTTATTATTGTAGCAATTTCTCTAGTTAATGTTCCATTCTTTTCTAATGCGATTTCTAACAATAACCCATGCACCTTGTAAGAATATTTTGGTTTTATCCAACGGATAACCTGTCAACTATTTAATTTGTCATTATTCTAACTTTTATCTAAGAAAAAGATTTAACTTCTACATAGTGTATAATTTTTAAAAGCACAGGATGGATATTTGAATGAATAAATTCTGGATTGCAGTACTTGAGGAACACTCTTGTAGTCATAACATAATGCGAATTTTTGCTTCTTCTATATGTAATCCATAGGTTTGGTAATTGCAATAGCTTCTGCTGTGAAAACAGACAGTTTTTGTCCAATTATTACTCTCTTTAAATTCAGATCGTCGTTGATTGAATCTCCATTATAATGTGGAAAATACGTTTGCATTGGCTTTATGTAGTCATGGCATTCAAGCGGTAGATGAAGTATGAACTTCTAACTCACTCATGTTAAGTGTATTTAAAAGGGCATCAACAAGAAGGGATGATTTCCTTTTTTTCCAATATTTTTCAGTTAGTTTTAAGATAGTTAATTTATAAATTCTATTAATAAGTCTTTAAGTCTTTTTAATTAGTTCATGTTCACATTTGTTTTCGTAAATTTGTATGTACCTTGTGTACGTTAACGGATGTCGCCTTTAAAAAATATTCTCACCTCAGGAATATCAAATTTTTTGTAGAGTTTATTTATATATAAATCTGTCCGTTTGTACCTATATATCTATATATTTTGGAAAAATGTATGTAATAAATGTTGTTACTTTATTAACTGTGTTGTGCCGTTATTGATTTATATGTTGTATGTATTTACAACCTCATGCTATAGACATCTCACCTTGTGGGTAGGTTATATAATATATGTCCCCAGTGTGACGTATGAATTCTAGTTACGATTTAACCTTAATTCGCGGTAGCGCATTTATTCTCTTTTATTATAGTCATTAACGTTTCAATAAGAACCTCGCGCCGTCTTGACTGACTATAGTCCGGATTTGGGTAGTTAAATTGTATTCTTACCACCAACCCTCCCACAATGGTGAGTCTAAAGATTGACCTTATCATATTTCCGCAGTATATAGTAAAGCATCGGTAGACAGTTTTGCGAAATCTATTTTTGGCACGTGCCTGTAGCAAGTGGTTGTTAAGTGATATAGACGTATTTAAATCCAATAGAAACAATTGAGGAATTAAGTTACAGAAAACTTATTATTTCTCAAATTTTATCCTCATACTTCTGAGGTAATGAGATAATAATTCTCGTAAATATAAACAAATGAAATTATAAAAAAGGAAAATACAAATAAGAAAGGCAACCAATAATAAAAAACCTCTGACGTATGATTTTATGTTTACCTTTGAATAAAATATATTGCTATATAACAAACAAAAAACTAATTATAATGGTAATGAAGTAAATGAATTAAACCTTGATGGATAACGTAAATAAACAGCTTTTAAATATTGAATAAATAATAAAAATTAGAAACTAATGATACTGATACGTAAAATCCATAAAAATTCAACAAAAACAAATAATAAAGTAAGATATACACCGTAGTCGTTACAATAAACACGTGTAAGTTTTTGTCCAATATATGCAAATTTGTTTATATGTAAATAACAAAAAATACATTCTTTGCAAAAGAAATTGACTATATCTAACTTCATCCATTTTTTCACAACTACTAGTAAAGATCTAATTTGCATTGTGTAAGAACTAGCAGTACACAAAAAAACATTTAAGAACGGGCGAATATCTGGGTATTAGAAATTTGAAAATTAAAAACGATTAAGATTTTCACATAAATTAAAATACTAAGTAAAATTTACAGTACAAAAAGTATGCACGTACAGTATGCAAAATTAAATTCTAAAAAAGAAACGTACAATGTTAAAAGAAAATAAAAAGTCTTTTTAATAATAAAAAATTTTATTAAAAATTGGGTGTGAAGAACACAATACAAGTTTATGTATTTGCCAAGGCATCTCTTCAGAGACATAGATACCTACGTCCGTCTTTCTACAGAATCATCAGTGCGACCCTACTGGAGAGATGCATTTACAAACAAAACAATTTCTATATCTCACAGAAATTATTAAGACAGAGCGTAGAAGAATATTCAGCGCAGCTCATTGACAAAACGTCGAAGCAACTAAACACTGCCTCAATAACAAATGCAGAACTAACCAAAATACGTAGATCTACGTCTCTGGAGGGGTGCCGTTACAAATATATGAACTTTTATTTTGTTCTTCACACCCGATTTTTAATAAATTTTATATTATAAAAAAGACTTTTTGTTTTATATAAAATTGGCGGGATTTTACCCACTCAAGTATGTTTCGAAATATTTTGTTATAAAAGTGTGTATGTAGTAACTTTTTAAATAAAATTGTTATGAAAAATCGTAAAGAAAAATTGCAAATTCCAAAAGTTGACAAGCAAATAAATAACGAAAAATAAAATTTGGTAAACTGAAGGTTAATGCAAAAGAATTCGGTTCATATTCTTTTAAATATTCAGTGAAGATGTAATATTATTCCCTAATCAGTATTGTCTTTATCTTCTTTATGAAATTAGTAATGTTGAGTGTCGTATCTTCTGCTGAGAATAATTATGTACCTTTATGCTTTAATAGTTCCAATTTCATTATGCTTGCACGGTGTTATATTCTTATCCTACGAGCATTTTGGCACGATAAAATGAATAAAATTGGAATAGTGATGCGATTGATTTCTTATTTTTGAAAGGGAAACAACCCAGGGAAATTCACGAGAAGATTCCATCTGCATTATGTAACTCATGTAGTTCCCGTAAGACCATGATACTTGTAGTCAACGATTCCAAGTGGGGCAGGACAAGCACCGAAGACGCATCATGTTCTGAGGTTTAAAAATCTGCTGTCACACTAGAAAATATTGACAAAGTCTACAATATCGTTTTGGCTGATGAGCGAGTGAAATTACGTGAATTAGTAGCGGCCGCAGACATCTCAGTTGTCAGTACTGTCAGTATCTTAGGACGCGAAGAAATGGAAGAAACCATCATTGGCGTGTACTACTCATCCCCTTTGGTAGCGATCGCGAAGGAGCGTCCTAGAATGGACGTTCCACGAAGTAAACTCAGTTTCAGCAAAAATTAACTGATATTCGCTTTGGACTGCTTTGGCATACAGTTTATTTAGTCAACTTCGCTTCCACAGACTTCCGTTTGTTGCCAAAACTCAAACATTTCCTGGCTGGAAAAGAATTTAAGTGTAACGATGAAGTTATCGTGCCAAGTGCTATGAGGAGAATATATAGAAAAATGAAGTGAAATACAGAACTCAGATTGTTTTCTTTTAGTTCGAACCAAGTTAATTATCCAACCATTTTTATAGTTCTTATTGCAGGACTTTTTTGGGAGGACAAAGGTTTTGTCGGTTGAAGACGATGTGTCCCAATATAGTATACCGTAAAAAAATAGATCATGGAATCTTTTCTACATTTTAGTCCAGTATTCTAAGTTAAGACTAAGAATTTAGTAACAATTTATCTTAAAGGTTTCGTCCTAACAAATAGCTATCGCATTAAGTTTTAGTTTGTTGATTTCAAGCAATACTCTGATCTTTATTGGAGCTTCATCGATTTTGTTAATATTGTTAGTCACTGCTAACTAACATTTATAGTAATAACGGAAGTATCAGCAGCATAGAGGACACTTTTCTACTTGTAGCAGAGTGCTATATTCTTAATTACATTTAAAAAAACATAAAAGAAATGTGAATTAAGCTCTAGCTATTTAAGATATGAAATGTCATAATGTCATAATGTCAAAGACTTCTCATCGAAATATGCAATGGTTTTAAATAGAATTGCTATTCGATTTATTATTATAAATTATTTCATTTTAACATTTCCAAACGAGGAATTCCTAGCAATTTTAATTTTCAATTCTAATTCATAATAATAGTACCGCCATAAATATGATTATAAATTGATAGTTAATTCAGAGAAATAGAATTATAAGTGTAATGCGTCAGATTATAATTTGTAAAACGAAAATACCTGAGATTGTTTTCACTAAGACGAAACGAGCATCTTATTGAATTGATAAACATCTACTTTTTATAGTTCATATGATCATACGATGGCGATAGTATTATAATTGTTGAGGCTCTATTTTTAGAAATTAAAAAAAAATAAACATTTCCGCTACACCTCGACGTATTTGTTAGTGCAGTACTTTATATTAGATTAAAATTTAATTTTTATCGACACGCGAATATCGAAATGACTATATTTCAAAATTGTTTTATCGATTAGTCACAGGTTTACCATATTTTTCTTCAATATTTAATTTTGTGATAGAAATGATCGTAGATCTTAAATTTTATTCTAATTTACAAGGGGTAATGACATACAAACGCTACAAGCAGATAGCGGACTTGAGCGATTGATGATTCATAGCCCATAGGCGTCTGCCATCTATTCGCAATAGGTTTGTTTCTGTAAGCGATCCGTAACCTTCGAACAATTTGATAAGTGTGAGCAGCTGCATAAGTGGCACATACCTACACCTACATATGCAGTTAATATGTATCTGTCAATGCACAACACAGCGAATGTAATAAACGGTTTGGTAACCGACAGCAACTACTGCTACTAATGCTGACAAGCGAATTGCGTATCGAATTTTGAATAAAAATAATTTACAGAGAACAAAACTAAAAACTATATATTTTCTGTTAAATATTGAAATTGTAAACTTTTCTATGAACAAATAAAATTTGTTCAAGGTGTTCCTGTGTTAAATTAGTTCTTTTAGATGTTAAAACGTCTTCAAAAATAGAAAATGTCTGTTCCACATCAAAACTGGTGATGGGTGCGTGATTAAAATGTTGCAAAGGTGCGCCATACTTCGAATGTATAGATTTTTCAATTGGCTCTGTGCGGAATTGATATAATATATTCAAATCTCGATTTCTGCTAAATATGCATTAACTTTTTGTCTCAGCTTTGAGAAATATCTTTTTATACAATGAAACTAACGTATCAACATTTGGAAAATGACCCCTGATGTATTCACATACTCTGTGTAACGTGTAGCATATTAGGCTAAGATTGCTTTAATAACTTCCCTGTTTTTAACATATCAGCTGCCGCATCAGTCAAGAATAATAGCATCTTCTCTTTATAGTTGTCATCCGATGAAAGAATATTATGAATACCTTGATCAATTACTTCTGCAACTGTTTCACCATTTAAGACTGGCAATATTTTAGTTGCAATTAAGTATGCTTGATATGAAGTTATCGGATGAAGAATACCAACAGCTACATTTAACACATATCGTCCCATTACATCCGTTGTTTCGTCTGCACTTACCAAAGATGACCAGATAGGTTGGTTCGTATTTTTTCAATGGTTCTAAAATACCATTTCGGTAAGTGGTATTTACGTAAAGTAGATTCATATTTATATACGATCAGTATATTTTGTAAGAAACCTCTTGAGGACTGGATTGTTAAGCCTTTTTAATGGGATATTGACCGCCATAAAAGCTTCGCACAGTTCTTCGTTAAAAGTATCAGGTGCAGATGGTCATATGTTATCTTGATAAGTTTTCAAAGAAACATGTCTCTGCACATTACACTTTTGTGGACGCCTTAAACTCAATGAACAGGCATAGGTATCATTACGAATATGCAACCAATTTGTATAGCCCCTAATCCATCCTACCATGGTTGCCTTACGAGAATTCTCCATAGTTAATAAAAATAAAGAGAAATACTAAGAATAAGAAGAAACGGACTAAAAAGAAGAATCGAAAACTACTCCAAAAATAAGGTAGTAAATTAAACTTAATATTTATGTACAGGCACTGCAATATATCTCGGTATCATTATGAATATGCAACCAAATCTGTATGGCTTCTAATCCATAGCACCATGGTTCAGGCCTTACGAGAATTCTCCATAGTTAATGAAAATAAAGAGAAATATTAAGAATAGAAATAAATGGACTGAAAAGAAGAAACGACAACTACTCTAAAAATAAGGTAGTCAATTAAACTTGATATTTATAAAAAATTATAGGATAAATATACAATATAACAATATAAAACGGATTTTTTAAAATACGTTCTAACCAAATAACACTGAAAGAAACGAAACCAGAAACAATTCCGTATAGAAGAGAATAGGAAATGTACAATCTCAAGAACAATAAATACATATATGTATATGCATGTAGAACAGCATGTAAACACGAGAATATACTTTTAAATTAGCGGATATAATTTTTTAAGCGATTATTTCAACGAAGTCATCGAAATAATATATAAATGTATATTCCGTCTTACACACCACTCTTGAATTAAATTTATGAAGGAATACACACAATGTCTATTCATAATGATGGAAATAACAACATCTGCTCGACGAATGCAATCGAGCAAGCAAATAGTGGTGCTGTTATAACATGGATACTATAGCTGATACTGCCACAACGTTTTATCAAGGAAATTGGTCATTCAATCGCTTCAGTCCGCTCTCTGGTTATAAGTAAACAGGCGAATATTGCGTTGCGCCCCAGGAGCGTAGTATCAATTGAATTTATTTCATTCTTATTGCAATTTTACAAAGAGACCCTTGAAAATTATGATCTAGAATTTTAATGAAGTATATTTTATTTTTACAAATATTAAGAAGATTTTATTATGCTTGTTCAGGTATTTAATTCCACAATTTTAGTAGCCCAATATATAAAAATATATTGGGTTGATACGTAAATTCATAGCGCGTTCGTTGGATTAAATTTATTAACTGTTAACAAAGAAAACACATGAACTAATTAAGAATATTAATTCCTCCATTATTTACGATTGTTTCCCAACGACATGGCTATTTTTCGATTCCACGCATGAAAAAATACAGCCGTTTGGAAATTAAGAATACGTCAAGGCAATTTTGCAACGCGACATCGTTATTAAAAGAGATTCCCCGAAGATTGTTTGATATAGAGTGAAGGCAATTGATACCTGCCACAAGATAGATCGGTAGAATAAGGCGAATGTGGAATAATCTTCCAACCAAGTTCTTGAATAGCCGCTTTTATAATGTTGACAGTGCGAAGGAGAATATTATCGTGCTGCATTTGGAATTTTTTCTGAAATTGCAGCCTTAAGCAGCCGGTGGTATGCTGATTTTTGTTGCTTTCGCTAAAAATATGCGGCAAACAAACACCCATTTTTTGAAGTTTGTCAATGTACGCGTTGACATTAATTAAATAAAGTAATAAAAATCAAAAGTGTCTTCTGAACCGCAATGGATTACCACAAAGTAACGGTTTTCAACATTAATTATTTGGGATTTTGTTTATAACTAAAATTTGTTTTTTGGTATGTCATTTTAGCATGAAATTTTCATTAAAAAATTAATCACGAACCTTAAAACTATATTGCGATTTGTATAATTATGCACTGAAACAAATGAAACAGACATGTATTCCACACATCTGTATCTGTACACATGGGCATACACATTTTTCAACGTTCACTTCAGTCAAAGACACGTGTTTCTGTCTTAATAGACTTCGTCAGTTTGCATAAGGAAGTAAAGTTTGATGGATCGCCTCAAAGGTAAGTAGGCAATTTTGTCCGTTAGATGTCACTATATTATCTGGTGCCACCTGATAGGATCTGTGATTATCTGCGATTATCTGTGCAGCGATCCATCAAACTTTACTTCATTAACCAAACTGACGAAGCCTATTCAGACAGAAACACGTGTTTTCGGCTGAAGTAAACGTACGAAAATACGGGGTGTATGTCCATGTGTACAGATGTGTCTAATGCATATATGTTTCATTTGTAACAAATGCGTAATACATGCTTAACGTATTGATGTACTCATATTTCTTTGGTATAAATGCACTGAAACACAAAAATTCCTGCTTATTGCTAATCAAATAATTATTTTATTTCCGTGCGGCGAAAATAGACCCAATATGAAATATGCCGCACATTTGTAATTATTCATGACGTTACGAAATAAAATAACATTTTTAGTAAATTGCACCAAAATATTACTTTCTCTGTTAGATTAGATTAAATTAATTACATAATTGCATCAACTAATTAGTTCATACATTTTAATTGCAAATATAGTTAAGAATTAATCAAATTGCATAGCTGCATATATGTACTACTATTAAAAAAAAATCTCGCGAACAGAATATCCAGTGTGTCCAGCTAAGTTCTCTACATACGGAAAATTTTTTTATTATTAATTTTACGAACAGAAGTTATTCTTTAAAAGAACCTCTGCTTCTTAAGAAAACACGATTAAACTCAAACTTTATTTACCATGTACATACTCAAAAATTAAGAAATACAAATTTTGTTATTTTCGGGATTTGGATTGAGAAACGAACATAATGTTATTTTTCGTCATACCTACCGCGTAAGTAAACAGTTATGACACCTTTTTTTGAAACGTAAGTGACACTTTACATACCGTATTGACAGTTGCTATGGTAGCGGGCTGTAATATTTCATTACGACCCTAGGTAAATAATAGCAATATTAGAACATTTATAACAAATTTATTTGAAACATAATTTTAATTAACAAAAACACATAACTAGTAAAAGTAGAACCTTGTACAAAAACCACTTTGTAATATTAAATGTAAACGAAGAATTAGATCTTTCTGCCACGGTGGAAGATTTCCATAAACCGTATCTTTTCAGACCAAGAATATCAATTCCTGAATCTGCTAATAATGTTGCCGTTGGTTTTAGACCGTCTAAAACCATCATTTTCATGCTTTAAAAATCCTTTCAATTTAGGAAATTGTAAGATATCTTCACGACTTCTCCAGCAAAATTTCAGTACAAGCTATAATAGCCTCCATCTCTATTTGATCCATATTTATAAAGTTGATTTAAAAGAAAAAGCTTTTGAGAATATATTGCATGTACTTTGACATTTATAAAAAATATAAATTTATATAGACACAAACATGGTTACCATAGATACGACAAACATTCCTGACTTGATGTTACTAATGTGTAAATGTGTATACATATAATAAATAATATAATAAAAAGTAAAGTGCCAAATCATCAAAATTCGTCTATTAAAAAAAACGTAGGTATAACGAAAAATCTCATATGCACCGCGGTTCGTACAGTACAGTTTTATGGTCTCGAATATATGCAAACCTCGACCCTACGGGTCTCGGTTTGCAAACGTATTCTCGACCATAAAACTGTACTTACGAACCTAGGTACATAAATAACTATTATTTGACTAGAATAAATTTTTAATGTAATTGCACATTTGCTTCAACATATTCACCTTCCTTCTCCATGCAGGTAGCCGTTCAGAAAATTAATGCATGAATAACTCCTGCCATAGTTAGAAAACTATGGCAGGAGTTATTCACTGTTTACTTTCTCTAATTGTTCTCTCTAAATGGTCAATATTTTGAAATGGTTTTTGTAAATACGCCTTCTGCTTCAAGTACCCCCATAAAAAATAGTCCAGAGTTAAGGTCCGGGGATCTACCGATCAATTATATTTCCATCGAAAAGAACTACTTCGAAAGAAGTACTTAACTATTTCATAGAATTATGCAGTTTACAATAAATAAGTATTTTTTACGGTGGTGTTTATTGTAAAAAAATGATTCGCTAGAGATGTAAACACTAATTGTGACTACCGTTACATTTAAACATATTTCATTTTTACATATTTTTGAAACTAAAAAAAAGTGTGTTAAATCAATTTTGTGTTTCTTAATTTTTGAGCAGCCTGTACATGGCAAATAAAGTTTGAGTAGTTCAATAGTGATTTCTTAAGAAGCAGAGGTTTTCTTAAACAATATTTTTTTTCGTAAAATTAATAATAAAAAAGTTTTTCGTATGTAAGAACTTAGGCGGACACACTAAATTGTTTAACTTGGTTATCGCAAAATGCCTCGATGGGACAAAAAAAGGTAAATATACTTTTGTATTTGAGTCTTCAAGTAAGTGGTGCATAATCAGTCAACTGATAAAAGTTGTGGATTCTAGGCTTTAAAAAAAGTCTCAAAAAATTCTTATAAATCATGCCAAAGAAAGGGTAAAATATTTTTTTTTGGCATCATTTACAAGATTTTTTGGGTCATTTTTTGGAAACTAGAATCCACAACTTTTATGAACTTGACACCTTCTTGTTCACCACTCTTATTTGCTTGAAGACTTAAACACATGAAGCATATTTACCTTTTTTCTGTTCCATCGGGGTATTTTAATAAACTAGTTCATAACTTTTTTGGGAATACACTTTGACAAAGGAATGTCACTAATTTAAAATCCTAAAACCCAAAAACTATTCAGATTTCACATAAATTGATAATTACAACTGATTAATTAATCTTTATCTAACGAAAACTTAGGTGGAGAGCAAAATAAAGTTAAAATTCAAAATTTCTGATTCACTTTACATTATAAAACATATGAACAAGAAATAAAAAAATTGCGGCTCAATGGGCTTGAACTCCGAACTTGTAGTCCACAGTTAAGCGTGATAACCACTGCACTTCTTATGAGTCTTTAGTTATGAAGCAGGTAATAGTCTTAATTACTCTTTGGTTAGTATGAAGCTGACCTTCCATTAGCTTCTATTTTTGTCATATTGTCTTTCTAACTATAACCAAATCTCTCTTCTAGCAGAATCCTTAGCGATTTCACATACAGGTTCTGGCTCTATTAAATTGCCTTTTGTATCTTCCCTGGCCAATTCATCGGCCATATCGCTGCCTTTAATTTCACGTCCTGACAACCATCTCAGTGATACAGTATTGTCATGTATCGCTGATATGGGAGCAAGAATTTATTTAACTAGATTTTTGAGTGTTATGAAATGAAAACGATTCTTATTTTTTATTTTGTGAAAATGTACTTGGATAAACTTCGAAACGTTGTGAAACATAATGACTTTTAATTTTATTAATATTTTAATGAATAATATAAAAAAAGGACAAATAGAAATTCAAAGTTAGAATACCATTTTATTAAACAAATGGTCAGAAAAAAAAGAAGGGAATTTATATTAAGAAAACAGACACGATATTTATAATTATTCCGAACCTAAGATTATTAGAGAAATGACAGATAACATCCGTTTGAAAATGCGATATTAAAAACTATTAAGTGATAGTTACCATATATAATTATAATTGTAATTTAATCGTCGTCGTAGTACGAAATTAAAAATATTATACAATGGGCGATACAAAATATTTTAAAATTTAATTTTAAAGTATTGTTTGAGAAATGTCTTATCTATTGTATAAAATACCAGGAGGATGTCAAAGTACATAATCGAAATGCCAAATTTCACTATTAATACGGAAAAAGCGAGCGAATTCAAAATAAATAAAAAATTGAAACGTTCTGATAGCATAGAGTTCTTACAAGTAATTTAATATGTTTAATTAAGTTTTCATAGATATCGTTTCTTCTGAACTTTAATCGCTATTACTTTTTTCAAATTATCGGGATAATTGTTATCAATTACGTTTTCTATAATAATTCTTTTAACAAAACGTTTACTAAAATTAAAACATTACAAACGCAGATAAAAAACCCGCTCTTGATTTCGTACAGCTAACAAACAAATATTTCAAAATACTTTATTAGACTAGTGTTAGTTTTACTGTGGCCATGTCCAACACTGTTATTTCTTTCAACTGAAGATTACAGCTTAGTTATCGAAATACGTATATAAAATATTAATATTAATGTGGTTTATACCTTTTTTAAGTTTGAATATTGTTCTTAATTAAAATGGAAGTTCGTCTTTTCACTGATAAGTAATCCTAATATCATTTTCGTTTTGCAAAAGTGTCAAATAATGGTATTATACATAACCTCAACATTTGAAATATCGATAAGTATCGTTTTAGAATATTTGACGTTCAAAAATTGTTACGTATACAAAGTAAAGAAAGAAGTAAACTTTCACATTGTATATGCTCACACTCTAATGAAACTTGTTATTCGTAGAGTTTTGCCATTAATTTTACCGCCCACGCAAACGTAGGAAATGATTCATCTAAAACCTAATTCAAAAAAGTGTGTTTTATTTAAGCAATATACGCGTGTATTTTTATAGAAGGAAACCTAAAAGTTTTCATGCGAATTCGTGAATTTTTGTTATGCCGCGGAAGGCTATTTTCGTAGTGCAATAATACAATAGGGATTTTTTTTTGATCACCAATGTAAATAAATGTGTTTTTATTGTAGATATATGCTCTAAATAGAATTGCCAAGGCATGGAAAAGAAGAAAACATGCTACGGGGATCTTCATAATAGATAAATATTATGAACTTTCCGGTTTAAGAAAAGCAATATATTTGTTTTATGCGATGTTAATTGACAGACTGTGACGAATTTAAATTAGGGCTTAGTTCCAATATTGACTGCATGTATATAACGGGTGTTCAGAAATATTGGAAGTCAAAGTAGTCCTTGAAAATATGAAGTCATGTCTGAAATAGATTGATTTTTGACAGACAACAATTGACATTTAATAATTATTACAAATCAGATACTTAAGTAAAGATATACGATTTGTCGTTCAGAGCCCACTTGACTTCGAATGTTTCTGAACACCCGTTACAACAACTATGTGTTACGGATTTGTTCAAATCAGGAAATATTTTGGCTACCATTGGCGTACAGCAATATAATATTTCTAGAGTGGTAACTACTAATTACAGCTTCGAATAAAATTTGTAAATATACGGTGTTACTCTGAATAAGTGTCAGCGAATTTAATTTTAGATTAAATATCTTATTAATATTTAATAAAGAAACAATTTCTCTCTCCTTATTTTTCAACTTTGTTGTTTCGACCATAACTACCCGTCAAAATGTTCGTTATAGTATAAGAATACGGTGTGCAAAAAATTATCACGATTGGGCGAGGTTAAGACGTGTCGCATCGCTCTTGAAATGTGGTTCAAAAATATTAAAAATAAAATTTTCTTGGTTGTAAAAAATATATTTATTTATACTAAAAAATATATTTAAAATTAATATTTGACTTTAATTTTAACATGTTTTAAATTTCCTTGAGACTATGTCGTCTTAAAGCTTCTCTTTTCATTTAAAACCAAATTTTTAAGGACTAGAATACAAAGTAAAATCTATATATTTATATATGTACATATATGGTGACATATTTTCTTAAGAAAATAAATGAAAAATAAAGAATGATAGAAGAATGATTTACTATTGGAAAACAGAGTTAATAAATAGGAAAAACATTCACTTATTCCTTGTGGCCGCAAATTTGATAATGTTACAAGATCTCTGTCTGACAAGGGATAAATAAAAATGCTTTATTTTTAGTTAATTATATGTTATTTTATTTCAAAAGAGAACATTTGTTCACACTGGGGTAGAGTTTCCGATAATCCGCAACAATTCGCACTATCAATTGCTTTTCTTCTTCATCTTTGGATAACACTAAATTAAAATCTTCCATTAGCTTAACTGCTCGCTCTGCCGAGTCGTTAACAACATTCATATTTCCAACGATATTAAGGCCAACGTTAAAACTAGGTTCACTTACCCACTCCTTTGGATCTTTTGTAAAAAGTCCGTTGGAATATCAAACCTTTTAAAAGGATTACGTGATTTTTGGGTTATAAAATATTCGATGTTCTTATTAAGATATTGGCTTATAGTATGTTACTATCAATTTTTTTAATTCACAATCAGTAGGGTTATCCAGAGCTTGCGCCATAAGATTCTTCGACTCATATGTAACATTTGCATCATAAAAAGACAACGCCGCTGTTTCTGTGGTTAAATACCACAAATGATTACTTAATTTGCTTAGTGATGCACGACTAATCTTCTCATCAACAATTTTATAAGCATGTAAATCTTTTAGCAATCTTAAATCCTGCATAGGGGCTTCTGCTGCAACTGGTGCTTGTATCCAATTTTTTAAGTACACCCTAACAACAAAGATGCAAATGTCACGAATACTAGTTATCTCCAATTGTGTCATTTTAAATTCGTTTCGAAAGAAATATAATTTAAGGCAATAAATAGCTTTCGACATACAACGTGCGTGATGAAATGTTCCAGGCTTTTTGAAGGCAAATTTCGGAACTGTACCACCAAGAAAAACTATACTTAATTGAAGAAGCCCTTTATAATCATCACGTGGTTGCTTTACTTCAAGATTTTGAGATGCAAATTTTATAATCTCGGATACACTCCCAACTGCATCCTTCACAATCTGATCTTCAACACCACTCATAAAGTTAATTTTGTCAATTTTGATCCAAGCGTCTGTAAATCTGCTAAATATTTGTACGTTAGGGCCTGATGATTTTTTGCATTTTTTAATCGAAAACACTTCTTAAATTATTTCATAGATGTGATGACGGCATGGTAAATATAAAAGATCTTTCCGATCGCTTGTTCTAAAAGAACACAAAAGCCTTGAAGTCGACCTACGTTAAAAGCTATGGCATCGCAACTTAAAGCTTCTACTTTTTTAATTAGGTTCCATTCTTACAATAGGTCATACACTACTTCCGCTTGTTGCTTTCCCGTTCCAGATGATATTGCTGGGATTCCAAGTAATTGTTCCTTGCCATTGTATGATATAACTACTGGAATCCGATCAATAGATTCTTTTCCTATTAACGATGGCAAAATTTTACCACCCTAGTGGTAAACAACACCCTAGTGGTTAACAAAAACGCGTAAGAGTATTCGAAAAAAGGGATAAAATCCTATATTTAGAACTCGTTGGCTTAAAAAAATATCTATGCTTGTAAACTATTATCAGGATATGTAAATAATTTAGTTGCTACCGCAATTTTTTAAATTTGATTCCAATTAAATTTTTATAATCAAATTCTTGTTACAAATCGTGGCAGTTACCGTAAATTTAATTAAGTTATAATAATAAAGTTATAGGTATATTGTATACTAAAAAATATAAATACATAAAAAAAATTATATTTCTGTTCATTTTACAAACAGGGGTCACCTTGAGAGGCGGTGCGACACGCTTTTCCTTTTTTCGATACGCATAATTTTTTGTATACCGTATTTTTACACAAAAACAAACATTTCTAGAGGGAGTTACGATCTATAACTTCAAAAATTTTTTCTTCCATACATCTAAAGACCACCCTAATGTACATAACTAAAATTGTTATTTTTGTTTTACTATTAAGAAGTACTGTTTTATTCTGATCTTTTTGATTATTTTATTATAAGTATTTATATTATTATTTAGTATTGTTTACTATCGAGTCGCTGCTTATGAATCCTTGCTAGTTTGAAACTTGGTGATGATGAGATGACGAATCCAGGTGGAATAGTTGAAATCTTTTTAAGAAGTAAACTAACCATGATCAATTTAATTTTTGTCTACTCTCGAGAAAAATCTGAACAACATTTACATCGGAACCTTTTCAGAGAGTGATACACTTACAACTATAAGCTACCTTATGGCAGACTATATAACGGGTTATGATAAACTACCTAACTTTATAATCACGGATTATGCTTCTATTCTATGTCATCTATTACGCGAAATCTTTAAGTCTTGGTCTTCGCACATTTCCTAACATTTGGAATATAAGCGAGATTATATCCATATACAAAAAAGGAAGCAAATATGATATTTCTAATTACACACCAATTAGTATTTTGTCCAGCTGCTCTAAGATTTTTGAACACTTAATCTATCATAAACTATATAACGCATTTCGATGTTTTATCTCCACATACCAGCATGACTTTATGTCTGGAAGATCAACTTTAACGAATGTGTCGAAAATTACCCAGTGTATCAGTTCCAGTATTGACGCAAAAGATCAAGTTGATGTTCTTTTTGCCGATTTCGCGAAGGCCTTTTTCACAAGGGCCGTTACGGGATAGCGAATCAAAAGAAGGCCAAGGACAACATAGAAGATATAAACAGAGAAGGAGATCAGGAAGCCTGGAAAGAGTTGGCAATGCTAGCCAAGGCCAAATTTAAATGGAGATGCTTCGTTGAAGCTCTATGCTCCATAATGGAGTGAAAGGACTGTCTTTTAATCTGTTCCGTCTATTTTTGTACAGAGGGTATATATATTTTCTATGAGTCGTTAATATGTTGTGTTCGTATTTTTTTTTATTTCGCAAAGTTCATATTGCTCTTATGATTTCTAGCGGTAGCATTCTTGCAATTGCCCAATTGCTAGCAATCTATTATAAAACATTTTCGAACTATAGTAAGTCACTATCTACCGAGGCGGACTTGAAGAGTTATTAAAAGATTTTTAACAACTAGAAGTTTAATAGGACATCCTAATAGAGAAATGTAAAAACATCACACTATATAACATACCAAACTATCGCTTTCCAAGTATTTTCCGTAACAATTGAGGTAAAAAAAAAAAAAAAAACCCACTCATCTTATTCAAAGTATTTTCAACACATACCTATTATATTAAGAAATAGAAAAAAAATAGTCAGTAACAACTCTAATTGCGTGCCAACAAATTAAGCCCAGACAAGTAGTTAGGTCAAACTTTGTGTTACGAAATACCGCAAAAAGAAGGTGATTCTTAGTAAAATGTAATATAATTCGTTGACAAAGAAAATATTCCCAGTACTTGTACTCCAAAACGGTAAAACTATAGCTGGGATGAATACTAATTTAAATAAATTTACCAGTGAAACTTTTCATTGAATTGTAACAGAAAAGAGAACAAATAGATATCACCAAATTCCCTGTAAGCGACTATACGAGGTTGGTTTAAAATGTTAGCATGAAGAATTATAAATTATACATAGCTGAGTTTTTTTCATGTTATCTTTTATGACTTGATTGTATCCAGTAAAAGGTGATTTGATGTCGTAAATTTTGTCTATCCCAGCATCATTTTCTGGTGAGCCTATGGCAAGACGAAATGCGTGCCTGCATGTATGGATAACGATTTTTTTTTGCACGCTTGTATTGTGTTCTCCACACCTCGTTTTTAGTAAAATTTGGGTGTTATTAAGAATGTTTTTGTTTTATACAAACGGTAAGATTTTACCTACTCGAGTATGTTTCAAATTTTTTTTTTAAAATTATGTACATAAGGTGTTACGAAATTTGCGGACACGGACTATAGGGTGACGTTAATCATCAAAAACTGAAACGAATTTTCTGAGTTTTAGCAAATTTAAAAATGAAAAATTAAATATGTTAACTTTTTTATATGTCAAACATATATATCTAATATATATAAGTTTGACATTGATATACTACCATTTACATTTGAAATTTATTTGAAAAAGGCACTATGTGTCGAAACATGAAATTTTTTTAAAAATATATACATATAAAAGTAAAACAGACCTTATATCACCGACTAATTTAATTTAATATATACAGGAGCATTCTTATTGTATGTACTGGACCTTTGAGGGGAAAACATTTCCAATAAATATAGTTATAATATTAATTGTCCGTGGGAGTATTGATTTGTAGTTCTAGCTTTCTTGGGTTTTTTTTTTGAACCTACACCTTGTAGGTACGTTATAGCCTTTACGTCATCCGTGTGACGTATGACCTCTGATTACAATTCAACAATAATTCACGGTGGCGCCATGTCATGTAATAACGTTTCGAGAAGAACCCCACGCCGTCTTCACTAAGAACTTAGCACGGATACTAGCTTGTTGGATTGGATTTTTATTAGCAACCCTTCACATAGGTAAGTTCTTGAAACTGATATTTATTTTTTCTATTTCACGTAGCAAACTAAATGCATAATAAAACGAGTCATGATTACGCTGATATCTACAGTTTGCAAATTGTCGACATTATACTATATTCCAACGAAGTAGGTACAAATTGCTTCTGAGATTCCTACTGGAACCGTGTCCTTGGCATTGTTTCCTTCCTGGCCGACGTTTTGTCCACTGTTGCAAAGGACATCTTCAGGGCTGCTACTGCTTTTTCTGCACTGAAACTGTTTCAGTGCAGGAGCTCATTAGCAATCATAGACAACGACCGCAGCAGCGACGATCTATGTCTGTTTTAAATGGTATATCTAATATATATAAATTCAAGATATATCCTGACATTTGTATCTGTTAGACACCGCTTAAGTATCAAAAGAAAATATCCCGGAATTCTTGAACCTTTGCCACATTATTTATCCCTACTTTTAAATATGATTTTATTCGGTAAGGCATTATTTCCTTCACAGTTTGGTAACCGAAATAATATTTCGGTATTCAGATTTAAAGGAAACGGAATGTATTTTTAAAATTGAAATGAAAAGTAAAATAAGAATCGAAGTGACAAATTATTTTTGGAAAACAAACGGTTCAAATAGTTTTTAAATAGAGATAGCTGGTTTATATATACTCGCATATCTTTACACACATCGTTGCTGCGACTTTTCTCGACTCAAAATATATAAAAACGGTAATTTACTTTGTCTAGACAAGCGTACGTCAATTAACGTGTTGTGTTTAATAATTTAGTGCTGTTAGTTTTAAATTTAATGTCGTTCCAATAGCTACAAGATAATATATATAATTGTAATTTTTCAAATTGTTTTATTAACATTACCTGTTCGTTGAGCGCTTCATAAACCAACTTATGATTCACGAACTTTTGGAAACGGTATGAAGAAACTGCGCTTGTATATATTTTTTAAACTCGTGGCAAGGATATTTATTAGGAAACACCTAACACAAACGCAAACATGTTACGTGTTGCATTCGTTGACATTGACCCATTTTGTTTTAAAATTACGCTGATAGCAAAGTTCATACTTAGTTGGTTCTAGCAAAATTTTATTTTATGTATCAGCCTTCATAGCTAATTATTTATACGGACAGTATAGCGGTAAATTTGACCCTGACGAATCATAGAATTAGTTTAAAAGGGCCGATTTTTTTACCTAAATTGTAGATTATATATCTCATATGTTAAATATGTATTATGGTACATACAGTGATGGGCATACGTGTGGAATCATGCGAATATTCGTTAAATTAAAAAAGATGTTGTAATAATTGTAATGTATTTTTTACATTTTACGATTCTTCTCGATAGCACGATTGGGGGGAATACTTGGGGTCTTAAATATTTAGAAATTAGAAAAGTTTAGAAATCAATAAATTAAAACAGTCACAAATTTTATTAAATGATAAATTAGATTTAAATAACTCGCCTTTAATAAATTTATTTACTTAAAATCTGTTTAGACGATAATACAAATGTATATGTAGGTTATTAAACAAATTTATGCGTAAACATGTTTAGTACCCTATAATATACAGTTAGGGCCGACCAGATGCGCCACATTCTTTCACTACCGACAATACTTGTAATTCATAGATTTCTTTAAAAATATTTTTTAAATACCATCCTTCTTGATTTTATAGATATATTATTTATTTTTTATTTAGTTTGTAACATACTGTTTAGAGGTAAACACCTGAGGAAGCCGCTGTGTTGGCGAAACAATTGTCGTTTTACGAGTAATGATTAAAAGTGAAGATTAAAAACCGTAGTTTTATTCATATTCTTAAATATTTACCTTGAGATTTACCTACATGCAAGCGAAAAACAGATTTTTTAGTTTATCTCTCGGTATTTTCAAAATCATAAGTATTGCTTGATACTTAGATATGATCATTTAAATAAAAACCTTTACAATTCCAAATATAAACACTTCAATTTCTTTTATTTCTTATGTTGTGGTGATTAAAGAAATATTTCTTTTTGTCGAACAAAAAGTTAACGTGAATATTACAATCTTTAAATTTTATTACAAGATTTAGTAGTTTACGGTATTTAAAAGTGTCATTAAATAATTGCTAATAATGTTAATAATGGTTGAATTAAATTAAAGAAAAAGAATACAAATATTACTGGTTATCGATTTTGGCGATAGAACAAGAACTAATCAAGAAGTATGGTAACCTTCTTAACACTATACATTCCAATCAGCAGGCAATTTTGCGTTCTCTTGTTACCAAAACTTTAAAAAGGTACAACGTAAATAGCGGTGTTCGCAATTCGCGAAGAATTTGTTGTACAAATTCTGCTACAAATGATATTAAAGTTCAAGGTATTGCCATATATCTAGAGGAAAATCGTCATTTATCTACAAACAAGCTGGCGCAAAGACATGATATTAGTAGTCGTTCAGTAGAACGAATTCTTAAAAAAGAAAAATACCAGCCTTATAAAACTCGCCTCGTTCTAGAACTCTCTGATGATGACTTCGAGAGAAGGTAAGAATTTTGCGAATCAATGATGAATATTTGTAATCGTAATAACAATCTTGTAAATAATATAGTATTTTCGGATGAGGCAACCTTTTATTTTTAGCGGTACTATTCATAGACATAATTGTCTGTATTGGACACGAGTAATCCTCACTGGAGACAATAGGCGCATACGCAACACCCTAGAAAGCTTAACGCTTGAGCTGGTATTCGTAGAAACAGAATAATATGGCCTTTTTTTATAGAAGAAACTCTAAATGGACAAAAATATTTAGAACTTTTAAATATACAGGCAATTCCTGCATTGGAGAAGAATCGCCTACATCCCCAAAACATTTGGTTTCAGCAGGATGGGGCATCTTCGCACTATTCAGTTAACGTTTGAGATAGATTAGATCGAACTTTTGCCCACAGATGGATTGGAAGGAGAGGCGAAATTGAATGGCCCGCACGTTCTCTCAGTCTCGATCCATTAGATTACTTCTTGTGGGGCTATTGAAAACAGAAAATGTATCTTACTCGACCTAGAAATTTGCAAGATTTAACTGAAAGATTTAATAATAATAATAATCTTTATTTGTCCAACAGCAGTTTCTACTAACAAGACAATATAGGATTAAATAATTTGTGGTGTAGATTAACATTGCATAAAATTATGTACAAAATAGTATTTAAAAATATATAAAAAAAAATCAAAACAAATTAAATGAATATTGATCAATCGTACAATATGATAAAGTAATCCAATTTATGTGTATGTAAAAATAAAAATAAGCAAGAACTAATTTAAACATCATTATAAACTTTGTCAAAAGTATTCCACATAATATACACCGGTGACTTTAAACGTGCATTGGATTTCGCTCTGGGTAAAATAAAAGTAGTGCATTTGCGAGTGTGCAAAGTGGGTACTTTGAAGTTGATATAAGCTAACATCGTTGGACAATTAATTTCGTTTGATAAAAGATTTAGCAAAGAATTTAGCACTATACATCTCCCGACGACAAGATAGAGATTGTATACTATGGCACTCCAAAAGACTATTGTAGTCCGTTTCTCGTTCAGGATAAATGCCAGTCATTCTGAAGCAGATGTATTTCAGAAACCTCTTCTGAATTCTCTCAACGGAAATTTGTTGATAGTTGTAATAAGGAAACCACACTAAAGAGGCATACTCCAGCTTGCATCGTACCAAGGCCTAATATAAATTCTTTATTGGAGTAATGTTGTTAAAGTTTCTACACGACCTAATAAGAAATCTCAAAGATTTTAAAGCTGAGGCGCAGATCCTCGAAACATGTTGAGAAAATGTGAGTTGCGAGTCAAAAAGTATGTTCAGATCATGAACTTCAGACTTTCTAGTCACCATCTCCGATTTAGTAGAATAATCAAATATTTTAGAGCAGTACATCGAGTATAAGAAACAACACAACACTTTGAAATATTCAATAGAATTAGATTATTCATTTACAATTTGATGCAATCGGTGTGTGTGCGGATGATGTAGATTTTAAGATCATCAGCCTACCCTAGAAATTGACAGTTTAATTTATCTAAGAGATCGTTAATGAAGATGTTGGAAAGCAAGGGCCCTAGGTTTGAACCCTGAGATACCCCTGAAATTAATGGAAACATTTTAGACGAGAATCCATTGCAAAACACATAGCCAGAACGATTCACGAGGTACGATGACATTAATCTAACCAGCGTAGGGCAAAAACCAAAGAAGTGCAACTTTTTAAGGAGTATACCGCTGTCTATTGAATCAAAGGCTTTAGAGAAGTCTCTGTATATAACGTCAATTTCCTGCCGGTTGTCAATGGCTGAGGAAAGAAATTGAGTAATGCTTACAAGATTTGTGGTCGTTGATCGCTCAGATATGAAACCATGTTGGTGACAGGATAAAAATGGTTTAATTTGCCTGTAAATTTTATAAAACGAAATTTGCTCAAGAACTTTGGCAAAGTTAGGTAATATACTTATTGGCCTACAATTTATAATCCTAGACCTGTCGCCTTTTTTGAATACAGGTATGATTTTACGCACCTTTCAGGTGGTTGGGAAAATAGATTTATTTATAATTAAATTATAAAGAATTGCTAATGGACTTGCCAAGACAAACGCACTAAAAAGCTGGGTATACCATCGTCACCAGCGATTGCGTCCGCATTTCACTAGTAATCTTTAGCGAGGGTTATAAGAGAATTTACAGATGATTGAAAATTTGAAAATCTGGTGAATTAAATTTAACTTCGTTTATGTAAATAAAAAATACTTTAGATCCCAACCTTGTTGAAATCGTGTTATCGAGGAGAATTCCGAAATGTAAACAAAAATGCATTTTTCAGTTCTATTTAAAAGGGTATAACTTTAGTACGTTACGTTTTTTGAACAGTCTGTATTTTTAAAAAATACTTCAAATGGTTGTCTAAAATTTTATTAATTTTTTTTTTTTATTTAACAGATATTTACATGATTACACACATTTGCCCATCATTCTACATACAAAGGAGAAATTACAAAATACATATATGCTAACGGTATAAATTTTATTTCAAATTAAAAACCGAAACGAAAATTTCCATTTTAATAAACAATGATATGAAAGGGATTATCTTGACCGCAATTTAAAATTACGAATAAACGTTTATGTAAGTTCGCATAATGAACTATACAACACCACACATTTCCTGTTATATAAAAAAATATCGTGTTTAAGATTATGTGTTAGGTTACAATTACGTGAATTAATCTTACATCTACTATTCGCATGCATCACGTTTCAGAGAACATGTCATCAGTCATTAAAAAAAACATGCAAATAAACTTGTGTTGTTATAACTGTATATAAGCACCTACTTCCAAATTAAAATATCACTTCCATAATTGTATACTAATGTATATACTGTTAGAGAATAAAATAGTTTGTAATTTTTAATATAAACATTCAATAAGTTTGTTTAATATAGTTTTGTAGATAATTATCCACAAGCAAGAAGTATTTAATAAAGTAGTTAAAAACGACTAAAAATTTTAAAAATCTTTTATTTTAATTATTAATTTGATTACATAATCAAGTGACCAAAATATTAAGTTCTTGTTGAGTTCAAAATAAAGTTTTATTTAAGGTGCGCCTAAAAGAATATCTTGTTACAATGTTGAACTGAATTGGCTATTCTTGCCATTGGATCCTAGTATTATAGTTCGTAAAGGGAAAGTTCTGGTATCGTTATTGACCAATTAAGAAAGAATTACTGTATTATGTCCAGAAGTTACACAAGAAGCTTATAATAATTACAAATGATAGAAAGTATCCGGTAAAATGAATATTGTGATGGTGGACAGAGATGGTATTTAAGGCGAATTGAATAATAATCATTACGTATACTCCTATTTTTCAGTTGACAAACATGTTAAAAGTCAGTTTATAACAATAATATTAAAAATTGAAACCTCTGAAGAGACGAGCTCTGAAATTGATATTACTTACATTTTTCCTAACGTATGGTCACAAAGTTTTCGAAAAAAATTTAGTTGTTGATAATTTTGTCAAAACTGTTTTACTTTATAAACTATACATTGCAACAATTAACAATAAATACTTAATCTTCAAATTATTAATAATGGGCCATTATCTTGGATAGTTCTCAGTTTTCTTCTGACTTGTCCCATCATCCTCTGGACAACAGCAGGATCAATTTTTTGAAATTTTTGAAAAATTCTACGTCGTAATGGTCTTCATTTGCAGCTTTCCACCTAATTTCATATACTTCGCTGGTAAATATTGACCAAAATTCCTGTATAGGATAAGCCTGAGGTACATTGGGAGGATTGTGTAATTTAGGAACAATGTTTATGTTTGCGCTATACTAGTTTCTAGTAATTCTAGCACAATGGCATGAAACTAGATCAAGCCAAAACATTATATCATCATTGCCATGATATGTATTTAAAAACTGAAGCAATTTAGACAGGCATCTTTGAATGTACCATATGATCAAAAATTATTTAGATAAGGTATGGCCATGGTTGAGAGGATTACTGTCATTGATATGTTCAGCCTGTTGTTGGTTCTACGTGTTTGTTGGAGGTCAGTTTCGATTATAATTTTTATTTGACATGAATTAAATGTCAGTTTCGATTTGAAGTTTTATTCGACATGATTTAAATGCAGGTTTTTTTTAGCTAACATAACCAATATAATTACAAATACTTCAAATAAAACTGACATTTAATTGGCAACAACAAGCTAAACCTATCAAAGACAGTGATCCTCCCAACCATGGTTATCTCTTATCTAAATAATTTTTAATCATTTGGTGTAGTTGTGCAGTGAAGGCTTCACCTCAAACACGACCAGTGTACGGCTGCGAAATGAATCCGGCCTAAGAAATGGCACACTACACTAAAATTTTGTCCTAAAATTTGAATTTACGTTTGAATTTATAATTGTCTGGTGTGTTTTCTATGAACCGAGCCACAAAATTTGTATCCTAGGTAGGCCGTGAACGACTGAGGTAGACATATAAGTCACGTCTGAGATTGACGAAGTGTCATTTGTAAATAATCATATGTCAAATTGACAAGTTACGATTTAACCTATTACTAATAGTACGAAATGTAGGTTAGATCACTTAATCAATCTAAGACATAACTGATGAAAAAAGTTTTCAGAGTATGCCGTGGATTACCATGGCATACTCTGAAAACTTTTTTTTGTGGCTCACTTCTTATGTCCTTGGTATTAAAACCGTCGTTTTTCTGAAGCTCTGAATGGGACAAGGTGAAATATTTCTCACCATCCATTGCAATCAGTTTATCGATAAAATGGATGCGCCTTAGTGCACGACAACACCTGGATATCCTTTCTAACTGGGTTGGTTGCGGTATACCTTGGTGCTTCCTTTCGTTTTCCAAACATCACGTTATTTCGGGAAATTGTTCGAAAAACAGTGGTCTTTTAATAGCTGAATCTTCGAGCTCTTTTTCGCTGTGAAGCTCCAACTCTGTTCTTAACGGCTCCAAGCATTTTTTGTTTCCTCACTTCGCTCAAACTTCTTGGTCGACCACTTTTGGGCAAATTAACGCAGGGTATTACCTTTTCACATTCCTTTAATGTTCACGATAAATGCAAACAATATTACGCTAGATGGTAAATTCCTTTACGAATATTTAGCTTATAAGACATTTTGCTGAACCAGAAAAAACTAAACTGTCATAATTAAAACAAGTTAACTGTGGCATATGACTTCCAGCGACAACTTAACTGAACATCATATTTAGTACAACTACAAATTATCTAAAATTTTTCCAAAACTTAGGGATCATACGTTACACGAGAATTTTTGAAAACTCTTTTGTAATAAGTAGCGCTTAGTTAATATAAATTAAAAATTAAATTTTCTAGTTTATAGCTTTGTATAATATGCATTATTGTTCAAAAAAGTACTGAATCCTAACATGTATGTCACTTATATGTTTTGAATTAATCGATGTACTTTGAAAACATTAAATTACTATAGGTTTCAAATGATATGTTTTCTGCTATACTTTTCTTAGTAGCACGAACATAAAACATTAGCAAAAATAAGATATCGTCAATCACTTTATTCACGTTCTTGATGGCTTTATACACTAAACAAATAATTCGTTTTTACGATGTACACACAAAACTTTTTAAATATGTTTTTGGCGTAGGTAACTTAATGATATAACTTTCCGACACGCAATAACATTTTATTAATAACTTTATAATGAAATCTATAGCATTGACGTTAATAAACACAGAAAAATCAAGATTGTAGAGTTAGCCACAAGCGGAACAGAATTACGTCAATTTATCATGTGTATCTACACGTTCCCAACGATTTACTGTTTACTTCATTTTGATATTATAAGAATTCTCTTTTACAAAGGCAAATTTATGTTTTGCAACTTTACATTACGATTTATATAATAATTTTTAATCTAATTATATCGGTAGACGCACAAATTTATTTTGTATGAGATGCGATGTATAAAAAAACTGAAAATTAGATAGTGTATAAATCGTTTTTATGACAAAAAGAAGGTCATAAAAGTAATTTATACACAAATATCTAAATTTTTTTACCAGTACAGCGGTGCAGAAGGTTGCTCATGGATGTCACCAGGAAAATTGAAACCATTGGCTATGTGGGAGGGTTAAACCCGGCAAAGATTCTGGACGATTAGACATTAAATCTTCCTCAATTCGGGGAAGGCTATCCGAAGAATCTCCGTATTCAACCAAATCCGTCTCCTAAATTGCAATCGGGTCCTGAGGACGCTCACCCAATCACCGTGTACAGGAATATCAATGATGTTAGTAGTTTTAGCTCATTCATTCTGCGCTGCAGCGAGACGTCTGATATCCTGCGGGGCAATGAAAAAATTGGTAGCCAGAGACTATATGTGGATCTAACAGTACCAGTGACCATTCTCATTATTTCGTTAAGTTGTATATCTATTAGCTTCGTGTGCGGACATCGATACCAAGCAGCAACACAGTGTTCAGCAGAAGAGTAAGCCAGTGTAATAGCTGCCGCTCGCAAGGTCTCCCCATTCGGTCTGACAACTGACAAGTTCTCGTAATATATTATTGCACGTTTTCACCTTTTGTTTAGTGTTATGGAAGTGCTGCCTGAATGTCATAGATTACGCGCAGACATTTAGGGTTAGAATTGTGGTTGATCCGACTACCACCAAATTCAACATTCAGCTCTCTGTTCGCTTCCTTGTTAGACAAATGAAAGGTACATAATTAGGATTTTGAAGGGTTTGGTTGTGAGCGCAATTTCTTATAATATTCGCCTAAAGCTTCCAAATTTTCAGCAAGTTGTAATTCTCTCCATCTTCTAAATTCAGGTCATCTACATATACACATTTTCGTGATTTTGTGGGTGGGACATCACTGTAAATGTTGAACATTAGAGGAACCAGAACTGAGTCTTGAGTAAGGCTATTTTTCAAGGTTTTGCGTCTGCTAGTTCAATTGTTTAGGCAGACTAAGATAAGTTTGATTAATTTAGCACATGGGATGTTTTTTTTGGAATTTAAAAATTAGCCAATTCTTTCAGACAGCGTCATAGGCACTGGAGACATCTACAAAAGCAGCGGATGTTTTCAGATCATTCGAAAACCTGTTTTAATGTGCGTTGTTAACGCCACAACTTGGTCACAGCAGTTTCTTCCCGTTCTAAAACTGGCGTGCTCTTTATTAATAATCTCGTTAACGGTGTGTAACAGATATGTAGCTTCAAGGAACTTCCGGGGAACCAGGTTTTAATATTGCTACGATTTTTGTTTTCCCGAAAATGTTAGGGATGTCTCCAGTATCCAAGATATTGTTATGAAAGTTTCTCAACTATTCTCGGGCATCCATCCAAAAATTTTTTATGAATGACGCATGAAGTCCTTTGCGAGGACTTCATACACCATTTGAACAAAGATTCAGCACTTCTACCACAATTTGCCTTAATTCTGTTTAGAGTGGACCAAATTTTAACGGCGTTCTTTAAAACCTGGTGGAATGCTCTAGCGTAGCATTGGTCTTCTATATTTCTGAGCAGAGATCTTGCACATTAAATCCATTATCATACATGATTCACATGGACAGCTGTATGTGGCGTGTTCATACATTGGCCTACTAATAAATTTATTTGCACATCTGATGGCCAAGCAAAAAATATTGTCTACCAAAATCATTAAAGTTACTTTAAATTTAGGGCAAAAATAAAAAAATCATAGTCCAATAATCGTTTAATAAATATATATAAGCATGCACCTAAAAAAACATCTATTTCATTTGATTAAATGGTGTTGCAGACTACACAGGGATCCTACGCTAGGTACTTTATAGCAGATATTAAAATTCTGAGGATTACATTTAAAATAAAAATGGCTACTTCCGATAAAATAGGAAGTCGACGGAAGTTATTTATTTAAATGACCTTAAGGCAAAATCTAAATATGTAAATTTTCACGTTCTTCTTGAACCTCTTTGAATATGTACACATGCATAAATATATGCAAAATAATGCTAAAAGTCTATACAACTTCAAATATTTTAAACGACTCAATTTATTTAAAAACTATTCAATAAATTACGAAACAAAGTCATGCTTGATTGTTTGACTTTTACCTTGAAAATTTAGTTCCGCTTATGTATAGGTCCCACCTTAAAACTGACATTTGCAATTACAATTACATACATCATTACCAGTCGTTTTCGTTCTAAAAATAATTTTTTGGTTAGATGTGTGCAATCATCAATAAGTGATATGAGAAGTTCTGCAGTCATAATAATCTACATACAATATTAAAAAATAAAATTATAATAAACGTCAAAGAAAATTTAAAAAGATTAATTGTTATATATGATCAGAAGATATATGTTTGTAGAGACGATCAGATAAGCGGCACATATTGATAACCGTAGAGTTCCAGAAAGAATTCGTTCTCGTTATTGGAAGTTTCAAGTTGTGAGCTAGCGGCAAGGCCAAGAATAGGACAATCAAGGCTTGTTATAATTTCAGGCCAGTCAATTCTCCCATCAATTAATTTCTGTAAGAAACGAGCGCTATGGGTTTCTCATGTACATGAGTTGATAGTTATATTCTGTGGGAGGGTAAGTTCAAGAATTGTGATATTCAAATATTTTAAGAAACGACTCTGGATTCGCTACATTGAAAATTAGGGTGTTAAATAATGTCGAAACCAATATATTTTAATTTACTTACAACAAAAATAAAGTAAAGGCTCTTTAGAAGAACTATATTTTTAAAACATTTATTCGTAAAACAGATCTTAATGATTCGAATGTCGGAAAAGCAGAATTCTTCAAGTTGACGAGAACCAAGACGAAAATCAAGCAATATACCAAGATCTTTAATTGCAGTTTTATCATTCCTCATATAAGTTATTGGAGTATCATAACATTTGGAGGGGAGTTCAAATTTGAGAGATTTACATTACACCATTTTATGAGAACTTTAATATTATATTGTAAATTCTTCTATCGATAGCAATGTAGACAGCAAAGAAAATTTTAACAATATATATATATATATATATATATAGTAAACCTAATCAGTAGGCGATTAAAGGTCTGTATATTACTTCAAAATATATGTATTTAAAAAACTCTACATGTTTCGGCTGTATACGCCTTTTTCAAGAGAATACAAAATATGAATGAATATATATATATATATATATATATATATATATATATATATATATATATATATAATAACTTCGTGACCTTGGTATGATATGGTAAACCTAATCAGTAGGCGATTAAAGGTCTGTATATTACTTCAAAGTCTGTATATTACTTCTGCTTTGAAGTAATATACAGACCTTTAATCGCCTACTGATTAGGTTTACCATATATATATATATATATATATATATATATATATATATATATATATATAGGCAATAGCGTGACACGATAAGGATGTCAAGAGGTTCTAAATATAAGGATCAAGAACAAAGGTTTGAGGTTGGAGCCCGGGGATTACCGATGCATATAGATATTTATAGTAATAATAATACACTATGACTATAATACACTATGACATTGAAACTCTGTTCACAGTTGTTATGAAAATGATACTGCTGTCAAACTTTTAACTTTTATATAAACATTAGCCTCTTATCTGTTAGGGCAGAAAACAATGTCTGTGAATAAGATGCTCACAACCGAAGAAAAAACTTTTACATGTGAAGCATATAATGGCTCATACGAGCTTGGCAGAAATAATGCATACAGCATTAAATGGGTTGGATCTCAATTTGAGCAGATGTTTCATAAGCTTAAACCATCAAACAGTGTTATTTTGTACGTTGTTAATAATTTCAAAACTACTGGCAATGTTAACATATAACAAAAAAGCAAGTCAGGAAGAAGGAAAAGCGTTGGAGTAAATGAAAATCACGAACGAGTCATGCTACAAGTCTTAAAATCACCGAAAAGAAGCATACGAAGAACTGTCTTGAAATTAGATATAAAAAGAGAATCTGTGCGTTTGATACTTAAGGATATTGGTGTTTTTCTTACAAAATTCAAAAGTGCCATAAACTGAACCAAAATTATAAAACACAAAGTTTAGTTACTGTGTTCGGATCCTGACTTACATTTATGAACATGATGACTAATGTCTGGTTTTGAGATGAATCCCATGTTTCACTTTCTGGACATATTAACAGTCAGAGTTTTAGAAGCATTGAGTTCAGTCCTCCTGAATTCATTGAAACACAACTTCATGAACAAAGAGTGACCATATGGTGTGCAGTTTCTGGAAATGGGATTATCGGCCCTTATTTCATAACTAATCAAGAAGAGCGAACTGCCACTGTCAACAGTGAAAGATATCAGCAGCAAGTTCAGATCCCTTTTATAGAGGACCTCAGACGATTCTGTAGATCAAGAAATCTATTGTTGCATCGACAGCGGTTTCAGCAAGACGGTGCGACGAGTCACACCGCTGGTCAATCGTTGAGAATGATTAGGGATCATTTTGGTGACAGAATAATATTCTGAAAAACAGACTTTAATTATCCTTCACCCCGGACCTTACTCACCCCGATGGGTGCATTTGGGGCATGATGAAAACGGTAATTTTCCAAAACGATCCACCCACTACAATTCCGGAATTAAGAATGGCAATTATTCGTTTCTTCCGAACTTTGCGAACTTGCGGCCGAGTAATTAAAACTACATATATTTAATTTGACGTTTCGATACCATATATAATATCTTTTTTAAAAATTGAAAAATTTATTTTATTTAATGTTAAAAAAGGTAAGAGATGATATAATAAATCTACTTACTTTAAGTTTTTGTGGTGCTAATATATTGCGACGTACTTTGCTATGCATTTCCAAATAAAACTAAACTTTTTTGGCAGGCAGACTGTTTTCGTCCATGTGTTTATTTTGACGGGTGGGAAGAATATTAGCGTTGTCAACACTTGCGAAGGGGGGTTGGTTTAACTGTTTTCGGACATGTGCTTTTTATTTTATTTTTGTGATGTTTTTAGTATATTTCTTGGTTTGTTGTTTTTTCAGATGTGTTGTGTTGTTTGGCCGATGTATACGCCTTCGCAGTCATTCCATGGAATTTCATAAATAACGTGTTTCTGCCATTTACTATCAGGCGTCATCAGTTAGGATAGTGAAGTAAGTAAAGCTTAAGCACTTATTTCACTATCCTAACTGATGACGCCTGATAGTAAATGGCAGAAACAGGTGTCGTAGGCAGAAGCAAATGCTGGAAAATTACGAGGTGTATGCCCATGTGTACAGTTACAGACTTGTACTTCGCATGTCTGTTTCGTTTGTAACAAATGCGTAATACGTGCTTAGCGTATTGATATATACCCAAACCTTTTCTTGTATATTAACTCTATTGTTTTTTTTAAATTGTTCTAGTGTTAGGTGTGTCAAATTTTGTAGTTGGTTCCAATTAGTTTCTATAGCTTTTATAGCAAGATTAGTAGGTGTATTGGTGTACATCGAAATAACATCCAAGGAAATAAGTATGTGGGTTTCGGGGATTTCTATAGTGTTTAGGAAATGTTTGAAATCGTAACAACAAAGCAAGAAATATACTAGAAAGCACCCACATACTAAAAAATACAAATTCAAGTAATGACAGTACAGATTTAAATAATTTGTCAGCAATATACCTATCCATTAAATAAACACCAGCAATAACAATATAAACGTCACAAAAACAAAATAAAAAAAATATATGTCCAAGAACAGCCCCCCCCCCCCCCCCGCAAGGTGTTGACAAAGCCAACATTCTTTCCATACGTCAAAATAAACACATGTCCAAAAATAGTTTACCTGCTAATACAAAAATTAAGTTTTATTTAGAAATGTGAAACAAATACGGCGCAATATATTAATTAACACCAAAAATATTTAATGTAAATAGATTTATTATATCATTTATTACTTTCTTTAAATTTTAGTTTTTGAAAAAGATATATATAGTATTGAAACGTCAAATTAAATATTGTTTTAATTACAAAGCCGCTACTCCCAAAAAATATTACTTTTATCTCATAATATAATTACGGTCAAGAAAATAAGAAATTCCTTCTAATACTATATACATATACTTTATATATATATATATATATATATACTTAATAGCTGATAATGGTTTAGCAAAAATGAATCTTGCATTTTCTTGCATAATTAGAAAACCGTACAAAGCCGTCACCAACTATAAAATTAAAATTTTAAGTGATGGTTGGTATATTTTTTTTTAATTGAATATACCGTAAAATACACTCCAGTGTTATTTTTATTTCAAGTAATTTAATTTAGTAAAAAAATACATGTTAGGTAACAATACATTATAAAATATTCATAACATTATTAGAAGAAGAAAGAAACACCTAAGTAATATGGAATTTTAAAATAATAAAAATTTTGGTGGTTATTATTTCGTATAATTTTCATGTTAAACGTTAGTAATGAAAACTTTCACAGTTTTTATTGTTAAAAATTTTGAAATAATTGGCCAAGTACATAAAATCAATCAATCTCGGAAATAATTAATTTTTATAGACAAGGAAATAATTTTGCAACACTTTGTTGTATGAAAACAAAACAAAACAAAACTGCCTATCTGTGTGAATCACATATGTACTTACTTCGTAACTTTCCTGGTGATTTAGAAAATGATTTCAGTAATATTATAAAGCAATAATAAAATCAACCAATGATATTAATGAATTTGGAAACGTTTGTCGTGGAATAAACCAATTCCATTACAATACATATTTTTTATGGCCCTTGGCAATTTTTCCTTTAAATTAAATTAACAATTACTCATTATGATAACATAGCAACAGTTTCGTATGATGTTCACCAGAATTGATATCGTAATATTATTTTCCGTGAATTGGCGACACTGTCCCCTTCACCGGCTAGAACCGTTAAAGCGCGCTTTGAAGAGATACCACTTTCTATTATTACCAGAATGAACCGCAAAATATCCATTATGTTTGTACACACTTATTTGTAGATACACATGTGGTCCCCAAGAGATAGAGGCCGTTTATATTTGTAAGGCGTACGCTTACAAATGCAAAGTCCCACTTAATATGTGACAGGAAGTTGAATCACATGTATACATATAAAACTGTTTGCATTTACATATACAATCGATTTAGATTGTAACCTATTTAAAAGTCTCTTTTTTGAACAGTAACCGAATTAAAATGCGTAAAGTACTATAATTTCTTTAATTGCACAATACTGGCATTTCAAGAAAGATAATAATAATAACAATATTTATTAAATCGCCCCACAGAAACTTCAAGACGGATAATAAATAACAAAATGACAACAGATCGAAAAAGAATGAAAAAATAAACTTAATTTAAGCTTTGGTTAAATTGTTATCACTAATAAACACGTCAAAGTCTAACAAATTAAAATTCCTGGCCGAGCGTATTAGAGTAGCCCAAAAAAATTGCTTCAGTCAATCTTGACGATAATCGCAGTACTCGTCAATACTTGATAATAAAACCTGAATAAATTTTATTGGCGACGATTTAATGCATGCACTAAAAATCCTATAAGCTGCGGTTTTTTTGACACCATGACAGCGGTAACACTTTGCCTTAACTCTGAGCGACGGCGTAAAGCATTATTAGTTGAAGAGAAAATGAATATAATTAAAGAAACTCAAAGTGGTAAAAAACAATCTGATATTTGTCGTGCTAAATGTCTTTAGAAAACAACAGTTTCTACCATAATTAAAAATAAAGATAAAATTCTCACATTAGAACGGTCAAACAAAAATGCCAAGCGATTACATAAACCAGTTCGAGGAAGAATTGATGAAGTTTTACCACGATGGTTTTAGTATCAACGAGCCAATAATATACCAATTAGCGGTTCTATTCTTCAAACTAAAGCGGAAGAATTTGCCAAATTATTCAACGACAGTAAATTTAATTGCACACTAGGTTGGTTAGACCGTTTTAAAAAAACGTCATAACATAAGTGCTAGTTACATTCATGGTGAAAGTGCAGATGTAAATTTCGAGGAATCTAAGGTGTGTCTGCAGTCGACTCTAAGTGGTTTTATGAAAGACTATGACATAAAGAATATCTTTAATGCTGCAGAAACTGGCTTGTTCTACAAATTTACCTCGTCCACTAAAATTTAAATGTAAAAAATGCGTTGGGGTAAACAATCGAAGCTTAGATTAATTGTGTTGATGTGTGCTAATATGGCAAGAACCAAAAAATGTAAACTTTTATAATTGGAAAATTCAAAAACCCAAGATGTTTCAAGCACATTAAAAAGCTACCTTGTACTTATGCTGCATCGTCGTGCATGAATGACATCTAAAATTTTTGAAGACGAAATAAGTACTTGGGATAAAGTCCTAACAAAACAGAAACGAAAAATTTTATTAATGGTAGACAATTGTTCATCTAATTCCAGTATAAATAATCTTAAAAATATTCGTCTGGAGTTTCTAGCACCGAATTCTACGCCTGTGCTTCAACCAAGGGACCAAGGAATTAAAATCCTATTATCGATGCCTGTGACAGTAATGAAACATATTACTCTAATGAAGTAAATTTGTTTGAAGCGATAAAAAATTGTTTTCAGCAAGCCTGGAAAATTGATTTTGATGAAGACGACGATTTACCGTTGTCTCAATGGCTTGTAAAATATAATAATAATTTGCCTTTAAGTGTACGGTTACAAAATAATTTGCAGGATCCTAGTATCGTGAATCTAGAAACAATAGATACATTTTTGTCAGTGGATAATAATCTCATTACTAGACTCGGCAAAGAGGAGCAATTTCCAGTGCATTGCCGAAAGCAACGTAGAGGGGAGAAGCGCACGGCATGGAAACTCAAGCGTCCGTATCAAAGCACACTTGTTCAGTATTATTCCACTGGTCGTTGTGAGTGCATGTCAGTACACACATACTTAAATGTCGCATTTAGGTCCGTTTCGGAAACGGCGTATTTCGAAGAAACTAGAAAACGTAATAGCGAGTATGCCGGATTTAGAATACGAAGGCGATAGAATTAAATGTGTAAGGTGCGACGACTATTTGACGTATACCAGTAGGTGGTAGTGTGAACGCCACCTAAAAAGTATAAACTGTTCCGCAATCAGTAGCAAACGATACAGCGAACAATTAACATTTGAGATAGGTGTTTGTTTTATTATATGTAATCCACCGTTTACTTTGCTTGACCAAAAAGCATTTCCTTGTGTAGCAAGTATTCGGATTATACATTACCAAGTCGGACATCGATAAGAAACGTTACGCCATCTGCTCGTGCTGCTATGTTGAAAGAAGAATTAAAGCAGGATTGAAAGATAAAAGGTTGTGGTTATGTGTGGACGAAACAACCGATCGGCAAAAAATTCTGTAGTAAATGTAATGGTACGTACAATGGAAGAATTTGAACCGTCATCCTCTATCTTACTTGCATCTAAAAGAGTTGCAAAATGTACTAGCGATGAAACTTTAAAAGTGGTGTTGAGCGCATTGAACGAATTTCAAGTTTCAACAAACCAATTTTTAATGTTTGTGAGTGAAGGTGCCGCTAGCTAACATGCTTTACTTAGGCCGATCTCTTAAAGAAGAGAGTGGCAATCTGGCAATGTAAACTCCATGCTTTTAACGTTGTGGCGCAATTGATACCTAAATGTTATCCACGAGTAAATACTTTAATAGCTCATACGAAGGCAGTGTTTCTAAAGTTCCCAAAACGTACAAAAAAAATTTCACGAACTATGTCCCAAAGTGCCTGAATCACAACAGCCGATTACTACGCGTTGGGGAACATTCGCGAGAACTACTATGGACTAGCGGAGGGAATTGAAAAATTACAAAATGATTCGATGTCGTTTGTGGATTCTGTTCAAATTGTGGATGATGTTCACTCACACCTATGTCCGGCGGAAGGCGAACAAAATGAGTGTGTAATACGAACATTTGAAAGTGTTATTGACAAGCATTCAGATTTTCTCATACTAAGACAAATTTGTGAAGGTGCGTCGAAAGATCCATTAAGTTGTCACAAGGATTACTTTAAATTTGCAAATACGAGTATAACATCACTCGATGTGGAACGGTCGTTTTCATAATTGAAAAATATTTATTCCGCACGCAGTACTCATTTGACTGAAACAAGTGTGGAAACATATTTAATGATTCAAATATTTAATAAATGCCACCTAGTTTGTGATTTCATGGAAGCTTTTTAAAGCAGTAAGTGATTCAGCACGCACATTATATAATATATTTTTTATCATTATTTTGTGTGTAAACATTCATGCGTCCGCATCGCCTATGCTCACTCATGAAAGTCACGAACATAAATGATGCGAGTACGTAAACGTTACTGAACGCTCGACTTGATACAGACGCTAGGCCCCTCCACGTTGTTCTCCGCACTGCAATGAAACGTGCCCCTCTTTGCCGACTCTACTCATTAGTTCGTGTATCCCCAGTGATACAGATTTTGTTGAGGAAGTTTTAAATCAAGAAGATAGCAGCGATGATAATGAAGTAGGCGAAGAAGAAGGGGCAGGTGAAATTTGATGAAGATGTCCTTACCGGAATAAGGACAGTTACACGATATTTAGAAACTGAAGAAAGTACTACCAATATGATTTTAAATAATGCATTAGGTATTGAACATTTTTTAGAATCTATTTGTTTCAACAAATCAAAGCTATAAGTCTTGTTACCGACTTTTTTACTAATTAAAATTTTATATGTACATATTTGCTTATTGCCTACAATTTATTATTTTATATATCTTTTTATTATTTTATAAATAAAAATACATTTTGATAGTATGTATATACATAATCTTTGGTTATATTCTTTTATAACATACTTCTTTTTTAACGTACTGTTTTGTATGGTCCAATCGATGACGTTATAAGCGAGTTTTACCACAGAATAACAGAAAGGACAAATAATTTTTTTGTTGATTTAGATTTTAGAGTGCCGAATCCAATCAGCCATTTTGAAACTATGTCAAACAATGATTAACATGGTTTATTTAAACGCTAAAGCTTTTTAATCGAAATTTAACTTCTCTAAAGGGTAAAAGTGTTAAATTAAATATATTAAAACCTTTATAAACACTGAAATAATACAAATTTTCTATAATCAAATGAATTTTAATGCTTTTAGTTTCATATTTTTATTCCAGGCTCGACAAGTTATGTATATGTTTGTCAGCTTTTCATTAGTAGTTTAAAATAACATTAATTATTTAATTGTAACTTCTCTAATATTTACGTCGAGTTGTAATGCCAATTTTTTTTTATAATATATATTTCGAAACAAATTTGTACTAAAAGCAATTTTGCTCATATATATTCTAGTAAAATGTCGGACAAAAAAACTGTCCAACTCATTTACATTTTGTAGATTAATATGCAGATCCTAGAACTTTCTACAAATAAATAATACTTGGTTCAAATTTTGTTATTTCATGTATAAGTAAAGAAAACATATAACTGTAGTAGCTGATATAGGTTAGTATTTTTATTTACAATTATGTTATTTTGAAATTAACCGCTTCAATATCTTGACATAGTTTCAAAATGGCGAAAGCGTAAACAATAGCTTCAAGGTCATGAAAAATGAACTCTAAAGCATCAACGGCACCGCAGATTTTGTCCTTTCTGTTATTCTGTGATGTTTTACTGTACATATTACCAAAAAAATTTGTTGTGAATGATTAGGGATTAAATCAATTCTGCACACCTTTTGATACGTCAATTATAAGAAAATAAAATTATTATTTACAAAAATATGGAAAACACTATAATTGAAAGCGCTACAAAATATAAATAAAAAATTATGACTGTGATCCGAAAAAATATTCCAGTGACGTTTTATTGGATTTCCTACAAAAATCAACAAAGAAAAAGTCTCTTTTGCGCGTAGATTTGAAATTACGTGCTACAATAAACAATGATGTCCATGATACAATGATATAACGTATATGTTCGGAAATAGTTTTGATGTAACGTTATTTACACCGAATTTTGTCGGAAATGTCCAACAAAGACTAAGTTATTTATGTAAGTACGTATTTCATTTTTGCGACAAAACATATTAGATTCTTAGAAAACCATTCTTCATTTTATTCGGGAACCGCATCTGTACTTTTTTCAACTGAAGGCAATTAACAACAACAATTACAATTACTATTACCTAATTTATTTAATTTGAAATTTTACGTCATGCCAGAAACTAAGTGCATGCGAGTATCCATCCGTACAAACAAAATGATAAACAAGACAATTTGTTCACGGCAATAACGACATTCAATTACCAAGAGGAGAACATGTGACCATTTATTGTGCATCCTATCATTGTCGAGCGTAACATACGCCTTTTTAGATCTAGATCTAGCCGGTACGATACCAGGCATCAACGTTTTCAATTGAACAGTGACTAAATATGTGTTCGTTTATGTGACTGTGTATCTGTGACTCAAACTCTGCGGATGATTGATGAATTCGGCATCGAGACAGCTATCTTTCAGTCTTTCGTTATGTAAATTCCATTACATAATAATTGATAATACTTACTTTATTGTGACCGCCAGTAGTATTATTATGACGCCAACGAGGAACATAGCAATAAGCACACCTCCGATCATGTACAGGCTCTCGTTTGGAGCATCTGAAAATTAAGAAAAAAATAATTAAATCATGAAACGTGATGTATATCAATTAAATATGTTTATGACAAAAGTTGAGGCGGGAAGAATTTATTTGCCTGTTTTTAATATACAGCTCTATAAATTTTAAAATTATGCAAATGGATATTAATGAATGAGTATACGACTTAATAAATTCGTAATTTTGTTTGTCTAAGGCGTGATATTAATCAAATATTGTGTTAAGAAAATATGTATTGTGTTTATCATGATTTATAACGCAATAGTTTCCCGTTGTCAGTAACACATTAATTCTTATAATTATAATACTGGTCAACACGGTTTGGTTTTCTTATACCCCAATACGTGTTGTTTATGTCATGCTGATTCTGAATTTGATTTAAAATTTGCTCCATCAAGTCAGGATTTTGAAATATTTTCTTTAATAGTTTTTTCAAAAAACGAATTAAATTTTACAAAATTCCAAAGTTACTTTTATATAAGAAAGATACTACTGAAAATATTGTTCTGTCGAATATTGAATGGACATGTGTGAACATGTATGTTTCCTATGTCAGGTAGTTATACCACGTCCATTTTTGCTCTGGAACCAATCAAATTAATATTGGTAGAAATCTGGCAATGAGGGTATATAAAGAGCTGCACAGGGCTCAATGTAAGTCGGTTTGTGATAGCTGACGGTTTTTTTATTACATAATGTCGCGCACGTCTATAAAAAACGCCAACAATCACAATTTCGTTATTTATTGTCCGATTTTATCGAAAGAAAGCGATGTAGACGGACTTTAAATTTAGAATATAGAATATAAATCTATATTTATATTTTATATTCCTTGAAAAAGACATCATTTGCCGAAACATGTAGGATTGTTTTAAATATATATAATTTGAAGTAAAACCAGACCTTAAATCGCCAACAAATTGAATTTACCATATATATATATATATATATATATATATATATATATATATATAAGGCAATGATCGTATGTGTGTCCGAAGCTACTGAATCGAGTTACACGCGGTTTTTGCAAAATGATCCGCCTTTTTCGGAGAAGGTCTAAAGCTATTAAAATTCTCGATCTAGCTAGGAGAAGGAAAGTTAGAGATCTAATAATACAATATTAATGGTAGTAGTACTATTATTTAAATTTAGATGGCGCCACGAGACAGTACTTCTCACATCGATGTTAACGAAGTAAGAAATGCTGTCGCGTATGCGTAGATGTAAGCTCTATTGCTATTGTTTTAACAATGACAAAGCATTGCCGGGATCAGCTAGTAATTAATAAAATAAAATTTATAATTGATTTTATTTTACAAACATTGTATTATTAAAAAAATATACATGCGTATTATTCAATTATATATAGCCTAATCCAAACGTCAGGGCATATTTGGATTCATTTTTTCAGATTCGATTTGCGCCAGCTTTTGTAGGAAAGGTACCAATTGCTATCTGTATTTGTAAAACATTGTCGTAATATGAAATATTTTACCAAAAATATTGTAGAAATACCCTTTGCAAATCTAAATATCGTATTAAAAATAATCACCTGCTTTAACTATAGTCATAATAGGCAAACAAAATTACCACACAACCAATGAATTTTAATTCGTCCACTTATACAACTTTAATTCACCACTGCGTAATACTATCTAGTTAGTAAATCATAGTCACATTTAATAAGGTTTTAATGTATTGTAGTCTGTATGAAAGATAAAAGTCTATTGACATTCATATAATTCATAATGTCAGAAACGATTTTTTCGAGAGTATAATAACAGGCAAATACATATGCATCAACGGAAGGCTCCAGAGCATAACTGTAAAGGTAAACATGTTTACTATTCGAATTATACTAGAAATTTTAGTAATTCCTTGACGATTGCTTTGCCCTCGCTGGATAATAATTTGAACACTTAAAAAGAAACAAGTTAATAATAAACAAGAGAATTATTTAACATAATTAATGAATAATATATAATTTCACAACTCCTCGCAATAAAATTACTAATAAATGTCTACTTAATTCAGTATTTTGTATATGCTAAGAAATAAGTAATTAAGCTTCTAGTTTCAAAAATTCTTTTATTCTAAATTCACTACAATATTGTTTCGTCATACAATAGCTTCATCAGGTGGATGAAATTACCATAAAATAATTTTTCGAAACTAGAAGTTAAATAACTTATTTCTTAGCGTTATAATGCAGTTTCAACAAGTATCTCCTTCGTCAATTAACTATTTTGTATATGTGCTATTTGAAATAAAAGAGGCATTTACTAGGGGGTATTGATATATTCTTAGCCTACTATTGAAACAATTTAAAGTTAGGACTTAGAATATTTTATTATTCAACATAGTCTCCTCTTAAATTAATACATTTAATACAGTGATCTTGCAAAGCCTTTAACCCATCTAAAAAAATATTCTTCTTGGTCTGCCAAACCAACCTTCCACAGCTTCTATTACATTTTCGTTACACAAAAATTGACGTCCTTTTAAACTTTTTTCAATCGAGGGAACAGATAATAGTCTGAGGGAGGCAAGTCTGGGGAATAGGGCGGGTGTAATTCGAACCCTAGATCCCGAATTGTACTCATGGTAATGAGTAGAGCAGACCAATTTCCGTGCGTACCGTGTGCGCCGATGCGAGGATGATTGTATTGCATCAGAACTAATAAAAAGCATTCAGTATGTGTTTGGTACTTACTTAGACTGCATGTAAGTGTAAGCATACGTAATAAAATGTCGACGACACATAAATCGAGAAAACGACTGTTGTCAGACGAAGTGAATAAGTTTATTATGGATTTCCCGGACATAATATACGATGGCTCAAAAATTAAATGTTTAATGTGCAATATATATCTAATGTGTTGGTCAAAAACACATTGTAAAGAACACGTAAGCAGTTCGAAGCACAATAATAACAAAATTAATCGACAACGGTTTATACATGAACTATGTGTAACTATGATTGTGTGTACACTGCCGTTTACCTTGTTAAGTAATGATTCATTTATTTCATTTTGGAAGAAATACGCGAATCAAATATTACCGAGCACGACAACGTTACGAAGGAATTTACCATCGGCGCGTAAACAGGTTGAAAATAAAATCAAAGCCGAACTGAAAAATAAAAAACTGTGGTTATGTGTGGACGAAACAAGTGACAGCAAAAACAATCTGTAGTTAATGTGATGACGCGTAATATGGAACCACATCAACCAACGTCTTCAATTTTATTAGCATCCCGACGACAAGAACAATGTAATGCCGAAAAAATTTCAGAGGTGCTATTAGATACTTTGGAAAAATTGAAACTTTAGGCCGGTGTCTTCGAAAATATTGTCCTAACTTTTTACATATTACTTGTAAACTCCAATTTCACGAATTGTCTCCCATACCCCTGAGTCACCACAGCTGATTCTGACACGTTGGGTTACATGGTTACGGGCGTGGTTTTACTATCATGAACACTTTGAAAAAATTAAGGACGTGGTTTTATCATTCGATCCGAAAGAAAGTGCAGCTATCAATCCAAGCCAGAAAAAATTTCAAGATGTCCAGATTAAAATGGATTTACAAAGTATTCGTGAGAATTACTTGGGACTAGAAGAAGCAATAACAAAATTAGAAAATTCGTCGCTGTCGTTAGAGGAATCACAGTAAATAGTTAAAGATGTTCACGCACAACTGTGTGCTGTAGAAGACGCAAAAAGTGAAAGTGTTCTAATTAAATTTGAAAGTGTTTTAGACAGAAATGAAGCTTTTAACACCTTAACACGTATTTGTGAGGGCACGTCTACAAATGCGTTAAGTTGCTTAAAAAGTATTTTGATTATGCGAATTTAACATCACTAGATGTAGAACGCTCGTTTTCCGAATATAAACATATTTTTTTCTCACGGCGGACATGTTTTTCAGAAATAACCTTAGAAACGCACCTGATGTTGAAAATATACAATCGAGTGTCTATATATTTTCCATTTTATTTCTAGGTACATACAACGCTGCTATAATATGTACTATTCTTATTTTTCATGTGTTTATGCATATTACTTTAATAGCAGAAAACCAAATGTATATTAAATTATTTCTTATAGAATAAATGCCTCTACTTCTATACTTATATCGGTAACAAGCTCATGTTGCGTCCCTATTCTATCGCATATTCTAATATATTACGAATTACACTCCCATACCAGCGCTCATGGCGCGCACGGAAATTGTCTACTCTAGTAATGAGTGATTTATGTGCAGAGGATTGCACTGCAAAAACAACACACCTTTCGCTAACATGCCATGTCTTGTTTCCTTAATTTTCTCCCTCAGGATGTTAAGTAATTTAGAATAAGAATCTCCAGTGATGGTCTGGCCCTTTTCTAGGTAATCGATCATAATTATTCCACGGATATCGCAAAAAACTGAAGCAAGAACTTTCCCAGCAGATTTTTGAACTCGAAACTTCTTAGGCCTTGGAGATCCAAGATGCTTCAGCTCCATTGATTGCTGTTTTGTTTCTGGGTCGTAAAAATGGACCCATGTTTCATTTATAATCATAAGACACAGTCTACTAGATTTTCTTATTCTTAATAAATTCAGCTTATCCTTCATGTAAGTTTAATGTATGAATTATTTTATCATAGAATCGACTTTTGAAGCCACACATCTAAGATCAACAGAAGAAACTTTTTCCACGAATATTCTTTCTCTAAAGAGAAAATTCAACTAGTGTGTAAAAAATATAGCTGTTTTTTTATTTATCGCCCGCTTATACATAAAACAAAAAATAAATTTATTCTTTCCTAGTTCTTTCCAATAATTTATTGTATACTAACATACACTGCAATATTGTTTTCTGACGCATCAGGTCTAAATTACGATGGACCATATAAATAGTCTATAACATCGCTAAGTACAACACGCAGTTATTGAATAGCATTATTCATTCGGCTAACGGCACATCTGTTTTTTGTCGTTGAATTGTGACGCAATTACTTCAATATTACACTTAAATTGCTTTCTTCAAGAAGGTGGATAGAAGCGTGAGGAGTTTTTATAATTTATTTTATTTATTAGTTAATATTTCGTAAGATAAATAAAGTATGGTGAGTTAGTTTCTTTTTTCATTGTTTTAACTGTTAATTATATACTTCGTAATTTTTGTAATAGATCCTGTTTAATATCGTTTCATCCAATCTACTTCTCCCAATTATTTGTGTCCAATTTCGTTAAGTTTCAATAACTTACTCATACATTTTTAATTTTCATTTATTTAGATCTAGAACAGTGTTTAAGATACTTTTGCAGATATGATATGGAACAACGTCGAGTATGGCATCGTGAAACAATGACGAGTTGGATTAAGGTTCATACTGATTGCATGTCCATTGCCAGTGATTTCGAAATTTATTGCAAAGTCTGTAAAATATCGTTAAAAAATTCCAAGAAATCGCACGTAAAACGTCACTTAGCATCGTAGACACATACACAGAAATTAGACGTTAGAATCTGACAATTTCAACGAAGGCAAGTATTCCATTAAATAACCTTAACAATCCTACCTTCAAAACATTTCTCCAAAAATATACTGGTCGAAATGTTCCTGATTAATCCGCCTTACGCAAAGATTATGTTTCTAAGTGCTACACGAAAGCAATAGAACGCATTAAAACCTGTCTGTCAAATCAGTACCTATGGATAAGGGCCGACCAAACTGTCGGTATATTAGGACGCTATCTTTTGGCACAAGAAAGGCGTCCTTCTTGTAAACTTTATGGAACGAGGGACCACAATAAACACGGAAGTCTACTGTGAAACTTTGAAGAAGCTGAGAAGAGCTGTTCAGAACAAGCGTCGTGGATTATTAAGCTTGGACATCGTTCTTCTTCATGATAACGCCCGCTAGCATACCCTTCCTCGCGCGGTAGGCTTACTGGATAATTTTAAGTGATTTGACTCCCAGTGTCTACCATCTCTTCCCTAACATTAAGAAATGGCTTTGGGAGGCGGCGGTTTGAGAGCGATGAAGAATGTTACAGCATGGCTTAATTCACAGGCGGGAGGTTTTATGAAGTGGGAACTAAAAAGCTGGTTTATCGCTATGACAAATGTCTCAATTTTAATGGCAACTATGTAGAAAAATAGCGAAAGTGGTAGCTTTAGGTTGGATATAAAAAATAACCTCTTCATGTGTTGATGTTTTTTTTTAACACACAGTGTGTTCAAAAAATACCATCACTAATCTTTTGAAAAATCTTAGGAAAGTGCTACCTATGTTTTACCGAGGAAACTGTTCTAGTTTTAGCTGATCTTTTTACTTCCAAACTTAAAAATTGCGCTGCTACAATTAGAATATTTTGATAACATTGAAAAGATTTGCTTTAGGAACAGAGGGCCTGCATTGGGACTTCTATTCTATATAACGAATTCTACAGTAGCATTCTGCTGTTGCTTTCTATTCCTACCAAAATTCGTACTTCGTGTTGATATAGCATCCTCTTCGGTTTTGTTCGTAACTTTAATATCCATTCTAAAAATATTAGTTTATTATAGCAGTTATTTTTGTAAAGTCACTAAATTTTTATTGGCTCCTTTACTTTCACAGGTTTTAAAAGATACATTTCTAAATATCTTGCCTTAAGTTCTTAATCTCCCTTATTTTGTCTGCTTCGTTTACTGTTTACATTTCTTACTTTTCCTTTTGTCTTTCGTTTTCCTGTTCTGACAAATTATATTATTCATTATTAGTACAAATATAATAATAAACATATTCTTGCATCACAGTAAAAAAAGAGATAATTAAAAATATATCACAATAACATACAATTATCTTGTTTTTGTTTGAAGACGTTACCCAGATTTATTTACAATACAATTGCTATTGAAGAGGAACAAGATAGAAGAGAGGAATTCTGGCTATACAATAATGAAAGACGATTTATGAGAGAAGCTAGAAATGTATTGTATATAAATAATAGACAATTTAATCATCTTATTATAGTTTAAGATATGGAGAATGATAAAAAAAAGAAAAACAAATATTTTATTTTATCCAGTGGTATTTACTCACTTTTCTCCATTCTTCCACCGTTTTTTCTCAATATCCCAAATAATTTAATAGTTTTGTAATACTTTTCCAAAGCGCATTTACTTGAAAGCCGCTAAATTTATTCGTAATTAATTGTGGTGATTCTTCACAAAATTTAAAAAAGCTGCCCAACGATCCTTTTAACATGCATTTTTTTGAAAAAGGTCTTATGTATTGTTACGATTTGTAAAATGAATAAAAAATCTTCTTTCGAAAGAGAATTTGGCAACCATAATAAATACTAATAAAATTTATAATTTTTCAAATGTGTAAAACATGTGCGGGACTCAGGGGATATCAGTCAACCGCTCTTTTTCCTCTTTATCTAACGTATACAAATATTTGTGTTATATATTATCTCTTTCTAATGCGATAGGTGTTAAGGTGTAGAAACGAAACGATAGTTCCGAGAGTGTGTGGGGGAGGGAATACTCCTGTAGAAAACGATACGGAGTACCAAAACGATAGAAACGAAGCGATATATAGAATTCTATAGTGCACGGAGTTCCACTGCTGTTTGAAAAATTGAATTAAAATTTTAATTTATTTCCTTCTTTTTGTGCATAAAGAAAATCAATTCTGCAGTTTTTTGAATGCACTGTGTACATCTGCTTAATACTAAAAGTGATATTACTTAAAATAATATTGCAGTGTAACGGAAGAAAAGAAATAAAAACATATGTTCTATGGTTGTTGTATCAAATAACATTTGCTGTAATAAATTTTATGAAAATGTTTAATTTAACACCGTAAAACACAATAGCGTGTCATTTTTAGATAACCTATATTTCCGTAAGCTAAAATCTATATTTATCAGGTTTAAAATAAGATCGAATGGTTATTTTTAACGTTAATCTATTACGCTGTATACTTCAAATATCCGTAGGCTTTGAAAAAAAGAATAAAATATATTCTAGAAACAATTTAATTATCTTTTATGTTCGTGTTGCTAGGATCAACAATGTATTTCTTTCAATACAAACTGTTAATTTTAAAATACGATTGCTTTTTTCGTTAGTCGTATATTTTCGAAAAAATATGGAACAATATTTAGCCCTCTTTGAAGGTTTGAATTATATGTTTGCAGAAAATAATGCCTTTTAAATCTTCAACATATACAGAATATAGAATTACCAACATTTACATTAATTTGAATTTTGACGTCAATACCTTGAAACAATCGCATAAACTTGGTTTTTGTGCGAGGGAAAATGAACAAAGTTTGTTAGTATAACCCAAAATAGAAGGCTACTGTTTGTTTTTAATATTTCCTAGCCTGAACATCTTAAGTTTTGTATTATTTATGTTGACAGGTCATTACCGCTATTGTTTTTGGTTCATTTCAATATTCATCATTTGCCTTGGATGACATATTGTAATTATATATATGTTCCAGAAGGATATTTGACTGACTTGTTGTTTATATACATGGATAAATGAAACGGTAGCTAATCAATTTACTAAATTAAAATTATCACTAAAACATTTGATGTGGGCCTAAAAAAATACATTGAATTTGTTACTAAACTATCTTCTATTTAACTATAGTGCTAAAAAAAGATTATCAAGCAACAGTCACAATGAAATAAAATTAAAGCACGTACCCCAACACTATGGTATATTCCAAAAAGAGAGAGACAAATTTCTGAACAGACCCAAGTGACAGTTGTTTCTTATTGGTCCAGAGCAAGGCAAAATAACACCGTAGAACATTCGCTTTTTACCGTCAATTGTCAAATATTTTGACATCTTTATATTACGTTTACGTTTCTAGAGTTTTGTTATCATATTAAATTATTATCATTATTATATTACTTTCACTATTTTGCGGTGTAGATTAGTTCTGTTTATAGCTTCGATTTGAAGATTAATAGATTATGTAAGTAATAAGAGAATTTCAGTTCTTGTAAAATTATAATTTTGTAGCTGTTGTTTACAAATATGTATGCAGAACCCAACATCAGTGCTGCTAAAAGCACAAGTGTGTGTCTTCCTACAACGAAACGAGAGAAAGCAAGTCATTCGAGTAGTTCTGAAAAGCAAACAGCAATAAAAAAAGGTGACATGATTAAGCAGATTTCTCAAGTACTAGGTAACTTTATAGAGTGCAACATATTATATGTTGCATGTTATATATGTTACATATATAATATATCCCTGTCTTCCAAGATATGATGTAGGATTTTAAGACCGACATACGTTGATAACCCGATATACGGTTATCAACGAATACAAGAAAACAGGGAAAACTTCAGAGCCAAAAAAGATAAATGGTAGACATTCTGTACTGGAAACTTTTGATGAGGCTGTCAAATCTGCTGCTCGTCAAATTGTTCACAACATGTTTCGACAAAATGAACTGCCCACGCTAGATAAAGTGCTGGCTCAAATAAATAATACCAGCGAACTGCCAAATATGAGACGCTCTACATTGTACCACTTAATAAAGCAACTAATTTTAAGAGAGAATATTTATAGTAGGTATATTTATATATCTAAATATAACTGTGCTAAATATTACAGATACCTTAAACGTGGCAGAAGTGTTCTTACTGAGAGAGATGATATCGTAAGATGCAGACGACAATATCTGAAAGATATTTCATTATACAGATCTCAGAATAGACCAATTTTCTGTTTAGATGAAACCTGGTTGAATGAGGGCCATACAGTGCAGAAGATATGGATGGATATAAGTGTTTTAAGCCATAGAAAGGCCTTTGTGGAAGGTCTCACAAAAGGATTAAAAAATCCGTCTGGTAAGGTACGTCGCCTGATATTACATATTGGCAGTTCGGATGGTTTCATCGAAAATGGTTTGTTACTGTTTGAGGGGAAGAAAACATCTGATTATCATGAAAAAATGAATCCTACAGTGTTTGAGGATTGGTTATCTAACATATTACCTTATATACCAGAGAATGCTGTCGTAATGATGGATAATGCTCCGTTCATAGCCGCAAAACTGAAAAGACACTAACAACATTGTGGGGAAAAGTAGACATACAAAATTGGTTACGAAATAAGGGGATAGAGTATGAGGAGGATATGGTTAGAGCAGAATTGTTGAACTTAGTAAATTTGGTCGAAAGTAAATACAGTTCATACGTAATCGATGAAATTGCGAAGTCAAAAAACAAGACTGTTCTTCGTTTACCTGCATACCACTGCGAGCTGAATCCGATTGAACTTGTGTGGGCACAAATAAAAAATGAGGTAGCTGCAGAAAATAGAACTTTCAAATGAAATGAAGTTAAGCAACTTTTACATAACCCTATCAATAATGTAACTGCAACAACTTGGAAAAAATGCATAAATCATGTTTTGACGTATTGTATTGACGGAATTATCGATGAAGTTATAGAACCATTCATCATAATTTCTCTCGGAGACGACAGTGGTAGTGAATCCCATTTCTTCACCAACGTCTCAATTCAACAATCTTCAAATAGTTTATAAAATAAGATATTCTTGTTATTAGCTTGTTAATCAGTTTTAATTGGAATTAATTGTCCTACACTGTTACAGTCGTAGAATTTAAGCTATTTCCTACTATATTGTATATTATGTATTACGTACAATATTTATCAGTAAGTGCATGTACTATTTAACCTTTTTTTTTCAACAAATAAATGAAATTACATTTTTTTTTAGACAAATTTACCTATTTTCATTTGCTGTAATTACTACATTTACCATTCTGCTGTCTTAACTGTCTTAACAAATTTAAATTTTCAAATTTTTCAAATTATAGGTTGAGGTTGAGTGTTAACTTGAAAAAGGTCTAGATTTTCGTTGTTTATATAATAGGTTAAGAATATGAGTATTTATTATATTATTTTGCTTGTAATTTAACATGAATTATTTATTATTCATTATATTAATTTTGTTTTGGAATCTATATTATACTTATTAAATCATTGTATGTGTTCTTGTTACTGAGATAATATAAAAATTCATATGAAAATAATACAAAAACAAAAAATATCTATTTATGAATCATAAACGAAACTAAATATAGTACCAATTTTAATAGGTAATCTTTTAATTGTCTGAATAAAACAAAACAAAAGTAATCTGAAAATTTACAAATTAGATTATTACTCAATCACATAGCTATTAATGTATAATAGATGATACTTATAGATAGATATCGTAGTTATTCATCCTAGATTCCATCTACGAATCAAATTATTAAAAATAGCGCGTTACAAATATAATCTCAAATTCTCTGACTAATACAAAGATACTAAAAAAAAACTAAAAAATACGAAAACAATCCTAAACATATTACCAAAAGCAACTTCTAGTAATCAGTATGACCTCCACGATTGTTTATTACTGCCCTAATACGGTTACGTATTGTTAAAATTAAATTGTCGTCAATCTCTTCTTGTGGTATTACTCTCTATTCTCTTTGAAGAACTCTAAAAACGTCTCGGGGACCATTAATGTGATCATTTGAATTTGTAACTATGGAGAATTCTCGCAGGACAACCATGGTAGGATGGATTAGAGGCCATACAGATTAGTTGCATATTCGTAATGATACTGAGATATATCGCAGTGCCTGTTCACTAAGTTTAAGGCGTCAACAAAAGGGTAATGTGCAGAGACATGTTTCTTCGAAAACTCATCAAGATAACATATGACCATCTGCACCTGACACATTTAACGAAGAACTGTGTGAAGCTTTCATGGCGGCCAATATCCCAAAAAGCTTAACAATCCAGTCCTCAAGAGGTTACTTACAAAATATACTGATCGTCGTATACCAGATGAATCTACTTTACGTAAATACCACTTACCAAAATGTTATTTGAGAACCATTGAAAAAATACGAACCAACCTATCTGGTCACTATCTTTGCGTAAGTGCAGACGAAATCACGTGTGTAATGGGACGATGTGTGTTAAATGTAATTCTCGGTATTCTTTATCTAAAAACTTCATTCCGACTATACTTAATTGCAACTAAAATAATGCCGTCGTAAATGGTGAAATAGTTGCAGAAGTAATTGATCAATGTATTCATAATATTCTGTCATCGAATAACAACTATACAGACAAAATACTAAGATGCGGCAGCTTATATGTTAAAAACAAGAAAGCTATTAAAGCAATCTTATCCCAATATGCTACACGTTACCTGTGCAGCACATGCACTACATAGAGTATGTGTAGATAAGTTAATTTCATCATTTAAAAAGATATTTCCCAAAGCTGAGACAAAAAGTTGATGACATATTTTGTAAAAATCCAGATTTGAATATATTATATCAATTCTGCACAGAGCCGATTGAAAAATCTATAGATTCGAAGTATGGTGCACTTTTGCAACATTTTAATCACGCACCCATCACCAGTTGAAATGTGGAACGGACATTTTCTAATTTAACACAGGAACACCTTGAATTAATTTTAGTTGTTTATTGTAATGTTTTATACTTTCAATGTTTCACAGAAAATACATTGTTCTTTGTAAATTATTTTTATTCAAAATTCGATCCGCAATTCGCTTGTCAGCATTACTTTTTTTTCAGTAGTAGTTGCTGCCGGATACCAAACCGTTTATTACGTTTGCTGTGTTGTGCATTGACAGATATATATTAACTGTATGTGTAGGTATGTGCCATTTATGAAGTGGCCAAACGTATAAAATTGTTCGAAACTCACGGATCACTTACAGAAACAAACCTATTGCAAATACATGGCAGACGCCTATAGGCTATGAATCATCAATCGCTCGAGTCCGCTCTCTGATAATATGATAAAGCCTTTGTGCATATTGTTTTTGCTCAAAATGTTTATATACAATGCGATATTCTGTTTCTACATCTTTATTTTTAAAATATCCCTGTACGATTTTGAGCAGTGTACATATCTAAATGCATAAATGCATATTCAGCGCATATTTGCTTACCTTTTTTTAGTGCATATTTGCGTGCATATTCTTTAATCACTTTTACTTTCATCACTCATACTTTCCGAACTTTAGTTATCGTTAGAATTCAAAATGAAGAAAGTCGCTCGATTTCTAATCCTTAATTCAAATGATATATTTCTCGGAAGTTTTATTAAATAAACCAATAAATTCTCTTTGATCACACCGTTTTTCTCTCAACACAAACAAAATAATATACATTTATTTTACATTATGGTATAATGCAGTGTAGCCTGACAAAATAAACAGTTATTAAAATGTCAAAGTATGTTTTTTGATTATTTGAATAGAAATAATTTTGAATCCATATACTAGGAACTGTTTTATTATTTAAAGTTATATTTATTGTTCTTTCTTAATTATATAGGACACTGCTTTTACAAAAAGGGAAATATTAATGTTTGTGTGTCATAAATATTTAATTTGAGTGGGTGACCATCTTATGAATAATTAAAACGTATTAGAAACACAACTTTTTCATTTTGCAATAAGATTTTTGCTGAAATAAAGCGGCGAAGCTGAGTTTGTTCCCAATCCGCAGGTAATAACTGGATTTGTTCCTGGATTATAGGCGAATTCGTTCCCAAAAAAAGCTGGTTTTAGCTTATAATTTAAATAGCGTTATCGAAACTTGAGCCGTTGTAAGAAGAGCTTTTCAAACAGTTTGGATATAGTAGAGGATACGGATATGGGCCGGCATGACGTTCTATCTTCAAGTGGTTTGCCGTGTCTGGAAATCAATATAACTTCAGTGATCTTCTTCTGCATTAGCACGTATCGTAGTCGTAATTTTATTAAACAAATTGATTGCTTTAGGCTTTAGTCCATCTGCGTTAGAACTTATAGCATCATACGTTGTGAATAGAGTTTATTATGTATTTTATAACGGCTTTTACTCTTACCAATTCATTTCAACATCTGGTGTGCCTCAGAGCTCTAATACCACATCTTTCAATTGCTCTGTGCTGGCCTGCGCTGATGACACTAAATTATACTTATCCGTCGAATCACAGAATGTTGATGTCTTGCAAGATAATATTAATGTGTTTACGGATTGGTGTAGTAAAACAGGATAAAGATTAATGCGAACAAATGCTGTGTTGTATCTTACACGAGTAAAATTAATAAAGTGGAGTCATCATATAGTATTGGTGGCCAAACGTTAGCGAAAAGGAACTCCAGGAATCAGTGATCGTGGCGTCAAATTCAACTCGGACATGTCCTTTAACTTTCGGATATCATCTCGTCTGCTTCTAGAATGTTGGGCTTCGTTATGAGGTCTATTTTCGGGATTTAACTGCTTTGAAATCACTGTACCAGGCTCCTGTTTTGAGTAGATTGGAGTATGCTTCGGTAATATGGTCCTCCTTACTACTCGACGTATGACTTCTCACTTGAACGGGTTCAAAGGAGATTTCTGAAACACCTTTCTTTCAGATATGAAGATGGATATCCCGAAAGAAATACTGACTACAACTGCCTTCTAGACAGACATAACTTCAAATCTTTAAAACTTCGTCGAGAGGTTAGTGTTGTTATGTGTAGGTTAATTTATAGTCGAATTGACTCGCCTGAAATATTAAACTGTATAGCTTTTCATGTGCCTCGAATGATGTTAAGATCTAATCCTACTTTTTACCCACCAAGAGCTAGAACTAACGCGCTACTGAGAGCTCCAATTAATTTTATGTACCAATGTGCGGATAATATTTATGGTGACATTTTTACGGGAGGTGTTTGGATTAAGTTTTTGTTTTAGTTTATTAGTGTACTTACTTATTTTATTTCATAAATTTATATTTTGCATTTCTATATAATTTAGCATACATCTGTTTCTTTCTTCTATTTTTTTCTTTTTTTTTATGTATTTGTTTTAGAAATTAATTATCTGTTGGGCAATAAAGATTATTATTATTATTATTATTATTATTATTAATGCTTCGTTAAAGAGGTGGGTCAACTTAATGATAAGCCTCATTTGGCAACTCCCTGGGTATTTGCACGGTTATTAGGTCACCTGGATTTTTCGATTTGAGATGTGTATGAATAGTGCCCATAACCGGAGCCGGTGCAATAAGCTTAATCATACTACCATCTTTATTAGTAACCTGAGGAATTTCATTTGAATCAGTTGGTGGATGAAGCCGAACAGTCAGCGAATATTTCGGCCTTTTCTTCATCTCGTCGGAACCAATTTCCTTCGTTTTTACGGATTGGTAGATCATGTTTCTTTTGTCTGGTTAAGGATTTGGTCAGTTTTCACAGGGAGTAGTCGGTGCTGTCATCACCCGTCAGCTCACTTAGGTTGTTCATAAATCTTACATTTTTTATGGTTTTATTTTATTTTCAAGCTGTTCTCGTAGTCTAATTAGTAGTTTTCTATCATCCAGAGATCTAATTCGCTGTAGGTCAACCACTAGCCTTTTAAAACCACAGTCTAGCTACTATTTTGTCTTCAACGGCAGGTATAGTTCAATTCTCTGTCCAAGCTTAGTTCGAAATTCTTCCCAATTAGTCTTCCTGTTAGTAAATGACTCATTTAAAATACCGTTATTAAATGTCTTGGAAAAAACGGAAAAACATTAATTTTGACGAAATATTCAGCGATTATTGCCGAACACGAGTTTACCTATTCCAGCATCCTCCTGCAAGAATTTTGACGATTTAAAATCTATATTTAATAATATTGAAAAATGGACTAGTCCAAGAAGAAACTATGCAAAAAAATCTATTCTAATTTCTCTTTTAAACGTTTGCTACGAATTTACCGGCCGTTTTGTATGTGTTTTCATTCATTCGTTTGTTGGTGTACAACAGTATGTGTGTTATTAATCTATATTTAATAGAAGTACTTTGAAAATATTTTAAAGAAAGATTTTAATGAATTATTGTGTAAGTAGCAAAAATTTACTAGTGATTGTAAACTGTTGCAAATAATATAGAACATCAAAATGAATTTGATTTGATCAGGGTTGCCTTAATACATAACTTTTGTTGTGCCTTGGACTTATTTAGAGTATACTCTCTTTGTTTAAACGTGAGGTCCAAAGAACAAACCCATGTGCATGTGCCATTAGATTAGGGTTTTCTCTTATAAATAGTTAAGTAATAAGCATTGAAAAGATATTTATTAAAGCCCCTTATGTTTTCAACTATACAGAGAAAACTTGTCACGAATTCCACTGCCTCCGGCGTCTGTGCTAACAAGGTGTGGTATCTGGCTAGAAACTGAAGATATTATTTCAACAAGTTATGATAGAATAAAGGAGGTAATTTCCGATTTTAGTTCCGACATTTCAGTAGCTTTTGAAAAATGTAATCCTTTCTAGGGATCCATTTTTTAAAATTCAATTGGCGTATATTCAAAGTAGTTTTGTTTATATTGCAGTTGTAGTAACAAATTTAGAAACTAAAGAACACCCATGTATGAATATGTTTCTATCGTGAATAAAAGGAAAGATAACAATTTGTAAATTAAAAGGGTCTGTTGATGTTAAAAATAAGTTTTTTCAGTTATAGAACAAAATGTAGGTTTTATAAAATTAAACTAAATTAATGCAGTATTAAATGGTAACTTTTTAATTGAACTAGATTTAGAACCACATTTCATCAGCAAATTTAAATTTTCTCCTATAACGTCTTGTGACGTTGAACGAGCATTTTCAACTTGCAAATATATTCTAAGTGACCACCGACAATACCTAGAGATAATATAAAGGAATATTTAGTAATTTATTGTTTCAATTGGAATGTTTATAAATTATAATTTATATGTATGTATTAATTATAAGTTATAAGCATTATATGTGTATCTATCTATATAAAGACTGTCTCAAGATGTACTTCGGGATTTAAATTTAGCGCTATTTTTTAACGACTTAACCTAGGAATTTTATATAGGATTTTACTTCACAAAGTAATGATCGTTTCGTTCACACAGGAGCGTCAGACAACTAACTTATGAATCTAACATTTCTTTACATGTAAGTTCATGTAAACAAATGTTAGGTTAGGTTAAACAACAACTAAAAGTTTTAGTTGTTTAAAAGTGTAATGTTCATGTTTTATTTGTGAGTTGCTAGATACAATTATGTGTAAATTAATTAATAAGACTGCGCTTAATTCTAGTTCTTCTCATGATGAAGCCATTTATTATATATTATACCTTTTGTTAAACATATATTATATTTGTTGCCATATGTCCCCCAGCTTCGATGTAATGTGTTTCATAAATCATAACTATATTGAAATGAAAAGAAAAGAAACCCTTTCAAATACCGCGCTAATGCGCTGCGTACGCCATCTTCTTATATATTCATTGATGCATGCGCATGCCAAGGACAAATTTGGACAATTTTTCTTCATCCAGTTTGCCAGTTGCCAGTTTGATAGGCTATTGCTCATAGAACATTACTATTTATAGTATAGGCTAGGCGCATGACATAACACATTTTGAACCCATTTTAACCTGTACGAGTATAACCCTGTTAGGCTTAGAACATGTGGCGCTTACCTCGTACATATATGCTTGCGTCTCTTGCACATTTTGCCAATGTTATTAGATATTAATTTCGTCATCACAAAATAATTATATGTTATGTAAAATATAGTGCCAACATATGTGATCCAACATTATTTCTAACCAATTAATCCTCGCATAAAAAACACCATTTTCAATTTTTCGTCATTATCGTTAAGACAGTTTAATGGATTTTTAAAAACCATTTTTATTTATACGCTTAATGCAAATATTACTGACTGATTTTTAATGACAACAGTAAAAGATATTAATAGAAAAGCATTTTTCCTTTATGGCCAGACGTGTTAGGTTAAAACTTTCATTTAATTTTGCCTCTTACATGTTTATCTAAGTTTATAACTTTACAAATCTAATCGCAATGTAATACGTCTTTTCTAAATGCGATCTATCTCAGAATTGTGTGAAAAAAGTGCAATTTACGCCTTTGGTTTCTAGAAGTTTAAAAACTATATTAACTTGCGTCAAACATTCAGTCTTTATAGCTTTTTGATGGATGTTATATTCTCGATGAGTTACCATACCTTTTCATACATCCTGGACATGTTTACCAGTGGGAAATTAATTTCCACATTTATGATTTCCAGAAATCTTCTACAAAACTTTATCTTACTTCAGTAAATTATCGTTGCTTTGATTTCGAAACTACATTAAAACTTATTAATAGAGATAAGTAGAAATCCAAGAATCTTTTTATAGCAGAATAATAGCATTTGTTGCAAATAGTTGCAACAATAGTTTTGTTTCGAACGGCAGAATATGTAACTTCAACTCTAATATAGGCATGATATGCCGAAACATGTAAGAATGTTTTAAATATATACATTTTGAAGTAGAACCAGACCTTAAATCGCCAACCTATTGAATCTACCATAACATATAAAGGTTACGAAATAATTATCTATATACATATATATATATATATATATATATATATATATATATATACATGAAGGTGTAGTTTCTCGGGTTCTTGGCCGCGTGTGAGTTTTGTCCTGAAAAAGACTATTTACTCTACGTTTCAACGCGATCGCACTCATCATCTTCAGGAGCTAGTCGGTCTGTCGCTGCTTAGAGCTGGAGATCGTCTGATGTGAGCCTAGCACTACCTCTTGTTATATGCTGCTGTGTCGTACACAAGGTAGAGCTGTAACGGATATTATTAATATAATTCTAAATACAAATCCAAAGAAAAATATAAATGCGAAATTGTAAAATAGAGGAAATTACATTTTGTTGAAAGCAAAGCAAGTTGGTGATGATCATCTTGGAGACCCATGTTCTTACATTTGCGTGTCCAACCTTTTAGGGATTGGTCTAGATATATTTTAAATAAAGTAGGAGACAGGCAACACCTCTGTCTGAGTCCCTTTGTGGTGTTAAAGGATTCAGTCAATGATGTTCCAACTTTGATTGTTGTATAATTTTCTTTGTAATATTGAATTAATGTTGTTCTAATGTCGAGCTTTTCCATTGTTTTCCATAACTGTGATACTGGGACACTGTCGTAAGCTTTTCCAAGATCAGTGAAAGCTATATGTGTTTCTCTATCTCGCTGTAAGTAAAAAGGTTATCTGTCGTATATATTCCCGCCCGGAATCTCGCTTGTTCCTCCGGTTGCTGATCTTCAATGTCTTCTGCAATTAGGTTGCCAAGAATCCGGGAATATATTCATACTATTGTTGGGGTGACTGCTATACCCCGGTAATTCTTGGGATGGTCTCTTGAACCTTTTTTTATGGATAGTAGATATATAGGTATAAGTTCTCCATTCAGCCGGTGTTTCTTCGCCATTTAAGCATCTGTCAAATAAAGATTTTAATATTCTTATCAGCTTTTCGGGTCCATATTTGACGAATATTTTATGAATTCCGGGTGTATCCTTCCAGGCCCAGGAGATTTTCTCAAATTTATGTCTTTTACGGATTGTTGTACTTGTTTTAATTGAAGATCTATATGAGTTACATTACCTATTTGGCATTGTTCTCCCAGAAATTCAACGTGGTTTTCTTCCAAAAGGTTTTCGAAGTGATGTACCCAGTCTTTTTTGTTATGTTGCTCAAGTTAAATCTTTGTTTGTTTGATGCTTTTACCGATTTTATTGTCTTCCAAGCTTCTGAGCTTCGGGTTCCTCCAATTTGTTGTTCTATGTACTCACACTTTTTTTTCCAAGATTAATTCTTTTCCTTAATGACTTCGTTTTTTACCTCCCCGTTTGCTCCTCTGTATTCTTCTCTTGTCATGTCGTTGTTCTTTTGAAAAAGTTTTTAGTAAAGTTGTTTTTTGTTTTTAATTTGTTGTTCTATCCCATATCATTAACTATACTTAATTTTAACTAGCGCAAAGTATTCCATATAGACTTGCATGTTTTATTTTGAATTTATTTTTATTAAATAAATGTTATGTAAAAACGATCGACAGTCTTGCTATTATATTTTCAAGAAGTCATAACAGTTTTTAATTCGTTGAAAATTCACTATTCATCTCATTAAATGCATTTGCTATATCCTTCATAAATACTAAATATTATTTTCGGGAAATTAAGCACACCTATTTACATTTAAAACACGAAATGTCTTGGAAATGTTTATATTTATAATTACGTATGTTTCGACTTTATATTGCGACTTACGCATAGAGTTTAAATTCAACATCGCAATTAAATTTGGACAAACCAAAGTACACAAGGAAAATAAGAGTGTTTTTCCATTCAAAATACAAAAACACACTTATTGCCTCAGTTTTGCTTGACAATATAAGTATAACAATATAAACATTTCATGAAATTTCACTACAGAAAATTTTCTTTTAAATCCACGTGGAAGTACATTAATGCAAATTCTATTTTAGATTACAATTATACATTTCCGATCATTCATTATATAAATAAATGTTGAAATTATGGTGAAAATAGAGATATAAATTTGATTTACGTAGGACGTAGGACGTATGTACATGCACACTTGAATGTTCTAAAAAGACTTGAGGTCAATCTCCCAAGATAAACGTTCACGACAATTAAGTGTGTGCGATATCATAAATTTACAAATGGCCATGAACAAGCGTTTTCATACAATTGTGCAATTCATTAATAATATTTGCGATATCGTCATGTAATATGTAACTGTCTTAGTTTGGCCTCCGTAAGCATCCAATAAGAATCAATCGTGATAGTGAGTGAAGAATGATTATGAAGAACGTGATCGACATTAGATTTTATAGTGAAATGTCCATAAGAAAACAGGTTTTAATTCAAATTTAAGATAAATACACTTGAATAAATTTAAAAAAATATGTTTATTGTCATGATAAGTGACTTTTAGGTACATAGTAGTAAATCTTATTAAAAGATAACACAGCAGATGGAAAAATTGTTGAAGACTAAAGACGCACATTAGTGTTCGGGATATAACTGGTTAAAAAACAGACACCATAATAAATAGGAATTTGACTATATGAATGTCTTTTTATTTTAAAATATCCGAGTCGCAAAAGATGACTTAAATTTCATGCATGATTACGGTGTTCAAAAGTATATTGTTATGATGAAGTTATGATACTATATGTGAATCACCGAGTAAAAGTAACTACTTTTATATCAAATTTTATGCAAATAATTACTGTGTCGAGAATAATAAATTATTAAATTTTTATGAACAAATTCGTATCATTTATAGAGAAAACTTAATATTTCCGCTCCACGTAGGCTAAAACATTCTTCTATTCGCCCGGACATGCTTCTAATAAGTAGAAAGCAGAGATCAACGAGACCAGCAACATCATTGGAAATTTAATCCGATTTTCTATCCATATCTTTAATTGAAAATATGAACTCTTTTCACCCTTATCGCACAATCGATTGAAGTCAATTGAAGAAGGCACTATTATCGTACAATGTCGTTTCTAATCGCCATCAATCGAGTTCGGAGTATGATTTTGAAGTTTTCTACAATTTAGATTTTATTGGTTATGTTATTTTCGTGCTTTGTATATATTTTCCTTGTCGTTCAGAATTATAATACAATATCGGAATTTGAATTGAGTTATTGAAATATTATTATTATACAACCGAGTATTAGCAAATCAATTCTTTTCTGGACTAGGTATAGAGTTTCTTTGCTGTTAAAAAGGTAAGTTGGATTTACAAGAAATTTCATCATACGCCACGCCACGCCAAAAATGCTTTGTTTACCTAAAATTAACAAGTTCTTAAAAAATATTTAATTACTCTCATTGACGATTTTAATTATGATACAAGTACATTTTCTTTTCAGCATATAAATTATTTGGAAATGGCTCCAAAATTTTGTATATCGTTTGCGGCAAAGGCCATATCTCCTTTGCCGCAAACGATATACAAAATTTTGGAGGAAATGTGGAAAAATTACATTATTTTCCACGACATCTTTAAATGTCAGTAATAAATGAATATGTATATAAAACAACTAATATTTAGGCATCCATGCTTTTGATCCAAGACTGGGTTTAGAAGTAATCGGCTTAAAATTTGTCATAGGAAGTATTAGGAATTTAAGAATATGTGCTCACATCTTACTCTAGAATTATATATTTTCTAATCAAATTTTATTTTAATACCAAATGCTGTACCATCCTTATATCTAGCACGAACAATCATGTGAATGTAAAAAAGTTCTGAATCTCAACTATAAGAAGAAACACATATTCCACAAAGATTACCAATTGCAAGCAATGGAAAATACGGCAGTAATAGATTGCCCTTCACCTACAGTACCTGTAGAACACCTATCTGTAATTCTGTTTGTGTCTTATTACTAGAGACTGGACGAATCAGATCGAAATTACGATGGAACATATAAATAGTCTATAACATCGCTAAGTAAAACATGCAGTTATTGAATAGCACTATTCGCGCATCTGTTTTTTGTCATTGAATTGTGCCGCAAATATTTCAATATTACACTTACATTCCTTTCCTCTTCGGCGTAGATAGAAGGGTGAGGAGTTTTTAGAATTTATTTTATTTATTAGTGTATATATCGTAAGATAAATAAGTGCTGTGAGTTAGTTTCTTGTGTGCATCGAATTTCGTTCAGTTTCAATAACTAACGCATACATTTTTAATTTTCATTTATTTAGATCTAGAACATTGTTAAGTTACTTTTTCAGATATAATATGAAACAACGTCGAGAATAAGAGAGCTACGTGGCGTCGAGAGCTAAGCTGAACATATTTATACCGACCAGAGGACAGGCAAACAGTCGCTCGATCGATTGTGGTGCCGGCACCTGGTACACTGATGGATCACAATCTAGTCAGGGGGCAGGTGCAGGCACATGCGGAATGTGCCCTAGAAGGAAGATATCGATATGTCTGGGGAAACATACTACGGTTTTCCAGGCCGAATTGTTTGCAGTCGCAGCCTGCGCCAAGGAAATTCGGGAAGCCGGCAGCGCAAACAAAAAAATTAACATAATGACTGATAGTCAGGCGGCTATTAAAGCCATTATGAACCCATCTATCAGGTCTAAGCTGGTGAAATATTGTAAACAGGTCCTCAATAAGCTGGCACAAGACAATACAGTGTCTCTGATATGGGTGCCAGGACATGAGGGAATTAAAGGCAATGAAATAGCCGACAAACTGGCCAAAGAAGGTACTAATAGGAACTTCATAGGACCAGAACCTGTATGTGGAATCACTAAGGATTCCGCTAAAAGGGAGATCTGGTTATGGCTAGAAAAAGAAGATAAAAATAAATGGAGGTTAACAGAAGGTCAACTCCATACCAAAACACTACTAAGGGAGCTGGACGGAAAGTTTGCAGCCGTAGTAGCAAAAAAGAAATTAAAATAATTACCGGGTTAATATCCGGACATTGTCCTTTAAGGAAGCATTTTTACAGCATGGGCTTGGTTAGCGAGCCCCTGTATAGAAGATGTGAAAAACAGGAGGAAACTAGCCTTCATGCAATTATGCACGTGTGCTGAACTGAAGGAACTCAGACAGAAATATTTCGGGAGAGATCTATTGGATCCTTCGAGTGTACTCAAACTTCCCCTGAGGAAGATAGTGGCTTTTATCGATGACACAAGACTAACAGAGTGGAACTGAGAGATCTATTGGGGATAGTACAAAAAGCAGTGAGCTCAAGTGCCTGGACGTGCCGGCGTCCAACCCAAAACAGAAGAGAAGAAGAAGAACGTCGAGAATAACATTGTGAAGTAATGGCGAATTGAATTACGGGTCATACTGATTGTATGTCCATTGCCAGTGATTCTGAAATTTATTGTAAAGTCTGTAAAATATAGTTAAAAAATTCCAAGAAATCGCATGTAAAACGTCACTTAGCATCGCAAACATATACACAGAAATTAGACACGTTGGAATCTGACAATGTTAACGAAGAACTTTGGAAACTTTAATATTCCATTAAATAAACTTAACAATCCCACCTTCAAAGCATTTCTTAAAAAATATACTGGTCGAAATGTTCCTGACGAATCCACCTTACGGAAATATTATGTTCCTAAGTGCTACACGAAGGCAGTAGAACACATTAGAAGCCATATTTCAAATCAGTACCTATAGATAAGTGCCGACGAAACTGTCGATATATTAGGACGCTGTATGGTAAATGTTGTAGCTGGTGAATTACGTCCAACTATTCCATATAACGCATATGTAATAGCAACAAAAGTTCTAAATACAGTTTATGTGGAAACGGGCTGAAATCATTTACGAGAATATGCAGCAAATGCTTCATTCGAACGACAGGTACAAAGAAAAAATACTTTTATTTGTCAGTGGCAGTGCTACATATATGTTAAAAACAGGCAGACTACTAAAGGAAACATATTCTAATATGTTGCATATTACTTTTGTAGCACATGCTCTCCACAGAATCTGTGAATACATCAGAGACACCTTTCCGGAAGTTGATAGACTTGTATCCGCTTTTAAAAAAGTTTTCAGAAAAGCACCATTGAGACTAGCTCTTTACAGGGAAAAACGTACATCTTTGTCACTGCCTCCCTCTCCATTAATAACTAGATGGGGAACATGGTTGAAAGTTACTAGTTCTTATGCAGATAATTTCGATAGTTTACAAAATTCCGTTTCATGTTTAAATGGCGATGCGCGAAGTATTTCTGAGTGCAAGGAACTAATACAAATTTAAAATTTGAAAAATCAGTTGTACTTTCTTCAGGAACACTTTGGAAATTTGCCAAAACTAATCACTTATTTTGAAAATCAAAGTCTCAAATTAAATGATTCATTAACCACATTAGATGCGGCTATTAATAATTTGAAAAATATTCCAAGTGACTTCGGATGTGGCGTTCGGCAAAAGTTAGACGCAATTTTTAATAGAAATTCAGATTTCATAACATTGCGTCAATTGTGTATGGGGACAATGCCTCAAAATCTAACTGCTAAATACGCTGAAATAAAGGAATATTTCCAGTACGCATCTATAACCAGTTGCGATGAAGAAAGAACATTTTCAATCAACAAGGATGTATTTCATTCGTAGAGAACAAATTTTACAGAATCGAACCTTGAGAAAGTATTGCTAGTTAATATTAATGCTCCTTTACTCAACTTGAACTACAAAATAAACAAATAAAAATGTATGTATTGTATAAATAAATTAAAACACTTTAAAAAATACAAATTTTCAATAGTACGCATAGTACGCAATAGTAATCATCCGCATTTCGTGTCCGCTCCCTAGTTATTACCCATCAACAAGTAAATATATCAAGCACATCAATAGTAACGAGAAAGAAAAAAGGAAAAGCATTAGTGAATGTAATAAGGAAAATCATAAGGATCACATTTGAAAACTAAAATGAATATACAAAAAGGAAGCCGTACAATCAAAAATATATCAAAATTAAACTGAAATGGGTAAATTATTCTTGCTATTTTTTCATCTGTCTAATTATTTTATTTATTCGACAGGAATATCAGCGAGTACACAATCATTACTATTTTCTCAATTACGTTGTGCAGAAGGTAGTAGATGGAAGTAAAAGACTAGGTTTTGGCTTAATAATTAAATTAGATTTTTCGTGGATGTCTTGTGCACAGCATTACCATTTTATTTGATGTTCAATATGTCAAATATGACTTCCTTGGTACTGCACAAGGTTAGTAAGGAGTTTACGGAACAAAAATACTACAAGAAAATTAAAAAAATTAGAACATAAAATTTATTAAGAAAATATTGTACTTTTAAAATATATCTATTTTATACCATTATCGATATTAAAAATATGAATTTTCGTAGGTCTATACATATTATTGTTTATTATTTTAGTTATTTAGAATTGTACGAGTATAGTAGTTATAATAAAGTAAATTTTATGTGAAGTATTCCAATTATTTCATTGAACATAGTAAAGTGTACCACTAAACAAAAATACAAAAATATTTGTACGATATCTTTATACATTTCATTTCATGGAAAATGTAAAGTTGAACATTTCGGATGAACATACAATTTAAATTTTGGCGGGTGAATGCGGCCTCGTTGTACATCTTCAATTGATTGCCCAATTCTATTTTTGAGTAAATAACATTTTTATTGAAAAATTAAACCTTGTGCTCATTTGGAAACATCCTATATAAGAAGATATATAATCATCAAATTGTGCAACACGAGTTAATTCGATTGTTTTATTTAATCTGAATTTATGACTTTCGTATTTCGTATGATCTAAAAAAGAACAGCATTAGTTGATAGGCTAATAATAATCGACTACTAGGTACAGTTAATTATACTATTGCTTACCACGATAGGTACATTTGGATTTCATTGCTCTAACGCAAGTTGTGTGAACGGAAGAATTTATTCACGTAATGAATATCAAGAAAGCGTTTCAATTTCACTTCACACCGTGCCAGCGCGTAATAGCTAAGTTACAGCGAATAAAAAATGAAAGTCCTTCCATTTGAAGATGATGGAGTGAAATCTTCAACTCGATTAAATTGAGCCAATATTATGTAAAGAATAGGAAAATGTTCTTTATCGAAACTGCAACTTCTAATTAAATTTAATAAAAATAGTCGAAAATGTTAAAAAAGCCCTCTAATATATTATTAACAAACACATTGAAAATGTAAGTGAATCATTACATTTATCCGTCTGCAATAATTAAAGAATTATCTAGAATTATCAATGTTTTGATTAAATTCTGTAGAAATTATTAACAACTTTATTACTTCACGCTTTGTATAAAAAGTTACAAAGAACTTTCCATATCAATCACCATGGAAACAAATTTGCATGTATACGAGTATGTAGATATATATGTAGTATATATCTACATTTTCTTTCTCTATTTTTGTGATAACGAATTCATACCAATTTTCAGTACAATATTTGTGCGATAGCAACACAGTATTTCAAGCGAATAATAAAATGGAGTGGTAATATGGATTTACAAATTTTTTCCTCTTTTCCATCTCCATGTCTTCATTTATATACAGTGTGTCCCATTTATTCTTCGAAACAATAAATTGCAAAGTTGATAAACTCCAGAGTTAGTTTGTATTAGAAGAATAAGTCTGTGTTAAAACAGCGTCTATTCAATTTTTTTTTTTAATTTTTGTATAAGTAAAAGTCACTTGAAACCTTGTAAAAACTATATAATGCCACTTGTGTACAGCGCCAGAGAAGAAAAAGGGTGAAAGGTATATGTGAGTAATGCCCTCATACAAAAAATCATAGTCCAATGTTCACGTAGTAACGGTAAAATTATTTCTCTTTAGTCGAGTCCGGCCCTATCGCTGTTAAATATACAGGCGGCAATACGGGCTTCCGTCTCTAATTCATCAGTAATTCTCTTTACCGACTAATTATATTGTTCTATCGGTATTTGAGAACACACAAATTTAAAGAAAAAAAAATATGTAAATAATTCCATACAAATAATTGAAAACCAGGTATCCCGTCGGACACGCTACATAAAGTTTCTTTTTACAATCACTTGATAAAGAATGCTTTTTTGCTTATCATTGGTAACGAAAAGTTGATGTTTACTGAGGACCGTCACTTTATCGTTTTAGCACGATAAAGTCTGAAAATTGCGCGTCGTCAATAGCAACCAGTATATAACATTTAAATTAACAGACTTAAAAACACAATAATGAATTTTTCGCAATTTGCGTGCCAAGTTAAATATATGTATTTGAAGAAAATTATGGAAAATAGTGGCAGTGATACCCCGAGTACACCTCATGAGATCAGAAGTGCTGCAAAAGCTGTAAGTTTGAATTTGTTGCCAGAAAAAGACATTATATGAAAAGCAATATAACCACTTTATAACACGGTATAATGCGAAGAAAATATGTAAATATTCAGAGAACATACTTGTTGCCTATTTTTCTGAGAAAGCCAAGATACTAAAATTGTCATCACTCTGGTCGATTTACTCGATGCTAAAAACCACATTGTCTACGAAAAATGATTATGATTTATGTCAGTTCAAGAAGTTGACTGGATTTTTTTAAAAAGAAGCAATTGTATACAAACCCAAAAAGTCAAAAACCTTTTTACAAAGCGAAATATGCTAATTTTTGTGTGAAGCCCCTGACGAAATACACTTATTAAACGAGGTAAATTTTATATGTTTATTTAATATTATAGTTTAATAGAGATTTCAATATTATGGGTCGTTCTAATTATTGGAATCGCGGATGCCTGTAGGCGTGGCGAATTAGTAAAAATGACGGTAAAAGATATCGAGGGCAAAGAATCTCTCTTAATAGTTCTATTCCTGATTCCAAAACAAGAACGATTCGAATTTTCACTGTCACAAATACCACCCAAGAAAATTCAATTGCCCATTTATCTTTTTATAGAAAATACGTTGCTTTAAAACCTAGAAATGAAAACACGCCGCCACGATTATTCTTAAAATATACTAAAGGCAAGTGTTTTAATCAAGTTGTGGGAATGAATACTATTGCCAAAATACCGAGTGAAATTGATAGATATTTAAACCTACCAAACTGCACCTTATGCACAGGACATTGCTTCGGCCGAATATCAGCCATTTTATTAGCAAATGGTGGAGGTGACATCACACATTTAAAGCGACATGGGGGCTGGAAAAGTTCCACAGTTGTCGAAGGCTATATAGATGATAATATTATTGAAAAAATTGAAGAAGCAACAAAAATTTTACCTGGACCATCGAATATCCAAATAAGTAATTATGCTGAGCACAATAGTCAAGAAATTGCCATATCAGAATATAGTCCTAATATTCCAACTGAATCAGGAATCAGGGTTTGTCTATAACATTTTTCTCTTAGATACTTGTTGGCTGATATACAGGGTGTTAAAGTTTTACCAGAAATATATAAATTCAGCTATAACTCAACTATAAATAATTTAAAAAAATATCTTTTTTGGGAACTTCATCTAATATTTTTAGTTTTTCCTGGGATACTTCTTGATAGTGGCGTAAAAAGAAAAAGCTAACCAGTAGCGTACATAGTAAATGAAATCAAATTTTAAAGGAATTCGAAAACAAAAGAATATGACATTTGGCCTATATATACGAGGTATACCATTTATACTTCGAAACAATCCACCCGCACATGGATTGCTCGCAATAAAATAATATGACATTTTATTCTTAGATGCTTATTGAATCAGATACACGGTAAATTCAGCTATAATTTGAAAAAAATAGAATTGAAGAAAAATATCTTTTTTGGGAACTCCATCTAAAGTTTTTGTTTTTTAATTAGATTGACAGTAATAGCCTGCTTTATTGTTATGTTAATGTGATCTGTCTTGCATGATAGAAGGTTGCGTTCCAGGGCCAACTCTGCAAAAATTGAATAATAATATTGTTTTTGTAAAAAATCACTGGCGTAACATTGTTTCCAAACAAAATATTTGATTTCATTTACAATGTACGCCACTGGTCAATTTTTTTTTGGTTACTATCAAAAGGTACGCCAGGAAAAACTAAAAACGTTAGATGAAGTTTCCCAAAGAGAAATTTTTTTCAATTCTATTTTTTTTTAAATAACTGAATTTATATTTTTGGTAAAACTTCAACACCCTGTATCTTACTTAATACGCGTCAAAGAGACAAATGTTATACACAAGTCCATATTATTTTATCGCGAGGTACCCGCACGTGGATTATTTCAAAGCTTAAATGGGATACCCGGTATATATAGGCTAAATGTTACTTCCTTTTGTTTTCAAATTCCTTTAACGTACATCAATAACTGTTTGATTTAGGACATCGCGGTTGTTTTAACAACTTCCTTGATTAGTGAACACGTACGGTATGTATGTATGTACATTAACGACGTAGAATCAAGGTAGGTAGGCTGCGTTGGATCATGACGGTAATGATAATACTAACGAAAAGTTGCCTGGTTTATAAACATTTATGATATTGTAATTTTTCTAATAGCATTTTTGATATACACCAGATGCTTTCGTGTATGAAAAATTGTTGATTGAACCTTGAGTACATTTTTAGAATAGCCTTTAGTAATCGGGACTGTTTGAATTTATTAGGTACAAGGTGTGTTAAGTATATACATATACAGAGTGTATCGACGCGGTCATATAATAGACATGAAAAACTTCCTGCTTCCAGAAATTTCATAATTTATGTATATTATCTTGCATACAACAAACACTATTTATTTTTACTTTTTTACCTTTGTTACAGGTGTTAGTCGAATTTATATAGATAATCAAATCCAGTTTGTACCCAGAGTGTGTAAGGGGTACAACTTGCACTTTACACTAATTCTTTGTGACCTTTTTGCACTCTTTTCTGTTCTGAGCGACCTTCTCTGCTTCTGACTATATTTTGGTTTTCTTCTTCAGAATTTTTTTAATCATATTGTTCAAGATTTTTCTTCGCCTACTTTTCTTTCTCTTGAACGGTGTCTTGCAAAGTCTTCTTATCTTTCTCTAACAACACCCATGATTCGCACACGTATGTCTGTATAGGCCTATACAGACTGTCTTTGAAATAAAAAGTTTGAAAAATGGAAACATGAAATTATATAGAATATAAATCCAAAATATTTTCCCAAAATTCCATCTCATAAGCGAGAAAATAATGACATGAAATATTTTAAAAATTTTTGTTACGCCACTCTGCGATTATAAAAAGTATCTTAAATAAAAATAATATATTTGTTACACACACGCATAGGCTATAGCATGTGTGTGTTCTTTCTTATTTACGAGGCACTTATTCATTTGCATAAAAACTCTGTTTGCCCTTTCTATTCTGTTGTCTAACTTATGTTGTCTAACTTATATTCCTTAAAATTTCTTTCCAAACAATTAGTTTTTGCAGATCATCTACATTTCGCTTACTATAAAAATTAATGTAATAGGTCAATTTGACCACGTAATGAGTGGCGATGGTCTTCTTCTTCTCTGTTTTGGGTTGGACGCCACCACGTCCAGGCACTTGAGCACACTGCTCTTTGTACTATCCCCAATAGATCTCTCAGTTCCACTCTGTTAGTCTTGTGTCATCGATAAAAGCCAATATCCTCCTCAGGGAAGTTTGAGTACACTCGCAGGATCCAATAGATTTCTCCCGAAATATTTCTGTCTGAGTTCCTTCAGTTCCTCACACGTGCATATTACATGAAGGCTAGTTTCCTCCTGTTTTTCACATCTCCTACACCAGGGCTCGCTAATCAAGCCCATGCTGTACAAATGCTTCCTTAAAGGACAATGTCCGGTTATTAACCCGGTAAATATTTAATTTCTGTTTTGCTACTACGAATTAGGTTGACTGAAAACTTTCCGTCCAGCTCCCTTAGTAGTGTTTTGGTATGGAGTTGACCTTCCGTTAACCTCCATTTATTTTTATCTTCTTTTTCTAGCCATAACCAGATTTCCCTTTTAGCGGAATCCTTAGTGATTCCACATACAGGTTCTGGTCCTATGAAGTTCCTATTAGTACCTTCTTTGGCCAGTTTGTCGGCTATGTCATTTCCTTTAATTCATGTCCTGGCACCCATATCAGCGACACTGTATTGTCTTGTGCGAGGTTATTGAGGTCATGTTTACAATATTTCACGAGCTTAGACCTAGTAGATGGGTTCATAATGGCTAATTATGTTCATGGTTAATGGTTCATTATGTTAATTTTTTTGCTTGCGCAGCCGGCTTCCCGAATTCCATTGGCGCAGGCTGCGACTGCTAACAATTCGGCCTGGAAAACCGTAGTATGTTTCCCCAGACATATCGATATCTTCCTTCTAGGGCACATTCCGCATATGCCTGCACCTGCCCCCTGACTAGATTGTGATCCATCAGTGTACCAGGTGCCGGCACCACAATCGATCGAGCGACTTTTTGCCTGTTCCCTGCTCGGTATAAGTATGTTTAGCTTAGCTGTAAACATAATTTCAGGTGCCATACTGTCCACCGGCATTTGAAATATCGGCTCTTCCAGTATAGTTCCTGTGATATCTGTATGGCTCCCTACAACCTTATTAGGACGCCATACGTCATTGGCCTTCAGCCTCAGTATCGCAGCCATTGCCTCCGCCCTTATAAATAGTTCCAGCGGAGGGAGACCCACGATGGCGTCCATGGAAGCGGTTCCCGTGCTGTTCATAGCTCCCGTGATTCCCAACAGGGCCTGTCGCTGGAGAGTCGTGAGGAGCCCCACCGACGATGTCCGCTCCGTCCTCCTCCACCAGACAACTGCCCCATAGGTAATCGTTGGTCTTATTACTGCTATGTACAACCAGTGTACCACATTTGGTTTTAGTCCCCAGGTCTTGCCAACAGCTCTTCTGCATCTTCAGAAGAGCTGCGCCGCCCTGTCTGCCACTTTGGCTAGGTGTCTGCTCCAATTCGGTTTCGCATCAAGTGTTATGCCTAGATACTTCACTTGATTGGTTAGTTCTAACTCTTGTCCAAACAGCTTTACGCTGCCCAGATCATTTAGTTTTCTCATGTTGGTAAAGGCTACCAACCTGTTTTTTTAGGGATTGACAGTTAATCCCTCCTCAAGGCACCATTTTTCTACAATTCGCAGAGCATTTCGCATTATGCTCGCCACTGTCCCCTGGGACACTATGACAATGTCATCGGCGAACCCCTGCGTCCATATTACCTGGTCATTTAATGTCCTGAGGAGATTATCCACTACTAGACTCCGTAGTAGCGGTGACAATACGCCTCCTTGAGGACACCCTTTTGTTGTCCTCACGTGGCGATGGTTTTCATAAACATAATGGATACCATACCAAGAAGGTATATTCGAGTCGACTTCTTACAAGACTGTAATACAATACTTTGATCGTGTGAACATTATTGAAGCTTCGACAAGATCTAATCAAATATTCGAGAGCTCTAAAAGCAGATAAACACATTGGCTTTATATGTTCCAAAAGTCAGTTGGTAGTCGTATAGTACTCTGAAATCTTTTATTTTAAAGTTTCTTATAATCGCTTCTGATTTAATGGTATAGATGTAGTATGAAGGATAGCTTTTTCGGGTGAATGATACAATTGAAAATTTTAGAACGTTTAAAAATATCTTGTTTCAAGAACACCATTCGTCAATTATCCACAAATTTGGTCACAGTTTAATGCAATCCTCGAAAGAAGAAAGAAGAATTGTGTTATCCAACGTGTTTCAAAAAGAACTTAATCCCAGTAGGCACTGAGTAACGAGTACTTGCAAATTATTATAAGCCACTTGCCTTGTATTTATAACTAGCTATTTATCTAATGTCATTTTGTGAATAGCAATAAAAATTTTTCTTACAAATACTCTGTTTTTACTTAATAAACAATATTACTAAATAATGTATAGCAAACGCCAATTAAGTTGGCGCGAGGAGGGGTTAGTTCGCGTAGATTAAAAGTAGTGGGGAGATTTGTATTTGGTTTTACATCAAATGTCAGATAATTCTAACCTCTGAGCGTGTATCACTTTATGATCCCCTAGCAAAGACATTATGTTCCGTCAAACGTCAATGACAAATGTATACTGACAATTACTTGGGTAGTGGGGGTGGCCGTTTTTAAAAAACGGCTTCTGCGCACCCCCTCCTCGCGTTAACTTAATTGGCGCTTGCTATACACATTGCAAGAAAATGTTTTTATTGTTGAAGCATATTTCGGAAGTGCACAATTTCTTAACGGAGAATGTCAATATTCCTACACGGAATGTAAGCGACAATTTCACTTGCAGTTTCCTAATAGAGTTGTTGATAATACCGCTTTACATCATCACAAGAGGCAAAAATTCTGGTAGACCACGTACACAGCAAAATATTGTTGAACACGTAGAAAACCTTGGCGAAAACCCACATAGATCAGTTTGTCGTTTATCAGTTCAAAAGAACGTACCTTCTAGTACCGTTCATAGAATTTTCAAGCGTCGTTTACATATGTAACGATACAAACTATCGATTGTTCAACAGATCTTACCTAGAGATCACGCTAGTAGGCTTAATTACAGCAACTTCTTTCAAGAAAATATAGAAATTCTTGATCCAAGTTTTTTTTTTACTGATGAAGCATGGTATCATTTAAGCGGGTTCGTAAATAATCAAAATTACAGACCATGGTCTGTAAACAATCCGAAGAATAATATTGAAGTTCCTTTACATCCTGTTAAAGTTGAAGTATGGTTAACTGTATCTCGTCGTAGAAAAATAAGACCAATATTTTTTCACAATAACATTAATAGCCAACGATACCGAGAACAGTTATTAACACTATTATTAACTCAAGTGCAACAGGACGAACTCAATGGGGGTTACTTCCGGCAAGATTGGGTTACTGCACATACAACTCGTGAAAATTTAGCGCTTTTAGAAGTTTACTTCCCTCATCGAGTTAGAAGCAGAGGTGTTTGGCCTGCAAGGTCACCAGATCTTACTCCGTTAGATTTTTGTATTTTCAGATTATTAAAAATGAAGTATAGAAGACAAGAATGAATAACTTAAATGACTTGATGAATACAATTAAATGTAATGAAATAACACTACATGTATTGCAGAATATGTTTGACAACATGAAATGTCGTATTACATTATGGATTAAACATAATGGTGACCATTTTGAACACTTGTTATAAATTATAATAATTATTTTTTTTTACAAATTAGTTATTTACCGTGGTTGTTTGATTAATATCCCATTTTTTAAATTTTCTTATTAAATAAATTAATAATCTAATTGTAATTGTTATTAATTTCATCACCATATCTCTCGATGAAAAATTTTAACACTGGCAGGTAGATAACCTTAATATCATTTAGTCTATATCCGCATTTCAAGAATGCAGAACATCATAATTTATAGGAGAAATTCATGGACAACTAGATGTAATTCTTTTTGAAACACGTTGTATATCTTTAAGTCATCTGCATTTTCCAAGTATTCACAAGTCAAGCTTGTTAATATAAGGATTACTGAAACAAGAGGCTTTCATGTCATTATTTAATTAGTCCAGATATCTTGGAGTTACATAAAAAAATTATTATAAAAGAAGTTTATAAAATTTGAAGAATGGTGCAAAGAAAATAAACTTGAGTTTATATCAGAAATTTAATTGTATATTTTCAATTACAACATTCTAGATATAAGCCATCGACTTTTTTAACAATTTATTTGATTACCTACGTTTGTATTTTACAATATTTTACATACTCTTGAAAAACTAAGTTGCACTAAAGTAAAACAGTATGTTTATCGGTTATAAACACATCGTTTTCGATGTTTTAATAGCATTGTTATAGCAGCAAATTGAAAAAAATATATATATGATAATAACACTAGCCAACAATTAAACATTTTTTTTCTGCTGACTATGATCTGACACTTGTTTTTAATTAATATTGGTACGCTAATGCCAAATATGATGCCCATTTGTCCCGATCACGTCAAGTTTTCTTTCTTCGGCACTTCTTGTTTGCCGTTTTTAAAATTCTGGAATCGTTAAGTAAATGCAGCAAATACTTAATTATTCAAAGAATTGAAAGATATTCCAAATACATTTATCTCATTAGCATAATGTATACTTGTACTTGATAATATTAAGTACTTAATGAACTAATTAACTAATAAACAATTATAAAGAAATGCAAGTCTATTAAGGCAATCTTGGTCATTAAGTGCACATATTAGGGTTTAATGAGATTTTATTAGAAAGTATTAATCACTTAGGACTATTTAAAAGTAAACAAAGTTGACAATAAAACGTAAGTTACATGTTAGTTGTTAGGGAAGAAACTACATCATGTCTACTACTCGTGTAAATATTGCCGATTCGTTCTGCTACATTTTTGACAACTTGACCGTTCCCAGTTAAAGGGTTACTATTACTGCTTTCGTTAGCAAAATTTATTTGGCTTATGTTGACGTAAAACTTGCTGATCAGGACAAGTCATGGGCTCTAAAACAATGTGTGGAAAATTTGCGGCAGTGGAGGAAGGGAAAACGCCAAAAATTAGCTTTTGGCGTTCCAGTGATATGGTGTGAACCGAAAAACCACGTAGATCATAGCTATTTTTGTTTAGTTCAGACCTACGGTTATAATAAGAAGAATGAGAATAAAATTGTATATCCTAATATCGACTCCGTGATTCGATCAGTACCTCATTCCGACGAAATACCCGTGCAGTTAATGAAAAGCTTCCTTCACTTGAGTACTCGTATGCTGAAGACATGGCAAATGCTATTGAGGAGCAAGATTCAGATGTAGATTGTGACTATGGAGATATAATTTCTAATGATGGACCACAACGTTTTACTCAAGCAGAATTTATTGATATAGTAAGGGATTTGGGCCTATCAAAGGAACTTCTAGCTTCAAGATTAAATGAAAAGGACTTAGTCGAGCAAAGTAAGAGATAACTTTTTATCGAAGCAAGGAAAGTGACCTTGTCCAATATTTTAAAGAATAGCGTGAATTTTTGTTTATTGCAACAATGTGCCAGGTTTGCTAACCAAAATGGGCGTTGTGTATGACAATATGACTCAAGTGAGTGGCGTTTGTTTATCGACAGTTCCAGCAGAAGCTTCAAGTATGTCCTACTATACAACAGGAATGTTTTTGGTTAAATTCCTATTGGATACTCTGTTCAATTAAAGGAAATATATGACGACATCGAGAAGGTTGTAAAGTTACTGGAATATACAGATCATAACTGGGTGTTCTGTGACAATGTCAAAATGGTAAACTTTTTACTTGGCTTTCATAGAGGATATACAAAATTTCCGTGCTTTTTGTGCCTCTGGGATAGTCGGGCTAGAAACCAACACTGGATTCAGAAACATTGGCGTCCAAAAACATCGCTAGATGTTGGAGAAAACCTGGAGAAATATTATAAGTCAACCTTTAGTCGGCAGAGAAAAAGTAATTTTTCCACCTCTTCACATTAAATTGGGTCTTATGAAGCAACATGTTAAAGCTCTAGATTTGCAAGGTAACTGCCTCCAGTACATATGTGAAAAGATTCCACGAATAAGTTACGAAAAAATTTAAGCTGGGGTATTTAATGGACGTAAAATTAGAGCTTTAATTAGAGATCCAAATTTCATCAACTTTATATGAACTTTATGAAGCTGAGAAAGTAGCCTGGACTTCATTCACGATGGTCGCGAATTTGGAAGCAAAAAAGCCTGCAATTATAAATATTTAGAGAAATCAATGCTAAAAAAAAATTCACCGCCTAGGTTGTAACATGAGCATAAAGCTTGATTTTCTTCATAGTCTCCTGATTGGTTTCCAGAAAATTTAGGTGCTGTAAGTGATAAACAAGTCGAGAGATTTCATCAAGATTTAAAAATCATGGAAACTCGGTACCAGTGAAGATGGGATACTCATAGGATGGCCGACTACTGTTGGAGTGTTCAAAGGGACTGCCAAACCAAAATACACAGCAGAAAGTGCTACAAACGAAAATTATTCCCTGATTGTTTTTCCTCTTACAAATACTCTTGTATCTTTTTAATGATTATTGTGTAAATATTTGTATTATACTTGTGACTAATATTGTATTGAAATACATAAATGAATTATTAAATTTTATACTTTCTTTATATCGTAGCAGGTCTTATGTAAGTAATTACTTAACCGCATTAGTGATTCTTCAAAGAGTATAGTACAGTATACAGTTTAATTTTGATACGTGAAAACTAATATGATTTTCGGATTCAGCACACCCAAATTAGTAAAAAATAAGTCTCGCTTAGAGAAGCAAAAATCGTGTTGGCCCATGTAATTAATATTTGTGTTTGGCTTAGTTGGTGTGTTTCTTATTTGCATATAGTAAAGTAACGGATACACTATTATTATAATATAATCATTAAAGTTCATAATAAACGTGTACACAAAAGAAATCCTCAAACACAATTACACTACATTAACATTTCCATTGCATAAATATCAAAGTGGATATTATGTCACACAACCTTCAATTTCAACATTTTAAATGCCTCCATCGCCTTACATTCTACGGTTACCTCGGCTAATGACAGTAGCTTGGCCTTCTCAGATGGGGCTTTTTCTCTGAGTAAGCACATATTATCTGTTGCTAAGTAAACGTAGACTCAAATAGAAGATATGAATCTGATATTGGTTGTTATATAACTTTTATAAATTGTAAAAATTTACTTGTTTTATAGTTTTTTGAAGAAAGGGAACCGCCTGAAATTAAAATATGTCGAAACGAAATTGTTCACTTCATTAAACATGTTTATTATTGCAATATACATACATATATATATATATATATATATATATATATATATATATATATATATACTTCCAATATCGATTGCAATGCAAACATAGAGGAAACTCTGTACATAAATCTGCAGATTAGATTAATGTTTTACCTATATACGAGTATGTACATGTTCCAAAATAAATTGCGGATTATTTTTATTTATGCACTGAACATGTAGTAACGTAAAAATATTCTAAATTTAGACCTTAGAGTTCAAAACGTGTACTAACCAGAGAGCGGACTGAAGCGATTGAATGACCAATTGTCCTGATAAAACGTTGTGGCGGTCTCAGGCACCGTATGCATGTTATAACAGCTCCACTATTTGTTTGCTCGATTGAATTCCTCGAGCAGGAGTTTTTAATTTCCGTCGTTATGAATAGTACATTGTGTGTATTCCTTATTAAATTCAATTCAACAGTGGCGTGTAAGACGGAATATACATTTATATATTATTTCGATGACTTCATTCAAATAATCGTTTGAAGAATTATATCAGCTAATTTCCAAAGTGTATTCTCGTGTTTACATGCTGTTATACATGGATATACATAAATATATCTATTGTTCTTAAGATAGTATATTTTCTATTCTCTTCTATAAGGGATTGTTTCTGGCTTCGTTTCTTTCAGTGGTATTTGGTTACAACTTTTAGTATTTTAAAAAATCCTTTTTATATTGTTCTATTGTATATTTATCCTATAACTTTTTATAAATATTAAGTTTAATTTACTACCTTATTTTTGAGTAGTTTTCGTTTCTTCTTTTTAGTCCATTTCCTTCTGTTCTTAGTATTTCTCTTTATTTAATGATACCGAGATATATTGCAGTGCCTGTTCATTAAGTTTAACGCGTCCACAAAGTGTAATGTGCAGAGACATGTTTCTTCGAAAACTTATTAAAATAACATATGACCATCTGCACATGACACTTTTAACAAAGAACTGTGTGAAGCTTTCATGGCGGCCAATATCCCATTCAAAAAGCTTAACAATCCAGTCCTCAAGAGGTTTCTTACAAAATATACTGATCGTCATATACCAGATGAATCTACTTTACGTAAATATCACTTTCCAAAATGTTATTTGAGAACCATTGAAAAAATACGAACCAACCTATCTGGTCATTATCTGTGGGTAAGTGCAGACGAAACAGCGAATGTAATGGGACGATATGTGTTAAATATAGTTGTTGGTATTCTTCATCCGACAACTTCATACCAATCATACTTAATTGCAACTAAAATATTTCCAGTCGTAAACGGTGAAACAGTTGCAGAAGTAATTGATCAATGTATTCATAATATTCTATCAGAGGATAACAACTACTAACTAACAAAGACAAGATGCTATTATTTTTGACTGATGCGGCAGCTTATATGTTAAAAACACGAAGTTATTAAAGCAATCTTATACCAATATGCTACACGTTAGCTGTGCAGCACACGCACTATACAGAGTATGGGAATACGTCAGGAGTCATTTTCCAAATGTTGATAAGTTAATTTCATCATTTTAAAAGATATTTCTCAAAGCTGAGACAAAAAGTTGATTCCATATTTAGCAAAAATCCAGATTAGAATATATTATATCAATTCTGCACAGAGCCGATTGAAAAATCTATATGTTCGAAGTATGGTGTACTTTTGCAAGATTCACGCACCCATCACCAGTTGTGATGTGGAACGGACATTTTCTATCCTTGAACAAATTTTAGTTGTTCATAGTAATGTTTTACACTTTGAATGTTTCACAGAAACTAAATAATTTTGAATTTTGTTCTTTGTGAATTATTTTTATACAAAATTCGATGCGCAATTCGGTTGTCAGTATTACTTTTGTTTCAGCAGTAGTGGCTGCCGGTTACCAGACCGTTTATTGCATTCTCTCTGTTGTGCATTACAGATACATATTAACTGCATATGTAGATATGTTCCACTTATGCAATAGCCACACGTATCAAATTGTTCGAAACTCACGGATCGCTTTCAGAAACAAACCTAATGCGAATACAAGGCAGACGCCTATGGGCTAAGAATCATCAATGGCTCGCGTCCGCTCTCTGGCAATAACGTAAAAGAATATAATATTTTTTATTGTTAAGACATTATAGATAGTTGTCCTATTAAAGCAAGGCAAAGCTTCCAAAATATGAATCTGGAACTTATAAATTTCTGATTGATTTTTCAAGTAAATACATGAAAATTGGCCATTATCAATTCGGATTTTTGTATTTATTCATTCGATCTAGCATAGGAAGGCGGCACCGAAAATTTCTGGAATTTCGCAGTTTAAATTATTCACGCTATCAACCTAATGTACCGTAGGCCTCCACCACCACAGATCTGCTCTGTTGCAATGCCATACCCCTTTAGGTGATACATTGAAGTTATTATTGGTTATTATTGTAAGATACAAGGACGGTTTGATTAATTCGCACGATCGTACAGGAACAAAGGAATAATTTAAATAAACAAACTTTATTTTTATACATAAGCTTCTCTTAATTCGATACATTTGGCCCATCTGTGTTTAAGTGTCTTTATTCGGTTTCGAAATTGATTTTCTTCTAATCCTGCAAAATAATTGTCTACTGTTGAAATTAGTTCATTTGTGCAGAATTCTTTGCCTCCGAGAAAATGGGAATAGCCAAAAGACAGGTGGCGCTAGGTGGTCTGGCGAATATAGGGGTACGGTACTGATTCGAAGCTTAATTCTTCAATTTTTTGCAACCGTACTGGAATGCACAGGTGCATTATCCTTGTGAAATAGCACTTTCTTCTTAGTTATTCCTGGACGCTTTTGAGCAGTAGCTGTCTTCAAACGATTTAGAAGGTTTACGTAATATTCACCGTTTATAGTCTTGCCCTTTTGAAGATAGTCTATTAACAATATTCCTTTTGGATCCCAAAATATCGATGCCATTCTTTTTCTGTCCGATAAAACTGTCTTGGCCTTCTTTAGAATTGGCTCTCCACGTTTGGTTTACATCTTCGACTGTTGATTAGATTCGGGTGTATAATAATGAATCTATGCAAAAAAAAATAGTTGTGTTGCGTTTAAAAATTTCTAAATTTTTTATTGATATTTAACAGCGAAAATGTCTATTGCGTCGTCAGTAAGTGCGGCACCCATCTTATCGAAAGCTTTCTCATATGAAGTTCTTTATGCAAAATATAAAGCATCCGTTCCTTTGAAACACCCTCTGTCTCTGCTATTTCTAATGCTTTCACTTAGCAACAAATTATTGACTTTATCCATCATTTCTGGATTTGTAATCGTTTTGCGGCGTCCACTATGGGGATCATCTTCTAAGCTGCTCCTGACACGTTTAAATTCATATACCCATTTTCTGACACTTGTATACGAAGGACAAGTACTGGTCCATTGTTTAGATATTAATCATAGATTTAATATAGATTTCAAAATTTTACATATTCAAGATAAAAGCAAAAATCCTAACTTGTTAGAAAAATTAATAGATATGATAATTTAGAAATTGCTTTAAATGACCAATTAAATTTAAACAACTCCCCACTACTAAATTAATGATTGTAAAAAAAATTTCTACGACCATTTTGTTTCAATAATTTGTACATACATATTCAAACTTGTATTTCACATATTCAGTTTTTCATCCACCTGATGAAACCATTGTATGGCGAAACAATATTATAGTGAAGTTACAATAAAATTTTTAAAAGTTTAGTACTTATTTCTTATCGTTATAATGAAGTTTCAACAAGTATTTCCGTCGTCAATCAATGACTTTAGATATGTATAGCAAGCGCCAATTAAGTTGGCGCGAGGAGGGGGTGCGCAGAAGCCGTTTTTAAAAACGTCCACCCCCCACTACTCAAGTAATTGTCAGAATATATTTGTCATTGACGTTTGACGGAACATAAAGTCTTTCCTAGGGGATCATAAAGTGATACACGCTCAGAGGTTAGAATTATCTGACATTTGATGTAAGACCAAATACAAATCTCCCCCCTACTTTTAATCCTGCGCGAACTTACCCCTATTCGCGCCAACTTAATTGGCGTTTGCAATACCTATATTATTAAAAAAAATAAAATACTTTCTGATTCATGAAACGTGTTTTATTGCGTCTTGAAATCAATAAGTTATGCTGTCGCGCCCTGTATATGTAACTAAGCTGATGGAATATAATGCTTTGGTAGCAAAAGGATTTGTAATTACTTATAATGTGATCAAATAAATTAAATATACGTGGGGATGAAATAAATGCTTTCTACATGTACGACACTAATTATTAGAATTTTTTACTGAAAAAAATTCGTCCTTATACAGGATTCGAACCTACGCCCTTTGGTTTGCCGGACCACGTTCTTAACAATTAAGCTATTAAGGGACAGAAGTTTGAATCGTCGGGAAGTCTTAAATTACATTAAGGAACAGCTATTAATATTGTGACCATAGTTGTCAAATTTGTGCAATACAGTGGGGATGTTCTTATTTCTCGGACTACGCATTTTTTGATGAATGTAGAATTTTTGTATAGCGATAACGAATAACAAGTAGCGTTAATTGCAACAAAATTAATAATACTAGAAACTCTGAAAATGAAATAGAACACGCTTGGAATATAGGGCGTTCTGCTCTTATTCACGAAAAATCTAAGGAACGCTATCAAAGTACCTATAATCTTTTTAAAAGCTAGGGTATCGAGAAAATCAGAAATATTGATGAAAAATCGTTGCTGGCATACTTTGCGATACGAAGAGAGAAATTGAAAGCTCCAGGAAATCTCTGGGCAGAATATTTTATGTTCAAATCGACAATTTTTCTCTACGATTCTGTTGATTTATCGAAATTTGATATGTTTCAGCTCAATTTAATTACCGTTATAGAATGCTAAAATTATTAACCGTCGAGTCGATCTGTAGCAACCGCTAAACAATACATACAAGGATGGTCTGAAAACATAGTTCCCTTCTAATTCGACGTACTTGTTCCAGCGATGTTCAAGTCGCTTAAGGCCTTCACTATAATAGGTCGAATGAAACGCCGCAAAATAATCATTTGTTTCTGTAATCACCTCCTCATTACATGAAGATCGCTTTCCACCTAGCCATTTTTTCAAGTTGGGAAACAAGAAAAAGTCAGATGGAGCTAAATCTGGACTGTAAGTTGATGACTAAGTATTTCGAATCGCAATTGTTGTCATCGTTGTCATGGTGAAACAAAACTTTCTTTCGTTTTAACCTTTCACGAGCATCCCAAAATATGGTGGCCATAACCTTTTTAGCTCATGAAACCACTTTTGCTTCCTTCGGTGCACTGTAACCCGCTTCTACCCATTGTTTGGATTGAACTTTTGTTCCAGTGGTATAGTGGAGATAGTAGTGTATCCACGTTTCGTTAACGGTAATATATCGGCGCAAAAATTTGGAGGGACTATACTTAAAAACGGTCAGACAGTACTCAAAAGTTGTTCCGCGCATTCGTTTCTGGTCCACACTTAGCAGACGCTGCACCGACCTTGCTGAGAGCTTTCTCATACATAAGTGTTCATGTAAGATATGACCAACACGTACTTTAGATACCTATAGTATCTGCTATCTCACGCATCTTTCATCGACGATCATTTAAACCAAGATCATGAACTTTGGTGATCATTTCGTCAGTGGTAGCCTCTTTCGGACATCTTGCTCTTAGTTCATCTTAGGTGTTCCTACGGCAACGTTTAAATTTATTCACCCAGAAACAAACTGTTTTAAATGATGGCGCAGATTCGCCGTGAACATTATCCAACTTTTCTTTAATTTCTTTGTTTTTCTTCCCGGCGATATGAAAGTGTTTAATTACAACACGAAATTCTCTTTTGTCCATGTTCGTATCGGGGGATGGAGCATACATTGTCGTACTGTCTTCATGTTTTTTAGTTGAAATTAAATTTAAATAAATAAACATATTCCAAAAGTGTTAAATAATAAGCACGGATTACGAGTAAAATCTTTGCCTGGAGCACTAAAAAATTAACGTAATGCAAAACGAGAGATAAACAAATAATTCAATAGCATATTCTTATAAATTTAATATCACGTCCGCCATGCCATATTGAACACCTGGTTATAAATAATTTTCATCATAAGACTCTGATAGTAATTAATTAGTGCGATGAACGTAATCTAACTATCCGAAAAAAGTTTAATTTAGTAAATATAAAATTGAGTTAGTGTAATGTAGTGGTTCAATAATTCTATCGTTAGATAGCCGCTACTACTCGTTCAAATTATCGTTTATTACGACGGAAGCGAACTAAATTAGAACAAGTTTTTCCTGGTTTACGCGTTCGTTTTTTCCAGGTTTATTTAACACTGCATTACGGTTTTCTCCAGCGAATGACATTTATAATCAACATGTTTTTGCAAATTTGAGTGATGCATAAACAGGATAGGAACTTTCAATCAACACGAGATAAATCGTGCGTAGTGATTGAAGTTACTTTTATTTTTTATGAAAGTCTGTAAACGTTATTCGCATAATCTACGAGTTCAATGAAGTAAACATGTTAAAAATATTGGATTTGACACAGATGTGACATATCGCTTTGTAAATAAAGCCAAATTAAGTTGCGAAGTGATTAGTTAACTTCCGTATGAGAAAGACAATAACAAGGTTTATTTTTCTAAAAGCAGATCAACTATTACTTCATGTTGGTGTGTTTTATTCTTATAAATAATTCTGAGTATGTTTCACACATTTTAGACAGCTAATTTTCGATATGTTTTTTTTTTTGTAAAAAGTCTTTCTTTGGAGACTGTGGTTAAGTAAAAACTCAAAAAAGGTATAAAACCCCTTACCACAATTAATAATCGTATCGTAAATACGTATTTCGACAACTAAGTCATCAGTAGGTAAAACAACTAATCAAAGTGCTGAACATGGGGTACAATAAGGCTAATACATAGAATCCCGCACAACTTTCCACGGCGTTCAGGTATTCACTGACTTTAAAACAAATACGCAAACTAAAATTACGTCAACTTACCCCTCTTAAGAAAACAGCAACACAATGTGTTTATTCTCACGCCCTCAACCTTTTCTACCTCTTTTCTAAGAATGAAGAAAGACAACTGTATGGAATAGGACCGTTGTCCGAGTTAAACGTATTAAATTTGTTTTTAACGATATGAATGCTTTCTTAAGCTCGAGATCTCTGGGGTTGTTGATGTTTTGAAGAAGTTTTAACCTTTTTACCGAAACGTTGTGATCCGTGGCCAATGCATGCGACGTTCGATTTTTCTGGTCTATTAAATTTAATAATAATAATAATAATGTTTATTGAATCCAAGAATCCTATATAATAGCACAAAAAGAAATACAAAAGAAAGAGGATATAGGATAAATCAAAAAAATATATATGTATGGTAATATGACAATTAACAAAAATGTATGTATTTGCTAATTTAGCTATCAAGATACTCTTTTGTACTATAAAAACAATATGTCAGCATGTAATTTTTAATATACCTCTTAAAAAGACCTATATGTGCCACCTGTTTAATATTTTGTGGTAATTTGTTATAAAACTTAATTCCTATTAATAAAGGAGTTCAGTCAGAACTAAGTTGTGCATAGGTGCCTGAAGGTCATCTTTGCGGCGAGTGAAGTAACAATGAAATTGTATTGATTATTTATTGGTAAAGTAAACAAATTCTGATATGCAATTAATTACATTTCAACTATATACCGACATGGTAAAGGTAATATTCTTAGAGTCCGAAACCATGGTCTACAGGATTCAGATAACTTCAACCCTATGATACGTATAGCTCGTCTTTTTGCATTTTAAAAACTCGTTGTATACTGGATGAAGAACCTCAAAAGACTAATCCATAACGTAATTTAGATTCGAAGGCGGAGTACGTCAATAATATTTGTTTTTGCACCAATTTCTTACACAATTCATTCGTATGTTGATACCATGTCAAGCTACTATCCACGAACATGCCAAGAAACTTAGTACAATGCACTTGTTGTATAGATTTATTTTCAACTCTTAACAGCAGGGATTTATCACTAGCCGAGGGCTTTGCCGAAAAGTTTAGGAACACTGCTTCGTCTTTATTAAAAATCAAATAATTTTCATGGAATTAGTTTAAAAAAATATTCAGCATCCGTTCATGTCTCGTTCATGTGACCGGATTCACACAAATAAGTATTGTCATCAGCGAATATGGTAATTGAACCGTTTGATACTATATATGTACATATATAATATGTGATATGTGCCCTTTAAAACGGGTTATTATTGAGCGTTTCGTTTGACCTATATATTTCAGATTACAATCGTTGCAATTAATTTCGTATATACCTGATTTAAAATTAACTTTATCTTTCGTAGTACCTAGGAGACGTTTGATGGTGTTTTCGGACCGAAAAGCAACTTGAAGACCTTGTTCTTTAACAACTCTATTAATGTTGTTCATGATTGGATGGTGCGGTAAATACATGCACTTTTTCTCTTGGTTACGTTGAGATATCAAACTTGTGGATTCGCGGATTGTCTTTTTTAAATTCGTTTTTCTAATTAATTTATTCATTATTTCTACAATACATACAAAGGCAAATTGTTTTCGAATGATACGAGACGATTCCTGTCTTTAGTTTTTAGCACAATCATTGACGAAAAACTCTTTTCACAGAGATAAGACGTGGCGAAAGGGATTACTATTTTCAATGTTTCTGTGACTAAATTTCCATATTAATTTCGACGAGCAAGCCAAAACGTATTTTAATCTTCAGATGTAAATTGCAGTTGTAGCGTTTTGCCGGCATAACAAGAGACAAATTTCCTATGTAGAAACTTTACGAACATCACTTCTATTATAATTATTTATAAACGCCCTAATCAGATCTATACTTGAATATCGTTGTGTGGTTTACTCTTCTTATTATGCAGTTCATGTAAATTTTAAATTTAATATTGATAAAAATTAATATAATTATACAGAACGATTTTAGACTAATGTTAAAATTAAGTCTGTTTCATAGTTTTAATTATAGAAAGCTGAGTAATCACATTATTACATAACCGTGTCGGTAAGTAATTGTTAACTGGAAAATATTTTTGTCATTGAGAAATTTTCTGGGAATTGTTCAAATAATAACATGTTGGTGTGCATTATTTAATTTCAATTTGCATTCATGCATCCACAAATAAATTAGAACATCCAGATTGTGAATTTATGTGCAAATATTTTGGAATTCCTTCTTGAATTTCGAGGAAGGTTGTTAAGGATGTTATTAGTTGCTATTTACACTCTGTATTACACAAATATTTTGAAAAAATATCCATTCACACCTTGCTGTCGTCCATGATCCAGACGCATGATGGGCAGGTTTTCTTATCAGGAAATATAGTAAATACTAGTAAGAATTTGTATACATTTGTTTACACAAATAGTATAAATCTTTCTATGTATTTTGAAAATCAGATATATAAATAATAAATCTTAGTCATGTCATAACTTGTTAAATGTGTTGATCAATAAACACTTATTTTACTTGCTTCATAGAATTTATTAAAATCGAATTTCTATCATATATTTGACAGTCTATTAGTCATTTTTAATCAAATGTACACAGTTTAAATAGATTTCTTATGCATGCGATATTTCATTTTGGATCGGCATCAATCAATAATTTTACCAAAAAAATACGTTTTATCCATGCCGTTGAATTTGTTGTGTAGAAGATCCATTGTTGCATGCGCTGTGTAGCTAGTAGCGTTGTCTTGTTGGAATCACATGTCCCTGAGATCCATATCTTCCAGTTTATGGCACAAAAAATTGGATATCATCGCCCTGTACCTCTCGCCGTTGACAGTTATGGCAACGCCAACTTCAGTTTGGAAGAAGTACGGGGCAATAACCCTGCCGTTCCAAAATCCACACCAAACATTGAATTTTTCTGGTTACATCTGACGACGAAAGGATGCTGTTTGATTGTTTACTGAGTCAGTTGATTCGAATATGTTCACCAAACAATGAACTGTTGACTAAACACGACGATTTTGTGCACCGTAAAAATAACGTAGCGCACGGAACGTAGCTCGATCTGAGTACTCATTTGTGTAGTAAAGTTTGATGATTTGCACGCGTTGCTTAACACCAGGGCTGAATGATACCGACGTTTTCGGTATCGGGTATCGATACCAATCGAGGTATCGATACTTAGCGATGTATCAGGTCTGTACACGGTATCGATTCTGAGTATTGGAATTGGTAAAGTATCGATAGGTATCAATGCTTTGGAATCGATACTTTGGAATCGATACCTTGATTCGATACTTACGAATAGAGTATACAATCCTGAGCATGTTTTGCAATCCTGGGATTACAGGATTTTTTAAGTGTAATCCCGGGATTAGACTATGTGGTTTCTAATTGGGCACAAATGGAAAAAAAACTTAAGTAATTTCTTAAAAATTAGATATTAATATTGTTGCACAACACAATACACAATATACTAAAATATGGAACAAAAAAGACAATACAAAAAACTATTTAGAATTTCGAAAATACAATCGCCGAAATATCAAAGCATCCAATGTTTGACTTCCAAGCCTGTTTCGTAGTTTATTGCCAACATAAGCAGTAGCTGAAAACGCTCGCTCAGGTTCTACACTGGTTGGAGGAATAGACAATAGATATTTATATGCTAATTCTAATTGATATCCACGAACTCCTCCATTTTCGAACAGGGTCATTTCGCGTCTAGTACTATTTACCAACCCCGATTCATTTTGTACTTCAGGATCTGGGGATTCCATGCTCTTATTAATTTCCAGCTGTAACTTTTCCTTTAGTGTCAATTGGGGTTGGGAGGTTTGTTGCCTTGGCTCATCATCTGTTTGTGATCCTTACCTTTCTTCCTCTTCCGTGTCATCCCGACTATTTAGTCTTTTAACAATACTCTTTATTTGCGCCCTCACTAAAGCCTGTGTAGGAACTGGAAATAAGTCAAGCCATTCCAAATCCGATAATAACTGATTTTCATCATATTTTCGTGGATTTTGTACACACCAGCAAATCATCATTTCGTCGTTGCTTTATACGTTCCACTAAGAATGTTTTCGTTTTATTGGCGAGTGCTGAGTTTTTGCTAGACAATTTTCTTATAAGAAATTTCAAAGCGGCATCAGCTGTGCATAAATTAGCATCTCATCGACAGATTGCTTCTACTGTTAATTTAATTGGGGTCAGCACATCAACAATTTTATCTACCAAGTCCAAATCAGCATCTTCTAAACGGATTGGATGATTGAAATATATAAGAGCTTTTTGAATGCAGGTTTTTAAAAGAGAAAATCGTTCCAAAAGTCCAAAAGAAGGGACATCTCTTTTTTCTGTTCAATCTTCACATATTTTTGAAGTACTGTTTCATTTTTAAATGGTGATCTTTTGAAATACACTACAACTTTGCGGATGTTCTTTATCAGCTCATTAATGTTTTCATCTTTCGTTAACTCTGTTATGTGTTCTCGCGCAAGTTCATTTTGTGACATTAAGATTAAATCTGATTCTGGACAGTCTAAGTCTTCTAAATTGCCATCATCATCGCTATGCAGGTTCGAATCGTGCTTAAGGGTGATTTTTTTTCTATTAAAAAATTTGAATAATAATATTTACAATCATAGGCTAGGTTGCAATGTGTACTTTAATTTAGAAAATCCTAATGAGAAAATAAATAGCTATGACCATGTAATTTAACACAATTCCACTTGCCAATTTCACTCCATAAACAGTTAAAAATTTCGCTTAATTCTAGCCGCGACCTCGTGTGGCGAAGCTGCTTATAGCTTTTTAGAATTGGGATTGTCGACTCGAATTAATCACAGAATCCTTCTATCTCACGCTTATTCACATTTCACTGACCACTTGTATAATAGTTTAAAATATAATATAAAATTCGTTTTAAATTCGAAAATATTTTCTTCTTAAAGAAAACATTTATTTGCAAGTAAAGCAATTCAATGTTACTCTCTATAATATTAGCAATGTGTTACCTACTTGCTGTGTATTAATATAACGTAAAAATGATTAAACAAAGAAGAAGATTCCATTAAAATCTGCTTTTTACGATCAGTTTATGAATTATTAAGTTATTATTAAATATATCTACTTTACATTACATATCTTACGTTATTATATATCTTACGTTATAAGAAACAAATAATCATAAGAACATAATTTTAGAATTTAATATGTTAACACCAGATGTAAATCCTTTTAGATATTACCTTCAGTGCATTTTGAAGCAACGTGCACATATACATATGTAAATGCGTACTTAGATTTGATGGGGTTATAAATTTGTCATTATAATGAGAAAAATTTCTGTGATTAAATTAAAATTATCATGTAACACGCACGATGCCTGATTACATTAATGTTACTAAAGTCCGGATCCTTGATTGTTTTATTTTAAGTGAATTATACGTGCCTAAATATATATGGCAATAAAAAAGATTCGCAATTTTATTACATTTTAATTACTTATGAATGTTTAACTCATCTGCTAAAATTGCTGAATAATGAACCCAAATGAATAAAGTCTTGAATATGTTATCTTATTGAAAGAGAACAATATTAATACAATTAAGAAATGTTTCGTATACATGAGGGATTTGACGGGAGAGTAACTTATCAATGATATATTTATTTTAGGGTAAAAAATTTATTTTATTTTTCAACATAATTACTATACAATTATATATACTTCGCATAGTGACTTTCCAATTGGTTTCAGCCGTCTAAAAAGTGATCTTTCGAGGCTCGTCAAAAATAGGCAATCATTGCAGCATCATCTCCTCATTTGCCCCTGATTTCTTTCTTTCTTTCCTTGACCACTGAGTGAGTTTCGTAAAGTTCGTTAACCCGAATATTATTATTTATACAAGGGTGAATTGATATACAGCAGGGGTGCTCAGACTTTTAGGGATTACGATCTACCACAAAACATTTAGGTGACAAGCGATCGACAGATTTATGAAAATGATTTATTGCGATTACTTATAATATATAAATAGGAAGTATATTATACTTGTATAAGTTAAATATATAATAAAATTGCAACGTCAGAAATTGTCTTTAGTCACTGTTTTCATTTAGAATTTAGATGTTGTTGCATGGAACTGCATATCATCCACAAACTTATTGAAGGAGGGTTCGTAATTACTGAGTGTCAACCGCAAGCAAGCTAACAGATGTTCGTCAGTTAGTTGATTGCGATATTTAGTTTTAAAAATTTTCAGCAGACTCGCACAAGTAAGTTGAGCCGAAGAATCCTGTTAACTGTTAGCTATTGTTTCAAACACGGGTATTTGTTTTCGGATATGAAAGACTTGGCATAAATTGCTATGGCTTTGAGATGTATATCTGAAATTATCTGCAATACCTCATTTTGTACTGAAGAGATCTCGATATTGAAAGTGTTTGATATTTCGGTAGTAATTTTTTCAACGTCTTCACCAGAAAATGGATAAGCCATGAAAGTTACAATATCCGTCATTTGCTTAAAATCAGAGAAGTGTCTTTCAAATACGCTCTGCATGTTTCTTAGTTATGTCTCGGAGTTGTCATAATTTGCGTGAGAACCTTCTTTTCAAAGCTGTAAAATTTGTATAGGCCTTTTTGTTTAACTAATTAATCAACAGCTTGAATTTATTTATAAAAACGTTTGTTGCGCTAACCATATATTAATGATACTCAAATAATTTGTAACATCCGATAGGAAAGCCAAATCACGGAGCCATTTTTCATTTTTAAGTATCTCAGTATCGTTCACCTCGTCCGTGAAGAAAAGAAATGGTTTCAAGAAATAGTTCTTGAAGTTTCTGTAAATATTTACCGCGGCTCAACCATCTTATGTCTGTATAAAGAAGTAAATCACTGTGGTCGGCAGAGTCGCCAGCTTCCAATTGCACTTTGAAGAGGCATCGTTACAAGCTTCGCGCACGGATTGAATTCACAATTTTTGTGTCAATATCCACGACATCATTCATATTTAGTATTTTTGAACATAGAACTTGCTGATGAGTGATGCAATAGAATGCAAAAAATGATGGGAAGTCTTCATTAGTTCGGCATAATGCAACAAACCCAATTTGATTGCCTGTCATTGATGGTGCTCCATCAGTTGTAATGGACACGAATTTGTAACTCGGTAGCTCATATTGTGTTACAAAATTAAGGAAAATTTTGTAAATATATTCTCTGCAAGTGTTTTCTTTCAGAGGCAGTAACGTTAACAATTCTTCTTTAGCCGACCTATCAGAAAATACCATCCGAATGAAGATACTAATTGAGCAATATCAGTCATATCGGTGGACTCATCGAACTGTAAAGAAAAATATGTACATTCCATAATATAATTTTTTAGTTTGGATTCCAAATCTGTGTTTATGATTTCGATACCTCTAGTAACAGTTTGACGAGATAATTGAACATCCTTGATAGCATAATCTCTGTTTTATTTTCGAAGTCATCAAATAATACATTCGCCGCTTCAACAAATGATTCTTTTGCTACCACTCCATCTTCGAAAGGTTTCTTGTGTTGCGCTAGTAGGTAGGAAATTTTAAAAGACGCGATTGTTGTAGCTACTGATTGTTTCGCTGGCCTAGTAAATATGGATTGCTCTCCCTTTACACTATTTTTCAAATCTTCCACCTTTTGTTTTCTTAACGCATTTTTTGCGGAAAATCATTTTCATAGTTTTGATGCATAGATTTATAATGCCTTTCTAAGTTCTCGCGTTTGGGCAATGCCACTGACGATCGACAACGAGACAAATACACTTTATTTGCTTGCTTGCTTACTTCAGCATTATTTATAATAAACAAAAATTATTCCTTTCAATCGTTATTACAATGGTACGTTTTCCTTTTTTTTTGCCGCACTCATATGTTGCCTTTCAGATATTACGTGTCGTTCAGATACTCAATTATGACTGGCATAGTGTCACGTTGTCGCGGATTTTTATATGAATCTGACTAATTCGAGAAGAATTGAGAAGGATCGCCGAATGTTGCGCAGTTGAATTGCCTCGGGAGTCGTGCAAATTTAAATCAGAGACAGAGACGGCCTAAAGGTGACGTTCGAGAGAATTCCAATTTGTGGAGCGATTATTTTTTATTTTGTCGCGATCTACTCCAAAAGCTCTCTTGATCGACCGGCCTATCGCGATCGACCATTTGGGCACCCCTGATATATAGTGTTAGTAAAAAATTAGGTATACCTTTGTAAAACAATTCAAGGATTCTAAAAATAATATCAGAGCTATGTCACTTCCGGTTATACCGGAAATAGACATACAATTCGTTATTTTAAACGTTCTATATATTTTTTCGTTTTTGAATGCCTTGTAAAATTCTGAATACATTAAACCTCCACATTGCTATTGAGATCAGAAACATTACTTCCTGGAAATCAATTTTCATTAGTAACATCATAAGCCATGGATGAATTGATAAAATAGCTAATTTCCAAAAACCGTCCTTTAAATTCGGGATTTTAACAATTTACTTATTTCAAGAAAAATTAAAAAACAATGATTTGCTGACTAGATTAAATAAATGTTTAAAATTTTGCCCTTTTACTAACTGACACTATTCTAAAAAGTCTTCAAATTGGCGCAAAGAATTTTGTAAAACTTCGTCCGGTATTTTTAGTAATAAGTTTCTTATGCGTTCCTCCAACTCATTTCAATTTGTAGGTCTTCTATTGGAAAGTGTTTCTGCATGCCTTATTTTTGAGATAACCCCATAAGAAAAAATCGACATTCAATGGCACCCCTTCGCCCTATACATCGACTAGGAAAAATTTGATTCAAATACTGCCGCATAATTCTAGAATAATGCACCGTCTTGCTGATACCATATGTTCTCAGCAGGAATTAGTAGATTTTGTATCAGGATAAAGCCTAGTAATAGCGGGTAGAATATTATTTCTTAATAAATCCAAATACCGAGGTCCATTAAGAGTGCCTTCAATGATGAAAGGCCCAATAACATTATTGTCTATCATATAATAATAATATATCCTTTATTTCAACACAAAAAAAAATTTCTCATTACATACTTGTAAACAACTAATCAAAGAGAAAAACGAAATAAATAACAAAAAAAGTGCTGAAACTTTAAGGTGTGGTTCAGATGGACGGGAAAGAATTTCCGCCACCTGCTCTTCCACCAAAACTTTAACGCACAGAATCAATAACATAAAAGTTTCCCTACTCTAACACTAATACACTCTAGCACTAATATCCTGCTATTATATATAATAATAATATATAAAAAAATAAATAAATAAAACAAACAATATGCAAATAATGCAATATGCAATAAAGCCTGTACATCTAGTCACGAATTATAAAGGCAAAATAGACGCAGAGGAATATATATATATATATATTTATATATATATATATATATATATATATATATATATATATGTATATATATATATATATATGTATATATATATATATATATATGTATATATATATATATATATATCAATTGATAAATTATTGGAGTTTTTCGGCTTTTATATGAAATATTTACAAATATTAATTAGTATGTAATTGCAAAGTAAGTGGGGATGTAAACATTACTGTCTACAAATTACAAAGCAAATCATACGAAATTTTTAATTGAAAAATTTTGTCTACGTTGGGACTTGAACCCAAGTCTACAGTTTGCCGGACTGTCGCTTTTACCACTTAAGCCACCATAGACCTTGGTTCAAGCTATTTAGAAATGCATTATAAAGTAACAGTATTAATGAATCAGATGTCAGCTATTGAATGTATTTGTCAAGTTGAAAGCCGAAGTCAGTTTTGATAGCAGATATCAGTGAAAGCAGATGCCTGATTTGAAAGCAGGTGTCAGTTATTGAAAGCAGATGTCAATATTTTGAGAGCAGATGTCAGTTTTGAAGGTTTGAAATTGCTAATTATTACTCCATAGCCATATAAGTATTTCATACAAGTGTACAAATATCAAATTTGATATTTGTAAATATTTCATATAAAAGCCGAAAAACTCTAATAATTTATCAATTGGTATATTTAATAAACGGCTAAGAAATTATCTAAACACTTACATATATATATATACTAGCCGAAAACCATCGTTGACGTCTAAAAAGAAAATACATAATTTGTTTCCTGAATGTCTTTGGCTCCAAGGATTTGTAACAAGCCGGAATAGAATTGTACAGCTGATAGATGTTATCTGTGAAGGATCTCTCAAAAAGCATGAGTCCGTGTTTGGGGGGGTCTAATCAAGTTGGTGTTGCGAAGATTTATATTATGTACATCAGACCAGAAGCGTATCTTTTCCGTTACGTACGATGGAGTTTTTAAAGTTATAATTTTATGGTATAGACATAAGAATTGAAGGTTTTCACCTGTTAGCCATATTTAACCACTGCAACTTAAGAAGTTTGTGGGTAATATGTTAAAATTTACGTATACCAAAAATATAAGGCATACACGCATTCTGAACCTTCCTTGCGCGAACTCGATTAGCACTATCCTAGCAAGGGTCGCAGATTGTGGAGGCAAAATTAAATTGCGACAAGACACGAATTTCGCATAACATGGTTTTAGTTCGTATGTCAAAAATTGATCGATAAGGATACAATGCTTTAAGATGGGCATAAGCTGACTTAATAATTTTTGAAAGATGTTCCTTATATGAAGGTCCAATCAATGATCAAATTCAGATTTTTTGCCAAATCAACCAACGACACTTCTGCATTATTAATTTTGATCATGATTTGTTCTTTAATGCTCTGAATTAATGCAGGGTTACCAAACAAGACGGCAGTGGTCTTTTCCGTGTTGATCTTTAGTGCATGATTCTGCGAAAATTATTGTCTGCGCTCTAAGTCCTGATTAATCTCATCAACAGCAACTTGAACATCGCTTTTTGTGAAACCAACGTAGAATTGCGTATCATCAGCATACATTTGCATCTGGCAGTGCTTGACACAGATATATATATATATATATATATATATAGAAGGGTTTGGAAGTTGCGATGTAGGATGCAGCGACAGCCGTAGGACCCCTAATTATATATATATATATATATATATATATATATATATATATATATATAAGGTAAACTTAATAAGTCGGCGACTAAAGGTCTGGTTTATTACTTCAAAGTATATATATTTAAAACAACCCTACATGTTTCGGCAATGATGCCTTTGTCAAGGGAATAAAAAATATATATTATTTATATTTTTTATTCCCTTGACAAAGGCATCATTGCCGAAACATGTAGGGTTGTTTTAAATATATATACTTTGATGTAATGAACCAGACCTTTAATCGCCGACTTATTAAGTTTACCTTATCATACCAAGGTCACGAAAATATTATATTTATATATATATATATATATATATATATATATATATATATATATATATATATATGTATATATATATATATATATATATATATATATACTTTCATTACTGTCTATTTCGAAATCAAAAATATAACCTTGTATGGGAGCGCTTAACAAAAATAATAACAAGTGTTATTTACTATGAGCTATAAATTACCTGTTTATTTGCAAACCACATAAGTTGTCAATACATACATAGATACATATAAACAAATATCTTTGCTTACACAATTACTAGTATTATATCATATACAATTTCGTCAGTTACCAAAACACCCATAATTGCAAAATACGTATTATTGGGTTAGTGTGTTAATTTGAAATAAACTAATTCAGGCTTGTTAATTTCCTCTTTGGGGGACTCAGCTAATTGGAGCAGCCAGTTAGAAACTGTTTTAGATATAAATTTACACGGAGCAATATACAGGGTGATTTCTTGTCTGATTCTAACACGAAAGGCTCCTATAAAGTTATAGTATAAAATGCTTCTTTTTTGAAATATTTTTTTACCCAACAATTAAAAATTACAGGATCAAAATTTTATGCGCTGTATAACAACAATTTATTTGAATCAAAAATTAAATCGTAGTAGTGTAATAGTTAATTATTATTAATAACAATGATAATTAACGAAAATATTAAATAAAGAAACATGAAGATGCATACAAAATTCAAAACAGAAATTATAAAAGATGTTGAAAATGTGATCCTCTTGCTCGAATACACGCATCAATTCTTCTCCTCATAGATTGACGGCCTCTTTGGAATATTCTTGGGCTGTTTTGAATAGTCTGGAATGAGGCTACGATTCTATTTCTTAGCTCCTCTTCGGTGTTTATTGGCGTGTTGTAAACCAAACATTTTAGGTGTCCCCAAAAGAAGAAGTCAAGGCTGTTTAGGTCAGGGGACCTAGCTGGCCACGGTTGAGGTCCACCTTGACCTATCCAACGAACGTGGCATGTTCTGTACAAAAACCAACGAACTTTGATACTAAAATGTGCAGGTGCACGCCGTGCATAAACCAGCCTTCATTTCTCATGTTGAGTGGGATATTGTCAAGAAGACTTGAAAAAATTCAAGATACAATTGTCTGTTGAGTCTTCTTGGCAGGAAAAATGGCTCTATCAAAACATCTCCCATTATGCCAGCCCACACATTCATAGAAAATTTTTCTTGGTAATTTTGTTCACTTATTACGTTGGATTTTCTTCAGCCCACAAATGGTTATTGTGGAAATTCCGGATAGAATTTCTTGAAAAATTTGCTTCGTCAGAAAATAATACTTGTTGATCAAATAAGGGATTTTCAAGCAAAATTTGTAAAAGCCACTGACAAATGTTTAGACGTAATTGAAAATCACTGGGAAAAAGAGCCTATACCCTTTGAATAGGGTACGGATATAATAAATTAATCGTTTAAGATTTTCCAGACAAGAACATGCGTAATCACGCATGTTCCACCAATACTGACGCTATTTTCCTTGTACTCGTACTAGGATCATTTTCAACAGCATTCAAAACTGCTTCCTCAATTACCGGAGTCCTGATACCTTCAGGTGTCCTGCCAGATGGTTCGCATGATTAAAAGTTCCAGTTTCACATAGATGATGGTGAACTTGTGAAAATGTCTTAGTATTAGGTATTACACGATTGAGATAATGCTGTTGATACAACCTTCTGGCTTCGTAAGTATTGCCATTTGCAAGCCCATACATAAAATGTATGTCTGCATATTCTGCATTTGTAAAATCGACCATAATAACTCCAACTGAAAACCAATTCAAATCAAATGTCAAAACAATATATCAAACATCATTCAAAGATACAATAAAACCATTTTGATACTGTAACTTTAAAATTTTTGTGTACTTTATAGGAACTTGTTATACAGCGCGTCAAATTTTGTTTCTGTAATTTTAAAATTGTTGGCTAAAAGAAGCACTGTATTTCAAAAAGGAAGCATTTTAGACCATAACTTTATATGAACTTGTCGTGTTAGAATCAGACGTGGAATCTCTCTGTGTAATATCTCCCCGACATTAATTAACAGCCTGTATGTAGCCACCTATGAGACTACGGGTTACATAATGTGCACCAAGAATACTGTATTCCGAAACATAGCAATGCAATAACAAACAAACTAAGCGGTAACTTATCGTTAGTTTATAATTATTAACTGTTTTTGCATCGTAGGTGTTTTGATATAAACAAATATTATAAAAAACTTATTTATATACAATCGTCTGTGTACTGTAAGTTCACCTTGACCCTCAACGAATAATTACTTTGACTTCTAAACTACGATATTTTCTTTTTTAATCATTACTAGTTTCTGTTTAAGTATATACGTTCACATATACCTCTATACATGTATAAATATTCATATATGCGGTCCCGACGCGCGATAAGAGACAGTTTACTTTTTAAGTTTAGTTGGCGTCTACGCTTTTGATAAAGACACTTATAATTTCTTGCAGTATATTACAAATGCATATCTATGTATGTAGTATATAAAAGCATAGTCACGTATATATATATATATATATATATATATATATATATATATATAAGAAACATAAATGAATACACGTGTATTCAGACTTAATACAACCTTCAAGTAAGCCCTTCCCACTTTTACCACATACAAAATTACAAACTGATATTGTAGGTAATGTAATGGTATATTTATAGACTTTGGAGCAACGTGCAAACGTTACTTAATGTGCATATCTCTTACATGTGTTGTAACATAAGAAATTTAAAGTTTATTATTTTTGTATTATCATACCTACAGTCTATTAAAGCATTTAATTGAACTCGACATTTCCAATATTAGTAATTTAATTGTTTTTTTTTTTTTTATTTTACTTGTGTCTTTTAAAATCCTGATTGAAACAGCATAATAATGTGGCTGAGAACGGGATCTGAGTATCAGATTTTAAATTTGGCGCCATTTCAAAATTATGAATAATGTTAGGAACGGATTTATGCATTAAGTTCGAAGTGCTTGAATTGACTTTAAAATTTATTAATTTTATAGCAAGCATAATACACGAGTTAATCAACAACATATTCTTCTATATTACGGAGTGCGATTCAGATGCTCCCGGACAGATGCTATAAAAATTCGCGGTTGCTATCACATTAGAAGTAGTCTTCTTACGCAGTTATGCACCAGCCTCAAGCCTTTTTCCAGTTCTGAAATATATTCAGGAAGTCGTTTTCTGTGAACGAATATAGTACAGCTTGCCAGTCCCGCGCCGTAATTATGTGCACGTGTGCAAGGCACACAGGCGGCCAAATCAAAGGACGGCGAAAGATATTCGACATTACTAGAGTCACTGGTCATTAATCAATAGGTTAAGATAATACTAACGTCTAATTTAAAAAACACGCTGGCCTATTGAGAGAAAGAATTCAAATGGGTGACCGGTTCTGTTTACTTTAAACAACCATACCCTCGATAACACACTTATTCTAATCGTTATATTTTTTGCATGTATAGAATTTAAAGGCTATCAAGCATTGTTAGTGTTGTTAGTGTTTAGAGCGTTATTTATATTACGGGGTTTTTTATCACTTATCAGCGACTAAAAAATTTATGGTTGCGATAAAAAAATATAACACTGTTTGGTTTACCCTAATATATTTTTGCAAGTGTTTAGAATTTTAAAATGCATCAGTAAGCACGTGTGTCAGGGTCTAAACTTGTTGGTGTCGAAAATTCAATTACTAATTATTTTTCGGTAACCCATAACGGTAACTCATTACAAGTAATAACATTTTGCCCACATCGAGTTAAAGTGACAGATCATAGAATGGTTGCTATGGCTGTTAATGTTTTATTCCTAATTTATGCCTCTATAATATGTATGTAAGTTGTGCATAAAAATATAATATATAGGATTGTTTCAGCATTTACTTGATGAAATTATATTATAACTATCGGGATAAATATATAAAGTTATAATTAGAGAACGGATGCAATTTCCATAAAACGCAATCGGCAATTGGAATTGTGTATAACGTCGCTCAGTACATCCCGGCGTAATTCAATGAAGTATTTGTTTGACTTACTCGGCCACCTGGTCTCGCAGCGATAACAATGGACAACCCAGCTATTGTATTCGGAGAATATAGTGTTTTCAGTGGTGTCGTGTACGTAGATAAAATAAATAAGTTTATCGTATTTCGTAAGAGAAATAGCACGTACATTCCTTTTCTTTTCATTTAAGCAACATCTTCCCATTATTTTCACGTAAGTGTGCATAAAATTTCGTTATTTATTATTATTATATTATTATATTTATTATTAAGGAGAATATGCAGAAAATGCTTCATTCGGACGCCACGTACAAAGAAAAAATACTTTTACTTGTCCAGTGATAGTGCTGCGTATATGTTAAAAACAGGCAGACTATTGAAGAAAACATATCCTAATATGCTGCATATTACTTGTGTAGCACATGCTCTCCACAGAATCTGTGAATATATCAGAGACACTTTTCCGGAAGTTGATAGACTTGTATCAGCTTTTAAAAAAGTTTTCCGAAAAGCACCATTGAGAGTAGCTCTTTTCAGGGAAAAATTTCCATCTCTGTCACTGCCTCCCACTCCAGTAATAACTAGATGGGGAACATGGCTGGAAGCTACTAGTTATTATGCTGAGAATTTCGATAGTCTAAAACATTTCGTAACACTGCTAAAGGAGGATGCTAGAAGTATTGGTGAGTGCAAGGAGCTCACACAAATCCCAAATTTAAAAAATCAGTTGTACTTTCTTCACGAACACTTTGGAAAATTGCCAACACTAATCACTTATTTTGAAAATCGAAATCTCAAATTAAATGACGGATTAACCACATTAGATGTGGCTGTTAATAATTTGAAAAGTATTCCAAGTGACTTCGGATGTGGCCTTCGGCAAAAGTTTGAAGCAATTCTTAATAGAAATCCAGATTTAATTACATTGCAGCAATTATGTATGGAGACAATTCCACAAAATCTAACGGCTAAATATGAAGAAATAAAAGAATATTTCCAGTATGCACCTATAACCAGTTGCGATGTAGAAAGGACGTTTTCTATTTATAAGGATGTACTTAATTCAAAGAGAACAAAATTGACAGAAGAAAACCTTGAGAAACTATTGCTAGTCAATATTAATACTCCTTTACTCAACTTGAACGACAAAATGAACAAATAAAAATGTTCCAATTGTAGAAATAAAATTAAAAACTTTAAAAATACAACTTTTCAACAAATACATATGTATTTCGTAATTTTAGATAGATAGATCACCACCCGTATGTTTTCCAATTATATAAATAAAATTAAAAACTTTATAAATACAACTTTTCAACAAATAAATATGTATTTCGTAATTTTATAGATCACCACCCGTTCGTTTTCCAATTATATAAATAAAATTAAATATTTTAGAAATACAGCCTTTCGCCAGTACTGCACTGGGCTTTGCGTCATGTGGTAAGCGTGTCCGTTCTCTAGTTATAATATATAGACAAACATAAATACAAATTTCCCGGAGTAAGGAATATATTTTCAATAAGTACATAAGTTTAATCAGGGTTCGGAAATTCATAGATTTATCAATAAATAATATCTGTATTATTGCAATATTAGCATAAAATAATGTATGCACTCGAATATGCAATAATAACAGTCGTAACAGTTTGGACAACACATATTTCTCGTGATCTTTAACACATGAATGATTGGAAATTTTGAATATATGGGTTCCGGAGCCTGCGCGTAATAATAAATGTAATTCTATGTTAAAATAGTAAAAAATTAGGGCCGGCAAATTTATGCATGGACACAGGGGGCCAAAAGTATGGCGCGGTGCTGCTGCATGCCATTCCTCTTGAATTTCATCAATGCTATCAAAACGTCGGCCTATTAGCTGCAGTTTCATTTTCGGGAAGAGACCAAAGCCGAAGGGAGCCAGATCTGGCGAATAGGGGGGAGAACGATTGTCGTTGATGTGTAAACATTTTGGAATAACTTGTTTTCTTTGGTTGAGTGAAGCAATCCAAATAGTATATTACGATAGTTTGGAAGATAAGTAATATACCTATATTTAACTATCTACATTGAACTGCTAAAAAACATTTTGTTACCGAGAAGTTGTGAAATTGTTACAAACTGTGCTTACAAATGAATAAAATACTAGCGTGACATACAATGATAAAATGAAGAAGTAACAAATCTAATTTATTGTCAGTATATAAAGCACACATTGATTAGACTTAATGAATAATTGGATTAGACAATATGTTAGTACACCATCCACACTACAGTGTTACGTAAGTCACGATACGTAAGTCACGCGCCGAATACGTCATCAAGTCTCCCGGACCTCTTAGAAAAGAGCTTCTGGAAAGCCCTCGAATAGGATACACTATACAAGAACCGTTCGGAATGGAATAGTATTCATTCAACGAGTAATTGCCCTCGTATTATATTATATAAACGTAAATAAATACTCATACATATAAAATAAATACTCTTGTTATTAGTAATAGCTTTAAGTGTTATTTAGTGTATTTCGTTTTATTGTTAATATAGTGTGTGTTAAATTACCATTAGTTTTATTTAAAAGAACCCAGAAAGCCATATATTTTACAATATGCTGACTTTGCAAAAAATCCGTTGAAGAAGTTGATCAATTTTAATAAAATATATACATACATAATGTTTGTTTAATTAAACTTAAAAATGACTAAATTTTGAAAGCTAAAATATTAAAATATAACAATGTTTTTTAATAATGAGTGGGTCCGCCGCGGCTATGCTTGAAATTAAAAGATTTATGGTATCCTGGGGAATGTTATCCCAGGCTTCTTGAATTCGGTGACGAACGTCAAGTAGGTTATTTGGAGTTTGGGGTAAATTATCCAGCCGAGTATCAATTATATCCCACACATGTTCGATAGGTGACATGTGTGGGGTGTGAGAAGGCCATGGTAGCAGGATCAGGTTATTTTCTTGCAAGAACTTTGTAGTAACCTTTGTTGTATGAGGACGTGCGTTGTCTTGAAAAGGGGTTGAATCAATTTTCGTAGGTAGGGCAGTGCAACAGGCTGCAGTACGTTTCGTATGTAATTATTTGCATTGAAATTTCTATCAATAACTACTAGAGGTAACTTCCTACCTTATGTTATCACACCCCATACCATCACTCCCTGTGTAAGGGCCGTATGCCGTTCCACAGAAAATTCTAAATTTCTGATTTCTCCACGAAATCGTCTTACCTTTCTGCGACCATCGTGGACTCACAGACAGAATCGGGATTTGTCAGAGAACACAACGCGATTCACCATCCCAATTTGATCTGGCGTGACACCACTCAATCCGAGCAGTACGATGCTGAGGTGTCAATGGGAAACATAAAAATGGTCGATACGAATGAAGCCCAAAGGCGCGTATTCTATGATATATTGTTGCCATAGAGACTCTTCGTTGTAAAACTCCCAGCCAAGTATTTCTAATCGACTGGGTTGTGGATTCATGTCCGGATTTATGACGAGGGTTATGTACAGTTTTGAAATTATGTCTAAAAAACCTGAATTTCAAGTATTGCGAAAGTTCTTTCTGCTGTAGCGGTCAAACGGTTCGTCCTAGTTCACGTCGATCGAGGGAGATACGACATTTTGAAAATTTCGCAAATTCTTTGAACCTCAGGTGATAGAATTTGAAAATTCCAAAAAACGGAACTGTCGATTTTCGGCGTTCTGATACTTTCACTTTATGTATTTTGTGGCGCTGATAACGATATAAAAACCACGCGGAAGCCGGTATGCACTACGAGAACGCCAAATTTCAGCACGACAATGTTTGTACAGCTTTTTAAGCGCCTTGGAAACCCCGGAGTGGTTTTTGAGTCGAAATTCGAGAAAAAAAAATTTCAAACTAAAGCGCTAAAATTTAAACTTCGATTTTGGTCCACAACCGTATATCCGAAACTAAACCATCCAGATCATCTTGACCAAAACCGTGGGATATCATAAATCATTTAATTTCAAGCATGCCTCGAAGAGATATCGAATGCATAAGAAACCGCTGCGGACCAATTCATTATTAAATAAAATTTATATTTTTCAATATTTTACTTTGAATAATTTCTTAAGTTTGATTAAACAAACAAGATGTATAAATTTTATTAAAATTAATCAACTCTGATACAAGGTGTTCGGATTTTTTTGAAAACCAGTATAACGTTAATACATGTAAAAAAGTTTAAAACTATAATTAACGTCAAGGAAATAGCAATTTGTTTATTAAGCCCGATACGAAATCTAGAAACTGCATGAAAGACTTTCACAATTAAATTTGTTTGTTGAACACGAAGTGACCACAAACAGAAAACATCCAATCTAACTAGCGTCGTAAATAAACAAAGTAATTTTTTGATAATTTGTTCTATAATTAGTTTAATAAATATTTACTGAATAATTTATTATTCTTCTGTTGCCCATAAATATATTTCTAAATAAGTCAGTATTACGAAAAGCTTGCATCATATTAGAGTGGTAGGATACCACAGTATTAATTGAAGTACTATTCTGTTTTTATTATTACAAATATTTAATTACACGTATTAGAAAATTGAATCTACATATTTACGAGTACATGAATAATTTTGCAACAGTTTATACAAGCTGTGTATAAATTGGTGGATAATCTGCACATGGAGTGTTTGCTAATACTATTCTAAGCCATTTTTATATAATTTTTTTTATTTTATTTTTTTTAGAAAAATGATGAAAATATTAACATATTTCTTCAGTAGAATTTAATTTACTAGAACGATAATTTCGAATACACGTTTAAAATTATAATAATTTACTGTTTACAGCAGAATAATAACGAAAAATTGTATTTTTGATTTATTTATAAGAAATATATTTAAGAATAGCAAAAGGGAAAGACGCCAGGTGTAGATTGTCAGGTAATTTCTACACATTCTATATATGCCGTGGCATTTAATTATTGTGACTATTGTGGTAGCCAAATATATTTTACTTTTTTTAATTCAAAACAATTCATAAATAAGGCGTGCTATTTTTTTAAATAGATCTACATAATTTTGTTACAGCAACAAACACCATATTTCTTTTGTATATTTATGCAAATGTATGGATCCATTCGAATATCTTCGGTATGTCTACTTAGATTTTAATAAGACTTTCCACAATTAATTAAATGCAAATCGGGGATTCGATGAGTATATTTATATCCGAATCAGACTTCCGGTTTAGTCGGAAACGATGCTATAGAATTAAAATTCAGTACTTGATTTAAATTGTCAGAATTAACTTTATAGACGTCAAAATATTAATAATGATTAGAGACCGGACAATTCGGGCTGAAATTACGTCATTACAACGGACGATATAAATAGTCTACATCATCTACATCAAGCAGTTATTGAATAGCACTATTCATTCGGTTAACCGCACACAAAAAATAGATGTGCAGTTAACCGAATGAATAGTGCTATTCAACAACTGCGTGATGTACTTACAGATGTTGTAGACTATTTATATCGTCCATCGTAATGACGTCCATTTCAGCCCGATGTATCCGGTCTCTAATAATGATTCAATTAACTGAAACCGAATGTATTGAAATTCTGATGATGACTGGTTGTGGTGACCGCGTCAGAACTCATGATCAAGTATGCGATTTATTTAACAATTTTGCATCAAGATACGCATCCAATATCACGAACTGTCGTTGGTAGAACATTGAGAAGGCACGACCAAAAGTCGCAACTAATGAAGTTATTGCTCAAGATATTACTATAGCATTAGAAGAATTAGTACAAATTTGTACTACATCTCTCGTACTAAACTATTATATAAGTTGCCGATCAGTATCCAGAATATTGAAGCACGAAAAATATCATCCGTATAAATCACATTTAGTGCAAGAATTATTGGACGGTGATTATAATCGTAGAAATGAATTTTGCGAAAGAGTGATGGAGATTTGCAAAAACGACAAATATTTTACAAACACATTGCTGTTTTTCGACGAGGCTACGTTTTGATTGAATGGTACCATTAATCGCCGTAATTGTTGATATTTGTCAATAGATAACCCTCATTGAATGCTAGAAATGCATACACAACATCCGCAGAAATTAAACGTTTGGGCTGGTATTTTCAGGAACCGTATTAGTCCTTTTTTCATTCATGGTATACTAACTGGACACAGATTTTATCTTTTACATCATCAGGTTGTTACTAATATTGAGAAAGATGGGGAATTACCTGTAAATGTTTGGTTCCAACAAGATGGTGCAACCCTGACTATGTCCTTTTAAACGAAACATTTCCAAATCGGTGGATTGATCGTAGAAGATTCATTGAATGGCCCGCACCGTCTTCAGATTTAAACTCCCTCAGACTTTTTTCTTTGGGGTGATTTAAAATCTTTGGTTTATACTAGATGACCGCATAATTTGGACGAGTTATGGCAGAGAGTAATTAAAGAAGTGAAATTAATTCGTGAGAAGACTTTGGCAAATGCCATTCAAGAATTTGTTCACAGACTTGCATTTTGTCAGGAAGTGAACGGTCATCATTTCGAAAACTTTCTTAACTGATATTGATTTTGTTTACATTTTTTTTGTGTTAATTTTTCTTGTTCTCAATAAAATTTGCATTTTAGATTTAATTCTCTGTCGTTGCTGAGCAAAAGTATGCCAAACTTGATTATTGCTGCTAGAGCAGAGGCTCTATTGAAGATTCGTCAAAAAATACAGCGTGTTTCATTTAAAATAAAAAAGTAAAAGTATATACAACGAACTTCTTTCAAAACAAAAAAAGGTAACATCGTTTCCGGCTAAACTGCAAGTCTGATTCGGATATAAATATGGGCTTCGAATTCCGTATTTGTGTGGAAAATTTTATTAAACTCTACCTAGCCGTATCAAAGATTTTCGAATGGAACAATATATTTGCCTAACCCTGTATATCTTCTCTAATATAATAGTTCCTCCAGGGAGTGATGGTCCATGGCATTTTACTATGACGAGTTGAGCCATATGGCCAAGGGGGTGGCAATGTGGGTAACGCTGCGACTTTACGACCGCTTATTATTACTCCCAGAATTACCTTCAGATACTCGCATTTATCAGTCTGAGTCAGCTAAGAACGAAAAATTGGCTATACTAGGGCTTGAACTCAGTTCATCAAATCCATAGTAGTGACCTACCATTATATATGTGAGAAGGAATTTTTTAGTTTTCTCGGCCGTGATTATAACACATGATAAAATGTAAAAATGTTTCTTTGGGAGTAGCGGCCAGGTAATTAAAACAATAGTGATGTTTCGGTCCTATGTATAGAACGTTTTGAAATATTTATTGGTTCTAATAAGTACAATGTTTATGTTGATTGATCTACATACATTAAATATTATTCTGTTGACATGAAGTTGCATTGTATACTAAATCTCAAAATTAAAATAGTTTTTAAAATTACATATTAAAATTAGGTATCAATAGTTAAAGGAAAAATCGGCTATATGTAGTAGTGCATGTTGTCGGTTTGTATTATGAACTAAATGTCATCTGTTTTCTTTTACATTTAAATCCAAGTTTTTGACCATTCTTCTCGGACACTTAAGGGTGGATAATGTTATGGTAATGCAGTGTCATCGTAAGAGAGTTTACGTGATGGAAAAGTAACGTGCCTTCAAAAACTTTCCTCTCTAGAGACGGACATGCTTTTGATAATGGTTAGAGTGACAGATTACGTGCAATCTGTCACAAATGTATAATTTTAAATGAACATGTCAGTCTCTACTGAGCAAAGTTTTTGAAGGCACGTTATATTGTTGAAAGGATATTTATATCCGTTTTGTCATTTATGGAATTTGAGCTTTTTGGATGTAAATGCTTTTTAATATATTTATCAGATGTAATGGTAGAGGTCTTTTGGAAGTTAAATGTGTGTTTAAATTGTTTAATGTGCTTTTAAGGGCTGTATTATTGCTTGAAAATTTGTATTCATTTACTCATTCTTGTAAGTATTATGTTGTTGGCTGATGTATCACAGTCGTTAAATGGAACTTCATATAACGTGTGGTTTATTTAATGTAGGTATTTTGTCTTTGAATTTTTTTTAATTACCTCTTTGCTACTCCCCAGAAATACTTGTAAATGTTCTACTTCTGAAGAAAGTAGTGGCATGGCAGTGGTTGGCATTGGCATGAGTCAGATTCAAATAATTTTGCACCGACAGTTAGACGTGAGAAAATTTTATTGTCGATGACAACATATCATAGCATACAACTGAGTATCTAAATGTTCTAAACGTCAGCACCATGAACCCTCCACCATATAGCCCTGACCTAACACCATGCAATTTCTTTTTATTTCCAAAAAGTAAAGATATAATATGTGGAATCACTTTTACGTCATCAGATGAAGCAGTAAAATACATACTATAAAAATCTGGTTTCTGAAGTGCCTCAGTAAGAGCGACATCATTGCTTTGAGGACTGGTTTCATCGAATGGAAAAATGTATTGATGTTAAACGGGAGTATTTGGAAAGACAATAAAAACATTTTTTTAAACTAACCCTTGTTTGATTTTCTAAAAATTTTCGGTGTCGCACACGTAGAATAACGAGTAGTATACATACGGTACTGAAAAGCTTATCAATTTTACAACTGCACTGTTTTAAGAAAGACCAGTATCGATGCAGAACTACAAAGGAAGGAGCTTTGAAATGAAAAGGGTGAATAAAGATGTATAATTTTTCGGATTAAAAACGTTTTATGGTGGGTGGATATAATGGATACGGTTTCTACTCATATAATTTAAATAAACAGCAAAAATTTCGTCACCGTAGAGTAGAATGTGCCATGGTTTGATTTAGAACTGAGGTTTGCTTATAATCGATTATGATCTGTCTTTTAGCTAAATAAATCGACCTTAAACTTGCGATAAAAGAACAATATGTATGTACACAAATATATGCACATATGAGTAGGCGCACCGCGATTAATAATTGTTGATTTTAATGTCAATTCTTTTCACACATGCGCTAATTTAGCTGTAATCGTACTGTATTTATGTATTTCTTCCATGCAAAAATGACTTTAAGTATGCCTTAATAACAAAAGAAGAAAAGATAATGACAACACAATAGAATCAAGTACAATAGCTAATAAAGTATATAAAAAATAAAGGGGGGATTTATTAAAAGTAATGTAACAATAATATAAATAACAATAATGAGAATTGTTATTTATTTTAAATATATGAACTTATATCATAAATGTAACATCTTACAATTCATATTATTGAAACGATATCACGAAATTGGTAAAAATTTATAAAAGTTCAAATAACTCAAAAATTTAAACAGGATATATAAATGCTTACTAAAACTAAATCGAATATGAGGGTAGCACCGATTATTTCTCCATTCGCCCTTAAACTCAATGCATTTAGACATTCGATAAAATCAGTTATCATAGCATACATTCCACTCTTCTTTTGTCACTTCCGATATAAGGTTTTTGAAGCTCTCTACTGCATCTTCTGGGCTTGCAAATCGTACACCACGCATTTTATCCTTTAGTCTAGGAAATAGAAAGAAATCTGAGGGTGGCAGGTCCGGACTATATAGCGGATGATCTAGTAATATTAATCCGGAATCTTTAAAAAATTCGTCTGTTTGACGTGCAGTGTGACTTGAAGCATTGTCGTGATGAAGGACAATCTCCGATCTAGGGCGTCGTAAACGAGCCTTTTGAACAACATCTGGCAGACATACTGTCGTTACTATTCTGTGGTAACCGTACGTTTATTTTCAAGCACAACTGTGATAGGTCCTGATTTTGAGACGAAACTGGCTACCATTTTTTTTCCAACTCTTCGAGATTTTTTCACTTTGACTGAATTAAGTTCTATTGGAAGCACCCATTGAGCCGACTGCCGTTTTGATTCCGATTCAAATGCATATATCCACCTTTCATCACCAGTAATGATGTTGTATACTGCTTTAGACCTACCTCCATCATATTTCTTAAGCGTTTTTTTACACTATTCCACTCGGTATTGTTTTTATTCCTGCGTTAAATTATGAGGTATCCAACGACAACAGACTTTCGTCACACCCAAATTATTATGTAAAATCTTGTTTATTGCAGTCATGCGAATACCTATGGTGCTCCTAATAATCCTATACATCCTATACACTAGATTGTCGTATTAAATCATTCTTCGTACGGCGTCTACATTTGTTTCAGTAACAGCTGAGATTGGCCTTCCTACGCGAAAGTCGTCACTAAATGAAACCCTTTACAATTTAAATTCGTTATACCAGTTGTAACCACTCCTCTGAGACAGAGCTTGATCACCAAATGCAGCACGAAGTCTTGAGACACAGAGTTAAAGAACTTTTAAAGTCATAGTAAATCATGCTCTAAAAATTTTCTCTCGTTAAATGCATTTTTACTGTAGACTACTCGGTTTGAAATTAGCTTGCAAAATAACTGTTACAGTCATCAAAACTAAATTCGAACTGTCAAAACAGAAAACAACAAACATTTATTTCATAGCATGTTTGATTCCTTTGATTCAATAGAAATATTAGTTTGCAGAAATAATCGGTGCTACCCTCGTATATATAAGGCATAATTGAAATTTTCTTATTAGAAATATTTAAAATTTAATGTGGAAATACAATAAATAATTGGATTGATGGAGATTCATAATTAAAAATACAAATAAAACTAATAATTAAAATCTTCACACTTTATTAATACACCCAGATGCAAAAAAAAAAAGCGGGCCACCTATAATTCTTTTGAAAATTGGCTGTTTGTTTGATATTTTGGCTTTTCCTTTACACTCTTGATTTTTTATCGACAAAAGACTTCCTCCTGCACTATAAACAGAGAGAAGAATATGTTAGGTTAAATGAACAATAAAAATTCAGATTCAACCGTTCCACGTTCCATTCATTCAACTAGTGTGCCTGTGTTTTGTAATTGTTTATAGATTTTTCGGTTGCTAGGCAATTTGTCGTCAATGTGATAGACTACTCAATTGTTAATTGTGGTTTTAAGTGCTAAAGATTGTTGTTAATTATGGTTCTAAGTGCTGAAGATTGTGCTAAAGCAGTAACTCTCGTGGAAGATGGTCGAAGCCAACGGTATATGACTCGGCTACTCAACGTTAGTCGTTCTATTATTCAAAGAGTGCTACAACGTTTTGGGGAGACTGGGGCAAACACACGAAGGCGAGGTAGTTGTACAAAATTGGAAACTATCGCTCAAAACGACACATTCCTTTTTCTTAATTCTCTACGGGTTCGTCATTTGACCTCAATACAGATAAAAAATCGACTTCTGGAGGTACGTGGTAAAAATGTAAGTAAGTGGACAGTTCGGCGAAGATTCCACGAAGTTGGATTGAAAGTTTTCAGGCCAGCAACTGGGCCACTCCCACGTCACCGGGTAGCGAGATTATAATTTGCTAGTGAACATATCAAATTGAATCTTGAGCAATGGAGTAATTTACTGTTTGTCGATAAATCTAGGTTGTCCCTCCTATCACCAGACAGACGGAAACGAGTATGGAGACGAACGGAGTAACGATTCGCAGAGTGTGTCTTCCGCCCTAGGCTTAGTCATAATGGAGGTTCCGTAATGGTGTGGGCAGACATATCAATGAAGGCCATTACAGAATTAATGTTCAATCGATGGGGGCTCACTGACGGCACAAATCAACTGGCCAGCACGTTCTTCGTATGCAAATCCTATAGAACATGTTTGGGACTTGTTAGGTAAACATGCTAGATTTCGTACAATAGCACCAACCACAATAAACGAGTCTCATGTAGCTCTTCAGGAAGAATGGGCAATATTCCGCAGAACGCAATTCGTGACGTCATTAGTGGTATGCGACGCCATATGCGAGCAGTAATTATGTCTAGAGGAGGCAACACGAAATATTGAAGTCTATTTTATGTTTTAATTTTCGTTTTCTGTACCTCTAAAATGTACTGTTATGTACTGTTATTGTTTATTAATACTAGAATAAATGTCGTATTGTTTTTTAAATAGCCCAGGAGGAAGTTCTTTGTCGATAAAAATTCAAAAGTGCAATCTAAAAGCCAAAGTAACAAACAAATACAGTCGATTTTTAAGAAAATTATAGGTGGCCCGTTTTCTTTTTATATCTGAACGTATATAATGGTAGAACGACAAATGTTTAGCATATTAAAGAACTCTTTGTTTGTTAAATTTGTGAAAGTAAATATTTTACAAATAATCTTGACCTTAACAGCGAACTTTGTCCTTTTCGAAGATTTATTGGAAATCAAGGTTGTAGTGAATTTTTTTCTGTATCCTTAGTTATAATCAGAGACCGGACACATCGGGTTGAAATGACGTCGTCATTACGAGGGACGATATAAATATTCTACATCTGTATAAGTACATCACGCAGTTATTGAATGCACTATTGATATGACTAGCGCGCACATCTGCTTTTATCGAGAATTGTGACGCTTTTTGTAGGATATTTACAGTTAAATTTCAGTTTTCATGGGCGTAGATAGAAGCGTGTGGAGTTTTAATAATTTAGTTTATTTAGATTATATTTTGTAAGATAAATAAAGTGTTGTGAGTCAGTTTCTTGTTTTCATAATTTTATCTGTTAATTACATCGTAATTTTTGTGATAGATCCTGTTTAATATCGTTTGATTGAATCTACTTCTCCCAATTATTTCGACGTAAGTGTGCATTGAATTTCGTTGAGTTTCAATAACTTACGTATACAATTTTAGTTTTCATTTATTTAGATCTAGAGCTTTGTTTAAGTTACCTTTTCAGATATGATATGGAAGATCGTCGAGAACGGCATCGTAAAACAATGGCGAGTTGGATTGACGGTCATACTGATTGTATGTCCATTGTCAGTGATTCCGAAATTTATTACAAAATCTGTAAAATATCCTTAAGAAATTCCATGAAATCGCACGTACAACGTCATTTAGCATAGCAAACACATGCACAGAAATTGGAACTGTTGGAATCTGACAATTTTAACGAAGAACTCTGTGAAACTTTTATGGCGGCTAATATTCCATTAGATAAACTTAACAATACCCCAAAAAATATACTAGTCGAAATGTTCCTGATGAATCCACCTTACGCAAATATTATGTTTCTAAGTGCTATACGAAAGCAGTAGAACGCATTAGAAGCCATCTTTCAAATCAGTACCTCTGGATAAGAGTCGACGAAACTGTCGATATGTTAGGACGCTGTGTGGTAAATGTTGTAGCTGGTGTACTATATTCAACTCTTCCATACAACGCATATGTAATAGCAACAAAAGTTATAAATACAGTTTATGCGGAAACAGTTGCTAAAACCATTAACGAGAATATTTAAAACATACTATCAGACACCTTTTCAGAAGTTGATAGACTTGTATCCGCTTTTAAAAAAGTTTTCAGAAAAGCACCATTGAGAGTAGCTCTTTACAGGGAAAGACTGCCATATTTGTCACTGCCTCCCTGCCTAATCCAGATTTAATAACATTGTGGCAATTGTGTATGGGGACAATTGCACAACATCTGCAACAACTGCAAAATTCACGGAAATAAAAGAATATTTCCACCTATAACCAGTTGCGATGTAGAAAGGATATTTTCTATTTACAAGGATGTATTTCATTCAAATTTTACAGAAGAGAACCCTGAGAAAGTATTGCTAGTAAATATTATTACTCCTTTACTCAACTTGAACTACAAAATGAACAAATGAAAATGTATTTCATATTTTGTAGATATATATATATATATATATATATCCGTTTTATTATTATAAGTATAATTATATAAATAAAATTAAAATCTTTAAAAATACAAATGTTCAATAGCACGCTCGTGGACGATGATGAGTCATCAACCTCTCGTGCCCGGTCTCTAGTTATAATAACACCAACAATTATTTTGTTTAAGTAAATTTAATTTTTTTTTATTCGCCTGTTTTTTTGATATAAAAGTATTTTATTACCTCATATTTAGCTTTTTGGCATATTTTAAAATAAACTCTGGTTTTTACTTTATAGTTTGTAATTACGACATTAAATTTTAATTACATCATAAAATTTACCTTCCACGGTGAACATGAATAAAAAAAATAGCTATGTATTATAAAATTAACTTTCATTTATTTACGAACAATAATACATATTATGTATGTCTGTTTCTATAATTACCTGGATTTGCTTAAGTCGTAATAACTTTTATTCACTTTACTACTACTGAACTACTGAATAAAGCTGAGGTCAAATAAGCTAAGGAAGAATATTCTGATTTTACACCAAATAATTTACAAATTAATTTACAAGAAAAAAGACGCTGGTATTATAGAAGTATCCACATACCTCGAGTCTATAAATTGTAGCATTAGATATTGTGACGTGAATGCTAGTTGGGTTGTGTATTTTACCACGAGAGAGCGCCAAATTGTTAAGAGATGAACGCTTGTAGCTTGTGTTGATTGATTTGTTAGGGGCTAGCTGTAGCGTCCTAACAATAATGTAAATTATTTAAAGTATAAATTAATGTGATGATAAACATCAAGCGTCCAGGACGTGTGTAATATGCTGAAATAAAGATTTATTAAATAAAACTTATTAAATAAAAGAAAACACGCTAAGATTGTCCTTAAACATTTGAAATATATTAAAATAATTAAATGAAAGCTGTATATACAGGTATCGACGGCTAAGTATTTAAAAAAAACATGTAATAAATACACACTGAAAAGTAAGTTAGTTATTTCGTAAATTGGTGAATGTAATTAAAATAAGATCTGTGTCAATCAAAAATTTATAAATAAAGAAATAGCTAGCAGGACTGGTAACAAAAATTAGATGACAAATGGATCCAATTTAAAAAAAAAACTATTCTACAGGCAGCACAAGCTAGCTGCGGAGTAATAAGAACGGCAAATATACCAACAAAGAAAAGCAAATGGTGGACAACAGATATTCAGAAAAAAGTATTGGACAAGAAAATAAAGTGGAAGACGTACCTACAAACGAGATTAGAAGAGGATTATAATATATACAAGCATTTAAGGACGGAGGTAAATAAAATGGTTAAGCATGCAAAAGGGCAGTCATGAGAAGGATTTGGCCCCAAGATGAAGGAAAATTTCTCAGAAAATCAGAAACTGTTCTATAGTACTTCGAAGCACTATAAAGAAGAAAGCAAACAAGTAGATTATAGTACAAAAACAAATATTCTGCTAATAACAAAAGAAGAAGTAATAGAAGCCATCAATAAACTGAAATTGGGAAAGGCACCTGGAGATGATAAAATAACAGTAAAAATGTATGGAAGGTAAAGCAACAATAGAATTTTGTAATCTGCTAAACGACATACTAACGAAAAGGGAAATACCCAAAGACTGGAACATGGCAATAATAACTACCACTTTATAAGAAAGGAGACATGAGAGAATGTGAAAACTATCGAGTAATTGCATTAACTAGTATACCGGGAAATGTACTAACAAGGATACAAGAAAAGAGGCTAAGGGATAAAGTAGAATTAGCACTAGAAGAACAACAGCATGGATGTAGGAGAGGTAGAAGTACGCAGGGTCTGATATTCATAGTTAGACAATTAGGAGAGAAATTTCTGAAAAATGGAAAATAAGTACATATCTGCTTTATCGACCTACGAACGGCGCTCGACAGAATTAAATGGGAAGCCATTTGGAAAGCTCTAGAAAAAAAGGGGTGTAGAAGAATATATTATCGGTACGATAAAGGCCCTCTATAAAGACAATAAAAATAAAGTCAGAACACATAATGAAGAATCAACAGAATTCGAAACAAAAATAGGATTAAAACAGGGTTGTGTTTTTAGTCATCTGCTATTCACGATATTAATGGACGATGTGATAAAGAGTTGTAAGCAGAGATGTAGGAAATTGTTTTTTGGTGGACGGAGAATGCAACAAGTCGTCTTGCATGAATTACTAATTGCAGACGAAATGATGGTGGCAGCAGATTCAGAAAAGAATTTACAACAGAACCTAAATATATACCAATCAGAATTCAGGAAAATAAGCATGGGAATTAGTATGAGCAAAACAAAAACTAAGATAATGTCAGACAAGGAAAAGAAGCACAAAATATATTTAAAGGGAAGACAACTAAAACAAGCCAAAAGCTTCAAATATTTAGGCACAGTAATAGAAGAAAATGGAAGGGCAGATAAAGCAATAGCAGAGAGAATAGAAAGGACAGGAAGAATTTATAACATGCATCGACACATTGCTTGGAAAAAAAGGAAATATCAAAGAAAATAAAAACAGAAATATAAAAAAAGTAGTTTGACCTTCATTAATATATAGTAGCAAATCTTGCACGATTACAGATAGAAATATAAGCAGAATAACAGCAGTAGAAATGAGATTCTTGAGAGAAATTGAAGGAATTACAAGGAAAGACAGAATAAGGAATGAGGTAATAATACAAGGAAGACATCTGAAACCGGTTAAGAGAGTTAACAAAGAAAGACAGCTGGGTTGGTTAGGACATTTGCACCAGATGCACGAAAATAGACCATCAAAGCACGTGTATGAAGCCAGAGTGCAGGGAAGGAACAGAATAGAAAGACCTAGAATACAATGAAAAGAACAAGTACAAGAGGCAGCCGCAGAACGTGGTATACAGTGGTGTGACGCAAGGAACATGGATAAGGATGTATAGTTTAAATTTAAAAAAAAAATAAAAAAATCTGTATCAATACGGAGGCTACCTTCGAAGATGTCACCTCAGGCCAGCCAAGAGAGTTTGTCTAAAAAAGGCCCGTGGTTGAAAAGAGTCGTTTTATGATCTTGTTTAAGGATATCCAATTATACTGAAACTACCGATGTCTAAATAATTAAGAATAAATTAAAGACGCGAGCTAAAGGGTTGTGAAGTCAATGAAATTAATATCGTTAAAATATTCCTTGCGAAAAATACTTTAGAATGATATCTCAGATAATATGGTTTAGATGATCTTTACAATAGTGATTTAAATGTAGCTATTAATCATTAATACGGGGTTGGTATAATTTAAATATACAGAAAAAAATAGCTCGATAATAAATAAAATTACTAATTAAGAAAATAATGGAGACATCAGAAATACCCAAGGAAGGGTATAAAAGCATTACTATTCCCATATTTAAAAAGGAAGAAAAAATGAACCCGGAGAACTATAGTGGAGCTAGACTTTTGTCTACAACGATTAAGTTATTCACATGTTTCATAAAAAAACGATTAGAAGAACAAATTGAAATCAGGACGAACAGCAAGGTTTCCGAAGAAACAGATCTACTACAGATGCTATATTCATTATCCAACAAATCAAAGAAAAAGTTATCGAATTTGACAACGCCGCATACGCCTGCTTCATAGACTAAGCAAAAGCGTTCGACAGAGTACAACTAAAAGACGTAATCAGAGAACTGGAAAGACATCAGACACAGCCTCATAATACAACAGTTGAATATGAATAATATAACAAAATTACGAATAGGGAACGAAGCATCTACAGAAATACCCACACCTGGGGTATTAGACAAAGCGACAGCTTGAGCCTTCTGCTGTTTAATCTGCTGATCGACGTGATAATAAAAGAAGTAACAGAATTATAAAGAGGATACAGACTGGGGTAATAGAGCAATAAGTTTGATCTGCTACGTAGATGACACTGTGGCCGAAGCAGAAAACACAAAAACTTAACATGCCTATATCCGTCGGAAAAACAAAATGTTTAACCTTCGCTAAAGAACCAGTAAGATGCAAGCTGACAATAAACCCATAGAACAGGTTATGCAATTTAAATCCCTAGGAGTAAACATATCCAGTCACCGGATTGTCGAATGATCTCAAAAACCAGATTAATAAAGCGGTTAGAATTTCTGGATGTCCTCGCGCCATCATATAGATAAATAAACACGTGAGAATAGAAAGCAAAGTCTGCATTTACAAAACATGTGTGAGACCAGTACTGACCTATAGTATCAAAGCAAGAGCAGACATAGGCAGAACAAAAAAGACAATGCGATCATCCGAAATGAAGATTGTGAGGACAATAGCAGGCACAACCCTTGAGGATCGAATGAGAAATGACGATATTAGACAGATATGCGGAGTTTGTTACAACAAAGTAGGTCACCTATTTCTACATGTTCAATGTAGTACTTATTTAGCGCAACACGTCTTCATTTAATTACTGCATATTAGCATTCTAGTTCATGTAACTAGGTTAGTAAGCAAATTTAGATGATATATAATATACTCAATACAGAGAAGAACGAGTCAGTCTTGTGAATCTGATCTTATGGATATTATACAAGTGAACATCGTAACTTGTAATGTTATTGTTATGTATTTATTAAACGTTATTTTATATTGTTTCCGAGTGTGTTATTTATTCTAAAAATAAAACCGGCCTCTAATGAGTCCGCCTCGGAAACGAAGTTATAACGAGGACCAGGGGACATCACATGGCCACTTCTAAAATCACATGGCGATTCTGCCAGCCACTTCTGACACCACATGTAGCAATAGGTGTCCTACTTTAGTTATTACCGACAGCCCCTTCTGACATCACAAGTTCAAGACATAGTGAGATGGAAAAGGCAGCGAAGAAGACAATGGCATGAGCACATCCCGTGTTGGGCTAGAAGGAAGACCGAGAGGCTAACGCCTTCCAAGAAGACCACAGAAAAAATAGCAGGGCAGCTGAAACTGAATGTCGCAGGAATATAGGAATAATCGGTTACAGAACAGATTCACGAATCTCCTAGAAGAATAAGAAGGAGAAGACTAATTAAGAAATAATTAGAATAGAAATTGTACGTAATTAATTAATAACTAAATTATATATAACTAGTTCGAAAGAAAGAATATTGAATACTTGAGTTTACCGTTCGGTCGCAGGTAAATAATTTTCGATGGGTCGCTTCTGGGACCAGTGTGATAGAAACTAAATGCTTTTTCTTGCAAATACGAAATTATATATGGTACAAAATGGCTAAGAATTTTTAGTATTTTAAATTCGATATGTTTGTAAATGTAATTTAAAAATAGAATTAAAAACATTTTTAATACATATATGGGAAGTGAAACAGTATAAAATCAAATGATAATAAGAGGAACAGAGCATGCAAAGAATCGTGACGAATACTTGATATTGGGTTAATGCCTCACAAACGATCTGGCAATTTTTAGATTCCTAATCCGAAGAAATCCGGTGGTTTGGAAGAGAAGAAGCCGTCAAGTCAATTTTGAACCGAGATCTCGTTGTTAAAGAAGATGCCAAGAAGGTTGTTTGATAGAGATCGAAAGAGATGAGTTGTATAAAATTATATACTTAAACAGAATACTAGAACAGGCTTATAGTATTGATTGTGCTTGTCATGATTATGATGTTTAAAATTTATAAATAAAACATTGAACCGTTTTTTTACAGCAAACATTAATTATCAATTAATAGATAAAATAGTCGAATAATTGAGTTGCGAGAATTATATTTAATCTCGTAGGATCTTAAGGCGATAAATAAGCTATCACACTGTCTGTAAAAATATAATCAAATATAGATGGCGAGAATATCAATTATAAAAAAAAAGACAAGCAGGAAAGTATCAAAATATCGAGACGTAAATTGATATGTAATGTCAAAATCATCTGTGAAGTTCAAGAAAGAACAGTAAGTCATACGATCGAATCAATTGTGATTAAACTGATTAACCATACGTCCATTAATTTACATAAATAAACGAACAAATATAACAAGAGTTAAAGATAACATGCATTTATGATCAATAAATTAACCAATCGAAAATATTAAATGAAATATCCTAATGACCTTTTAATTGTCAACATTATGTGTATTTCTATGGTTCCAGATTGTGGTAAAAGTTATTTATGTAGGCAAGATCGAAAGAAATTCTTTGTGAAAGTTAATCTACATTTTATTAGACGTTCACGTCTGTAAACACCATAACACTATATAATTTAAAGGTCGTCAAATGCGAACAGTAAGCTGTAATCCGATAATCATTAAAAAGCCGATCTTAAATGATTATTACTTTCGCTTTATAATGCAATGATCTGCAACTGAAGAATACAACATACTCTTCATCACGATGGATTTTATGAATTTCGTTACAGTTTGACGGACACTAAACAACCAAACGATTGTAGCAAGCATTTACATAAATTTACTTCAAATTCCAGATTTAAAAAAATCAGAATAAATTTTAATACACAATCTTACCTATTTACTTATTAAATCCTTGAAGCAGTTCTATCTTTGAGGGACTTCAATCATTACTGACCCCTTAAAACAAGTAACTAGTTCTGTATATAATTTATATGATTACTGTCTAGCAGTCCTTTGATCACCTAGTATTCACCGAACATAATTTATTAAAAATTTTCAAGAGGAAATATTTCAAATTCCTTTGTTTAATATAATTTAATTTTGTTGCAAATATGTTTCAATCTTACGTGTCGGAGTAATTAGTTTAGAACTAAACTCATGTACAAATGATTTATTCCTCAATTTTAAACTGAAATAGTGTCCTTGCAACTGCTTCATTTTTTGCTGATGTTTCGTCCACTGTTTTCAGTTTCAAAGAGGGGTCAATGAAATATCATTTATTGACATTACCGTATCGGCATCTATACTGTAGGTAGGTAACGCGAGCGGGGCTTTTAGAAGTGCCCAATTCGCCGAGTCTACCAATGCCAGCTCGGTTGTGGTTCAATCCTAAATTCTTCAGCTTTCACCCTGTCCTCTGGGATGGCTATGTCGCATTTGATGTACTCTATACTAGGTATTGAACAGTGAAGCTTCTGGTCTCATAAGCATGAGGTAAAACTCCGGTTCGTCTGTTAGTTGCTCATCAGAACAGATGGTGAAGTCTATTCAGTTAGTCATGTAGAACTAACTGAACAGACTTCACAGTTCTGCTTTTAGGCTCTTCTGATCTAGCCTATACTAGTAGGATCAGTTCTACTGGATCAATGGGCGGTTTTTGGTTATCAAGAGACTCAAGTAATGCTTCAGGAGACCAATATGTTCTATTTATCGCTAACGAAGCAATGTCTATAACACGGTTATTACGAAAGTGTGGCGCCTACCGGCTCGCGGACGTAGTAGCTTTGGCTTCTTGATTTCATAATTGAAGTATTAGAGCGCATGACACATTTTTTCTGGTTTGGGATCGATTTGTTTACCGGTCCAAATGAGTTCGACGGCGTTCGGTGCACCCTGTTGATAGATTAAAACAGATTGTGATTTGAATACTTATAACAAGATGCTAATGCTAATAACAAGAGATAAATACTATTAATTAAAAAGGAAAAGAACAGAAAACTAAAAGGAAGTGTTTTTCATTTAGAATTTAATACTACGATAGTAGTGGGGTGTAGTCTAGTTCGTCTCCTCGTGGTGCACCCTGGGTAACGCTAAATGAGCTAGAGTGCTGGCAGACAGTCCATAAAATCTTGATGCTGGCTCTACACTTGGGGAAGAAGAAGAAATGGATGCTTGGCGACATACCAGATGGTTCTCATAAGAACCTGTTGGGGTAATGAATGCTGGTTCTTGTTTCATTTCAATAAAACACACTTTGTAACCTTTTTAACTTTTTACTTAACTCAAGAGTAAATTTTGATATATATATACATTAATATACATTTGGTGGTTACATGCTTGGTGGTGTCTTACACCCAACTCACCCTTACTTCTCGTCAAAAAAAAGAACTACATATATACACTTTCTACCCCTACTCTAGCGCGGTAAAATATTTAAATTTAAAATACATAATTGTCATAACATGCCCCCGGCCTTAAAAGAAATAAGTCTTTTAACAAATATAGCTATGGTTTGTCTTCCACTGGTAAAGGACACAATTTTGTAAAAGCTCGTTTAATAATGCCGGATGCGGTTTTCACATTTGCCACTCTATTGATGTTATCCTTTCCTGGAAACACTTCTGTGATACGGCCTAATTTCCATTGCATAGGTGGTAAATTATCATCTTTCACCAGTACAAGGGATCCTTTTTCTAAGTAGCTAATGTTGGACTTCCACTTCGTACGTTGTTGAAGTTCACTGATGTACTCCTTTCTCCATCTCGTCCAAAAATGCTGCCGAAGTTGCTCTAATCGTTGAAATCGCGAAAGTTGCGTTTCTGGGACAATTTGGATGTCTGGTTCATATGTTGCAGTCAGAAGTCGTCCAACGAGAAAATGAGCCGGAGTCAGAGGAGTACAATCGGAAGGATCGGTTGACAAGGGGGTTATGGGTCGAGAGTTTAAAATAGCCTCTATTTGCGTCAATAAACTGTTAAATGCTTCGTAAGTAACATGAGAGTTTTTTAAAACTCTTTTCAAATGGTATTTGGTGGATTTGACGCCTGCCTCCCAAAGACCTCCAAATGTGGGCGCGTATGCTGGACCAAAATGCCAGTTTATGCCCTGATTGTTAAAAGCGCTTTCTAGATTGCATTGATTTGTACAAAGGAATCGGCTCAATTCTTTCAATTCACGGTTGGCTCTAACGAAAGTTCTGCCGTTATCTGAGTATATGTGTAGCGGTTTACCGCGACGCGCAATAAAACGTTTCATAGCCAACAAAAAAATATCTGTTGAAAGGTCACTTACCAACTCTAAATGAATGGCCTTTGTGGACATGCAAACAAACAGACATATATAACATTTTTCTAATTTGCAGCCACGTCCTCTTTTATTTTTAATATAAACTGGACCCGCATAGTCTAACCCAACGGATTGAAAAGGGAAACCAGTGCAAAACCGCGTAGCAGGTAAATTACCCATTAATGGTTGACTAGGTTTTACTTTGTATCGTTGGCATTTTACGCATTGACGCACAGTTAGCTTGGCTAAACCTTTGCCTGATATAGGCCAAAATTTATCGCGAATGCTCGCTATTAGGTGCTGCGGACCAGCATGGAAAAGCTCTTCATGATATGCACGAAATAATAATTTTGTTAAATGATGTTTAGTTGATAATATAATTGGATGTTTTTTCTCGAAATCAAAGTTTGAATTATCTAAACGACCACCGACTCTGATTACACCATTTTCGTCTATGTACGGATTTAAACTTAATAATTTGCTTCCTTTGCCCACCTGACCGCGTAGTGTTAAGTTGTTTAAATCATCAAAAAATGAAATTCTTTGTGAAACCTTTACTAAGACTATGAAGGCATTATGAATTTCTGTTGCAGTTAGTGGACCGCTTAGCTTAGATGCACCTTTACGCAAACAGTTATTTTGAAATCTGAAAATATACGCGCAACAACGTTTCAACCGGTTTAAATTTGAAAATTTGTCAAAGCAAAAGTTCAGTTCGATACTAACACATGAAATTGGAATTTGCGCTTTAACTTCTGGTAATATATCCGAACTATAATATGCATGACATCTTGGCCAATCCTTTTCGTTTGATTGCAACCATGCAGGTCCATGCCACCATAAATTTGATTGCACAATAATTCTGGGTTCCACGCCTCTTGAAACTAAGTCAGCGGGATTACATTTTGTTGAAACATATCGCCAATTCCTAACGTCTGTTAATTCTTGAATTTCTACTACCCGATTTCGCACGAATGGTTTAAGTAAGTTTGCCGAGGTATTGATCCAGCCTACTACGATTTGAGAATCGGTCCAAAAGAATATTCTATCTATCGTTAACCGTAACGAATTTTTTACCTTGTCTGCTAACTTCGCGGTAACATATGCTGCACATAGTTCAAGGCGTGGGATAGTACTGGGCTTTATCGGCGCTACCTTTGACTTTGAACATAAAAGCTTAGAATAGATTGTATCGCTTTCGTCGATTGATCGTATGTATATACAACCACCATACGCAGGTTCTGAAGCATCAGAAAAGCAATGAAGTTGCGTTTTCGTGGGGTTCTTGCACATAACGTGGCGGTCTATTCTTAACTTATTTAACGCAGATAATTCATTTACGAATTTAAACCATCGAGAGTTTAAATTGGATGACACAGGTTCGTCCCACGTCAATTTTTCTAGCCATAAAGTCTGCAGCATTACCTTCGCAATTATAATACATGGACTTAGAAGGCCTAGTGGATCGAAAATTTTTGCAATGCTGGACAGTATTGTACGTTTAGTAACAATCGTTGATTTAAAGTCACTATTAATGTTAAATAACAGACTGTCAGTTTCACATGACCACATCAAACCCAGCGTTTTAACGGATTCGTCTTCTCCCAAACTTAATATCTGTGTTTCACCTCTAGTATTCAAGTGTTTTAATACTTGAGAGCAGTTTGAGCGCCATTTCCTCAACGAAAAACATCCCGATTGCAAAATATTCGACATTTTAGCACAAATGTCTTTTGCTTCATCCACATTTGTGCAACCACTTAATAAATCGTCTACGTAAAAATCTTTCAATATAATTTCCGATATCTTAGGTGAATCGTCGGATCGTTCCTGCGCCAACTGCTGGAGGCAGCGAATAGCTAAATATGGTGCTGATGCTGTTCCGTATGTAACGGTATTTAATCTAAAAATCTTTAATTCTTCGTTCGGACTTTCTCGCCACAAAATTCTTTGCAAATTTCTTTGTTCTGGTATTACAGATATTTGTCGATACATTTTCTCAATGTCTGCTGTAAATACCACCGAATGCTGTCTGAATCTCAAAAGGATTGCAAATAAATCATCTTGAATGGTTGGCCCAACCATTTGTATGTTGTTGAAGGATGTACCGGAAGTAGTACAAGCGCTTGCATCAAAAACTACCCTGAGTTTTGTTGTTAAACTGTCTTCCCGTATTATACCGTGATGTGGAAGGTAATAAGCACAAGGGGTAGAAGATACAATTCCGTCTGTGCAGTTTGTTGTGACTTCTGTCATATGTTCTAAGCTCTGATACTCCTGCATAAACTCACAGTATCTACCTTGTAGTATTGGATTTCGCTCAAATTTGCGTTCTAATGACAAAAACCGTCTTCGTGCTTGTTCAAATGACTCGCCTAAAGTTTCTGTTGAATCTTTCAAAGGTATAGAGACTTCGAATTGCCCATTTGAAAGACGCTTCGTGGTATTAACGAAATGTTCTTCGCATTTAATTTCTTCCAGTGACCATGGCCTTTTCGATGAAACATCTTCTAATTTAAAAAATGCTTCTAATTGATCCTGTACATCTAAGCAGCTATTTCTGTTGAAATTACAACTGATTTGCGTAGGTATTTTATTTGACACCATCCCTGATATAATCCATCCAAATTTTGTATTTTGTAGGAATGGCTTGTTATTACCTAAACTAATTTGTCCTTCGCTCAATATATTCCAAAATACATCAGAACCAATCAAAATTTCAACAGGACCCGGTTTATCAAATGTAGGGTCAGCTAAGTTTAGGTTTTCGGGAATGTTCAATTCAGAAACATCTATTTTGCTTGCCGGTAATGTGCTAGTAATTTTAGGCAATACTAAACACGACAAATTAACATTATATTCATTATTTCTAGCCCAAATTGTTACATGAGTTTTGGATTTTAATTGACAAATAGAATTGTTCAATCCCGAAACTGCAAAGTTTATATTAATTAAGTTTAGATCAAGTCGTTTACAAAGTGACTCAGCAATAAAACATGATTGCGATCCAGAATCTAAAAGCGCGCGTGCGAGATATGCTCTCCGATGTCCATCATAGATAGTTACTAAGACTGTAGGTAATAACGTAGATTCATGTATCTCAGCATTATTGACGGTTAAAGCTACGCTATTGTTAATATTATGTTCGACTGGCTGATCATCTGTGGTACTTTCCAAATGCAATAAAGTGTTATGTTTTCGTTTACACTTTTTGCATGAACCCCGTATATAACATTGCTTAGCAAAATGACCAGCTCTGAGACAATTGAGACACAATTTTAATTCTTTCGCTTTTACTAACCTATCCTCTACCGATAATTTTTTTAATTGTTCGCAATCATGATTTTTATGTGCTTGGTTACAAATTCTACAATTAATAATAACGCTATGTTTTTTATTTTCATTTTCTGAGACAAAGAAATTTTTTGATTTACTGCTATAATTTTCTTTTGATTTATCAGACATATGCTTACTCGTTTCTAATCGTTCTAATAAATCAGCGCGTCTTCTTAAGCAATCATACATATTTTCTAATGAAACACTTTCTTTGGTCATTTTATACTCTTCCCATTTTGAAAGACTCGCGTCATCTAGCCTTTTTGATACTAAATGTATAATTATTGTATCCCAATATTCAATTTTTTGTTGAAGACTTTCTAATGATCGCAAATGTTTACAAACGGTATCTATTAAATTATGAATTTTACTTGAAGTGGCTTTACTAATTTTTTCAATATTAAATAATGCATCTAAATGATTATGGATTAAAACATGCTTATTATCAAATCGTTTACATAAGAGCTCCCACGCGGCGTTATAATTTTCGGCGGAAAATTCAAATGATTTTATAACTTGCGCAGCAACACCTTCTAGTGACGCGCGAAGATAATGGTATTTTTGAATTTCGGTAATGTCGTTACTTTCATGTATTAAAGACCTAAAAATGTCCCTATACTCGATCCAATAATCATGAAGTCCCGAAAAACTAGGCAACTTTATATCCGGTAACTTAACCGCTCTTGTTAACTGTATATTACCTGATCTACTAGAAGAAACCGAGTCGTTGTCACGTACGTTTACGTTAGGTACGCTTTCTTTCAACAGACACTTTGCATCGCTTATGATACCGTAATAAATTTTTTCGAATTCATCCCTTTCTTTGTACTGATCATCCGCGTCGTCTACAGTTAGTTCTAATTGCGTTTGAATTTCATCATACTCGCTATATACCGATTCTAATTTTGATAATCTTTCCTCAAGTTCAACAATGTCTTTATCTAGAGGCTTTGTAATGCCTTTGAATTTATTTAGAAAGTTATTAAAGATTGTGACTTTACTTTTTAAGCTACCGCGCTTTTTTAGTAACGTTTTTTCTGTGTTATCCATATTTTGGTTAAACAAGGCGAATAAGGTCAAATCCAACAAATACCAAGTAGTAAAATAAAAATAGAAACCTATTATTCGCAAATAGACCACAAATAGGAAATAATTGTAAAGGAAAGACTCACGTTACACGTTGTTTGTCGCATCTGCAATGGCGGGCTAGCTTCTTCAACTTTCTTTTTTCTCATGCGGGTCGAAGGACCATTTTATGTTGGGGTAATGAATGCTGGTTCTTGTTTCATTTCAATAAAACACACTTTGTAACCTTTTTAACTTTTTACTTAACTCAAGAGTAAATTTTGATATATATATACATTAATATACATTTGGTGGTTACATGCTTGGTGGTGTCTTACACCCAACTCACCCTTACTTCTCGTCAAAAAAAAGAACTACATATATACACTTTCTACCCCTACTCTAGCGCGGTAAAATATTTAAATTTAAAATACATAATTGTCATAACAGAACCAAATGACCAGAATTCTTAGATTTACACTGTGTATTGGTTTGCATTTTACAAATATATTTTAAAAGTGTTTTTATCGTGTCCTTGTCGACCATACGATAAATAAATAATGATAGTACGTGTAGCCTTATACAATATATGTAGTACCCTTCTCACAGCGTATATGTAGTGCAGTTTATTGCAAAAAAGGAACATTGGCAGTCATAATTAAATGAACACCCAGTAAGCGTATATTTTCATACACTTTTCAGAAAATATTTGTTCTGTTCGTTCTAAAAAACGATCAAAATTTGAGCACGATAAGAGGTGCTACTCATAAATTTCAGGAATTTGAATGTGGGGCCCGAAGGGAGAGTCGGTACAGCTCTATAGCGCTAGATGGTGTGATCAACGTCTGTACTAAGTCTGTCAACGGTACTTTGCTAGGTGGTAATAAACAGTTTTTGTGTTTATATTTGTTGAGTTGTGTTTGAATGATTCTGCGACACTGCAATGTTTGATGTGAAACAGTAAAGAACGTGCATCAAATTCTGCTTCAAACTTGATAAAACGCCAGCAGAAACTCTGTAAATACTTAAACAAGCATTTGGTGAGGAATGCTTTAGGCCAGACGCAAACTTATGAGTGGTACACAACCGTTTTAAAAATGGCCGTGTATGGATTGATGTTACGTTGATAATGCGTTCCGGTCGTCCATCACAGAGCTGAAAGAAACTGAGCCGAAAGGGAGGCGAACTTCAGTACCAGAATCATTACTAGCGACGAATCATCGGTGTACAGGTATGATCAGGAAACAAAGCAGCAGTCATCGCAGTGGAAGACGCCATTGTTACGACGACGGAAGAATGCACAGAAAGTTCGAAGCAACGTTAAGTCGATGTTGATTTGCTTCTTTGGCGCTGATGGGATTTTGCACAAAGATTTTTTCCCACCATGTGAATCTGTTAATGGACGATTTCATTGCGATATTCTTAGGCGACTAAGGGAAAACATTCGACGCAAGTGACATGTCAAGTGGCGAAACAATTCGTGGAGCCTACACCACGACAATGCACCAACTTCAGCTGTCTCATCGAAGACGGCAGTATCCCTTGTGACTTCTTCCTGTTTCCGATGTCTCAAAAACTCAAAGTTAAAGCTCAAAGAACGCGGTTTTCAGACGATTCAGGAGATACAAACCGAATTGGAGGCAGTGCTGAACACGTTAACACGCGAAGACTTTCAACACTGCTTGCAACCATGGATAAGTAAATGAGATCGAACAATTTATTGTTTTTCTTTGCACATTCAGGGAATTTCCGGGTAACACTCCATATGATTGTAACAATTCATATAAACACTTCTAATCCATCGATCCTCCTGTTTCTTACAAATTGTATTCGGCATACTTGAAACTAGCAAATCAATGGTAGCTATCATAAACTTCTAAAATCCTTTGTTGAGGAACATTTATATTGTTTGTTGTTGAAAATTATGGATCCTCAGCCCTACCACATCCTACACGTATTCTATTGATGACAAGTTCGCGCATTATTCTGCTGAAAATATTTATCAGTTGATGAAATTAGGGTAACATTGATTCAAGAATATTATTGATATAACGAATCGCATTTAAGGTCCCTTGACTTACTACTAAAGGAGATTTACTTCCATGATAGATAGTCCCCCATACCATCAGACCCTGAGTAAAAGCCGCAGGACGCTGTACAGAAAACTGGTAAGTTTTTTGTTTCTCCTGGAAGTCTGCTGACTATTTTACGCCTATCACAAATCATGAACAAAATTGAAATTCGCCACTGAAGACGACTTGATTACATTATCCATTCTGATGCAACCTTTTGTTACACCACTTCAGCCGTGCAATTTTATAAATTTTATAGCATGGAGTTAGACGTAAACTATGAAATTGTCGGTAGGATCTAAGCTCAAAAGGTTATATGGGGATTTGTTGATTAATTAAACATCACCATCTATCACAAAGCACGATCTTCACAATAAGTAGTTCGTCTTCAGACATTGGGGCTGTAAACGCCGTCGTTGCTCATTATTTTCTGCCTATCTTCACCAACACAGAGCAATTGCAGCGACACTACGTCTTGCACGATCAGCAACATCACAATTGGATAATTCGGATTCTTGTAGGGTGATTATCCTACCACAAAAAATAGTACATTGTCGAACAAGAGGCATTCTTTGACACTATACTGGAACTAAATACAGCTATAAGAATCTTTAACATTGACACTTAAGAAAATAATGTTAACAGAAAAGAACATAAATATTTTTTATTTCATTGCCAATGCCAATGAGTTAACGAATGTATCTTGCTGTAATATGCTTCGTTTGCACGAACCTTCGATATTTAGGGCAGTTTGTGCTGAAATAACTCCTGCTGAACGTACCCAGACAAAAATTGCTGAGTCATCTGCGTATCCCATACAATAAAAGCCTTCATTGGATAGTCTCTTAAGAAAGTCGTCCACTAAGATCACCCACAAGAGAGGTAACAGCACGCTGGAGGACTTTATTATCATCCTTTCTAGTCATGCCCTCACCCACCATCCTATCGCAGGTGCTACTCCTTTCTTTTCCAAGGCCCTTTAAAGAGTTTATTGTAGCATTATTAAACTCTCCTTCTATATCTACAAAAATGGCTACTGCTGTGTCTTAGTCTTCAATCGACTTTGAAAGTAGCCTGTTTAAATCATCCAACGACGAGTCCGTTGATTTTCTCTGTTGGTATGCATATTGTCTATTACTTAGGAATCATTCTGCTAGGAATTTGTCCCTTATGTATCTTCAGCAATATAAGTTTTAATAAAAAAATATTAGAAAATAAAATTATTAAAGCAATGTTCTTAAGAAAGCAATTGTTTTGTTTCAGTGCCATAGAATTATGTCAAAGGTTTATGGGAAACGAGCACACAGATTCGGGTCAGTCAAGTTTGTCGGATTCATGCCGAATTTGAGAAGCCAACTCTTCGTCATGCTATGAACTATGGATAATGTAGCTGTTTTCTTTTCACTTCTAATACTGTTCATATTAATATTCAGATAAGCTTTGTTCTGCGTTTACTGAGTGAGGTATGTACAGTACTGTGCAATAAAATACGGGACAAACATATTTAAGTTGCGTAATTAAAGCTCATACTCATGGAATCTCAATTGACTTAATGGCCTGTCAGTGTCATTCTTTTTCCGTAAATTGTCAGACATTCGCTAAAATTATTAAATTATACAGCAACGTAATTGAAATTTTCTAAACATTAAAACACCATTAAAGATACCTCAACATTTAAATCAACTGATTGTGCCCAAAATATAAGATGGTTGGTCAATACGAAGTGCCACTCTTTAATTTAAGTAAAATACCGTGTTTGATGTAAAAAAGTGGTGGATGTAGGATAGGTCTTTAGCAAGGAAAATCGGTTCTGGATATCCTAGAAGCAGCCAGCATTGACGATGATGATGCGGTATTGATAAATTACATATGAATAAATCCCTTTACTAGAGCGAAGAAAGCAGTTACAGAACCATATTGGAGCATGTAATGCTACCATAGCACACACGTTTCCAGACAATAACTACATATTTCAGCAAGACAATTGCCCTGTCCATACAGCCCGTGTTGTTGAACAGTGGTTCCAGAATTACAATATAGAAGTTCTGCCATAGTCTTCAAAAAGTCCAGATATAAACTCACTTGAAAATGTATGGAGACTTATAGTCAAAAATATTTATGAAAGAAATTTTCATCCTCGCAATGCGGGAGAACTGTGGGAGGTCATAGCAGAAGAATGGGAGGCACTAAGTGAGATTGAACACATAACAAGAAATTTAATTCTTTCAATGCCAAGGAAATTAAGCCAAGTCATTGCCGCAAACAGCGATATAACCAAATATTAAATATATTCATTGCTTATATCTAATGTCTCTATTTTGTTATTTTATTTTATTTAAATTTTTGGTTTACTATATACAGTCAAATCCTCATATACTTACTACTAACAGAATGATAGGTTTCCCAAATCCAGTAACGCAAATACCATCTACTATTATTTTCCTTGCAAAATGCCTTGTTGCTGTGCCACTTGTAACTGCAAGCAACATTTACGATATAACATGTCCCAGTTTTTTTTGCACAACTCAACTAGACATTGGCATTAAGAGTTGTCCCAGATTTGATTGCACAGTACTGTACATAGGAGAAAACCCTTAAATTGAAAATGTACTGTTTTCTTATTTGTCCATGTAGCATAAAATGTGGAAGTAATAAATATTACAATTTCTACAAATTTATTATTTTGCTTGCCCATGTATATTTATATAAATCTTTTTGTTAGTATCTGTACAAAAGAGAGGCAAATTGGACTTTGACATGTTTAAAATGAACCATCAATACTGCTTTTATGAGATTTTAAATTAACAGATCAAACACTTTAATTTATAAGCAAATCAAACCCGAACATGCCGGTTTATACATATCTAGACATAAGAAAAATTAAATTGTAAAGTTTAAATCACTAGAAAGTTGGTGCGGAAGAGGTTTTCTTTTACCTGCATATAAATTTCGGTGTAAATAGAAGAACGGATGGCAACGTTGACGACCTGAATTCAATATAAAACCTACCAAGTTGGTTGTTTGCCTGACTCGTTTGAATAGAAAAGAGAAATACGGTTGAACGATTTGGAGGTTACTGCTTTTTGATCACGTGATCAGCAGTTGCTACTCAGTCGATCCTTTACTCGCTTTCAATGCAGCACCTACTGTTATTTCGCTCGAATCACGTGCTCGGTGTAGACCTACCGTCTCTCGTCTAATTCGTTTGTTCGCGTTTATTTCTTTTTTCCTCTTCTTCTTTTATTTCTACCTAAAGGAATACGTTGCAACATGGATAAATACATTAAAATCGGCGTAAACGACTTTGGAAAATCGATATTACATACAGAAATGGAAGATGTTAGAAGATCTGTGTTACATAACGGCATTATAATGGAATACCTTGAAAAATAGGTGTATACTAATGTATGAATGTATGACATATGCGTTCCTATGTGGTAAAAGGGTTTGGCCAATTCGAAAATTTAATTGCCGTAATCTTGTGTAAATTATATAGTGGAAATAAAGTTTTAGTCATCGAAATTCGCGAAAAATCGTACCGTTAAAATTAGCATGATTTGTTGGCGATTAGTGTGCAGTGACTAAGTGGAAATGTGCTGTTAGTTTTAATACACTATGTGACATACAAAGGATATTTGAAAAACAAAACAAAAAGAGCAATTATCGTTCGACTGAAATTTTATTCTTTTTTTTAATGTCTCTAGTTTGGAGCTTAAAACTTGTCGAGTACCTCAACAAGCAAAGTATCTTAAATTTCGTAAAATATCCCAGATATTACTACCTTTTTCTTGTTCAGAGTAAGTTTAGTTTAAAAATCAAGGAGGCGTAAATTAATAAAACAGTTTATGATTCATTTACATTGTGAAAAGTACCTAAATGCAGTAAATTACATGCTTCTATATTTGACGAAAGTACTTTGTTGTCGATTAGTTATTAGAAAATCTTTTATAAATAGAAAGTTAAACTAGTTTCAAGACTATTACTGGAAAGTTCAAATTATACACTTAAACGCAAGCTCAGCTCATTTTAGTCAAAATAACAGGGTGTTACAATATTTAAGATACCACATAGTATATTTTCAATCAATTTGAATATTTTACACTTTTACAATATGTAATGTGTAAAAATTTATCACTAAACATTTATTCATTCGAAAATTAATAAAATTATTAAGTTTATTTGATCTAAGTATCAAAAACATAAATTTGAAAGCTTAGGAGATCTATTAGGCAAAGAAATCCAAAGAAAATTTAAGAATTTTTAAAATATTCAAATCATAAATCACAGTGGTAGATTTTCTAAATTTTGTTTGCAAAATTTGTTTATTAGTTTTATAAATTTTATTAAGTTCGTTTTATCGAAACATCAGCAATATCAATTTAAAAGCTTAATAGATCTATTTGGCAATTAAATTAAATACAAATTTAGGGTGTTTAACGTACTTATAATTGTTCAACTCAAAATTCATAATCGTAAATTTGGTAAATTTAATTTGTTTAGTATCCTAATTTTATAAATTTTATCATTTTGCATTTCTACGGGAACAAAAGAAACATTACTAACTCTTTAGTAAAAAATTAATATTTTAAAAACGTTTAGGAGGGTGAATGCTCTTTTAGACAATAAAACAAGGAGGAGATAGAGAAAAGTTACTACAAAAACAATAAAAAAATGATAATGAAAAGATAATTTTATCCAAATATCTAACATAAAGATTTCATTTGAAAAAAAATTTAAACACAATTAGTTAAAGATTTAAGTTTTCAAAAATAAGTATTAATCTGCCACTGGAACTCATGAATATAATGAAAAAATTTTAGTTAATGTCACGAATTTAAGAAATAAGTTATAACGGAATATGTTTTATGTAATTATTACTGGGGCATCACAGAAAATTCTTTTTACTAATAGTAATAATAATTTTATGTATTTTCAACAGGTTACACCTTCAATCATAGGAAATATAGCTTATAAATTAACATAACTGAATGCACTGAAGGAAAAAAAAATATTAGTTCCCTAAATATTAGATATATTAATGAGATATTATATAAATGAAATTAATATTTAACATTAGACCTATTAATATGGCTTCTATATATTACTAATTAAAACGGGTATTTTTTGAAAATTATCATATGTGGAGCAATCAGGCAAAAGCGCTTAAATCCATTAGAAACAATTTCGAGATATAAATGTTTATTTATGAAACTCATATATTAAACAAAAGTAACTCGTGTATTCTATAGAGCTTTGTCACTGCACATCAAACAACAAATTTCAATAATTTTTACCACTGACATTAGGGTAATTAACAAAAATAAAATGGATTTATCGCGTTTTGCATGATTAGAAGTGTTTTGCTTGATATAAGAAAGAAAAATTCGTATTTATTAGCTAGATGCAATTAAAAAATTACAAAAATGTTTTATTAATGTTTCTTAACATACCAATGAAAGATATAACAAAATAAAATTTTATTCTAAAACTCCAAAAAATTATTTTTCGGATATGAAACTTGATTTGATTTTTAAATATGTACGCCAGGGTCGTCTTCAAGACAATCACATTCTTCGTTGTCACTGTCTTCTGGCTCATCACCAACTTCTTTTGTACAAGCCCAAATTTTTATCTTCCTTCCATTTAGCGCCTGATTGTTGTTCCATTAGGTGTTGTTTAGTTTTTATTTTTTTATGTGGAAGATTACGACCTGAGTCAATTTCTTCTAACTCCATTGGAATCGCTTTTCCTTTCTTGAGTAAACTCTGTGGTGTCTCGTTCAAGGTAATGAATTTAAAGTTCTGATGACCTTGTATCATCACAGAATTACTTCATGCATCGTTTGATTTTCTTGTGATATTCGCTTGTAGATATTCCCTCAACTTTTTTTTAGACTACGTAGCAATTATTTGATATCGTAGAGCTTCGAGTCATCACCAAGCTGTTTAACATTACCAAACTCAGTATAGATTTCAATGTATTCTTCTTTTTTAATAACAGTCGTATTTTTCGAAGAGTCTTTCCTTCTCGACCAAAAGCTTTGGTCGGCAGGCAAAAAAACTATGACCCCGGACAGGAGAAATCAGTTGAATTCCTTGAATTCCCGGAGAACATTTCACTTTTAGGCAGTAGTAGAGGACATTAATGATATGTGAATTTTTATTCTGCCCCATACAACCATCACAGGAAAATCTTAACACCTTTATGTTTTCATAACCCAGGTGAGTTAGAAGTGCAGAACCAATTTCGACTTATCCTGTTCCGACTTGATTTTCGGTCCATAAGTAAAATGTAGGAGAATTCGAATTCATCCCAACGATACAAAAAACAGAAGCTTATCTGATGAGAGTAGAAAGCATCTGAAATAGGGGTTTGTGGCAAAGGTCGTATCTGCTGCATGTCAAAGCAGAACATAATTGTATTTGCAGGAGTTTATTTCATTAACTGAAGAAGTGTTTGCCCTTCTCTTGTGAATTGTAAATTCAACCATCAGCGCACTTTTCTTTGCTGGGTATTTTTCTGTTTCTATGTTATGCATAAGAGGAGCACACAACGAGCAACTGTCTGCATCGTGAAGTAAATCCAATATTAAAGTCGCGACAAAAAATTCTTGAAAACATAGACAAGCTACACCTATATTTTGGTTGTTCATACTTTAAGATATAAATTTGACATAACTGCAATGTTTAGATTGGCTAGCAAATAAATACGTTGAAATTTTTATCGGTTATAGTGGCTCTCTGTTTCTCTTAGATTTCCAATAAATTCCCGAGTTTTGCGTTTTTTAACTTGTGTTTCTGCAGAGATTCTATCGCCACCACGATTTTCTTTGGGCGATAGAATCTCTGCAGAAACACAAGATAAAAAACGCAAAACTGTAGTAAAAAATTTCTGGCACACTCTAATCGCCTTGTTAGCTTTGGTTTTTAAATGGTAAGTGATACCAAGGGAACAATTTTTAGGGTTGTTGCTTCTAGACCGATTCCTTATTACTGAAGAAACACCGAGCATATAACAAAGTTTAACATCTTGTATAGTTTTATCAGCAACATTTAAAAAAAAATTCTTAAATGCGTTTAATGTCGCTCATCTTTATATCATTGCACATGAAGCTATTGTGATTATGATTCCAAAATCTTTTAAAATTCACTAAACCAACATTTTTATCGTTATACTTTTTCTCCATGCGCAATTTCTGTTTTAGAGGTGCTTGTGAAATTTAGATCGACGTCCTCCACTGCCTGTCAAAGGAAACAAATTTTGTGGAAAGTGAGGTTGAGATACTTAATAAAAGTTGTAGAATTACCTTCTTGCACAGAAATACCTACTAATTTATGCATTTCTTCAGTAAAACAGGAACAATACCGTCTGATTGTCAGAATTTCTGGGACAATTTAAGACAGAATAAAACACATTCACAGAACACTGACAGAGATTGACTTCTTTCAGAGTGCCCTGTAGATGCCATCTACAGTTGGGACTTATAACACTGCAATCATAGTTATGTTTCAGGTACCTTTAGAAACGAATTTTTGTAATTTTTGTTGAAATGTAAATTCAAAATTATTTTCTTTGGATTTATCCAAGTTTACTTGATTGGTTAGGTTTTGAACTTTACTTTCAACAGGAAATATTGTGTTTTGCTTGATTCTGAGTTCGTCAATGAATTTATCTGACTGCTATTACTAATAGTACATACTTAGTTTATTTTTCATGTAAAATGGCTTTAACCGGTATTGCTTGATTGCTCCTCAGATAAATAGAAGAATTAAGGGAAGTTTGGTGTCTAAAATATTACTACAAAATTACACAAAAGCAACAGAATAATTATTGGGCCTTCAAAATTATTTCTAAATAGATAAACAAAAGATCAAACCATTTCGCAAAACATTTCATAATTGTAAATATACTTCTAAGGTGCTTTAAATCGTATGTTTAAATATAGTATCATTAATGTGATTAATTTGAGTAAAGGAATAGTAACAACATGAACAAATTTTTAAATAAAAACTTTGGCAATACTAACTACTAGCAAAAAAGATAAATGATTTTTATATTAATCATTTTCCGAATAAAATTCTTTTTTTTCTATATTTCAACGTATATACATTTCTTTAGAGCAATATTGTATAATTTGCAGATTCATTTTAAAAAGTAAAAATAAAATTGCTCTTTTCCTACTAATACAAAATGTTTACAACTGAACCATTATACAAGGATATATCAGAAAATAACGAGACTGGTGCTGTAGTACAAAAACGAAACATTTATTTAGAATACTTCAACAACTATCCCTCAAAGTCCTCTCTATTCTGTGCAATACACTTATCCTATCGTTTTGTCCACTTATCATAAACATCTGAGAAACCATTTTTTAAGAGTCTATTTAGTATACCCAGCTCTAAATTTGACTTAAATTTTCGACCTTTCAATTCTTTTTTGACTTCAGCAAGCAAATGGAAGTCTCATGGAGCATGGCCGGGTAAGTAGGGAGGGTGGAACATAATTTATACCCCAAAGTCTTCAAGTGCTCGTTGACAAATCGCTGATCGATGGGCTGGAGCATTGTCGTGATGCAGCATCCAACCGATGTCTTGATAAAGCGGCCGTCTTTTCTTTAATTTTGAAGTACATTAGAATAGTACTCTCCAGTTACCATATGTTCTCTAGGTACAATGTGATCATAAATAAAATCCCATATATTAAAAAAAATAAGTGCATCACTTTATCAGCGCTTTTCAAAAATTTCACCTTTTGCAGTCTTGGACTGCTTTTGTGCTTCCATTGCATACTTTGAGACTTTAATTCAGGGCCATTAGGATAAAACTCTCATCACATGTAACCACATTATTTAAAAAGTATGGACAATGTTACAGTTGCCTTTTCCACTGCCGACAAATTGTCACTCGAATGGCTTTTTGTTCATCGGACATCGCTTTTGGAATATATTTTGCTGCGACTTTTCTGTACCCTAAATCTTCATGAATAATTTTTTGAGTGTAAACGTAAGACAAATTAACAATGTCAGAAATTCGATATATGCCAATCCGACTATCATTTTGGATCAAGTTTGTTAATTTCTGCAATTTTTGAATCAATCTGTGCAGCTGGTGGTCGCCCGCGTCGAGGTTCATCTCCCACTGATTCACAACCGTCTTTGAATTTCTTATGCCACTCAAATACTCTACATCGTGATAAATTGTCATCTGGGTATATAATTTTAATAATATTAAAAGTTTCAGTTGGAGTTTTACCCAACCGAAAACAAAATTTTATCGCATATCTTTGCTCCACTCTCATTTTCTCGATGGATAGGGACGTCAAACACTGATAATTCAGTAATTAATTTATAATAAACGTCAAATGATAAATCAAAGCCTACTTCAGGATAGGTGCATTAGAGATGGGGGTTTTATGTTATATTCTTTGTGTTATAAAATTGTAGTTGTGAAAGAAGTTATAACACCAGTCTTGTTATATTTTATTATACTCTGGTATAAATCTGTCAATATGATCTGTAAAAGAGAATATTTATTATCTTTCATAGAAGTTCCTTCAGATTAGGATTTCGATCTTTATGCCTAACAATCAAGAACCTACGGCAATACTTTATCTCTATCTTTACCAACTTAAAAAAGGTATATAACCCCTTACCACAATTATTAATCGTATCCTAAATACATATTTCGACAACTAAGTTGTCATCATCAGTAGGTAAAACCACTAATCAAGGTGTCGCACATGGGGCACAGTCTTTAGGATATACGTGGACGCCGTAAGTAGTTGTTGCGTAAGCGGTGTTCTAGCTTTACTGTGCCCCATGTGCGACACCTTGATTAGTGGTTTCACCTACTGATGATGACAACTTAGTTGTCGAAATACGTATTTAGGATACGATTAATAATTGTGGTAAGGGGTTATATACCTTTTTAAGTTTTTACTTAACCACAGTCTCCAAAGAAAGACTTCTGTCTTTACCATTGGTTTTCTGTTGCAATTAGTCCTATTAGAAATTTACAAAATTACAGTGCCTACCCCTTTTCCAAAGCCAGTATTTATGTTTGTGGGACAACCATCGTTTTAGGGACAGTATTCAACAAGTTCAGCACTAAAAATGTGTTGTAAGTTGTAACTTGTAAATATTTTAATTATCATAACAAAATACAAATCATTTCTTCTATTTTTTCAATAAAATTATTATACACTTTGAAACTGTCGTGTATAATACGAGCATTTTTTGATTAAATTTAAGAATTACTGCCGTAGCCTTTACTGACGTACATGAGACATAAACAAAAGATTTGGTAAAGCTAAGTCAAATTAATTTAAATACACACCGCAAAAAAATTGCCGTATAAATGCAGCTACCAATGTTGTAATGAATAGTAGTAAATAATTACTATCAATATGTCAAAAGGCTTTAATAACAGCTAGTTTAACAAGTGGTGTTCTCAAAGCAAGCTCCAGTATTCATAAATTTTGACATAAAAAAATACGCTTCTTGTAAAACTTTACAGAATTAAGTCAATAGCGGGTGTTTCCACCTCTTGCCCTAATGCGACGCGGCATACTGTTAATTAAGTCATCTACGTAATTCTGATCCGCGAAACTGAATTCTTCGCGTTTTTAATTGATGTCCTACGTGATCCCAAACATGTTCTATTGGATTGAGATCAGAACTTCGTGCTGGCCAGTTTAAAGTGGGTATTTCCACATCTTGCAAATAATGTCTGCAATGTGTGGGCGCGCGTTATCGTGCATAATGAGCAAATCTGGCCCTACAAACGGTGCAAAAGACCCAAATTGCCCAAAGGCAATTACTCGCCACACCATTACCGACCCACCACCCTAATTTACATTTGGAATAAAGTTACACTGTAAAAAGCGTTCACCAGGTCATCTATAAACTGGAATTCGCCGGTCCGAAGGGTAGAGATAAAATCTAGATTCATCTGAGAAGAGCTCCCTGTGCCAGTCATTTGCCTCCCATTCGGAATGTTGACGAGCAATTTCCAATCGCGCTCTTTTGTGTTCTCTGGTCAGAACTGGACTTTTGACTGGCACATAGGGACGTATATCATGTTCCCGAAGACGATTCCTCACAGTCTGCTCAGCAAACCACTACGTTTCGGGCATGGAAAGGGTCGCTTTGTAACATTTTTGAAGTTAAGTGTGGTATTCGCAGTGCACTTAAACGCAAAAAACGATCATCTCTTTCTGAGGTATACCTTCGATACCCTTGTCCTGGTCTTCTATCTTATGCTCCTGTCTCCCTATATCTTTTAAGAGCACAAGATATGGAAAACTGACTTACACCAATGAATTGCGCTTTCTCTTATTGATTTAAGCCAACATCTGACAGTGTTACGGCTCTAACAACTTCATCGTGAGACAAATAACGAGAATTACGATGCTGAAACGCAATTGCGTCAATATGACTTGTCAATCTGAATTATACCCAACCTCAACTTGCTTTCACCCTAGACAACAGAGCCATAAGGTTTTTATTTTATTTTATCATTAGAAAGAATGGATTTTTTTAGTAATTCTTTACTAGAAGAAATAAATAAACACGTAAATACCTCGATTTACAACTAGATTACCCAATATTTCCTTTAAAAGTTTTTAAAATAACATCATTAAAAAATTTTTCAATTATGCGGCAATTTTTTTGCGGAGTGTATCTGTAATCCGTTACTAGCATGTGAAAAGCATGGATTTTGCAAATTCAATCTACACACTTGAAGCGATTGTACCTATGCTATATTGATTGTAATTGCGAAGGCGAATCCAATTGGAAACTGCAGTCTTTTGAATTCAAATGTCATATCTGATAGTATCGTAGTTATATGTGTCAATAGCACATCTCCTTTATATATGTTTGCCATTCATTATTGTGTACCCGGCACAATGAATCCCATTGTTATAAATAATTTTAATTAGCAAATATTGGCAATAAACATTTCGAAAAGTAAGGTTATTGTATTTGATTTTATCAATTTTTATATTTACATCAAAAGTGATTACCGCATAGGACGCTAATGTTAATTGTTGCGGTCGAACTCAAGTGCAGTAATGCTAACTTAAACAAAATTTGACACAAACAGTCAGCTTCAGTATTAAACGGACACCCTTCGATGATGCTGTTCATCAACTGTTTGACTGCACGTCTGGTACAATTGCAAAAATGTGGCGGGCCGATGCTTCGAAGCATATAATTGTTATATGCATTTTTGTCATCTCTGAATGCCATGTTTTGACCACACAAAAATACATTAAAAACAAAATTATTCCCACAATGTTGATTTATATTTTTTGCATTTTAATTTAAATGGTTTTCGTGTCTAATTGTGAAATTGTGGTGAAATGTTTCATTTGTGGAGTGAGAAATGTTGTTCTAGTGTTGGTTGTCATTTTTTGTTTCAATTATCAATTTTTTAAAACTTGTCGATCGAAGGGCGATATAATTTCGTCAATAGTAATACTAGAGCTGCCACGAAAACATAATTTATTAGCAATAAATGGGCAAAGGGCGTTTAATTTTTGTAGAAGAACATTTAAGTTAGTATAAAATCAAAAAATTTAAAAATCTAAAAATATATTGAGATTTGGAAAAGTAAACAGATCTGTATTAAATGATAAGCAACAAAAAATATTCTGTTCTATACCATATACATACAAAGACTATAGAACATATAGAACATATTGGTCGATTTACTGGATAAATGAAACTATGACTTCTAAGACTAAATCGCACAGCAAGGAATGTTAAAATGTGGTTTAATGAGAAAAGAATTATTCAGATTGGATGACGACTTCAGTCACCAAACCTAAACTAATTTACGCAGTTACAAGTATTGGCTTCAGTTCGCTTTTTTAATACGAAAAAATACGCCTATTGTTCTTCCCACGTATGCAAATATCTCGCAATAAATATTAATACATTTTAACTTGTATTGAATATGCACATTTCATTTCTTAATAATAATGTAATGTACCTATTGAATTTTTATAATAATGCAAAAGTAATTAATGAATATTTTCAACACCATATTATTTTTATACTATTTCACAAGAGTGGAAGGGTAAATCTTAGGGTGATCTTATTTTATTTTTCGACATTTTTTCACTTAGCACAGCGACCTACCAATTCTTTCAAGCCCTATAAAAAGTAATCTCTGGAAGCTCTTTCTACATAACCATTTCTTCAAGTTTAGGAACAAGAAAAAATCATTCGGGGCCAGATATGGCGAATATGGTGAATGAGGCAGCAATTCGCATTCTAATTCGACGTTTGGCATAGAGACGACTTGATACATCAAAACGTTTTTCTGACTAAATATGGTGGTTCTGTAAATAGTCAATGAAGATTACGTCTTGGAAATCCCAAAAAAATCCTGGTCATAATCTTATTGACCGAAGAAACAGGCTGTTCCATTTTTTGGAAGACATTCGCCACAAGAATTCTCGTCTATTGACTGTGTTTTAGTGTTCGAAGTGTAGTCATGTATCCAGGGTTTCATCTTATGTGGTAGTGATCTATCAGGGTCACTTATCGCCAAAAGAATTCTCTTGGATTTCGCTTGAACTTTGGCGTACAGTCATTTGCAATAGTAACACCAGTTCGCATTCTCTTAACAGTAAGCGCCCATCTTGCGGTTAGGTTTTTCATATTTACATGTTTATGCAAAAGACATTGTATACCCGTTCGCTTGATGAGATGTTTATGGCATTAGTTATCTTACATAGTTTTTTTCAGGGGGTCGCTTTTAGAAATGGTATGGAATTTTAAAAAAATATTTAATTAATACACAAAATTACTATTTTTTTATATCAATACAAAAACAACAAACGTATAGTTTAAACGATTGTAAAAACTTGACAAATTTGGTCCAAATGACCCAAGTCAGCAATTAAATAACTTGTGACTATAATAAATTATTGAAAATTTTTTTCATATGTTGGGGTTTAAGCATTTGAGACAATTCTAAACACCCCCGGCATTCTTGAATTCACCAATCAATGCAACGAAGGATAGAAGTTGTCATTTTCAACAATTTTTATCAGTTAATTTTATTGTATTAGTTCGTTTTATTGTATAAACTTTTAATTTACTATTAAACATCTCGTACCTTTAAAACTAAGTCATTTAAGACATACATTCATATGAACTAAAATTTGTCGCATATATTTAGAATCACCCTGTATATATAAATCAAAAATATTTAATTTGTTATTTATACACTCACAAACTACATAATGGATTTTAATAAAATTTTGTGTGTGGGTTCTCTATGCCGTGTGGAAGGTTGTGATCATATTTTTTCCAAATTTTATCGGCAAATTAACAATATGAGAAATTACATGAATTTCTATAGGAAACGAAGACATTCATACATGCATTGTACACACATACGAAAAAGTCTTCCCGCACCGGTGAAATCTTTGATACGCTTCGATATAAGTAGCGCAAAAATATCTCAAATACTTGATTTGATAGTACTTTTTTATTACAAGCTAACGTTTCCTAATCATATACCCTATTTACGCTTATATATTGTTATGAAATCTTAATTATGAAAAGGAAAATAACTTTGATTTAATCTTGCATGTATTGTCTTATATGAAAACTTGAAGTAATATGTATAGGTTAGATGTGCATGTCAGGAAGATGTTATTTAAAAAAAATATTATAGACAATTGTCAAATTTGAAAGGCGAAAATATTAATGTTATTGATATTTGAAAAACCATTAAATGAGTAGCTGGGTTTCTTAAAGAAAAAAAAGGGGAAACTATTATTGATTTTTAGATATCAACGAAAAAATTTTATAAGAAAAGTAATAATTGTTCAAAGGGCATATAAAATGTACTATTTTAATGATTTAATAGTATTAAATGAGAAAAAGAAAGTAAATATCATTAATATTATGTTAAACTTATATATTTGTGATAAATTGTCAATCGAAAAATTGTAACTGGAATAAGAATAGCATTGGTAAAAGGAATTTAATAACATGCGTAAAGAGAATGAAAAATAATAGGAAACAGGAATAGAGAAGTTGTTATAGAAAGAAGTTAAAAATAAATTGATATAAAATCCAAAAATAAAGGATCACAAGAAAAGAAAGAAGATAAAATATTTAAGAGAATGCAACAGTATTGTATTTATTCAAAATAGGCTCCAAGAAAAGAGAACATATGGGATACAAATTTTATTAAAAGAAGTTAAATAAGATATTTGAAAGATGACGTTCTTAAAAATATCTGGTTACACAGTTTATAAGAAGTTATGTTAAGTAACTAGACGGATAAACAAAAAATGTAGTCAACTAGAAGCTTTACAATAATAAATAATTTTTTGTGAAAAACTCTTTTTTCTATATCAGATTGAGCCACAGCAAAGCGAGGCAGGGTTTAGCTAGTCTATACAAGATGTCCCGTATCGTTATGTTCAAATTTTAGGAGTGTAAAGTAGACTTCATTTCAAGTAACAAAAACGCGAAACTTGTATATCCATTTTTATTTGTTTCAAAGTTACAGATCTATGAATGTGATTGTAAGATCATGAAAAAAAATGTAATTCTAAAGTCAATAAAAACTGATTTTATTTAAAAAAGTAAGCCAACAGAAGAAGTCCTTATCCGAATTTGATACTTGTTTTGTCGGATTTGCTCGGCAGCCAGGTAAATCCAACAACTCTTCTCTTGTGTTCGAAACTTGCGCGTAGACTAATTTTTCATGTCCCCCATAAATAAAAGTCAAGGGGATTAAGATCGGGTGATCTGGGTGGTCATGCAACAGGACCACCTCGACCAATCCATCTTGGATAATTCACGTTAACCCAATTTCGGACAGCAATTCCGAAATGTGGTTGTGCCCCATCCACGTGAAACCACATGTCTCCTCGAAAATTCAGTGGGACATCCTCTAAAAGACCTGGCAGTTCGTCAATAAGAAATTGAAGGTAATTGTCCGCATTTAACCTCCCACCTAGGAAGAACGACAGGACCAATCAACAAGTCATCGATTAGGGCCGCCCAAACGTTAATAGAAAATTCATGTTGAAATTTAGATAGGCGTATAGCTTTGGGATTTTCTGATGACCACCTGAGCAGGTTTCTCAGATTTATAACACCACTTCTCGTGAACGTAGATTCATCTGTCCAGAGGACTGTTCTGCAGAAATTAAAATGAAGCCGTGACTGTCTTAATATTCAGGTAGAATAAACTAGACGAGCATAGTGGTCTGCCTCAAGCAAACCGTATCCCCTGCGATAGTGATATGGATATAAGCCCTCACGTTTTAAAATTCGCCAAACTATCCATCGTGGCACTCCTAGTTGTCTAGCGATTCGACGTACACTGAGAGTTGGATCCCTTGTAATAATAGCTACTGCTTCTTCCTCTAAATCTGCTGGCAAATTTACTCCTCGGTCGAAAAGATAATCACGCAATCCGCATTCCGGAAATTGTCTGTGTACTTCCAGAAACGTTCTATAATGAGGAATGCGCCTATCGGAAAACCGATGTTGGTATTCAATAACTGCTTGACGTGCACTTCCGTTACAGTAGCCATACACAAAATTCATGTCCGCATACTCTTGAAAAGAAAATCGGTAAGGCATTTTGAATAAAGAAAACGTGTCCACTCACTAATAAGTTGTTGTATGAACTGAAACTTAATGTAATCCTTTATTAAAAAATGCAACGCTAACAGTCATCTGAACATTTGTTTATTGTATGATATTCATGGTTCAGCACTTACGAAATAAGTAAGAACCTTCTTTATCATAAATCAATTTCCAGTACCCTTTTTTGTAGATCTCCAAGAAATTACTGTATGCACTTCGACACGTGTTTATTTATTTTAGGATAACATTTTATTATGCGACGTTAACAATCACAGGCCTGTTATTGAATCATATAACTTTTTTTAAATAAAATCATTTTGTATTGACTTTAGGATTACATTTTTTTTCATGATCTGACAATCACATTCATAGATCTGTAACTTTGAAACAAATAAAAAAGGATATACAAGTTTTGCGTTTTTGTTACTTAAAATTAAGTCTACTTTACACTCCTAAAATTTGAACATAACGATACGGGACACCTATATATGTAAAAATCAAAAACATTTAATTTGTTATTTATAAACTCAAAAACTACATAATCGATTTTGATTAAAAGGTTTCCTTATGTTGTGTGGAGGGTTGTTATCATATTTTTTTTCAAATTTTATCGACAAATATTAAAGGATTAACAATATGTGAAATTACATGCATCTACCTAAATAAAAATTAAATGCTGTTCGTTGGTATGCGCATCCTGAGAACAGCTGAATCGATTTGGCTAATTAAAAGAAAACGTTCGTAATAGTCCCAATAAGGCTTTCAGGGAAAGAAAAATTGGAATAGTTGTCCGGAAAATTAGAAAATTCGGGAAAAATTGAAAGTGATTTCTTCTAAGAGATTTTTATATGAACTCAAGACCATAACTCACGATTCGAACGATGGATACGCGTAATTCAGTTTTTGTTTTGTTCGCTATGGTCTTCGAAAAGTTTTCAGGGAAAAAAAATTCGGGACAATTACAAAGGAATCTTTCTTTGTTTTGTTCGTTATGCTCTGGCGATGGAAATAACTCAATTGAATGATTTCAATTGAAAAAAAAATCTAGAAGATTTGGAGAAAAATCTGAAATAACGCATTCCAGCCTAAATTAGAATAACATAACATTTGCTTTTACTTTTGTGTTGTTTCGCGAAGAATTCATCTCGCATGTAATACTTCTGAATGTACTTTTCCTCAAATTGAATATCCATGGCCACAATCGTTAATAGATACAATGATCACTCAAAAGTACGTTTTTTTTCTCATTTTTACTTTGTTCACACATTTCCAATAGCTCTTCACAAATTCACAAAACGTCTGTCGGGTCAGTTAGTTTTATATAAATTTCACTTCAAACATTAGTATTGATTTGCAAATAAATCTAATGTCATCCACATTTATAAAAAATCTTCTAACCCAAAACGATCAATATAAAGCAAATGACAAGGCCAGTCAATTTCTCAGGTTTGCCAAATTAAATATTTGCTTCAATCATTTATAGTTACTCGGTATATACAAGTTGAAAATATTGCTACCGTATGAAAATCACTCTCTTGTCGAAACACCTTCATATATACAATATCGATACTTATTGAAATGGAACTAAAATTCTGATTAAAGCATAATAAACGAAATTATAATTTACTTTCTATTGCCGTGTGACACTTTTTAGATATTTTCCGCTCGACGTTCTCACACAAGTTGTAAAAATAGATTTCTATATGCGTTTGTAAACTCGTGATAGATAAAATAACTTATCGACAACAGGTTTCACATTACAAAACTCTAAAGTGATTTTTAGCCCTCGAACGTAATGCATTTACTCTTTACAAGATACTCGTGCAATTCTAGTTATTTGTCAGATAAGTAGGTATGGTTTTGAAATTCGAACTCTATACGCTATATTATGTGTACTTGTTTACAAGTTCATTATATTAAATTAAGTTATATTTACATTAGTGCATAAGGTCTCCAATTTCATTAAAGTATCTCTTTCTAGTTATTTTATAATAAATAAAATAATATTCGTCAAGCTTGCTTAGCGCTTTCGCTATGTAATTAATTGGCGTTTAGATTAAATATTATATGCATTACAAAAATCTATTGAATAAGTATATTAAAAGTAATATAAAACAATAATCAAGTTTTAGAATAGACAAACGTTTCCAAACCGTTACAGCAATATTTTGGATATACATAGTTAATAATTAACTATGAAATCAATTTGAATGACTCTCTTCCTGCAGGTGTATACGCAGGTGGTTCAAATTTGATCTGCGTTTCATTTTTTTTCCGGTCGATATGAACTACAAATTGGTGGTAGGAGACATCAAAACAAAGATTTTTTTTTAATAAATATTATAATGATTTACTTAGGTACCATCACCAGAAGTAACTAAAGAACAAGTTAGATGCACATACAATGAAGTAGAATCGAGAAATGCACAACATAAGTATTTTTTGTTTAAGATTAATATTGTATTTATTAATTTTAACCTTTTTATTATTCCTATTTGATAGTCATATTTAATAAGAAATACAGGTAATGATTTTATATGATATATGTAAAAATGCATCAACAGATTATCTATTTATTTAATATATATAATTTTATGTTTAAAAATTTCTTCTAAAATAATTAATTTCTATATTAGCTTTTCTATATTTTAACTATACGTTTTATTAAAAACTATTTCAAATATTTATAACCGTTCGCAACTATGTTCATGGCGGACACGCAAATTTCAAAGAAAAAAAGATGATCGCGACGAAAATCCTTGCATCGGGGGTTACACGAAAATCGCCAGGGCTAGAAGGCGCGTTCGTGGACCCTACTAAAAGTAAAAATAAAAATTGTGCGGAAATATTCATTGTGCGATTATCAAATTAGTGTAGAAACATAGCTATAATATATCTACGCATTTTAAAAGTAATTGTGCCGCTATATCTCATAGTGAAGCCGAGATATTTCAATTTAAAGAAAGTCTAGTACCGACGACGAGCTAACATACCAATAAAAAAATATATAACTGCATAAAATCAACGAAATCGGGGAAAAGATGCCTATATATCGAAGAATTATTGTTCCGAGATTAAATACATACAAGGAGATTGATCCCAGTCAATTCCAATAAGAAAATTTGGCCTTTTACAGTTTCGGAGGGAAAATTTCGACAAGTCCCCGCCAATTTCGAGCTGTTTACCGCGCGTTTTGCAAACCACCAACCAGGAGGCTGCTATCAAGACCAATAAGATCGCAGCGTGGGAAGAAGAAGCGCCAATCCGAACACTGCAATCCAGGGCCAGGTACTTTGAAAAAGAAGTATAAAATTGAATTTAAACCTGCTCTTAAAGTATTTATAAAATCATTTCGAAATCAAATATCTTTTAATTTACAAAAAATTGAGAATACTGAAGTTATCATTGTTAAATTATTATATTGTTATACAAAAATTGCTCACTTACTATTGTTATAACCATCAAACGTCCGCATGTCGACGATTTTGGCATAACGTCTAGTACTCATTTTATGACATAACTTATTTGTGCTTATGTTAATGCATTTCTCACTATGAATACCTATAAAGATATTGTATAATATTTCTTCATATTTAAAGATAATCATTTACGTATTACTTATGTACCTATATATTTGATTTTGTTTCTGTTTGTTTACTTTTCATATGTGTGTGCATTTAGTTGTTTGTTGTTGATACTGACAGTTACTTTTATTAAAGCTTAATTTAATGTTTACCAGCGTTTTGTTTGATTTCTACCTGAACAACACTCTGTTTTGAAACCAACTAAGCAACATATAACACTGTTCGTTACATCTGACATGTCATTAAAAATCTGGCAAATACAAAGTAAGACTAATACTGTATTTGACATGCGACACAAGAACCCCCCTGTATTTTTTAATGAAGCTTAATTTTTTATTTATCTCCGTTTTGTTTTTAATAATTGTTCAGCTATATCGTAATAATATATGTCTGTAAATGAGCCGTTTGTGCTGTAGGGTAATAAATTGTTTCGAATCATATCCAAATAACTAAAGTCATTCTTGATTTAGATATACATACGTCTTTTGTTAAACATTTTTTGTTGCAACTACGGTTATTGTTGGGCAGCAGACCATTTCTTTATCACAATAAACATTCCGCAGATGCCGATTTTGAGATCGTAGTAGTTATTTGTGACATTTAGTTGTCATCATAATAGTAACTTTGCTGATTGTTAATTTAAAATTTAATTGAAAATGAATGATAATATCTCATTTGAGGAACTTTCCGATATGTACTTTACTTATGGTGCAGCACAGTGTAATGGAAGAGACGCAGTGCGTTTGTATGAACGGAGACATCCGGAACGTCGGCAACCTTATTATACAATATTTTCTTCCATCCATCGTTGCCTTAAAGAAAGTGGGAACTTAAGACGTCCTGGTGGTGGTCGTCGTCTAGGAACAGCTCGTACGCTTCAAAAGAAGAAGTTCTACATCTTGGGGAAGAAACCCAATCTACAAGTGTTAGCGCAATTGCACATCATATGTGATCGTGCAAGTCAACGGTACACCGTGTCATTCACGAACAACTTCTCTACCCTTACCATTTACAACGCATACATGTTTTAAACCCTAAAGATTATCCGCATCGATTAGGTTTTTGCCAATGGTTTTTGGGTCACGACGAACCTGATTTCAGGAGAGTAATATTGTTTTCTGACGAGGCTTGCTTCACGCACGATGGTTTTTTAAATAGTGTCATTAATTATTATTATTAAACTGGAATGTATTTTTGAATAATGTCATTGTTATCCATGACAACATCACATAGTATTGGAGACTGTAGTGGAAAATCCTCATCATCAGCACGTATGTTAAAGCGTCAGGTTGCAATATCGAGAACTTTGGCGAACAGAATTACTGGAAATCATAAATTTCAGGCATACCATGCACAACCGGTACAAGAACTAACCCAACAAGATTTTATTAAGCGACGTAGTTTCTGTAACTGGGGATTAAACAAGAATTATCAAGAGCCGACTTTCTTAAATAACGTGTTATTTACAGACGAAGTTACATTTCATAACAATGGGTTTGTTAATCGCCACAATTTTCATTATTATAATAATGAAAATCCTAGAATGATAAGTCCTCTGTACAATCAGTACAGGTTATCTCTTTATATATGGGGTGGAATTCTTGGACGTTTTGTCATAGGACCATGGTCTTTCGAGAACACGATAAAGGGAGAATAATTTTTGAGTCTTTTACGAAATCAGTTTGAAGATATGATTGATAGTTTAACATTACAAATTACCAGGCAAATGTGGTTACAATTAGATGAAGCTCCTCCACATTTTAGCAGATAGGTGAGGGATTATTTCAAATTTTGAAAATAAATGGATCGGTAGAGGAGAACCAGTGAACTGGCCTGCCAAATCTCCGGATCTGACGAAATTAGACTTATTTTTATGGGGTTATGTCAAAGTAGAGGTATACAAAACTACTCCAACCACAGTGGAAGATATGAAGTTTAGAATAAGACGTGTATTTGAATCTATTGATGAAAATATGCTTCAAAGGGTGCATCAAAATTTTATTTGTAGGCTTACTGTCTGTCAAGAACAAAATGGTGAGCATATTGAACACCTAGTCTAGTGAGTGAATTTTAGCAGTAGTTTTGTGTAACCTTGGAAGTAGGCTAGAGTCGTTATACAGTTCGTTGTCTCCGGTTTATAATTTCTCAGTACTATTTTTGTTTAATTTTCTTACTATTTCTTGATTTAAATAAAAATTCGTTGTTTTGTTACTTTTTGTTTCATTAGTTTTTCAGCAGCATATGTTATAAATTAATATATTATGTTTCACCTAATAAGATAAAATCCTGTTAGTATAAACAATTGAAACTAAAGTAGGCTGCATGTTTAACATTGGGAAGTTCTTGTTGTGAAAAATTAGTTTTAAAACGTAATTGACTTATAGAGCAAATACTGCATTAAGCAATTTGACAGCTTAGAATTTTGATGTGTGTTATTTGTTTTCCATGGCCGTCTTAGTTTTAAGAACGTTGGACAGCTTTTCGTAAAGCGATTTTAGAAACGAAAAAATCTCGAAATCTATTGCAGATAGATACATGATATGCTTAAGTAAAAATAAAGTACTTTATTTTAGGAGTAAAATAACATGAAAAAGCATTATGCATTCCATTTAGAAAAATGTAGATTTTTCCATTTGAAATTTGTGATGTTGCTTTCCCTTTCCTGAACACTGCATCAAAAAAAAATATTTTAGCAATTCTTAAAAGTTATTGCAAGTATAACTACTCACATACTAAAAATTTCATTTCTGGTATCAAACATAAGTAAGACATGATTTAGCAAAATTGTACTTGCACATGACATTAGAGAAAATGCTAAATATTTCAAAAACTATTACGGTTAGGTATAGACAATGGTATATGAGAAGCATGCCGATTTTATAGCAGACTCTAAAAATGGAATAAAATATAGGGTATTTCGTTTGAAAAAACTTAGTTTAGGTTCAGTACTTCTATTCTGAGACACCTGTATAAACGAAAGTATTTTTAAGAATTAAACAACATTTGTTTCAACATTTGTATAAAAATAGTTTTACAAAGGATTCCCTAGTGGTGCGTTAATTTCATGGCGCAGTGTATTTAAAAAAATGAAAATGCCACCAATCTACGAAATGTTCTAGAAATTTCAATGCGACCAACTGCTGTATGTTAAAATTACTCAATGTGTGTGTATTGAAATGAAGTTTCAAGTGTAGTACATAGTTGTATTATTAAAGTTGTGTTATTGTAGAAGAGGAATTTGTTACTTAAGAAAATCTAAACAACTCGAATTATTTTCACACCGATATGATGCAAAAACATATACTCGCATTATAGAAGTCAGTATATCAGATTATCAGAATTAATAAGTTGTATTTTCAAACAGTCAGAAAATACTAATTCCTGATATTAAGAAAAAACTATTAAATGATGTAATTGTTACAGGTTAGCGGTTTATCGTTTGTTTAGAATTATTTCAAGAGCAAATAACTCATTTCAGAATTGTACCTACAATCGAACCAAAATAAACATTGTTCGTCATGTGTAAAAAATTTCAATATATACATCACATGTGTACTGTCATAATTTATATTTCTAGCAACTTTATATACTCGCATAGTTAAAATTCTTATAAATAAAAATCTAACACTAATATTTGCGAATTTTATGCAAGAAAAAACATTGCTTTTAATACAACAAACTCCAAATTTATTAATTTTTGGGAATAATTCAATATTATCAACTTACATAAAGTGATGTACTTTGATGAAATCATAACTCACAACTTTAATATTTATGAAAATAGCAAAGTAAGACTTATCTATATTTATATCCTAAATTTGAGCAAAAAGTAAATGTATGGAAACCATTATCTGAGTTTAAAAACGAAGCTCACACTGTTGTGGCGCTGTTGTACTGTTGTGGATAAAATAATAGCACAAGTCTTATAGGCGATTTTTTATTAAATTTTAGCTTCTTAAATTCGACTTTTTTTAAATATTGCATATTTTTTCAAATTTAAAATTCATCACAGAAAGTATAATAGGGTTTGTTAAAATAAGCATAAATACTTTAACAAAGAGGACGGATGGTCTATACTCTATACGACAAATTTTTGTTTATAGTAACATTGATATAAATTCTGTACTTAATATTGGTGCTACAATAGATGGAAATCCTGGTTTTGGAGACCAAGAATTTCGGATCAGGAATTAGAATGAGCTCTAAGTGCAAATCATTTTGCTACAGTTGTTAACGTTAGTAGAAGAATCTAACTTAAAACTTAAAAAAAATAAATAAATAATAGTGGGTCATGTTTAGAATACATGGTAGCAGAAATTTGTAGTTCAGTGTAATATACAGCGTGTCCACGAACAATCCTTAAAGAATGTAAGGGGTGATTGTACATATAATAGTATGAAAAAAAGTTTCTATCAACTTGGATCCGGAAATGCTTCTTAATGGAGCTACCGCACTTTAGAGATCGCATCACAAAATTGGTTTTTGGTGAATTTTTTTCATACAGTTTTGGAGAGGTGTCTTATACAGTCTTAAGACTAACTTTTTTCCTTTGTGATTAATTATATTTTTTTTGCAAGATTATACTTCTATGATATTTTTAATGTTACAAAGGTTCTCTTGCTAAACAACAGAAAAACCAACCGATTTCAAGAAAATGCGTCCGATGTGGAGCGGCCTTGCTTTTTCTTATTTCATATTTAGTACAAATCTAAAAAACTAGATGGAAGTATTTTGTTACATTACGGCTTAAACAAAAAAACAATACAGCATAGTATTGTTTGAAAATTGTCAATGTCAAAAATTGTTATTGTCATAATAATAATTTCATACAATTTAAAGTCAGTTTCTAGTTATTTATTAAAAAAATGGTTTTGTTTGCTGGTGAAGTATATGCAGATATGAATTTAATCTACGGGGAAGTTAATTGTAACGCATTAGCGGCACAACGTAGATATGCAGAAACGTTTCCCAATAGAACGCTTTCCACTCATACAACTTTTACCGCCCTGCACCAAAGGTTGCGGGAGGCCGGATCAGTGCTTCCTAAAAGAAAAAGAAACGGGTAGACATCTCGTTGTAGTTGAGGAATTCGAAGAAACTATTTTAATGGATCTTGAAGACAACCCACAATTAAATGTTCGAAGATTGTCATCAATGCATCTAAAAATTTCCAAATCGTCTATTAATAATATTCTACGTAAAGAGAACTTATACACGTTTCATTTTCAAAAGTTGCATGCTATGTTGGAGGGTAATTTTCCAGCTCGTGTAGCGTTTTCTAAATGGTTAAGAAATAAGAAATTTGAAGATCCAAACTTTTTTTCATATTTTATTCTCCGATGAATCTAGTTTTACCAAAGATGGAATTACTAATTTACATAATTCTCATTATTATGCATATGTAGGGGATAATCTCCATGTTGTGAAAGAAACCAAACATCAACATAGGTTTTGTATTAATGTGTGGGTTGGTATTGTAAATAACAATCTAATTGGACCTATAGAGTCGGTCGATTAACAGGTGAAATGTAACTAAATTTTCTTTAGAATATTTTACCAACATTATTAGATGAAGTTTCATTAAATATTCGCCAAACCATGAGGTTTACGCATGATGGGTGCCCGGCTCATTTTAGTAGAATTTTACGTCAATATCTGGATGATACTTATGGAAACCAATGTATAGGTAGATGCGGACCAGTACAATGGCCAACTAGGTCTCCGAACTTAAATCCCTGTAATTTTTGTATATGGGGTTTTCTCAAATCTTGTGTGTACTTTGTTCCAATACAAACACGTGGACAGCTTTGGTTACGAGTACACAGTGTCTGTAATGAGTTCAGATAAAAGGAAAATATTTATGGACGCATCAGAAATTCTCTAACCAAAAGAATTACAATATGTCTTCAAACCCACGGCGGTCATCAGGTGGAGAACCCATTATAGGTAGTTTAGAATGCAATACTTATAAAAAGCTAGTGTCAAAAATGTACACCTCTCCAAAACTGTATGCGATAGTCACTGGCCAATAAACATAAAAAGTATAAATTATCATTTGTAAATCTTGTACTAAATTTGAATCGTAAATTAAGTGTAGTTCAAGACTAATTAAGCAAGAACCAGATTTGTGTCGCCATCTCTAAAGTGCGGTAGCTCCTTTAAGACACATTTCCGGACCTAAGTTGATAGAAACTTTTTTCATACTTTGGTATGTACACCCCTTTCATTCTTTAGGGGTTGTTCGTGGACATGCTGTATACTGACAAAGGAACTTTCCATACATATAAAAATTGTTCAATCCAACCTGCCAATACTGGACTAAACGAAAACGTATATCAATTTTCACAAGCAGGCTTTAAATTGCTGTGGCGCCCTTTTTAAATCTAGATTCAGTTAGGTTAACAATGTTTCGTCAAGAAATTCACGTCGTCTCCGCTGAGAGTAAGCCATTGGTATTGGCTGGCTGGTTTGTGTGTTCAAAAGCAACCCGTCCACGAAAGGTAAGTCCAAAAAAGGCTATTGAATTTCAAAGTTTAGTAAAGCCAGTTTTTGTGAGTTTTATTGTTGCATCTTGTGTTGGTAGCATTGCGTACACCAGATACTTAGGAAATATTATGTTTTTGTATAAGTTACTTATATAAATAAGAAATTGGTACCAAATGAATGCCTTAAAGTACACCGGAAGTAACTGCTATGGTCCTGGAGGTTACAGACGATTGTCTGAACAAACTGAGTTCTATCTTAATTACTATTTCATTACAGTATTAGTTTTTGATTTTAACAGGAATAAATACTGAAATAAATTGCTTCAATTGTGAATATACCCTAATTCATAATTATATTTAAATAATATAAAGACATTGACCAATCTTTTAATTTATGTTGATTGTATTTCAAATGTAACAATAGTTGATGCCACTTCATGTAAATTTTAGGCAGTCTAATAATTATTCGAAACTTATTTTTCTAAAGATAACTAGTATAACGGCAGCTACGAAAAGAAAATGCAGTTCTGTTGTAAAATTTGTCAAAGGAAGAAAATACAATCTGTTAGAACTAGAGATGGCATAGTGATGCCACATACATAGCCGGAGATATATCGGCGTTATTGGGTTTGATATCGGTAGCTAGCCGTGCGAATGAAAGGAACCTTGAATTGAAAATTAGTATGCAGTCGTGTCGTGTATAAATATGCTATGATCGGTGAGCTCGCTTAACCGTACAATCTGGAATACAGTGCGTAAATTCATTAACAATTTCCCCGGATCTAAAATATGATGAATGTAGAATAAAATGCACAGTGTGCAATAGAATGATGTGTCATAGGAGAAGAGACTGCCAAATACACGTAAACAGCATAACCCATGCCACAGAAAAGGGGGTGTGCCAGAAAAACATTATTTTGATTTATGTTTAACTCTTATTGTATGTAATATACCGTTTCCTGTACTAGACCGTTATGCATTTATCTCCCTTTGGAATAAATACGCAAAGTACGAGTTACCAAATCGGGGACAACGTTACGAAATTTTATATCTTCTGCTCGCAAAAAAATAATTAAATCAGAATTGAAAGATAAAAAACTATGGTTGTGTGTGGATGAAACGACGCATCGAAAAAAATAATCAGTGGTTAATGTTATGATACGTACAATGGAACCTCATCAACTGTCACCTGCTATTTTACTTGCTTCGAGACGAGTTGAAAAGTGTACTGCCATCGATATTTGATGTTGAAACTTCACCAAAGCAAATATTAATGTTTGTGAGTGACGGTGCCGCAAACATGCTATCTTTAGATCAATCTCTCAAAGAACATCTTGTGGCACAAACGATTCGTCAATGTTGTCCACGAGTAAATGATTTAATAGCTAGTACAAAGGTAGTGTTAACTGTGTCCCTAAATACCTTAACCACCAGAGCTGGTAATTACGCGTTGAACAACATGGTTGAAGGCTGCGTTTTACTATCATCAATATAACTATACACAACAATTACTTCGTACTAGCCGAGGGAATAGAAAAATTACAAAATGTTTCGATATCGTTTGTGGATTCTGTTTAAATTGTGAATGATGTTCACGCACAGCTATGCGCTCTAGATGGCGAAAGAAATAAGTTTGTGATAGAAAAATGTTAAAGTGTTTTAGAAAAAAATTCCGCTTTTCACATATTAAAATTAATTTGTGAAGATGCGTCTAAAGAACTATTAGGTTCTTTCCAAAATTATTTTGAATATGCAAATATAACATCATTAGATGTGGAACGGTCGTTTTCGGCATTAAAACACGTTTATTCTGCACGTCGCATTAACTTAATTGAAACAAATGTGAAGACATATCTGCTGGTTGGAATATTTGAAAAATCTTATCCAGATAATGAATTCACTAATGAGTCATAATGCGGTAAGTGTTTGTGCACGTTTTATAATTTGTTTCTTATAATTTAAATTAAATACAAAATTGCATGCGTACGCCGCTGGCATGCGTGTTGAATTTGCCATCTATAGTTAGAACTACAAAGTACCAGAAATGCGTTTTGTTAAAAATGACTAATAAATTTTCTAATATAAGAAGGAAATACGATTCTAATAACCTCAATGAAGATAGTAAAATAAGTTTTTATTGATCAAAACATTTTACAAGTTATCAGATGACTAAGATCTATTATTTGCCAATTTAATATACAGGTAGAAGATTTACACTATCTCATAAGGTAAACAAATTCTCACTAGTATTTACTATAGTTCTTGATAACAAAACGTGTCTATCACGCGTCTGGAACATGACCGACTCCAAAGTGTCAAACGAATAATTTTTCAAAATATTGGTGTAATACTGAGAGTAAATAGCAACTAATTACATCTGCAACTTCACAGAAATTCACGAAGGAATCCCTTAAATATTTGCACATAAATACACAAACTCGATGTTCTAATTTAATTTGTGAATATAGCAATGGACAATAAAATCAAATATTACGCTTAAACATGTTGTTAAGTATTTAAATAATTCACAGAAAATTTCTCAATGACAAAACTGTGGATTTTTTAATTAACAGCTGTTTACTGAAGTGGTTATGTAATGATGTAATTACTCAGCTCTCTAATTCAAACTATGAAACAGCCTTAACTTTAAGATTACTCTAAAGGTTACGCCTCTGCTAATAAAAGTATTAGTTAAATTAAATAATTCTATTAAGTAAAGACTATTATATAAATGGTATATATACCGTATGAGTCTATAAATTGATGATATGTATTTTATTTTATAAATTTTCACGAAAATAAAAGGCAATATGAAAATAGATACAATCTTAGTCACAAAAGCAATAAACATGATATAGTTTACATATATTATTGCTTAAGCCATTTTTTAGCGCTTCATTGGAATAACTATTACGTAGGTGTCACTACTTTAGATTGCTTATATTTAAAATAGATTTATTTATATATACCACAAATTTATAAAAAGATTTGAAAACTGCCTTTAGAAATGAATTAATTAATATAGTATTATAAGCAAATATACCAAATTATCTAATTACGCATTTAAAATTTTATTACAAAGAAACCAAAAATATATACTAATGCTGATACTAATCACTAAGCTATTTGATATTTAGCATAGTGGTTAGTGTGCTTTATTTAATTCAAAGTTTCGAATTTTAGACTTGGTTCGAATCTCACACGAGTACATTTCGTAATTCAAAAAATTGGGAAGACATATATGTCAGATATGAGTTTGACAGGAACTGGCCTTTCTCAGGGTTACCCTGGAAACGGCAGTAGATTTACCACCGAAACGTCGGATTTTTCAAATCCTACAAACGATAGAAATAGCCCAAGCAACTACTCAATTAATCATCTATCGTCAACAACTTCTCGTTACGAGTTTGGTATACTTGCAATATAATATGCTTTTCTTTGTTTTGCCTTGATACACTAGCATATACCTACATAGATTCTAAAATTGTTTGTGCATCTCAGTGGTCGATTTTTGTTCTTTTTATTAGGACTCGTATTCAAATAGTAAATGCTTCAAGATATATTATACACGGTTTTATAGTCTATTAAAATTCATTTATTCAAACTAACCGACTAACATTAACTTGTAAAACTTCATGTGTTTTCTCTGCTTATTGTTTTATTAAGCTTACCTATATCTTTGAAGTCGTCATATAATTCTTGTTGAATTATCTCACACTAACACATAAGAACTTTATCGAGGGCATATTTAACCCTCCAGGATTATGTACCTAATCGTTTTAATGATAAAATTCTGACTATTGTAATAAAATATTCTGTATATAAGTTTAAAGTTTTTGGTATATAAAAGTCAAAATGTGTTCTTCTCTGAATACCTTGTGGTTATAGACACTGCGCAGTATGTCTAGACATCTTCCATATACGATTTTTTGCAAACAAATTGAATTTACAATTTAAATTACGAAGCAAATTATCTATATACTGGTTCGAGAAAATTTAAATTTTACGACTTAAAAAAATTTTCAAATATAAATGATTCATTAGCCTTGACTTTTGATTTGTTCCAAATTCCCTTTGGTACATAGCTTTCCAGTATGTTAATAATAATTAAAACGTTTGAAAAAAATTGACTTTTAATATTATAATTGTTTCGTTATTATATATATATATATGTATATATATATATATATATATATATATATATGAACTTCATGTGTATGAGAATTAATAACTATTAAATCTCATTTTACATGCGATTGTCGCTATAGTTTGTTGCATTCAATTCACAAGTGAATATCATGTCTGTCTCGGATAATGTGCACTGATGATCTGTAAAAACAGTGAAATGTCGATATTTGCACATTCCGCGCGGATAAGTTTTTCACAAATTTTTCATTTGTACTGACAACTTGTACAGTTAACATCGCGGCTTGTTGCGTCTACAATCTAGGGCAAAAGTGATTTGCCGAATTGTAGAATTGAATGCAACAAATTATAGCGACAATCGCATGTAAAATGAGATTTAATAATTATTAATTCTCATACACGTGAAGTTCATTACAGTTCGTATATATACACGTAGTATAGAAGTGAATATCATGTCTGTCTCGGATAATGTGCACTGATGATCTGTAAAAACAGTGAAATGTCGATATTTGCACTTTCCGCGCGGGTAAGTTTTTCACAAATTTTTCATTTGTACTGACAACTTGTACAGTTGACGTCGCGGCTTGTTGCGTCTACAATCTAGGGCAAAAGTGATTTGCCGAATTGTAGAATTGAATGCAACAAATTATAGCGACAATCGCATGTAAAATGAGATTTAATAATTATTAATTCTCATACACATGAAGTTCATTACAGTTCGTATATATACACGTAGTATAGAAGTGAATATCATGTCTGTCTCGGATAATGTGCACTGATGATCTGTAAAAACAGTGAAATGTCGATATTTGCACATTCCGCGCGGATAAGTTTTTCACAAATTTTTCATTTATATATATATATATATATATATATATATATATATATATATATATATATATATATATATTGTAATGGGGCAAATTGCACCCTTATTCCAGCAACTATAATGGGAAAAACAGAATTAACAATTATATAACTCACAGAAGAAGGGTTAAATTGGCGGACTTAATTTGTAAAATTAGTATCGAAATGTATATAAATTAATATGACGATAACTTTGTATACTTTAAATTAACTTATTTTTATTTCAAAACTTACTTTTTATATTTTAATTTTCAATTTCATAATTCAAATCTTTAGCGCGAAATATCAGATATCTAATTTATTTACATCAATATTTTGTATCGATACTAGTTAGACACGCCCACTTTTTAAATTGAAATTAACCCGCGAAATTGTTATTTTCTACACACAAATACAACATAACCTGTATTGGAAAGCATGTATTGACAGCTTGAAAAATATTTTATAAATTTAATTATTATGACAAAATTATCATATTGTTTATATTTTCCTTGTTTATGGATTTAGTAAAAGTAAAACTTCGAATATATATATATATATATATATATATATATATATATATATATATATATATATATATATATATATATATCGAGAGAAATCATTTTGAACATTGAACACAGTAAAGATTGAATATTATTTATATATATATATATATATATAGTATTCAGTCTTTACTGTGTTCAATGTCCAAAACGATTTCTCTCCATTCTACTATATTCTTCGGTTTTCCTTTCTTGTTTCAATGCTTTTCTACCTGTCCCTATTGTTTCCATTCCATACCTACATAGATTCTAAAATTGTTTGTGCATCTCAGTGGTCGATTTTTGTTCTTTTTATTAGGACTCGTATTCAAATAGTAAATGCTTCAAGATATATTATACACGGTTTTATAGTCTATTAAAATTCATTTATTCAAACTAACCGACTAACATTAACTTGTAAAACTTCATGTGTTTTCTCTGCTTATTGTTTTATTAAGCTTACCTATATCTTTGAAGTCGTCATATAATTCTTGTTGAATTATCTCACACTAACACATAAGAACTTTATCGAGGGCATATTTAACCCTCCAGGATTATGTACCTAATCGTTTTAATGATAAAATTCTGACTATTGTAATAAAATATTCTGTATATAAGTTTAAAGTTTTTGGTATATAAAAGTCAAAATGTGTTCTTCTCTGAATACCTTGTGGTTATAGACACTGCGCAGTATGTCTAGACATCTTCCATATACGATTTTTTGCAAACAAATTGAATTTACAATTTAAATTACGAAGCAAATTATCTATATACTGGTTCGAGAAAATTTAAATTTTACGACTTAAAAAAATTTTCAAATATAAATGATTCATTAGCCTTGACTTTTGATTTGTTCCAAATTCCCTTTGGTACATAGCTTTCCAGTATGTTAATAATAATTAAAACGTTTGAAAAAAATTGACTTTTAATATTATAATTGTTTCGTTATTATATATATATATATGTATATATATATATATATATATATATATATATGAACTTCATGTGTATGAGAATTAATAACTATTAAATCTCATTTTACATGCGATTGTCGCTATAGTTTGTTGCATTCAATTCACAAGTGAATATCATGTCTGTCTCGGATAATGTGCACTGATGATCTGTAAAAACAGTGAAATGTCGATATTTGCACATTCCGCGCGGATAAGTTTTTCACAAATTTTTCATTTGTACTGACAACTTGTACAGTTAACATCGCGGCTTGTTGCGTCTACAATCTAGGGCAAAAGTGATTTGCCGAATTGTAGAATTGAATGCAACAAATTATAGCGACAATCGCATGTAAAATGAGATTTAATAATTATTAATTCTCATACACGTGAAGTTCATTACAGTTCGTATATATACACGTAGTATAGAAGTGAATATCATGTCTGTCTCGGATAATGTGCACTGATGATCTGTAAAAACAGTGAAATGTCGATATTTGCACTTTCCGCGCGGGTAAGTTTTTCACAAATTTTTCATTTGTACTGACAACTTGTACAGTTGACGTCGCGGCTTGTTGCGTCTACAATCTAGGGCAAAAGTGATTTGCCGAATTGTAGAATTGAATGCAACAAATTATAGCGACAATCGCATGTAAAATGAGATTTAATAATTATTAATTCTCATACACATGAAGTTCATTACAGTTCGTATATATACACGTAGTATAGAAGTGAATATCATGTCTGTCTCGGATAATGTGCACTGATGATCTGTAAAAACAGTGAAATGTCGATATTTGCACATTCCGCGCGGATAAGTTTTTCACAAATTTTTCATTTATATATATATATATATATATATATATATATATATATATATATATATATTGTAATGGGGCAAATTGCACCCTTATTCCAGCAACTATAATGGGAAAAACAGAATTAACAATTATATAACTCACAGAAGAAGGGTTAAATTGGCGGACTTAATTTGTAAAATTAGTATCGAAATGTATATAAATTAATATGACGATAACTTTGTATACTTTAAATTAACTTATTTTTATTTCAAAACTTACTTTTTATATTTTAATTTTCAATTTCATAATTCAAATCTTTAGCGCGAAATATCAGATATCTAATTTATTTACATCAATATTTTGTATCGATACTAGTTAGACACGCCCACTTTTTAAATTGAAATTAACCCGCGAAATTGTTATTTTCTACACACAAATACAACATAACCTGTATTGGAAAGCATGTATTGACAGCTTGAAAAATATTTTATAAATTTAATTATTATGACAAAATTATCATATTGTTTATATTTTCCTTGTTTATGGATTTAGTAAAAGTAAAACTTCGAATATATATATATATATATATATATATATATATATATATATATATATATATATATATATATATATATATATATATCGAGAGAAATCATTTTGAACATTGAACACAGTAAAGATTGAATATTATTTATATATATATATATATATATAGTATTCAGTCTTTACTGTGTTCAATGTCCAAAACGATTTCTCTCCATTCTACTATATTCTTCGGTTTTCCTTTCTTGTTTCAATGCTTTTCTACCTGTCCCTATTGTTTCCATTCCCCCAGTCGCAGGCGATTCTTCAATTTTAAAATTCCTTGGTCTGTTTTACACACACACACACACACACACACACACACACACACACACACACACACACACACACACACACACACACACACACACACACACACACACACACACACACACACACACACACACACACACACACACACACACACACACACACACACACACACACACACACACACACACACACACACACACACACACACACACACACACACACACACACACACACACACACACACACACACACACACACACACACACACACACACACACACACACACACACACACACACACACACACACACACACACACACACACACACACACACACACACACACACACACACACACACACACACACACACACACACACACACACACACACACACACACACACACACACACACACACACACACACACACACACACACACACACACACACACACACACACACACACACACACACACACACACACACACACACACACACACACACACACACACACACACACACACACACACACACACACACACACACACACACACACACACACACACACACACACACACACACACACACACACACACACACACACACACACACACACACACACACACACACACACACACACACACACACACACACACACACACACACACACACACACACACACACACACACACACACACACACACACACACACACACACACACACACACACACACACACACACACACACACACACACACATATATATATATATTGAAGTAATACGCTGAAGCTGGTAAAACTAAGAACATTGAGAATATAAACTTAGAAAAATAATTAAAATAAGTTGATCATTATGATGTAAAATTCAAAAATTGGGCGCCAGTTTACGTAGTTCTTAGTTTGTTCAACGCTATCTGTGATCTTGTAAAATAACCAACTAACTGCGGTAGAGCTTGAGTACATAAATTGATTAAAATCTCTAGGATCTTCGTCGGCTTGGTGTATCATCCGTAGGTACAATGTAATTAATATGTGAATTAAGCTCAAACTCAACAATTAAACAACACAAATAAAAGATTGAATTTAATAAAATAAATAAAAATTTATTGAAATAAATAAGAAATCTGTAACAGCAATTGAATAAAAGAAATAAGGAAACTGTATTATAAAAAGAATATTACGTGCTATGTGACAATAAAAGGAATTAATATGTTGCACATGTGTTCATAAGTAATAAGGTTAGGTTATACGAAAATTATATAAACAAGTATTTAATGGTTCTTAAATTAAACATAATATAGGTAAGTATTGTTTTATCTTAGGCAATATGTATGTTGAAATTGCACGTTTTAATTGATGTCTATAAAAATGTAAAAATTCCGAAATTTAATATGAATATTAAGTTGTTTATAGTGATTTTTATTTAGACAATTGTTGACTTTTAGGTAATATATGTGGAATAAACGTAGGATGTGAACCTGTTTCCGATGTTCTAGGATCTGATGTAGTTCTGGAAACGCTGTGATCGGGATAGATGCAGAGTACAGCTTGCTCCAATATTTCTAGCGGCGTTGGATGTGTTCAACGGCTTTGGGTTCTCGGATCGACGGTATCCCAATTTCAAAAGATGCTTCGCTCGATTATTCTTATTTACGTCGTGGTATTCTTCAAATTTATATACCAAAAGTTGGGCCTATTATTTGTTTATCGAATGATCGAAAATTTGGTATGATATTTTTATTTATAATATATTAAATAATTTAAATTTCACGAAGTTAATAAAGTGCGGCCATTTGTTGTAAAAATTTTATATCAGACGCCGTTCTTCGGCTTTTTTATTCCACAGCCTATTTTAATTATCGACAAAAGCCTCGAAGTTTTCGCTTTATTTGCATCAATTAAAATATGAATTTGCATAATGTTTTAGTCTTAATATGATCGAAAAATTAGTTAAATAATTTACAAATACCTAAAATGTAGTTTTCAATATAAAATTAGTTATAAACTGTACCGTAAAAATCGCTTTCGCGGGGTTCATGATAATTTTAAATTAGTGGGCGTGGTTAACTGGCATCGATATAAATCTTGATGTAGATAAATTAGATACCTGTAATTTCGCGCGAATAATTTGAATTATGAAATTGAAAAATTTAAATATAAAAAGTAAGTTAAAAATCAAAATAAGTTAATTATAAATTTTAAAGTTATCGTCATATTAATTTATTTACATTTCGATACTAATTTCACAAATTACGTCCACCAATTTAATCTTCATACAGGTGTTTTTAATGTGTAGATAATCTGTATTTCCTATTGTAGAGCTGGAATACGGGTGCTGGTTGACCCACTACAATATATATATTAAAATAATAGACTTTTTCTTGGTTTAGCGACCTTTAATGAATTTCAGTTTTTTACTACGACGTTTCGACTTTTTTATTATTAAGTCTTTTTCAAATGATTAGAACTAAAATATTAATCCAAAAAAGGTAAGAAATATATTTACATTTGTATGAATGAATTAAAATTAAAATAATAATTAAAGTAAGGAAAATTAAAGGATACAAAACTCACCAATTTATTTCGTGTCAAAACACATATTTTGTGTAACATGTATGGCCAGACATGTCGAACCTTTTTATAGGGTCGACTGCTTTTCTCGGAATATTTAGTGTAACTAAATGTCTTTGTGGAGAAATGAAATTGTTTATTTCGTTTTAAAATTAGTTTGGTCAGGCCATGTGTTTGGGAAAATATAGTATATTTACAATGGGAATTTTTTTTTTTGTGTGGTTGGGGTTGTCTTCTATTGTTTAATGAGCGGATAATAAAGTTTAGAAAGTCCATCAATCTCGTTACGATCGTTGACTGTTTCGTTGTTTTTGAAAATATGAATCATTTCTAATACCTCCCTAGCCTTTGTATTTCTTTGCTTGGTTATTATTTTTGTATTTTCAAAATCAATTTCCCAGAAAAAGTCTATTATTTTAATATTATGACACGGCCAATAAAATAAATAAGAAATCAATTTTAATTCTTATTAACACTAAATATATATATTGATAAATGGTTGAAGTACGGTGAATAATAATAATAATAATAATAATAATATTAAGTGGTTCAATAGTGAATAAAATGTATTTTAGCGGTAAGATGTGTTGCGCACCTTATTTAATAAACAGGTAAAGTTAGACTATCAGCCAATCGTACGTAGTATCTCTGATTACGGCTAGGGGTCGGTAGGACAAGACTAATATATTAAATAAATTTGACTCTTTCTAGGATCATCGTCGGTGGGTTTATACTCCTATAAAACTGACGGAAGATTAATTAATAGTATTACAAAGTTATATCTAGCTACGCAATGATAAATAAAAGAACTTCTTTGAAATAATAAGTATAAAATATTTATTGAATGCAAGGTATATGTATGCAATGAATAAGCAACTTGTCTAACGGCAAATGGGAAAAAATGGAATTAAAATAATTTGCACGTGAGAGATTGTGGTTAAAAGTAACTAGTGAAATGAAATAGTAAAGTATGTTATGATATAAATAAATAAACAAACACATTAATGGTAAGTACTACAATTCTTAATAAATATTGTTCTTTTCACAAATTTAAGCAAGATAGTAATATATTTAAAAGTCAAATCAAGATGTAATGAATTTGATTGGTTGAGAAATAATTATTAATAAGACTTTTTACCAAAAAGAATTGAATTAAATTAACCTGTGTCTTGCAGGGAGCGTGCAGGTATTAAGAAGGTTTCGGTTATTCAGGATGTTCAATGGTGCGGGATCAAGATAGGTACTCTTGAGTTATACGATGCAGGTATGTAGAAGCTTGTTCTTGTGTGTAGAAATCGTACGACGTTCGGCTGCCAAAAGATGCTTTGGTGTATTTTGTGCCGGTGTCGGATATTATACTTGTACAAAGTGTTTCAAAAGTTGCGCCAGTTTTTATTACGCCTTTTATATATGATTTTATTCTTCTAGGACTAGTATTTTAAGATTTAAATAATTTAAAAGCCGGAGTATCACTTTCTAGGCAACTTGTGTGTAAAAATTCTGCTACTGACGCTCGCTATCAATTATTTCTTTCCAAAGCCTTATTAGAAATTAAAAAATTGACTTGATTTATACTTTTATCATTACTTATAATATTCCAAATGTAAATAAATTTGTTAATTTGGACAGAAAAACAAAATTAAAATATTAATTTACTAATAGATATGACTGGCTTTTCAATGTTAGGTTATATACAATTTTTACTACCAAAATAACCTGTTCGCGGGTTTTTCTTATAATCTAAAAAGTGGGCGTGTTCAATTAGTATCGATATAAAATTCAAACGTAAATAAATTAACTATCTTTTTGAATTTCGCGTGATTGACTTGAATGATGAAAATGAAAATTACAAATATGAAAAGCAAACTTTCAAATAAATATAATTTAATTTGAAATATACAAAGTTATCGTAATATTAATTTATTAACATCTCGATACTAATTTTACAAGTTATGTCCACCAAATGTAGCTATTCAATTGAGTGTATTTCTAGTATTAATTCTTACTTTTTCGTTTGCAGATAGCTGGAATAACTGAGCTATTTGCCTCATAACAAAATATATGTATATAGTAAATTAAATTTGTTGGCGATTTAAGGTCTGGTTTTACTTCAAAATATATATATTTAAAACAACCCTACATGTTTCGGCAAATGATGCCTTTTTCAAGGAATATAAAATATAAATCATTTATATTTTATATTCTTTGAAAAAGGCATCATTTGCCGAAACATGTAGGGTTGTTTTAAATATATATATATATTTTGAAGTAAAACCAGACCTTAAATCCCCAACAAATTGAATTTACTATATATATATATATATATATATATATATATATATATATATATATATATGTGTGTGTGTGTGTGTGTGTGTGTGTCTAAAACAGAGCAAGGAATTTTAAAATTGAAGAATCGCCTGCGACTAGGGGAATGGAAACAATAGGGACAGGTAGAAAAGCATTGAAACAAGAAAGGAAAACCGAAGAATATAGTAGAATGGAGAGAAATCATTTTGGACATTGAACACAGTAAAGAGTGAATACTATTTATTCCCACAAGAAAAATTTAAATGTTGTTTGTATTCGCAAATATTTTATTATTTTAAGCGCAAACTTAGTCTGCTGTATTTTGCAATCAAAATTTTCAAATAAATCATGTACAACATCAAAGAGCTTGTTATTAGTAAAGTATTAGAAAAAGGTTAAAAAAATAGATTCAGCAGAACCACCTTCCCTAATTCACCATATCAATAGATACGAAATTTTGAAAATGTATGTTTCTTAGAAAATGCAACACACAAAAATAAACGAAAAAATCTAAATAAAGAACATCACTTTTGCATGTTGCTTTAGGAACATAAACAAGTTATTCCTAGTAAATTTGTAAATATTGAAAGCAACCTGAGATAAATCGTAAAGTCATACTTCTATTTTGATTTGAATTACTCATAGATCTTGTCGTATTTTCAATTTCATCGCCAGTGTCAATGTTGCCCGTAAAAAGTCGCGCATGTTCGCGAATAGGTATGCAGCAAAATCTTTAGTAAACTTATTTGGTAAACAATTACTATCTAAAGACGTCAAACTATAGAATTCTTCGTCGTTTATGAATGATAGCACTTACATAAGTTATTGACATTTCGATAATACGCCGTGATTGAAAGATGTGTGAAAAAATGTCAACAAATACAATAGATGTTACAAACTTATTATGCCTCGTGTACAAACATGAATGACTTTATGGGAATTCCTTGATTTATTTATTTTAGCCAAATGATCACAATATTTTTATTTCGCGTTTAATAGATCCAATACAAAGTTGTCGAATTACCTTCTGTGGAGTTCGCAAGTTTATTCAATGAAATGTTTGCCGTCGAAATATCTTTTACGACAGTTGGAAAGCAAAATATGTTTTTACTAGAGTTATTGACACTGCGTGACCGTTAATATAAATAAAAGCCGTTACTGTTTTATTTTTTAAACGAAGAGGTCATTGGTAATCAATAAATGGCGAAGATAGAAGAGACAATGCCCATCCACCTAAATAAACATACGAACATTAATACGAATAAAATTTGGCAAAAAACAAATAACTTTGCATATCGCATGTAATTATGTCAAATTACAATTGATAATGAACTATTGACTGCTCGAACTTTTGAAGTAGTTCAATATTCTACTTTTTACAAAGTAAATGCCTTCCAATTGCTAGATGTTAGGATGCCATACAAAAGTTTTTATTATATTTTGATAATATTTCGTGAGACAATCGGTATTGCTAATACACAATATTCACCAAATTGTTTGAAAGAACTATGTTTCAATTGAAAAGAAAATTGCTTCAAAATTAATAAAAGAAGGGCAAAGTATTGTGAACATAAGAATAAAGTAAAGTGGATCCTAAAAGTACAACTTAATACTTAACTAAACTACATTATTAAAATAGAGACCGGATGCATCAGGCCGAAATTACGATGGCCGATGGACTATATAAATAGTGTAATAGTGTATAACAACGCTGAGTACAACACGCAGTTATTGAATAACACTATTCATTCGGTTAACCGCTGTTTTTTATCGTTGAATTTTGACGCAATTACTCCAATTTTAAAGTAAAATTCCTTTCTTCATTAGCGGAGATAGAAGCGCGAGGAGTTTTTCTAATTTATTTCAATTATTAGTTTATATTTTGTAAGATAAATAAAGTACGGCTAGTTGGTTTCTTTTTTCATTGCTTTAACTGTGAATTACAAATATACGTAAGAGTCCAGCGAATTTTATAAAGTTTCAATAACTTACGCATACATTTTTAATTTTCATGTATTTAGATCTAGAACAATGTTTAAGTTACTTTTTCAGATATGATACGGAACAACGTCGAGAATGGTGTCGTGAAACAATGGCGAGTTGGATTAAGGGTCAAATTGATTGTATGTCCATTGCCAGTGAATCCGAAATTTATTGCAAAGTCTGTAAAGTATCGTTAAAAAATTCCAAAAAATCGCACGTAAAACGTCACTTAGCATTGCAAACACATACACAGAAATTAGATCCGTTGGAATCTGACAATTTTAACGAAGAACTCTGTGAAACTTTAATGGCAGCAAATATTCCATTAAATAAATTTAACAATCCCACCTTCAAAACATTTCTCCAAAAATACACTGGTCGAAATGTTCATGATGAATCCACCTTACGCAAATATTATGTTTCACACGAAAGCAGTAGAAGCCATCTTTCAAATCAGTACCTATGGATAAGTGCCGGCGAAACTGTCGATATATTAGGACGCTGTGTGGTAAATGTTGTAGCTGGTGTACTACATACAACTATTCCATATAACGCATATGTAATAGCAACAAAAGTTATAAATACAGTTGATGCGGAAACAGTTGCTAAAACCATTAACGAGAATATTCAAAAAATTCATTCGGACGACAGGTACAAAGAAAAAGTATTTTTATTTGTAAATGACAGTGCTGCATATATGTTAAAAACAGGCAGACTATTAAAGGATACATATGCTTATATGCTGTATTTGACTTGTGTAGCACATGCTCTCCACAGAATCTGTGTATATATCAGAGACACCTTTCCAGAACTTGATAGACTTGTATCCGCATTTAAAAAAGTTTTCAGAAGAGCACCATTGAGAGTAGCTCTTTACAGGAAAAAACTTCCACCTTTGTTACTGCCTCCCTCTCTAGTAATAACTAGTTGGGGAACATGGTTGGAAGCTACTAGTTTTTTTTGCAGAGAATTTCGATACTTCACAAAATTTCGTTACATGTTTAAATGACGATGCTCGAAGTATTTCTGAGTGCAAGGAACTAATACAAATTCCATTATTAAAAAATCAGTTGTACTTTATTCAGAAACACTTTGGAAATTTGCCATAACTAATCACTTATTTTGAAAATCAAAATTTCAAATTAAATGATGGATTAACCGCTATTAATAATTTGAAAAATATTACAAGTGACTTCGAATGTGGCCTTCGGCAAAAGTTAGACGCAGTTTTTAATAGAAATCCAGATTTAATAACATTGCGGCAATTGTGTATGAGCACAATTCCTCAAAATCCAATTACTAAATACTCTGAAATAAAAGAATATTTCCAGCATGCGTCCATTACCAGTTGCGATGTAGAAACGACGTTTTCTATTTACAAGAATCTATTTAATTCTAAGAGAACAAATTTTACAGAAGAGAACCTTGAGAAAGTATTGCTAGTTAATAGTACTCCTCCTTTACTTAACTTGAACTAAAAACTAAACAAATAAATATGTTTTTCGTATTTAATAGGTCACCACCCGTTTGTTTACCAATTATATAAATAAAATTAAAGACTCTTTAAAAATACAAATTTTCAATAGTACGCCCGTGGGTGATGAGTCATGGGCCTCTCGTGCCCGGTCTCCAATTATTAAATTGCGTGAAGAGACCAATTCTCCTCTACCAAACGCCATTCTCTACGGATGTCTCTCATCAGGCGCTGGACGGATTCCAAATCAATTTCACGTAAATTTTTCATAAATTCGTTGTCTTAGTTGTTCCTCGTTTTGGGCTTCCACCCTCCACGATAAACCTTCCGCGCCAGTAAAGCCCAAAAATTTTACATTTAAGAATAAGTACTTTGTATTCTTTGATATCGACAGCGCCCTCTGTATGGTTTATGTGGACCTTCGACAAGGCTGCTCTTCGTACGAGTGTGTTATGACCACTTCTGTTTGTACGACCAGTGAGCAAGGTTCATCTTTCTTGGTGTACTCCGATAATCGGAATATGATCAACGACTGCCTTAAGTATTTTGGAAATTAATGCAGTTTACGAATTCGACTAGGGCGCAGTATAACAAAATGGAGAACAATGCCGTGATATAATTACAGCCGTCCCCTTATCTCAGAACTCAACTGAAGCAAACACGTGGACGTAAAACTTTCAAATCCGGGGAACAATATCCTCTACTAAATATCACTACACTAGTGAATTTATATGAAACAAAGCCAATTTGTCAAAGCAGAACAGCTAACACTGTTTCAACTTAAATTGACTTTCTAGTTTTACACTCGTCGACTTACTTCAAAGCGGGACTATTAAGAAGAGAACGCCAAGAATGATGGTCCTCTAATTTAAGCAGAATAACTGATACGTCGTTATTAACAAAAAAAAAGGCACTACCCCTCCATACGGGATATTGAAATAAAAGATTGATAATTACTCGGATATCATGACATGATTAAAAAGCAAATGAGGAAGCCACAATCAAAAATTCGTTAATTAATTCGGATTAATTAAGGGTTTATAAACGATTAAAATTATACCAAGCGTTACAGCGATCTTAGCAAATAGTTTAAGAGAGTCTCGCCTAGATGGCTCTCCAACAAACCAAAAATGTAAAGACTTAAATTAAGTGAAAAATGGTTATTCGACAAGTTAAACCATCCTAATATGTTTACAAAATTCTAATAAAAAAATATAATGATGTCCCGTTTACCTAAAATTGCCCAAAAGGAACGATAATGAAATATAAATTCAAATGTACGAACAATGACTCGCATAATATTTCAAGATGTCAAACTTGCGCATGAGTAGATCCAATGCTCCGGATTAAAAATAGTTACAGTGACATCCAAGATATTTTAACATACAAACGTTACATGAAGATATTAGAGTTTGAAATAGCCTATGATGTTCGATAATTAGCAATTAATGTAAATAAATTATATCAAACAATAATATTGAATTTTGAAATAGCCTATGTTGACTTAGAATTAGCAATTAATAAAAATAAATTATTAAAAATGCCCAAACGGTATAAGGATCATTTTTAAAGCATAACAACTGATTATCCGTTTCCCTCAAACTGGCCAGATTTTACACTTCCTGATGCTTTTTTTGTGGGGAATCGTTAAACAGAAGAAACGAGACAGATACGAAAATTGTCTTCAAGTACAAGGAGAACATCTCAAATATACCAATAATTAAAATTGCTTTATCGTACCAAATTATGTAACACTAGAAATATATTATTAAGTTTCGGTATACTTTATTCTGTGTCATAATGTAGATAACTTGTTGTCATTTTTACTGATTGAGAACGCACAAAACTTAGTACAAAACGTTCGTGTAATATTCTAACAAAGAGTTAAGGTAATCAAATTGAAAACAATAATTATGTCCATAAATTAACATAAAGCATGTTTGTATATAATCTGTTGTCCTTCAAATGAATCGAACATACAGGTTCATGGACCCTAGTACTTGCTACTCTTTCTGCCAAGAAAGATGAACGTCCTGTTTATAGAGGTCCTTTACCCAACTTATTTTTTGATATGCACTTGTAAAACATTATGCTTGTATGTGCATCAAAGAAAAAAGAAAGAACGGAGGTAAATTAAATTATATGTGATTGTTTCGGCCTTTACTTGATGAAATTCCATTATAACTATTAAGATAAAATAAAACAAATTTTATGAATTTCACTTTTTAATTATCACTGTAACGAGTCGTTTCGCACCAACCTGGGCTTCGTCAGACATATAACTAACTTATTTACAAAATATTTTTTATATTACACACAAGTAAACGGTAACAAGCAAAAACACATGTGTTATTTTAAAAAATAGTCAGAGGGATGGGTGCTTTTTATTACTGGATGTCTATGCACAAAACTTTCGCTACGGTTTATACAAAATGTACTGTTCTTACTACTGTTCTCTTTTATTACTTAAGAACAGTACATTTTGTATAAACCGTAGCGAAAGTTTTGTGCATAGACATCCAGTAATAAAAAGCACCCATCCCTCTGACTATTTTTTTAAATAAAACATGTGTTTTTGCTTGTTACCGTTTACTTGTGTGTAATATAAAAAATATTTTGTAAATAAGTTAGTTATATGCCTGACAAAGCCCAGGTTGGTGCGAAACGACTCGTTACAGTGATAATTAAAAAGTGAAATTCATAAAATTTGTTTTGTTTTATGTTAATACTTAAATTAAATTAAATTTTTGAGAGTATTGTCGTGCTTGGTCGACAATAGTTCAAATACTAGTGACCCAATTATGATACCACTTTATATTTATACTAATAGTGAGTCACTGAACACGTTACAACAAGAAAGAGCTTTCCCACTACCATCTAACCCCCTCATTCTGCGAACTTAAAAACCCTTTCTCGTATTTAGTTCCAAATCTATATTTTTCTGCTTTTTCTTCTCGTTAGTTGCCATAATTCAGTTGGGACGAAAGTGTGAAATATGAAGAAAATCGAATATTGCGCCGTTAAAAAGCAAGGAAAGTCTCTTCAAACTATACTGAAAGATACTTCTTTCTTTAGAGACTGTGATTAAGTAAAAACTCAAATCCCCTCAACCTCAATTAATAATCGTATCATAAATACGTATTTCGACAAGTTGTCATCATCAGTAGATAAAACCACTAACCAAATTGTCGAACATGGGGGACAGTAAAGCTAACATATAGAAACGCGCACAACATTAGACGGCGTCCACGTATACATTGACATTAAAATAAATACACACCCTCAAATTACGTCAACTTACCCTTCTTAAGAAAACGGCAACAACATGTGTTTGTTCTTACGCCCTCAACTTTTTCTACCTCTTTTCTAAGAACGAAAAAAAGACAAATCTATGGGATAGGACCGTTGTCCGAGTTAAACGTATTAAATTTGTTTTTAACTCTAGTATGCGTCGAGATCTCTAGGGTTATTCATGTTTTGACAAGTTTTTACTTTTACCGAGACGTTATGATCCGTGTCCAATGCATGGTTTGCCACGTTCGATTTTTTTGGTCTATTAAATTTAATATGTGATACGTGTTAAAATGGGTTACTATTGAGCGTTTCGTTTGACATATATATTTCAAATTACAATCGTCGCAATTAATTTCGTATATGCCTGATTTCAAATAAATAACTTCATCTTTGGTATTACCTAGGAGACTTTTGATGGTGTTTTCGGACCGAAAAGCAACTTGTTCTTTAACGACTCTATTGATGTTTTTCGTGATTGGATGGTATGGTAAACACATGTACTTTTTCTCCTGGTTACGTTGAGATATCATACTTGTGGATTCGCGAATTGTCTTTCTTAAATTCATATTTCCAATTAATTTATTAATTATTTCTATGTCAAAGCCCATTATACCTTGCGATGTTTTTAATGAAATCTAGTTCTATTTCGTATTTCACTTTTGTTAACGGAAGGTTTAGTAACCGATTGACTAAGAAGTTAAAAGAAGCTGTCTTATGTTGAAAGCTCTAATTTGAATCCGCGGCGATGACATTGTCATTGGTTTCATTCCGGAATATATCGATTTCTATTTTATGCTTATTTGTAATTACTAATGTATCTAAAAATGGTATCCTATCATTATTTTCCTTTCCCACAGTGAATTTAATATTCGGAATTTAATATTCGGAAATTTAACTGCTTAACGAACACGTCCAGTTCACATTTCCGTGTATCAGAAGTCGCGAAAATGTCGTCTACGTACCTGATCCAGACTCTGAGTTATTTAGCGGTATTTTTTAATTTTTCTTCAAATTGACTCATAAATAAATTAGCTATAAAAGGAGATAGGCAATTACCCATTGCTGTGCCTTGTTTCTGCTCACAAAATTTTTCCCCAAACTTTGAAACAATTTTGTGCCATACAAAGAGTTGTCAATCTCAGTAAAGGAATACATGAGAATTATTGCTTTTTATCGAAATTTAAAGTGTGTTTTGCTTGGTTGATATGTTTTTTAAGGGCTTTACTATTGTATGAAAATTTGTGTCCATTTAAACGTTTTTGTAGATATTGTGTGGTTTGGCCGATGTATACGCCTTCGCAGATATTGCAGAATTTCTTAAATAACATGTGTTTTCTTTAATGTAGCTATTTTGTCTTTTAATTTTGAGGGTAGGTTGTTGAGATCATTGGAATTTTTGTGAACTACTTTTATGTTATATGGCGTAAGATTTTGTTTATTTTTTCTGACAGGTTGTTTATGTAAGGTATTGGGACATATTTATAAGTAGTTTGGGGGTTGATATCCTTGGTTTTTGTCGTATTTATTTTATTTGTGTTGGAGTGTTGATATAATTTTTGTTTTATGATTTTGTTAATGAATGGTAGGGGATAATTATTTTTTTGTAGAAAATCTTTTGTTTGTGATAAAATTTCTAGTCTGAAGTGTGGGTTTGTTAGTTTAATCGCTCTATTACTTAATTCCGTTGCTACGTTCTTTTTGTGTGACATTGCTTGGCATGAATCGAAATTTAGAAAACTAAAATAAATTTTAGTTTTTTAAAAAGGTACTATATATAGTATCGTAGCGTCAAATTAAATATTGTTTTAATTACCCGACCGCTACTCCCAAAAAATATTACTTTTATCTCGTATACCGTATATATCGTATATATTATCTCTGTTTCAGTTTCTAAAGTTGAGCAATATACAAAATTAGGTTTCAGATAAATAAAATCATTTTCGTTTCGATATAGTCGTAAATAGTAAATATTATACTTTCACTTTTAATTACTTTTACATTTTTCGCAATTTACGTTGGATAATATTATTAGCATAGCTTATTTTATAGCAAAGCTTGTACACACAAATCAACATTGTATATATCGGTGATAGGCACCATCAGGTAAAAATTCCTCCGGATGGGTCTTCCTTTGTCCATGAACCTTGGGAGAATTTGTACAGTTGGCAACATTATATGGGATCACTTACTAGCTTGATACAAAACATCAGTCCCGCATTGTTAAAATAAATATTAATTACTTTCAGGATAGATTTTGATATGCATAAACGATAGTAAAGGAATGTATTTTTAACCTTTCCACAAGTGGGTCATGTTAAAGGTATAGAAAAGACTTACAATAACATATTCAAAGGTCGGTAACTATGGTGCAACAGATGCAGGGTACTGAATATTTTATTACGTAAATAATAACTGAAGTACGTCAAGCTACTGTTAAAATAATTAAATCGAACATATTCTTTATGATATATGAATATGCCCTGTACTTATATAATCGTTATTTCATAGATTGTTCAAAAATATGTTTAATAATATTTTATTATGTATATACGTATGTCCAAGATAAGTCCAAAATTCGACATATTTCGTAAAATCAAAAATTAAAGGTGTACTTACGGTTATGGGAAATTGATTACTAGATGTGGTTTGTCAAAATAACTCACAATAGTACAAAACATAGTATTGGCATTGGATTGAATACGTACCTGAAAATAAAAAAAAATACATTTAATATTAAGCTATTTCTAAAAAATACTAATTTTTTTAAATCACAGCAAACAAATCATTCGTAATTTCATAAACTTTGATGGTTGGTTTTACTAATAATTCGCCGGTCAACAAATTTTAATTTTTTTAATTCTTCTTTAGAAACTGTTTACAATTTTCGATTCTTTTATAATTCTGACATTTATTCTAGCACGTCAGGGTTTGGAAAAAATGTTGACAAGTAAATGAAATATTATTAATTAGGCATGTTCATTATATGGAGCTGTATGGTATCGTCCTGTTTAAAATGTCTTTATTTTTACTTTTCTTTTATACTGTTCTTCGGCACTTTCTGATTTCAATGAAATATGTGTGCCTGGAGCTAACAGTTTCCATGTTTGGAGTCTAGATCCTAGTATTTTTGCTTTAGTTTTTGACAAAATCAGGTCTCGAATAAGATTATTTAATTCGAACTGATCATCGCTGGTCGATTACTTCACACTTGCTTTGCCTGGTTCTGTAACATCATATGCTTCACTTGAAACACCTATCGATCATGGTACTGGTTAGGCTTTCAAATGAGGTCCCGGACGAGTAGTAGAGGCCAGACAAGCATAACTAATATTTTTCTTATTTTTGTTGGAAAATTCGGAAGCTTTCGTACTGCAAATGTAGCAATCAATTGAATGGCGTGTTTGTTCACGCCAAATCATAGGTCTTGCAAATGGCACAACGCTTTTCTACCATTTGGGAGCGCATGGCTGGTCTTGATGTTCAATGGTTAAGCCAAAATTGTGAAAATATAAAATAGGAAACCTGCAACATGTTCATATATTTTTGTGTTTCAAATTAGCACTATCTTTAGGATATACTAAAGGTATATCCTAAAGATAGTGCTAATTTGAAACACAAAAATATATGGTTGTTTCAAATTAGCACTATCTTTAGGACATACCTTTAGTATATCCTAAAGATAGTGCTAATTTGAAACAATTTTTTGCTCGCTTATTTTACCGAAGTAAGTTAACGAGACAAATTGAAATTGAAACAATTTGTCTCGTTAACTTACTTCGGTAAAATAAGCGAGCAAATTGGAAATATAATTTCAAAAAATAATAGTAATGTTAGTATAGCTTACAAACCATATTTAAAAACAAGTAATTTCATTTTTAACGCAAAACCTAAAACAGATATCAATAATAAATCAGGAGTGTACAAATTATATTGTAATGATTGTAAAAGTGTATATATAGGTCAGACTGGTCGAAGTTTTATTATACGGGTAAAATAACACGTGAGGTCATATAAACTAAAGAAGACAGATTCAACATTCGCAAACCATCATATTACAGAAAGGCATACATTTGGTCACCGTAAAATATTGCATTTGGCCGAGAAAGGTAGTAAATTAAATCTTTTAGAGGCCCTAGAAATTTTTAAAAGCCGAACCAACACAATAGATATCGTTTTAAACGACCAGTTGGATCTTATATATACACCTCTTTTCCAATGTTGTATATAATAGTTAAGTATATAGTAGTAATTTTAAATAACATCATAAACCACCCCCCATATATTTTTGTGTCATTTATAAGTTCTATGTAGGCCTGTAACTTTTGCAGTTTGATAATGACATTGTATGTCGAAACCGCGGTCACGATTATATGTGAATAAAGTGGTATTAACAAAGTTATTGTTTTATTTTGTTTTATTCAAAATATAAAAGTAGTCTAATATGGGGAAACTTGTATATAAGAAATACATAATCAATTACACCCTTTCAAAAAAGTGATAAGAGCAGATTATGAATATGTAAGTATGCTAAGTAACATTTCCTAATGTAATCAATCACATGTTTTTAAGATTTGACCAAATTTTATTAATTTAAATATATGACCTGCCACGTTAGATGGTATCAGTTGAATGTATGAGATTTTCCTGTACTTTTGTAAATATGTGTATAAAAAATAAATTATTTTTAATTGCATAAATATTTAAAAAATGAAAGGAATTTATAATCAATCTCAAAGATATACGCCAGATATACTAATTTATGACATATTGTAGGTTAAGTAATAATTTTTATTAATTAATGCGATTTATAGATTTCTATTACACAAAATAATGAAATTATGTATGTATTATATATGTACAAACACAAACATATACGCATTATTTATTCTTCGACTTTATATTGTTTACATTTCTATACCATTAATTACATTCTTGTTTGTTCTGCATTATTTTACAATTACTGATTGAATAATATACATGTACATATAATTTATGAAATAATTCATCATCTGTATAACGATGATCTAATAATAATAATAATATATCATGATTTAAATGTTTGGGATCTCTCGATATTTAAATAATTTATGCAAAAGGCTTTCTAATAATCTCATTTTCATTCCGAAAAATCGTGTAAAAGAATTTGTTTTTAAATGTGAAGAATTTATTTATTTCCCTAATTGTACAGCAAACCGTTATAAAATCATTGAAACGCAAGATATAATATATAAGATAAACAGATTGGAAGAAGGAGTCTAAGAAGATTATATCAAAACCGATTAAATAATACGCTACAATAATCATAGCTCCATTGCTTGGAAGAAGAGTATACTACTACATAAAATCGGGTATACAAATAGCAGCAGTAGAAGCACTAGGATACCAGAAAAAGAGGGAGAAACAGTTAAACCCATATTGGGAGGATGAAGAAATTTAAAGAGAAATAAATGGGAAACGGCAAAATACCAAAAAAATACCGTATTTTCTTGGCCGAAACGTAAACAAAATTAAATAATGTTTTAATTACTTTACCTGGCCGCCATTCCCAAGAAACACTTATTCTTTATCTGGTATATATATATATATATATATATATATAATAAATTATATATATATATTATATATATATATATATATATATATATATATTATATTATATTATATATATAATATTATAATAAATTTACTGACATTAAATTTTTGTGATGTTAATATGTTGTGACGTATTTGTTGCCCATTTCTAACTAAAACTAAACTTTGCCTTAGCAAGTAGACTGTTTTCGGATATGTTTATTTTGACGGGTGGAAGGAATGTTGGCTGTGACAACACTTTGCGAGGGGGAGGCAGTTCGTCTAACTGTTCTCGCACATGTATTTTTAATTTTTGTAATGTTTATAATGTTATTCATTATCCGAGGTGTGTCTATGTAATTGGCAAGTATATGGCAGACAGGTTATTTAAATCTGTTCTGTCGGTTATTGAATTTGTGTTTTTTTGTATGTGGATGTTTCTAATATATTTATTGCTTTGTTGTTCTTTTTTTTAGATGTCATTATTGTGGTTTTATCAAAATTGAAAGTGTGTTTTGTGTGTTTGATATGTTTTTTAAGTATTGTACTATTGCTAGAAAATTAATGTCCATTTAAACGTTTTTGTAGATATTGTGTCGTTTGACGATCTATACGCCTTCATAGTCGTTGCATAAGGTCGCTAGATAAGGACTGTGTTGGTCTAGTGGTAGGTCACTAGAATGAGACCCAAATGCCTACAAAGGCTAGTACGGGGACTATTATTATATATAAGTGTATTACATACACTAGTCTAATATGTAGAGAGCGGACTCCAGCGAATGCTGATTCATAGCCCATAGGCGTCTGCCTTGTATTCGCAATAGGTTTATTTCTGTAAGCGATCCGTGAGTGAATCTACATGGACCAGATTCAAACCCTGATCCAGCCAATAATATTGATGGCATTTTTCGGTTCCAGCTCGACAAAAATAAGATCACACGCTGACAAAAAATGAGTACCTGGAGTAAATCTCTGGGGTAACAATAGCGGTCGGTGCGTAGCGCTAGCCAAATTACTATCTTAATATACTGAACGGCTCAACTTGTATCAAACCTACAATCATGCTACCCCAAATGCCTGCAAGGGCTAGTACGGGGACTATTATTATATATAAGTGTATTACATACACTCGTCTAATATGTAGAGAGCGGACTCCAGCGGTTGCTTACTCACAGCCCATAGGCGTCTGCATTGTATTCGCAATAGGTTTATTTCTATAAGCGATCCGTGAGTTTCGAACGATTTGTTACATTTGCTCAGCTGCATACCTACATATGCAGTTAATATGTATCTGTCAATGCACAACAGAGCGAATGTAATATACGATTTGGTAACCGGCAGCAACTACTGCTGAAACAGAAGTAGTGCACACAGGCGACTTGGGTATCGAATTTTGAATAAAAATAATTTATAAAGAACGAAACCCAAAATTATGTATTTTCTGTGAAACATTCAAAGTGTAAAACATTACCATGAACAACTAAAATTTATTCAAGGTGCTTCTGTGTTAAATTACTTCTTTTAGATGTTAAAACGTCTTTCAAAATAGAATATGTCTGTTCAACATCACAACGTGTGATGGGTGCGTTATTCAAATGTTGCAAAAGTGCACCATACTTCTAATATATAGATTTTTCAATCGGCTCTGTGCAGAAATGATATAATATATTCAAATCTGGATTTCTGCTAAATAAGCATCAACTCTTTGTCTCAGCTTGTTTCTAAATTCACAAGGCATACTTTTCATTTGACCGATAACGGTTTCTAAGTTAATTATTGCCTCTTTTAGGTTAATATCTTGATTTTTCATGTAAGTAATCGTATCTGCAAGACATTAAAAATTAGCTATAATAAAGTTTAGCTGGTTTTGTAAATTTTAAATTTGTATCAGGTGTTTATAATTAGAAATGCTTTGCATGTCATCATCTTGAAGATGAAAAAAAGTTTTATTTAATTTATCCAAGTGTTGTGAATAGAAAAATGTTCTCCACCTAGTTTATACAGGAACTGAGTATTTCTTTATATAATGCCGCTCGTGAAGGTGTTATGAGAAATATCTTTTTAAATGATGAAACTAACTTATCAACATTTGGAAAATGACCTCTGAGGTAGGGTCTAGGACGTTTTGTCGCCGCCGTTTCGGGGCCGCCGATTCGGAGTCGCCGTTTCGTGGCCGGGACGTTTGGGAGCCGAGCCGGTTCGGAGCCGAGCCGTTTCGGGGCCAAGCCGTTTCGGAGCCGAGCCGTTTTGGGGCCGAGCCCTTTCGGGGCCGAGACGATTCGCAGCCGGGCGGTTCGGAGCGGGGCAAAGTGAATATTTTTGATACTTTTAAGATACTTATAATCTTAATCCACATGTTAGCAAGAAGAAATGACTTTAATCGGTTTCTGTCGGTTAAACGATCCTTTACATTCACAAAAATAGTGTGGTAACTATGGCATAACATTATGCTGGATGTAAAAAATTTAAAATACCGATATGTCAATTGTACGTACCTATTTCAACCTCATGCTGGATGTAAAAATTTACAATACTGATATGTCAATTTTACGTACCAATTTGTCAATATATTTTATTATAATATATGTTAAGTATAAATCCAAATCTAAACCTATATGTTCCCATTCCACCCTTCTAGATTTCGTGTCAGGAATACCTTTAATACTAGAAGTTCCCTTTAATGGTTATTGGTAATCAGTAGGTAATTTTGTAAATGACATTATATTCAAAGTCCACATTTTTGCATGTTCGTGTCTGTTATTGAGTGGTGTCCGTTAAGCGAGTCTCTGTGCCAAGAAAAGTTATTCTTGCTACTTGCTAAAACAATAAAAATTTACCCCCAAAATTCGTCTTAATTCCCGAAATTAAAGCCATTTCTTCTTGCTAACATGTTGATTAAGATTATAAGCCGATAAACAGTGCTTACTTTCATACGATCTTAAAAATTTAAAAAATATTCAATTTGCCCCGCTCCGAACCGCCCGGCTGCGAATCGTCTCGGCCGCGAAACGGCTCGGCTCCGAAACGGTTCGGCGCCGAAACGGCTCGGCTCCGAAACGGCTCGGCTCCGAAACGGCTCGGCTCCCAAACGTCCCGGCCACGAAACGGCGGCTCCGAATCGGCGGCCCCGAAACGGCGGCGACGAAACGTCCCATCCCCCTGAGGTATTCACATACTCTGTGCAGTGCATCTGCTGCACAGCTAACATATTGGGATAAGATTGTTTTAATAACTTCCCTGTTTTTAACGTATGGGCTGCCTCATCAGTCAAAAGTAATAGCATCTTGTCTTTATAGTTGATCAATTACTTCTGCAACTGTTTCACCATTTACGACTGGCAATATTTTAGTTGTAATTAAGTATGGTTGGTATGAAGTTGTCGGATGAAGAATACCAACAACTACATTTAACACATATCGTCCCATTACATTCGTTGTTTCGTCTGCACTTACACCAGGTAGGTTGGTTCGTATTTTTTCAATTGTTTTCTAATAACATTTTGATAAGTGGTATTTACGTAGTATATTCATCTGATATATGACGATCAGTATATTTTGTAAGAAACCTCTTGAGAACCGGATTGTTAAGCTTTTGAATGGGATATTGGCCGCCATGAAAGCTTCACACAGTTCTTCGTTAAAAGTGTCAGGTGCATATGGACAATTATTGAACACACACTGCAATATATCTCGGTATCATTGCGAATATGCAACCAATGGCCTCGAATCCATCCTATCATGGTTGCCCTACGAGAATTCTCAATAGTTAATTAAAATAAAGAGAAATACTAAGAACAGAAAGAAATTGACTAGAAAGAAGAAACGAAAACTACTCCAAAAATAAGGTAGTAAATTAAACTTAATATTTATGAAAATTATAGGATAAATATACAATATAACAACATAAAACGGATTTTTTTAAATACAAAAATTTGTAACCAAATAACACTGAAAGAAGTGAAACCAAAAACAATCCCTTATAGAAGAGAATAGAACATATACTATCTCAAGAACAATTAATACATATATGTATATGCATGTATAACAGCATGTAGACACGAGAAATTAGGGGATATATTTTTTTAAGCGATTATTTAAACGAAGTTAACGAAATAGTATATGTATGTATATTCCGTTTTATATGCCACTGTAAAATAGAACTTATGAATGAATAGACACAATAACGACGGAAATAACAGCACCTGCTCGAGGAATGCAATCGAGCAAGCAAATAGTGGTGCTGTTATAACATACATACTATGCCTGAGACCGCCGCAACGTTTTATCGGGGAAATTGGTCATTCAATCGCTTCAGTCCACTCTCTGCTAATATTTAAATACTTATGTAATAAATTTCAAATTTTAAATTCACTAGTAATTATTTAAATAATTTTTTAACCTACATGCCAGAATACCAGATACGATTATGAAAAGGATCTTGTAAAAGTATATGTCATTTATCATCAATACAAAATCCGTAGGCCTCAAGAACATCCAGGAGTTGCATTCGATATTCCTGAATATACCTATTTTATTAAAAACACCAAAAAAGAATTTAATATTCTCACAAGATAACGCTGAAAGAAGCAGGGTGGAAAAATTAATGTTATATTAAAAGACGGAAAACTCATAAGGATAACTTTATATTTCGCAATTAAGCAAGGCTTAATTAAATTATATTCTAGAATCTTAAGTAAGCCCTGAGATAAGTAAGTATGCAAAAAGAGTGTAGGTAGATATACGCTTGTGTGGAAACCCTTACATTTCATGCTTACAGCATAAATAAAGTAGCAATATGCATCTATGTAAATTAATATGTGTACATATTTTATAAATATCCTGACTTTTAACATTTTACTCTTTAAAACCCGAGAACTTTGCTCCAAACAACATAATCTGTTAACCGACGAGTAACCGATAAGAGAACAAGACCGTTCTTGTTATCTCTTTTTTTTGTTTCCTATTCTTGATTCATTATGGTTCTTTCACATATGCATGTATACAAAAACACATGTACATATATGTGAAAATTAAAGACCGCACTAACAAAAGAAAAGCACAGTGGTTCTATTTAAACGCTAAAGTGGAAACCGTCTAAATGTGGCATCTCGAATACATCGCTTTGTTACATCTGTCAACATTCTATTCAGCATAATCTATAGTCAACTTCCTAAGAAAGCTTATGTGCAAGGGATAAATTTAAACGTATACAACGGAGGACATAACCCCTGATTATAATATAAGAGACCGTCGTTTTTAGTCTAGACAATGACAAATAAACAGTTGAATAAACCGAAGTTGTTCATGCTAATTGCTTATACTTTTCTTAAGTGTATTGAATAACTTGTTTTGAAAAATAAAACTAATGCCTTACACAATTACTACTAAAGGTTAAGGCATTTTATATTTTGTGTACCCACATACGAGGGCCGATTAATATCTAAGGTTTCTAACTTTCATTGTTCTTCCAATGTACATAATTAATCACCATTTATGGTTCTCCAAACGCTGAATCCATTTCTTCATTTTGTCCATGAAAAGACTTAAATAAAAAGATATAGTGTACTATAATATAATTAAATATAATACACTGTTAAAAAATAATAGTAAATAATTCAAATTAAAAAAAATACAATTCAAATACAAGACAAAAAACAAACGAGAATTCCACACGTTCATTAAGCCAACCTCGGTTCAAAGAAGGAAGGGATCAGGGTAGTACTTGTTGTGTACCAAATGCAGCAAAGGGCTTTAAGCGAGTTAAATGTCCTTGTAACCAAAAATTTCAACCACGACAGAAGAGATGCACAATCAATTCTTCCTTTTAGTGAATTAAGGAGAAATTTTGGACTAAAATGTTTTCTTCTATCACTAAGGGAATTGAAAGAATGTCGTTCCAGAAGATCCTGTATTCAGTGCCTCTTTTCAGATATGAACCATCACACTTGATAGACAGCTTTGAACACTCTCCACAATCAGACGCAAATGCAAGTAATGAGGATACCATATAGGAGAGTCATACTACCAATCTGCATAATCTAGAGATTTTAATGTTAACGGATTATGAAACTGCCTACAAGATCTTATAATGAATCCCAAACATTTAATAGCTGTGGTACACATATCGTGAATATTATTATTGAATCGTAATGCAGAATCAAATAAAACACCCAGATCCCTAACTTCATCGATTCTGGGAATGGGAATATAGTCCAGAGCATACGGGATCAGAACTGGACTAGCAACACGAACATACGAGGTAATTGCACATTTGTCAGTATTCAAAGGTATTACATTACGTTACCCCACTCTTAACCTAATGAAGATTACGTAAAGTTCCATAGACTCTAGACGAAACTCTAGACTAGATTTTAAGATCATCCCCGTAAGCTAGCATTTTACAATCTAATAACCTAATGAGATCGTTCATAATTAAATTTTTTAATAAGTTGGATAATTCAACGCTTAAAGATTTTTAGAGAAGTATACTAAACTGTCAGTTCCTAGTCGCTCAACAACAAGAAAAAAGTATATTAATCTATTGTTTAACTATGATGAAAATTATAGAAACAATAAGTGGACGCTATATTGCCAACTTATTAGTTGGCATATTAAATGAAAATTGCGTCGACCAATCTTTTTTAATTGGTACAGAAGAATTGGAGAAAACAAAAAACTTAACTACAAAAAGATTTATGAACTCTAATTTAATGAGGTTTTATTTGTAGAATGTCGTTCCAAGTGACAAGGTATTACTGATTTTATCGGATGCTGCAACATATATGGTGTCAGCACAAAATTTGAAAATTTTTACCAGAATCTGATGCACGTTTGGCCAATGCTGTTAACAAGGTAGCAGTAGAAGTACGTTACACATTTTCAGATATTTATCCATGATCAATTTGACAAAAAAAAAGTATTTATTAAAGCACCACTGAGGGTTCAAGCATACAAAGATAAGTTATCTGGTTTGGCACTGCCATCACAACCCAGGCGCACATGGATTGATGCCGCTGTATTATATGCAGATACCTTTGATAAGAGAATTTTTTTCTTTCTTTTACAAACCACTCGATAGCAATTGCATTTGGCAAAGATATACTAAAGAAACCGCAAATGCGCCAAGAGTTAGGTTTTAGAATTGTAGAATCAACGCAACAAATTAAGCGACAATTGCATGTGAGATGAGATTTGAATAATTGTCATCTCTCACACCAATTAAATTCAAGAGTTAGGTTTTGTCAAAGCAAACTATGGTTTTATTAGTGAAACACACTGAAAACTTGAAACTCAACGTTCTGAATTCAGTAAATCGATAGAATTGATTCAAAGCCTTAAGAATAAAATTTATAATGCGAAAGGTACCATCGGAGAGCGGTTCCAAATTAAATTAAACCAAGTTCTAGAGAAAAACGAGGGCTTTAATCAGCTTAGTAGAATATCCAGTGCGTTGCATGGAAACTACCATGAAACTATTGAGATCAGTCTATCTGCAAATATAAGTATAGGCCAAATACATCAGTTGACGTTGAGTGAAGCTTTTCAGCATACAAGCTATTATTGACAGATCGCAGAAGATCATTTTTAGTTGAGAATTTAGAAAAGCATTTAATTGTAAACGTTTACAATACTATACAAAGGCAAATATAAATAAAAAGGGTTACATTATTTAGCTTACATATTATTATTATTATTATTATTATTATTATTATACATCTATTTTGTAAAATTTTGAATAAAATACTGATATAGTACATATTTTGGGTATCCCTAAATTTATGAAAATAAAATAAAATAAAACAATAACTTTGTTATATATACCACTTTATTCACATATAATCGTGACCGCGGTTTCGACATACAATGTCATTATCAAACTGCAAAAGTTACAGGCCTACATAGAACTTATAAATGACACAAAAATATATGGGGGTGGTTTATGATGTTATTTAAAATTACTACTATATACTTAACTATTATATACAACATTGGAAAAGAGGTGTATATATAAGGTCCAACTGTTCGTTTAAAACGATATCTATTGTGTTGTGTCGGCTTTTAAAAATCTCTAGGGCCTCTAAAATATTTAATTTACGACCTTTCTCGGCCAAATGTAATATTTTACGGTGACCAAATGTATGTCTTTCTGTAATAAGATGGTTTGCGAATGTCTTATTACAGAAAGACATACATTTGGTCACCGTAAAATATTACATTTGGCCGAGCAAGGTCGTAAATTAAATATTTTAGAGGCCCTAGAGATTTTTAAAAGCCGACACAACACAATAGATATCGTTTTAAACGAACAGTTGGACCTTATATATACACCTCTTTTCCAATGTTGTACATAATAGTTAAGTATATAGTAGTAATTTTAAATAACATCATAAACCACCCCCATATATTTTTGTGTCATTTATAAGTTCTATGTAGGCCTGTAACTTTTGCAGTTTGATAATGACATTGTATGTCGAAACCGCGGTCACGATTATATGTGAATAAAGTGGTATATATAACAAAGTTATTGTTTTATTTTATTTTATTTTCAAAATGAATTACCACAAAGTTACGGCTACCAGTATTAATTTCCCTAAATTTATATTGACATTATTTAATATTTCGACAATAAGTTAGTTGTGTATCTAACACTTAAACTTTATATATTTTTCCATATTTTAAGTTCTGCATATTTTCATCGAATTTTCGAAACATATATGCGTATATAATACAGTTTCCGTGTGCATATAATTCCCAGCTTTACTTATTACGAACGACAAGCAAAAACAATACATACATTTAACATGAATCAAGAGATAAGAAGTTCTTTTCAGATAAATAACATTACATTGGTGTTGCTTGTATAGTATCGTAATTCTGACTCTCGTGATCTAAACGTGATTTAAAAAAAATGACCTCAAGTAATCAGCTGGCAAACATTTTTGATAAAATTATTAATGTCATTATTTTCTGATCCCTGATTGACGCAAATTGATTATTTAAAATAGAAATGTCGCCTGAAAGCGAAAACATATTTTTTCTCAATTTTCTACGCAAGAACATTTAAACGATATCAAAATTCGTGAATATTTTGTTAATTGGATGCAGAAACATATTTAGAATAATATCTGTTATTGACAATTCATTCGAAAGAATTTAATATAGTTTTTCAAGATACAATATATCCTCATCTATGCTTCGAGTTCTTCTATATGCACGAGATTGGAGAACTGGTATTATGTCAAAATGCAGGTATGGGAAGCGATTGGTTTGTCCTCATTCTAACCAACTACGTTGATAGTTGTAAGTAAGTGCATCACAGCACAATCTTCACTAACTCTTTTAATAGTTAATGTGCTTCGTTTGTTCAGACAATGTAGAAAGATGAATACGCAACAATTTGATTTTAATGCCATCGAAGAATGTTGTGATGACAAGTACATTAGGAACATATAGTATATTTTATTAATAATAATATTATATTATTTTGCTCAATAAAGCCTTCCATTAACAAGACAAAACTAAATGTACATGACACCAAAATTGTTAAAAATAATATAAGGAAAAAGTGAATATGCGATTGTACAATTCAGAAAGAAACATAAATTAATTTGTGTGTAAGCAATACATAAAATGATAAAGGTAATAGAAATAAGTAAAGAATATTGATACTTCCTACTTTCTTCCTATTGCCAGTCTTATTAAAGTTTATATAGAATTATGATAAATGTCGCTTACATGATATGTATCATTGAGGGTTACGCAAATACATATATGGATCCATTCGAATATCTTTGATATGGCTACTTAGGTTTTAATAAAATTTTCCACATTTAAGTTAATGCAAATAGGAAATTCGAAGAGCATATTTATCCTCAAATCAGACTTCCGGTTTAGCGAGAAATGACGTTAACTTTTTTATTTTAAATGAAACACCCTATATTCAGTATTCAGTCTTTATTTGTCAAACTAATAAAAATTATATGACACGTCGTTAGAGTAAAAAAACCAAAAGATGAACAATACAAACAAATACATATATGTATATATATATATATATATATATATATATATATATTTAGTGTTTATAAGAATTTTATTTTTCTTATTTATTTTATTGGCCGTGTCTTAATATTAAAAATAATAGACTTTTTATTGGTTTAGCTCACGTTTTCAGTGTAGTAATTCTTGTTTCTATTTACCTTACTGTATTGTAGTTTAATTCAAATTTTTCTATTCATTTATACAGATGTAATCACTTTAATTGTCCTTACTCATTATTAATCTAATTTTAAATTTTAACTTTAATTGTTAATCTAATTGGTAATTCAGTCTTTAATCTAATTTTAATTTTAATTGTTAATTTAATTGTTAATTCAATCTCACAAACACAATTCTCATATTCTCATTGTATTAATTCTTGTTTCTAGATACTTGAAAAAGACTGAAAAATAATAAAAGTCGAAACGTCGTAGAATAAAACATCATAATTCAATAAAAGGTCGCTAAACCAATAAAAAGTCTATTATTTTTAATATATATATATATATATATATATATATATATATATATATATATATATATATATATATATAGGTATACACCACAAAACATAAGAAAAGCCGACACGAAGAAACCAGAAGCAACAAGCTGAAAAACACACTTTATGTACTCCCCAACTGTGTAAAAAGAACGTGAAAACAGGAGTAACTTAACCCTTTTTGGAAATTTAATTGTATTTAAAATTTTTATTTAATTAGGAAGTCAATTGTACAGCTTCGGGTCCCAGTAAGCAATACCTTGCTGTGTCACTTTAAGGCGATGGTATGAGATCGCTAACTCGTCTTTTTATCGTGTGCCATATTCGTGACGAGCTGAATTTGCTTCAAAACGGTGTTGATTCGCATGCTCAAACCTCACACATTCCCAAATGTACACACTTATGATGGTAAGTATGCGCTCCCGTTTAAAAACTCCCTGCAACCACTCCCACATTGTAGACCACGCAACACTATAATAGCCCTCTTCTGGAGTACTAAAATACGCTGTATATCAGGGCAGCTTCCCCATACGATTATGCCGTATGATGCGAGACTGTGAAAATTTGAGAAATAGGCCAACCTCGCCGCTTGGGAGGTAACAACATTGTTCATCTGTCTTATTGTGTAAGTTGCTGTACTCAATCTACTACACAATGTATTTATGTGATCGACCCAGTTTAGCCTATCATTCATATGTAGTCCCAAAAAGGTCGCTTTGTGTCCAGTTTGATGCAGACACGTTGGGAAGGTAAGTACTTTTCTTCTTGTCGTTATTTAATTTTAATTTATTATTGGAGAACCATGTTTTTACTTCCAGTATCGAGCCCTATGGAACACCACAGTTTACTTCTCGGAATTCAGAAGTGTTGTTTTGCCACCATACCGCTTGTCGTCGATTTTGAAGGTACGATCGTAGTAATTCATGGGCCACACCTCTAACTCCATAGCTGTATAACTTGTCTAGCAGTCTGCGATGAGGAACGCTGTCAAAGGCCCTGCTCAGATCGCACATAACCAATTCACAACTCTCCCTATTGTCCCTTGCTGTTAAAATATCATCCACCAGTTTAATCATAGCGATCATTGTTGATCTATTTGACCTGTAACCGTGCTGCTTTTCCGCTAAGAGGTTGTGTTTTTCAAAAAAGAGTAGAAACCTGTCTTTGATTACTATTTCGAAAGCTTTGGATATGACCTTCGGATTCCATGGCATTTTTGCAACCTTTTTTGTGTATTGCAACAACTTTAGTAACTTTTAGTTCTCTAGGAAAGATTCCCTGCTGCAAACACATTAATCAGTCAGTACTTCTATTATTTCTGCTAATACTTCTCTTATTATGCTGGTGGTGACGTTAAAAATGTCATTCGTTTTTTTCTTTTTAAGTTTGGTTACAATGAGCCCTATCTCCGAGGACAGATATTTTTACGAATTTCAATAGAGCTCTGCCCTGGGAGTTCAGCAATAATAAGGTTCGTCGCACTTTTGTTCAACAACTACAGAGAAATTTTGTTAAATCTAATAATGCTAATTTTATTGAGAACAAGAAAAATTAACACAAAAAAGTATGGGCAAAATCAATATCAGTTAGGAAGGTTTTCGAAATGATGACCGTTCACTTCTTGGCAATATGCACGTCTGTGAACGAATTCTTGAATGACATTTGCCAAAGCCTCCTCACGAATTACTTGCACTTCCGCAATGATTCTCCACCGTAACTAGTCCAGATTATGCGGTTGTCTAGTATAAACCACATATTTTAAATGACCCCAAAGGAAAAAAAATAGGGGATTTAGATCTGGAGACCGTGCGGGCCATTCAGTAAAACCTCTATGATCAATCCACCGATTTGGGAATGGTTCGTTTAAAAATCTCCTAACATAAGGGCATAGTGAAGGGGTGTTCCATCTTGTTGGAACCAAACACTTACGGATAATTGGGGCTTCTTAAATATTAGGAACAACTTGATCAGGTAGAGATTTAAATATTTCTGTCCAGTTAGTGTACGATGAATGAAAAAAGGATAATATGGTTCCTGAAAATATCAGCTCAAACGTTTAATTTCTGGGATTGTTGTGTATGCGTCTCTAAGTCTCTAGCATTCAATGAGGGCTATCTATTGACCAATATCGACATTGATGGCGACTAAATTGTATGTAAAATATTTGTCATTTTTGCAAATCTCCATTAATCGTTTTGCAAAATTCAATTCTACGGTCATAATCCTCGTTCTATAAATCTTGCACTAAATGTGGTTTATACGGAAGATATTTTTCGTGCTTCAATATTCTGGCTACTGATCGGCAACTCATATCATATTTTAGTGCAAGGAATGTAGTAGAAGTTTGTGGTAATTCTTCTAACGCTATAGCAATATCTTGAGCAATAACTCTATTAACTGCGACTTTTAGTCGTCCTCTTTTCGGTAAATTTCTAACATTTCCGGTCAACTTATTCTCTATGTTTTGTCAACGACAGTTCGTGATATTGGATGCCGATCTTGATGCAAATTGTTAAATAAATCCCATACTGCTTCATGAGTTCTGACGCGGTCACCAAAACCAATCATCATCGGAATTTCAATCCGTTCCTTTTCAGTTAATTGAACCATTATTAATATTTGGACGTCTACAAAAAAGTTAATTTTGACAATTTAAGTCAAGTACTGAATTTTAATAGCTTACTAAACATAAACATAATTTTAAAATATCGGTTTTAATTAAATATCTTTATCGTTGTTGAACAAAAGGGTGCCAAACCTTATTATTGTTGAACTCCCAGAACAGAGCTCTATTGAAATTCGTAAAAATATACAGGTGTTTCATTTAAAATATAAAAGTTAACATCGCTTCCGGCTAAACCAGAAGTCTTATCCGAATATAAATACATATACTTGTCGAATCCCCGATTTGCATTTAATTAATTGTGGAAAGTCTTATTAAAATCTAAGTAGCTACATCAAAGATATTCAAATGGATCTCCATACATTTGCCTAAATCTGTATATTGGACATTATGTGTAAAGGCAATTTTAATACAACATTAATTTTTGCAGGTGAACAGGAAAATATCTAGGAATTGAAAAATTTAATTGTTGAAGAAGTAATGTCCTGTATGAAATCGTTGAACTATTACCATATTTCGTCTTTCTTTCTTTAAAAAAAGTGTGCATGTAAACTTCAATGTGAGAAGTACTATCTCCTGGCGCTATCTACATTTTAAATAATACTACTGCTACTATTAAAATAATATTATTAGGCCCCTACCTTTATTTCTACTGGTCAGATCCGGGATTTCGTTTACTCTATACGAGACGCACACACGAACATTACTTTGCATTGCAACATGTATATTGTCGAAATTTTATTTAGATAATTTGGCTGAACATGCATTTTAAAATATTATAAATCTATCTGGGATACATAATTGTGTGTATAATATTTTTAGATTTACTTCTCATCGATAAATAGTTCAGTTCATTTATTCACATAGAATGAATGCATCAAATGCGGAAATTATTGAGGAAGTCATATAAGTAAAACATATTTTTTTATTTTCGTTTGTTAAAGCATCGGAAACAATAAATTAGTATTAGAAAATAAAAAAATATTAAATCTTATCATTAACTTAACACGTAAGTACAAATCGTAAAGTTGAAATTTCTAGATTATTAAAAGAAAAGCGCATAGAAACGTATATCTTCCTGTATTATTTTACAGTCTTTGATGAAGCTAGCCAAGTATCTGACGGAAGCTAAGACATGAAAGAAAAGAACTACTATTTAGTCGATGAAACATTTGCAAAAATTATAAATCTACAAAAAGCGTATCATAACACAATTTAACATAACTTAAACATCCTTAACTTTAATACCAGATATACGTGAATTTAATTACTGCTTTCGAATCACGAACGAATCCGTTTCCATTGATATATTTAACAATTTGTGTCTTTCAAAACTTTCATTTTATTATTGCACTTGTATCTGGTGTCATCAAATTGTCATTATGTATATGGGATTTTTTTGGATACAAATGGGAAAATTAGGCTAATTAGTACTTGCCACAATGTATCAATTAGTTTATTAAACAAAACGTCTATTTCGAATTTATTCTTAAATCATATTTTATAATATACATTGACAGAGTTTATATTTGTAATAAGTTTTGACTATTATATAAAAATATTTTATAATTACATTTTCTAATTACTAGACAGCGGACTCGAGCCATTGATGATTCATAGCCCATAGGCGCCTGCCTTGTATTCGCAATAGGTTTGTTTCTGTAAGCGATCCCTGAGTTTCGAACAATTTGATACGTGTGGTCACCTGCATAAGTGGCACATACCTACATATGCAGTTAATATGTGTCTGTCAATGCACAACAGAGCGAATGTAATAAACGGTTTGGTAACAGGCAGCAAATACTACTGAAACAAAAGTAATGCTGACAAGCGAATTGTGAATCGAATTTTAAATAAAAATAATTTACAAAGAACAAAACTCAAAACTATGTATTTTCTGTGAAATATTGAAAGTGTAAAACATTACTATGAACAACTAAAAGTTGTTCAAGGTGTTTCTGAGTTAAATTAGTTCTTTTACATGTTAAAACGTCTTTAAAAATATAAAATGTCCGTTCCACATCACAACTGGGTGCGTGATTAAAATGTTGCAAAAGTGCACCATACTTCGAATGTATAGATTTTTGTATCGGCTTTGAGAAATATCTTTTTAAATGATGAAACTAACTTATCAACATTTGGAAAATGACCCCTGATGTATTCACATACTCTGTGTAGTGTATGTGCTGCCCAGATAACATGTAGCATTAATTGGGAAAAGATTGCTTTAATAACTTCTCTGTTTTTAACATATAAGCTGTCGCATGAGTCAAAAATAATAGCATCTTGTCTTTACAGTTGTTATCTGATGACAGAATATTATGAATACATTGATAAATTACTTCTGCAACTGCTACATCATTTACGACTGGCAATATTTTAGTTGCAATTAAGTATGGTTGGTATGAAGTTGTCGCATGAAGAATACTAACAACTATATTGTCCCATTACATCCGTCACTTACCCAACGAGAGGTTGGTTCATATTTTTTCAATTGTTCACAAATAACATTTTGGTAAATGGTATTTACGTAAAGTAGATTCATCTGGTATATGACGATCCATATCTTTTGTAAGAAACCTCTTGAGGACTTGATTGTTAAGCTTTTTGAATAGGATATTGGCCGCCATGAAAGCTTCACACAGTTCTTCGTTAAAAGTGACAGGTGCAGATGGTCATATGTTATCATGATGAGTTTCTGAAGAAACATGTCTCTCCATATTACACTTTCGTGAACGCCTTAAACTTTCTCAACAGGCACTGCAATATATCTCGGTATCATTACAAATATGCAACCAATCTGTATGGCCTATAATCCATCCTACCATGGCTGCCCTACGAGAATTCTCTATAGTTAATGAAAATAAATAGAAATACTAAGAACAGAAAGAAATGGACTAAAAAGAAGAAAACTACTCAAAAAATAAGGTAGTAAATTAAGCTTAATATTTAAAAACATACACAAAAATACACAAAAACAATAAATCCATATATATATATATATATATATATATATATATATATATATATATATATAAGTCTTTAGATAATTTCTTAGCCGTTTATAAAAAAATTATCTAAACACTCATATAGCTATGGAGTAATAATTAGCATTTTCAAACATTCAAATCTGACATCTGCTCTCAAAATAAGACATCTGCTTTCAATAACTCACATCTACTTTCAAAATAGGCATCTGCTTTCTAATCTGACGTTTGCTTTCATAACTGACACCTGCTTTCAAAACAGACATCTGCTTTCAATAACTGACATTTGCTTACACTAACTGACATCTGCTATCAAAACTGACATCAGCTTTCAAAACTGACTTGTGCTTTCAACTTGACATCTACATTCAATAACTGACATCTGATTCATTAACACTGTTACTTTATAATGCATTTCTAAATAGCTTGAACCTAGGTCTATTGTGGCTAAGTGGTAAAAGCGACAGTCCGACAAACTGTAGACTTGGGTTCGAGTCCCAACATAGACAACATTTTTCAATTAAAAATTTCGTATGATTTGCTTTGTAATTTGTAGACAGCAATGTTTACATCCCCACTTACTCTTCAATTACATACATTCTAATTTGATATTTGTAAATATTGTATATAAAAGCCGAAAAACTCCAATAGTTTATCAATTGCTATATTTAATAAACGGCTAAGAAATTATCTAAACACTTATATATGTATATATATATATATATATATATATATATATATATATATATATATATATATATACATGCATGTATAACAGCATGTAAACACGAGAATACAATTTGGAAATTACCGAATATAATATTCATAACAACGGAAATAACATCTGCTCGACGAATACAATCGAGCAAGCAAATAGTGGGGCTGTTATAACATGCATAGTACACCTGACGCGCCACAACGTCGGGGGGGGCAATTGGTCATTCAATCGCTTCAATCCGCTCTCTGGTTATATTATATACACAACAATATTTTAGGTCAATAGTAAGAAGTAATGAAAAACTGAAACAAGAATTAAATGAAATTTTCAATAAAGCCACAAATAAATCAAACAAATAAACGATCATAACCGCATATAAGTGAGATTTGCAATTAAGGTATAAAGTAAAACGAAAATAAATTATAAGAAATGAGAAAATAGATAAAATACTATCTTTATGATTTATGAAAAATTAGTAGGGTTGTGCCTGTACACAAAAAGAGTGATTGTTTGGATGCTACCAACCGTAAACCCATTAATATTATAAGTTGCTTTGCCAATTTATTTGAAATAGTCATAGCTTGGTAGAGTGAGTTCAGAGCAATTACATCTTTAAACAGACTTGTTGAACTCTTTGTAAAGTCAGGCATTCTAGAAGCAGATGAGATAATGTCCGAAAAGCGTAAGTTAAAGGATTATTTTAAGTTCATTTTAACACCAACGTCATTTATGGAGTCCCATTTCACTAACTGTTGGTCATTAATATGATAACTAGGGACCGGACACGAGAGGCTGCTGACTAATCGCTCACGGGCGTACTATAGAAAATTTGTATTTTTTAAAGAGTTTTTAATTTTATTTATATAATTGAAAAAGCTAACGGGTGGTGATCTTTAAAATACGAAAAACATTTTTATTTGTACATTTTGTAGTTCAAGTTGAGTAAAGGAGTATTAATATTAACTAGCATTACTTTCTCAAGGTTCTCTTTGAATGAAATACATCCTTGTAGATAGAAAATATCCTTTCTACATCGCAACTGGTTTTAGGTGCAAACTGGAAATATTCTTTTATTTCAGCGTATCTAGCAGTTAGATTTTGAGGCATTGTCCACATACACAATTGCCGCAATGTTATTAAATCTGGATTTATATTAAAAACTGCGTCTAACTTTTGCCGAAGGCACTTGGAATATTTTTCAAATTATTAATAGCCACATCTAATGTGGTTAATCCATTATTTAATTTGAGATTTTGATTTTGTGTTCCTGAAGAAAGTACAACTAATTTTTTAAATTTGGAATTTGTATTAATTCCTTGCACTCAAAAATACTTCGAGCATCGTCCTTTAAACATGTAACGAAATTATGTAAACTATCGAAATTCTCTGCATAAAAACTAGCTTCCAACTATGTCCTCCATCTATTTATTACCAGAAGAAACATATCCTAATATGCTGCATATTACTTGTGTAGCACGTGCTCTTCAAAAAATCTGTGAATATATCAGAGACACCTTTCCGGAAGTTGATAGACTTCTATTCTCTTTTAAAAAAGCTTTCAGAAAAGCACCATTGACAGTAATTCTTTACAGGGAAAAACTTCCATCATTGTCATTGCCTCCCTCTCCAGTAATAACTGGATGGGGAACATGGTTGGAAGCTACTACTTTTTATGCAGAGAATTTCGATAGTTTACAATATTTCATTACATGTTTAAATGACGATGCTCCAAGTATTTCTGACTGCATGGAACTAATAGAAATTCTAAATTTAAAAGATCAGTTGTACTTTCTTTAGGAACACTTTGGAAATTTGCCAAAACTAATCACTTATTTTGAAAATCAAAATCTCAAATTAAATGATGGATTAAACACATTAGATGTGACTATTAATAATTTGAAAAATATTCCAAGTGACTTCGGATGTGGCCTTCGGCAGAAGTTAGACGCAGTTTTAATACAATTCCAGATTTAATAACATTGCCGCAATTGTGTATGGGGACAATGCCTCAAAATCTAATTGCTAAATACGGTGAAATAAAAGAATATTTTCAGTATGCACCTATAACCAGTTGCGATGTAGAAAGGACGTTTTCTATCTACAAGGATGTATTTCATTGCTAGTTAATACTCCTTTACTCAACTTGAACTACAAAATGAACAAATAAAAATGTATTTCGTATTTTATAGATCACCACCCATTTGTTTTCCAATTAACAGTAAAAACAATAAAAACAAGAAGCTAACTCACCGTACTTTATTTGTCTTACGAAATATAAACTAATAAATAAAATAAATTTTTAAATGTCCTCACCCTTTTATCTACGCCCACGAAGAAAGGAATTTAACTATAATATTGATGTAATTGCGTGACAATTCAACGGCAAAAAAACAGATGTGCCGTTAACCGAATGAATAGCGCTATTCAGTAGCTACGTATTGTACTCAGCGTTGTTATAGATTATTTATATGGCCCATCGTAATTTCGGCCTGATGCGTCCGGTCTCTACTGATCCCACTACTTTATTAATTTTACAATCCATAGCACCCTAAGTTTCGGTACTGTTTATTCTGACAGATACCGAACATATATCCGCCATTATTTAGAATTGTGTTTTCCAATTTAAAGCAATGTGTTCGACAATTAAAAAAATTCATTCTTATTACCCTCTCGCTTTTTGAGCACATTAATTAAGTTTTCATAACTTTGATAATATACTATTATTGTTTTTTTTTTTAGAATTTGAAACTATTCACAAGTAATATTTTTACATTGGTTAATGTTTAAAAAAATCTAAAGAAATTCTATTGAAAAAACATTTGGATTTATAAGTATGTAATTAATGTAATTATAAATATCCCGTAATAATTTGTTTCCTATTTATGGTACTTAAAAACGTGGCGTAAATATTATAAAAAAAAAAAAACTTTCATATCGTAGTTTGTAAATTGGAAGTTTTGCAAAAGCCAGCGACGGTTTTCCTCACCACATTATCAAGGTCGCAGATACGATTACCAATGTGAATCAATGCCAGTGTTATTTGTTTGTTCTTTTGTTTTTTCCACAGATAACTTGACCACACGCAGACTGCGATAATCTATTGAACTTTTCCCTCTCTATTCATTCACGTAACGTATTTTGGTCCGGTTTATATGGAGCCTGCCACCATTGCATAATTCAACGTACTTATATGTACAAAAACACCATAATTTACTGAGTAAATATATACGATGTTTATATTAATACGAAAATAAGAATACAGAAAAGTACCGATCTGTATATTTCCATAATTATTATGTTACTCTCTCTACTTATTAAATATTATTTTAATTATGCTCGAGAAGGCTTTATTTTAAGTATGGGCTCTAGATTTAACATTTTTAATAGAGTCGATGTTTTTTTTACTAATTTTAATAATGAAACACATTTAAAAGAAATTGGTTAATTATATGTTATTGCCTACTGTTTGTAAACATTCAGATACATATTTGTAATTATGGATTTCTTTAGAAAGCTTACCTACACCAATGAACGTACAACGAAACGTAATTAATTTATTTATATATTGATCAAAGTGAATTTGCATCCCCTCTTATGTATGTACTCGCCCATAGAAGTGTTATTTATACAGAAAGCTTTATTACCATATTAAATCCAGAAATACATTCAATTGAAAATATTAACATTATACATTTCAGAATCGTATTGTCAGATCTCTAGAAAAAATCAGTTTGGGATGGAACTTCTGTAAAATACTGCTCTATTGAGCTGTCATATATTAATATTCCGACTCGAAATCTAGGACATAGTAAAAACAATTCAATTCAGATTACACGTCCGAATATTGATATATCACAATACAATAGAAGCATTCAATTTAAAAGCAGTATTTTACAGAAATTTAGTTTGCGGGAAAAGTATATGTTTGTTTGGCTGGTTACATGTACAACAGATAATATACATATTGCCGTTTTTCTTTTGATTTGCCCAGGCTTAATTATTAGGTACAGGTCGGTGTTATACAAACTTCATATGCGTAATATTGGTGTTATATGCATGACTAGACACGCATTTGCGAGTAGCAGTAGAGTCTGGAGCGTTCATGTGTTCATGACTCAATCTAACTATCGGGAAGCAAACATATAAGGCGTGCGCAATCGCAGAATTTTCCAAATGCGAGTATAACTCGGAAGTTTTAAGTCGAAAAAGTCAGCGTTGGGTGTTAGAAATTTAAAAAGGGATGAACGGGGCTGGGTGATAACCCTGATAAGAAGCGATGGAGACCACGAACTTCACACACAGTGCTGTTATACAAATTAACAATATTGGCGCCATATGCATGACTAGATGCATAACAGTAGAGTCTGAAGTGTTGTTTTGTTCAAAACTCAATTTAGCTTTCGGGAAGCAAATAAGCATGGTCTATGCAATCGCATAAGTAGAGTTAGCTGTCTCTAAGCCTTAGATTACAAGGTATGTATGGTCTGAATGTCTTAAGTCAAAAAGAAGTCAGTGATTTAAACATGGACGAACGGAGCTGAATGTTGACCTTGAGAAGAAACAAGGCAGACCAAGAGACTCTTACACGCATGACAACTGCAAAATTGCCGAAGTTTTGATTAGGGAAGACCCTTACATTAAAGATCGTGAAATTTCTAAAGTGACTGACATTTCTAATAGTTGTGTTTGCGAAGTCATATGCGACTTTTAAACTTCCGCAAGACTTAGCTGGGTGCCCAAAATACTTTTCAATGAACAAAAAATCACACCTATGAGCGCTTTTTTCCAACATCTATCTTATTTCATTGAAAGCATCATTACCGGACATGAAACCTGGGTTTATGAGTACACCCAAGAGATAAAACAACAGTTCAGGTGTGAAACCCTCTAGATTTTCCATTTACGAAAAAAATTAAAATCCAGCCATCTGCCCCCAAAACTATGGCCACAGAATTCTAGGGTATCAAAGGCCTACTGCCGCGTGAATTCCTCGAACCACATACAACCATTAGCAGGGAGAGATACTGCAAAACTTTCCAAATATTAATTGGCTTTAGAAGGCAAAAGTCGGAACGATTACCTCAACTTTTGCACGATGGCGCAAGGCAAATCAAAATGTGGTTGGTACAACGGAATTGGGAGGTTCTAAAACATTCTCCGCGTAGGCCATACGCTGAATAAATAAATACAAATTGTTTTAATATTTTTTACATTCTTACAATTGAATATATCTCCATTTCGGAACCTTACAATTTAATTCTTATATATATATAGATATATTAAAAATAATAGATTTTTATTGGTTTTAGCGACCTTTTATTGAATTTAGATGTTTGTTTGCGTTCACTTACAAAATCCGCACAAGCATGTTCGTTCTAAGAAAATTGGTCCTGGGTGTCCAAACACATGTGGCACATGAATGCGTACCCGTGTAGAAAAAACAACAATATGCTTGAAAAAGACTGAATTGATAAAAGTCGAAACGTCGCAAACAAACATCTAAATTCAATAAAAGGTCGCTAAAACCAATAAAAATCTATTATTTTTAATATTAAAACACGGCCAATAAAATAAAAAAGAAAAACAAAATTCTTTAAACACTAAATATATATATATATATATATATATATATATATATATATATACAGGGAGTCCTTGAAATAAAAAGACAACGTATGAAATATGGAAAAATGTAATTATATAGAAACTGAATCCAAAATATTGTCAGTCAATTACAACACGAACCCCAAAATTAAAAATAACCCCAAAAATTAAATTACGTGCCGCCTATATATCGGATTATCTATTAGAAATACCTTCATTGAATTTATATATATGCTACAATTTATATTTATAAAAACATTAACAGATAACATTGTTTAGACGGCAGTCGACGCTATAAAAACGCTTAAATAAAACAACTTTGTTTACTTAGAGTTCAGTAACAATACAATTACGTACGAATATATCTGCTTGTGAACCATTTGTAGACGAAAACTTAGAACTGACCTAAATCACCTTCTTTTTCTTATGTATTACGTGAATATTTTTTTGTTACGAGAAAACAAAATGAAACATTAATATGGATATAAAAAAGACTGCTATTGTAAACAAACACTGCAATGTTTAATAACAAGTTTGGTTATGGCAAAAGTTCGATAACCTGGTACGAAATTGAGCGTGAATTTTTAAAGATGGTGTATTAAAAGAACAACTAAGATGTGTAATCTACGGCTATTTATGGTCCTATTTGACTTGATCACGATCTATCTTTAATCGAAAAATTGTACCGAGCGGACGTAACGATCGACAGCTGAACGAAACTTAAAGCGATGTAGACAACACCAAAACTATTCTTTTTGTTATTGTGGGTCAACTTTAAGATATCGTCTTTTGTAATATAGCCTTCTTCTTCTGTTTTGGGTTGAACGCCAGCACGTCCAGGCACTTGAGCATACTGCACTTTGTACTATCCCCAATATATCACTCTGTTAGTCTTGTGTTCTCGATAAAAGCTACTGTCCTCCTCAGGGGAAGGTTGAGTACGCTCCTAGTAACCAATAGATCTCTTCCAAAATGTTTCTGTCTGAGTTCCGTCAGTTCCTCACTCGTACATATTACAAGAAGGCTAGTTTCCTCCTGTTTTTCACATCTCCTACACCAGCGATTGCTAATCAAGCCCATGCTGCATATATGCTTCCGTAAAGGACAATGTCCGATTATTAAGCCGGTAATTATTTTAATTTCTTTTTTGTTACTATTAGGTTGACTGAAAACCTTCCGTCCAGCTCCCTTAGTAGTGTTTTGGTATGGAGTTGACCTTCCGTTAACCTCCATTTCTTTTTATGTTCTCTTTCTAGCCATAACCAGATCTCCCTTTTAGCGGAATACTTAGCGATTCTACGTACAGGTTCTGGTCCTATGAAGTTCCTATTAGTACCTTCTTCGGCCAGTTCGTCGGCCTCACTGCCTTTAATTCCCTCATGTCCTGGCACTAATGTCAGCGACACAGTATTGTCTTGTGTCAGTTTATTGAGGACCTGTTTGCAATATTTCACCAGTTCAGACTCTGGATGGATTCATAATGGCTTTAATAGCTGCCTGGCTATCAGTCATTATGCAGCGCAGGCTGCGACTGCAAACAATTCGGCCTGGAAAACCGTCGTATGTTTTCCCAGACATATCGATATCTGGCTTCCAGGGCACATTTCTCATATACCTACACCTGTTCCCTGATCGGATTGTGATCCATCCGTGTTTCAGGTACCAGCACCACAATCGCTCGAGCGACTTTTTGCCTGTTCCCTGGTCAGTATAAATATGTTCAGCTTAGCTGTAAACATCTCAGGTCCCATACCGTCCACCGGCATTTGATATGGTCGGCTCTCCCAGTATAATTCTTCTAATATAGCCTATCGCACAGTGGCGTGACAACATTTTTTCAAATATCTTTGTTATTCTTTTCTCGCTTGTGAGAGGGAATTTTAGGTATATATTCTATAAAATTTCATCTTTTCGTTTTTCATAAGCTCTCTTTTTATTTTAAAGACAACCAGTAAATCGAAGTTGAAGTACAAATCAGTTCTCTGTTAGCAATATTATTGATGAGAGTAAACAATTTAATTCCAATATTTGGTAGAAACAGTACATATATAGTGTCTTTAAATTATATGAAAGAAAATCATGACATACTTTTGATCTTAGATCGTGCATCTAAATATTATAGAACAAAATTCCCTAGCAACAAAGATCTGGCAACGACAACGAATATTCCATAATCTAATATTTCATTCTCAGTGTGAAACATGCAATAATGTTTTAGCAGTTCTAATTTGGTTGGATTTATCAGTAAAATAATTATTCCTTAATTTATTTTTGTAACTAAGGTTATACAGTAAAAATACATGTTCATTATTTAAATAATTTATACAGATTTTGATATTTTACTTTTCGTGAATAAGTAAATAACTATAGGCAGAGGCACCTCTGCAAATAATATAATAATAGTAAGCTCACTCACGTAAATCTATCGATTCATTTAACATTGCCAGAATAGTACGGATCACCTTTATAAAAAACCTTGCGTCTAGCATATTAGGTGAAACACATTGTCTAAATTAGATATACGTTCGCTGGATACATGAACAAATGACATTGGCGAATTAAATGATTAAATAATTTATTTTCAAGACCATTCGCAAAGAAGTTGACGAATTGATAGATAAGAATGAGGAAGCATTTGACGTATGTACATATATATATAGGTACGTAAGTACATACATACAGGATTAGTTAAAAGTATGGAGACGGCGATTTATTATCGTTAATATTCATTTTAGGGAATTATGTTCAATATAAAAGTTTGTTAGGATATTTTGAGAATATTTGAATTTATTTTTTCTTCGATTGTTTTTTAGTTACGCCTGTCCGCGCAGTTTTTTTAAATGGGAACTAGTAAATTTTACTCTACCATTCGATAGAGAATTTTTTTCTCTTTACAATAATATTTTTTTTTTTTAAATTCATTTTAATAACTTTTTTTTATAAGAAAAGGCCGGTTCATGCGTTTAACAGATGTTCGGTACATCGCAGATAGATAGAAGCGTAGCGATAAACAAACTTGAGCGACATAATTTTATCAGTGGTTTTTGTGTACGTCAAATCTTTGACAGAAATAATTCATTTGTGCAATTTGTTGCTGTTAATATTAACAATGGCGAGTTTAAGTGAACATGAACGAATTGAAATACTTATGATGTTGGGTTATGGAGATAGACGCAGAAGTTTACAAGACGTTTGTAATTTATTTAATGATACGCATCCAAGTAGAAATCCAATTTCTAAATCCGTTGTTGGTAAAACTTTAAGACGCTTTGAACAAACGGGTAGCGTTAAAGATTTGCCAAGGAGTGGTAGACCTAGAACAGCAAAAAGCGATGATAACAAACTGGATATTTTATTGGCTGTATCTGAATATCCCCATTTATCAACCAATCAATTAGCGGCCAATTTCAATATTTCACAGTCATCGATCGTGTCATTTTTAAAAAGTGAAAAGTATAAACCTTATAAGGTACACCTTGTACATGAGTTAACGGAAGATGATTTTGATAGGAGATTACAATTTTCTGAATAAATGTTAAATATTTGCAATAATAATGAAAATTTTGTCAACAATATTCTTTTCTCTGACGAAGCTACTTTTTGCCTTACCGGTGAAGTAAACAGACATAACTGCAGATACTGGTTATCGGAAAATCCCTCTTGGTTTTTGGAGCACCATACGCAGAACCCCCAAAAGGTTAATGTTTGGGTTGGCATTCTAGGCGGACATATTATCGGTCCCTGTTTCATCAATGGCAATTTAACTTCGGCTCTGTATTTGCAGTTATTGCAAAATGAAATAATACCTGCTTGTGCTACGCTCTATCCTCATGAAAACAATGAACACCTGCTCAATGACAGTATCTGGTTCCAGCAAGATGGCGCCCCACCACATTATGGTGTAATTGTTCTCAATATCTGGACAACGTTCTTCCCCACAGATGGATTGGAAGACGAGGAACCATTGAATGGCCAGCCCGTTCGCCAGATTTAAATCCTTTAGATTTTTTTCTTTGGGGATACGTAAAAAAAAGTTTACAAAGATAAGCCCGATAACGTCGAAGATTTACAAATCCGAATTATCAGAACGATATAAGAAATCCCCCGAGATTTTTTACAGAACTCTGTTCGGGGTTTTGTAAATCGATTGGGTCATTGTCAAATTACTAATGGACGACAATTTGAACACTTACTTTAATTTACTTTGTTATTAATTTGTTTAATTTTTCTTGTAAAAAAGTTATTAAAATGAATTAAAAAAAAAATTATTGTAAAGAGAAAAAAATTCTCTATCGAATGGTAGAGTAAAATTTACTAGTTCCCATTTAAAAAAACTGCGCGAACAGGCATAACTAAATTCAAATATTCTCAAATGTAGATCAAAATATCCTAACAAACTTTTATATTGAACATAATTCCCTAAAATGAATATTAACGACAATAAATCGCCGTCTCCATACTTTCAACTAAGCCTGTATATATCTGGCTCTAAGTAAACGGAAAGCTAAAGTGTTCTTTAAGCCGTATTACTTATTACGAAGATGTTCGTCCAAGCATCTTAATAATTTGCGAGACGTTAGCGTTCTTTAAACTTAAACTTGCGATCGTTTCATAAAAGCAGGCAGAGCTAAGAGCTTCTAAAATATATATTTCGAATAAATTCGATAAATAAATAAATAAAGATAAATCTTATCACTCCTACTAATGTGTTATAGTTAGAGCTGTTGTTTCAAAGTTCGAATTATAAAAGAGAAATTGCAACATCATTGAAGCGAAACTATTTTTTTCACAGAGAGAAGAGTCTCCTTGGAGTTTTTTTTAATCACGAGATCCGACGAGAGATTTACACTAATAGAAGCGTCTCGACGTCTGCTAGAAAATCCTTCATAATATATTTTTGTGGTGGAAATCAAGCAAGCCTCTTAAGTAAAAACAAGCTGTTTTATTAAGTCTGTAAAATTCCGATCTATAAAGTACACAAACGCGGTTTGTTTTATTAATTTGGAGTAAGATTCTTTCGGGTTCATTCACTGAATATTGATTTATTGTTCAAAACAATATATTCTTTTGCATCAATTTCTTTTTAAAAATACATTTAAAATCTTCATTGAGTTCAATATATATATATATATATATATATATATATATATATATATATATATATATATATATATATATATATAAATATATACAGACTGATTCATTTTCGACCCTCACCATGGGGATCTCACTTATTATTGGAGATAGAGTATAGGTTTAAATTTGGCAAAGTTGTTAAATTTTGTGTTTGTTATAAATCCGTAAAGAAAATAGACCTGTGACAATTGACCTTCGTTAATTAAAAAAAAAACGCGAAAACCCCATTTTCTTCTTTTACCTGTAGCACCGACATTTGGCCTTGCAGAGAAAAAATAAAAACACATCCTTGTGGTCATTTTTAAATCTATATCCAGTAGTGTACTCTAAATTTTTATGCGACGTTTCGTTTCTTTCTGGTCATCATCAACTATCTAATTTCTTATAGGCGCCATATTGGATTTAGATATCTTCAGAAAGAGTTTTTTTTTCTGACTTCAACCATGTACCACATGTTGACTAAAGTTTTTGACATTAGGTTTTATTTGAAAAAATAAATTATAAGATTAAATAAGGTAGCCATGGAATTTCAATCTATCAAACATTTCATTTATTGTTCATTAATAATACAAAAATGTCATACACTAACGAAGAGAAACGAGATATGATAAGTATTTTTTATTCTTCGAAACGAAATTCAACAGTAGCGAGTACAAGATAACAAAAACATTAATAAAAATACATAGAAAAGTAAACAATAAACAATTACAGTAAATGTTCAATTATCTGGCCATCTTCAGAAATGCACAATTGGGCACGCCTTCTGGCATTTTGTACTGCCCTTTGTATAGTTCTTCTAGGAACTGCATCGAAGGCATTCTGAAGTCTGTCTCGTAATTCTTCAATGTTTTGTGGCGCATCTACTTTATAAATATTATTTTTAACATATCCCCATAAAAAAAAATCTAGCGGACTCAAATCAGGTGATCTCGCAAGCCATTCAACAACTCCCCTATTTCCAATCCAACGGTTTGCAAACTCTTGATTTAAGAAATTTCTAACAACAGCTGCATTGTGTGCTGGTGCGCCATCTTGTTGCCACCATAAATATTGTAATTGATTTAATGGGATATTGTCGTCAAGATAGTCAGATAAGTATGTACGTAAAATGTTTAAATATCTTTCTCCATTTAAATGTTCTTCATACATAACTGGTCCTAAGAGACGATTTGCCAAAATACCCATCCAAACGTTTATTCCAAGACGATGTTGTGGTCTTTTAGGCCTGTTTTGTCGGGGATTTTGTACTGCCCAATAGTGCTCCATATTTCTGTTGAACATTCCAGAATTTGTAAATTTTGTTTCATCTGACCAGATGATTTTGCTTAAAAAATTTTCGTCATTTTCTATCCTTCCCATTAACCAATTACAATATTCTAGCCTTCTCAAATTATCTCCAGGCAGTAAAGTGTGACTACCATGGATCCTGTATGGTTTAAACCTACTTTCATGTAAAGTTCTCCAAACTCTGGACTGGCACAAATTTAATTCTGACGCTACTTCGCGTGTAGAAATTGATGGATTATTATTTATCTATAAAAATACAAGATTAACATGAAATTTGAAAACACGCTTTTAATTTACCATTTGTAAAATATCTTGTCTTATTGTCTTATCTTAGTAAAGGATCCATTCTCGACCAAATTTCTGTCGAGATCTAGAAAAATGGTACGATGAGGCTGTTGTCGTTCTGGATATAATTGTAGATATCTTGTACTCGCTACTGTTGAATTTCGGTTCAAAGAATAAAAAATACTTATCATATCTCGTTTCACTTCGTTAGTGTATGACATTTTTGTATTATTAATGAACAATAAATGAAATGTTTGACAGATTGAAATTCCATGGCTACCTTATTTAATCTTATAATTTATTCTTTCAAATAAAACCTAATGTAAAAAAAAAGTAACTGTTTCTTTCTTGGCCGACGTTTCAAAGAAGGAAGCAGTGCTAAGGTTGCGGCCCATCACAGAACGGCGATTACAGTTTCGTCCGATTAGCAGATTTGCATAAATTATAATATACACTTTCGTCCGGCCAGTAACACAAGCCCGAATTAGGGATATACAGTTTCGTCTGACTGGTAGGTGCAGGTAAAGGAGAGGATTAAAATTGTCCTAATGTTGTTATATTCTAACCAATTGCTATATGCCCTCACGAGCAATAGTCTTACACCTACGTACTTACCGCAATACCTACTTAGGATCTATCAAATTACCCCAATAACAGGATTGCTTCAGAAATCTTAGACTAAAGAAACCAACTCAGTTTTAAAGGCGAGCTGTAGGGAGAGTATAGGTTTAGGTGCCACCATGTTTATATTGTTTAGCCGTTACAGTGAACATAGACACTGCCGGTGGTAACTTGACTAAATCATAGGTATCTACGTGTTTAGTTATTATTATACCAATAAAACAACAAATGTAAAACAATAACAATAGCGGATTGATTAATAACCCATCAACAACAAACAAAAAGAATATGGTACACCAGAATGTCAAAATACTTGTTACGCCAACTTTGCTTACACGCAAGAATAAAATAATAAATGTAAAACAGTAAAATGTAATGAACGGAATAAGAACTTATATATAATCTTGACCAATGAGATAATTACATTAATAGAATTATATTAATTCTCAATAAAACAACGTAATGCCTGGTCATGAGTAACCGACTCACCCAGTATAGTAAATGAAATAAATGAACTAAAGTGTAGACAATAAATTGAATAATATGTGAAATTAAAATGTACGCACATAAAATGCGGTGTTTTAGATAAATTCTAAAAGTAGATCATAAGATTTAAGAAAATGAAGTCAACGTATTGAAATGATTTGGCCAATAATTATAAGCAACTGAATTAAATATGAATCTTAATCTAAAAATTGCATAAATAATTTATCTCAGATCTTGGATAAACCTAACATCGAGATTTTGTTACACACTGTATATTGTATATGCAACAATTATTAAATGCAACACACTATTTAATAACGTAAATTCCAAAGTATGAAAATTTGTACAAAATAAATATATAAAGATTTGTCCACACTGTATATGCGGAAAATATGAATTATATTACAAAGTTAACTGCTCACTAATTTCAGTTAAATAAGAAAATATATTACATAAATTAATTTGAAAATTATATTTCCACGCAGTATATGCAGAAATTAGGATTAGGTAACCAGAAACAAATTAAAGAATTGATCAGTTTATGCTTCACAAAGGAAATGGCACAAAGAAAATCTATAATTATTTTTATAACATTCTGAAATTTATATCATCATATTGAATGCTTCTAAATGATATATAAATAAAAAACAAATTACAATAATTGAATGACAATTACCAAATTTAAAAGCCCTCTAGGGTAACATCAAAATGATCGAACACCCTAAAACGATGACCTCAAATGTCTGACTTAGACAAAAAAAACGTACTTAACAATTACGTATTTTAATACATACTTAAATTTTAATACCAAGAACAAAAAATAATGAACGAAAATTAAATCTATTTTATATACAACAGTTTACACACGATTTTTTTTTCTTGTGAGACGTTGAGTTCATCTAATTGTAGTCTTCAGTATTATAAGCAGAAATTTGTTACTACTTTGTATTCAATTGTCTAATACAGGAAAAAAATGCTACCTCGTGGTGACGACCCTAATTTAGAAATGAAACATATCATTATATTAAAAGATCTCTATTGCGGACGAAACTCAAACCTAGTATTAGGAAGTGCACACTAACACAAAAGAAAGTCTGGATCTTTTAAGTGTCTGTGGAGAAATCTCAAAGTATTAAGAAGAAAATGATGGCTGTCTTCTTTGCAGCGAGACGACTTGTGAAATACTTGGTATTTCAAATACAAAGGTCAGTCACAGCAAAGAGCTACCCCGAAGAATACCTAACCGCCGTTGTTGAAGCGCTTAAAGGACAAATTCTTCTATGTCTGTACCGAGTATTTAGCAAGAACAGGATTGAAGGTTTTGAAACATCCGCCCCATAGTCCGGACCTCATTCCATGCGATTTTGCATTGTTTCTCTATGTAAAGAACAAGTTGGACTGGAGGAAGTTTTTCAAGAATCATTTTAAGGCGTGCAACAACGAGTGTGTCTAAATATGGAAGGGTTGGATTGTGGTAAAAATTATTTTGAAAAATTGTGAAGCTTAAAGCTGTATTGTAAAACTTTTGTACATCCATCTGTATATACTTATCAAATATGTAACAACCATTATTGAGAAAATACTCATTTTTTAACCAGAAGTGTATTCATTTTAAATCAAGTAGCTTCAGATTAACTTAATCTACATAAATTAGACACTAATTTTACTTTTAGGAAAGAAACATTACGGCGTGGCTGTATTTAGTTCGAATGATCACTCAAACCAAGTGAGGTTCATCCCTGAAAAAAAATTATTAATGATCTGAATTTCGACTTGGCAGGTGGGAGAGAACACTAATACTAATATTTAAAAGCATAAATGCGGACTTTGACGATAGGTCATTCGCAAGTTAATTGTTAATAAATTTAAAACTAGGTCGCTCTTCATTATTGTTTTAAATCTCTAGGTCGGTGTAAAACATGGTCAATATAAATGATAATAAATGTATAAAAATATATCTGCACGCAGGTAAACGAGTGTTCTGTATACTTATTAAAACATATTTGAATTTGTCCTTCTGCAGTTGCAGATTATATATGTTAAAAATTTAGTTCTAATTGTTATAATTTGAATGTATTAAAAATTTTTAGTATATCCAACTTGCGAGTAAATTTTTAACATTTTTGGTTTCTAGGATGAGAGTGCCTTGAAAAACAATTGCTAGATATATGTCAAAGGTATTTTAATGTCGTATTATTGTTTAATTGAATAGTTTCCGAATTTGTGGATTTGTGCCAGATTGTATTACTGACAAAAGTAAAAAAAAACGATCATTTTTCACATATTCTTTCCAGAATTGGTGGAGACTCAGGGTTGAAATCTGAAACAAACAGAAACAAGAATAATCCTTAACCACAATATAAATAAAAAAAACTTTAAATGTGTATTTCGGCAACTAAGTTGCTATCCCCAGTTGAACAATTTGAAAAAGGAAAACAGTGTTAAACGTAGCGTCTTTGATTAAGACAGGACCTTTGAAGATTTGACGACTTTTGAATTGTCTTTTCTAGATTGTACTACTGAAGATATAGTAAGTTGCCATAATATGTGTTCAGAGTTTATTAATTTATATTGGCGTTAGGAAAGACAGGTCTCGACATGTTTATGCAGCTATCCAATGCAATGCCGTTCTGCCTGATTCAGGTATTCTACCGATATAGACGCATTTTCGTAGCACTGTTTGTGTAACCATGGAAGACGCGGCTAAATTCCAAAGAGTAATAATTTTCTTATTGTGGAAAGAGGGTGCGAAAACTTCAGAGATTATTAAACGTCTGAAAGGAGTGTTTGGGGGATCTGTAGAAACTAAAAGTACTGTATATCGGTGGATCGATCGTTTGAAAAGTGGTAGAACATCATTAAAAAACGATTCACGCAGTGGTCGCCCGAGCACGTCAATAAATGAAAGAAATATTACTGCCGTGGAGAACCTACTGAAAGACAGACGAATGAATATTTCTCAAATTAGTATACGCGTAGGAATAGGTACACGACAAGTCCATGAGATCTTACATGATTGTTTGGGCGTAAGCAAGGTTTGAGCCCGCTCGGTGCCAAGGTTGTTAGGATCAGAACTCAATAGGTCTGACACTTGTCGTCAACTTTCAACAACTGTTAGCCCGTTACGGTGATTAATTTTGTCGACGGATAATAACCACTGACAAAACGTGAATTCCTTATTTCAATCCTGCGACCAAAATTCAATCCAAAGAATGGCGTAAACCCGAAGAAGGGCCTCCACTTGAAGCGCGTGCAATTCCGTCTGTTGGATAGTTAATGCTTTCTTTATTCTGGGAGTACGTAGGGATTATTTTTATGGATTATCTGGCTAAAGGTGCAGTTCTCGACAAAAAAAAACGGGCCACTTTTTTTAAGCTATTGTAAATAATGCTTGCGTGACAACTACAAATTGAACCATAACACAACAAAACAAAATAACACATTTGAAGGAAACGATTAAAAATATTTTATTACTATACATCTAATAGATATTCACTAATATTTTATAATTCAACCTTGTGCATTCAGTACTGCAGTAATTCTTTGTAGCACAGATGGCACTAAATGAATTATATAATTTTCAGGTATGTTTTTCCATGCAATCTGTACTATTTCAAATAATTGTTCTTTATTTTGAATATGAATATTTTGTTTCCCTATATTCCGGACCATCAGTCCCCAAACATTATCAATTACATTTAAATCGCCACTCTAACGGGGAAAATCCAGAACTGAAATGTTGTTTGTATTTAGTCACTGTCTTGTCCTTCTTGAATTTGAAATACGAAATTTCTATTGGGATAAAGTAGTGGTACTGTTGGAAGCATTACGTTTTCAAGAATATCATCACTATTAAGACGATTTTCAATATTCCATAATACTCCCAAACCCCGTGCCGATAACCAACCCCAGACATTTATTGAAAAACGGGGATTTCTTCTAACTTTTATATACATGTTTTGGAAACGTGTACCTGAAGGTCGATAAACTTTTACTTTTCCGTTATACCAGGATTGAAATATCTTTTCATTCGAACAAATCACGTTATCCCAAACGTTTCAAAGTCCATAGTACTGCAGAGCAAATCCTACTCTTTCCTTTTTCCAATCAGCAGTTAAAAATGTCTTACTTATTGCAACACACGAACGTAATCCAACTTCCCGAATACGAGGTTGTACTGTTTTCGAACACCCAGGAAACTTATTGCTTCATTAGCGGTCTCGAAGGGACCTTCAATCCGTGTACCACTAAGCTTTCGTCTTCTTGAACTGTGGAAAGTCTAAGACGACCGGAGCCCAAATTCCTTGATAGTTGTCTATACCGCCTCCATTTACTATATATCCTATTTACTGTGCTCTTTCCTATTTCAAATTCATGAGCTATGCGTCTCCTAGACCAACCACCTTCTATTTTTGTGCATATCCTTGCCCTTACGTGAGGCATTCTGAGTTATAAATGTGACACGTAAAAATGAAAATGACATAGATGGCGATGACATAATTGACGTAGTGCACGTATTTATGAAAGTCATAGCAACACAACTTAAATTAACTCATAATCGTTATAAGAGTTGGCCCGCTTTTTTTTGTCGAGAACAGTATTAAAATTAACGCAAAATATTATTTGAACTTATTACCCGGACCACTGCGGCAGGCACTTATCAGAAAACGGACTGGGAAGTTGCTAAGCGTCCGTTATTGCAACAGGATAATGCAAGACCGCACATCGACGGACAAAGACGAAGCATGTTTTGGACGATTTACGATGGGAATTGCTGCTGCATCCACCTTATTCACCGGATCTCGCACCGAGTAATTTTCATATGTTCCCAGATTTAAAAAAACCTTTACGGGTTGTTCGTTTTCAGAGTTTAACTGACATAAATAGGTGAATTGAGAAAACACCTATTTAAATAGGTGGATTGAGAAAACACCGAAAAAGTTCTTTGAGGACGGCTTTAAAAAATTAATTTATCCTTGGGACAAATGTATTCAATTAAATGGCGATTATGTTAAAAAACTACTTTGTAATATCGTTGAAAATTGACAAAATAAAAAAATTATAGCTAAATTCCCAGAACTTTGGAAATATTCCTCTTACGTATTCTTAATTTGATGACTAACGACGGAGGTTATGTTGAAACAATTACTTCTGATTTCTCTTTGTTCCATAATTAGGTAAAACTTGTGATTAAAACAGAATATTTCTCGTATACTAGTGTTTCTTACTTATTACAGTTTCGCCATTTATTATATTTTTTAAAGTTGCTTAGAGCATTGCTTAATTGCAGATCTATTAGGTGTGGTGAAGGTGCGGTTGTACATTATTTGTATGAAACCAATCGATTTCTTCCAAGTTCAATGTAAGTGAAAGTACGAGAATATCAGGTTACAAAATTTTGTTAAAGTGTTTTAGAAATTTTGATTTTTACTTACAAAGGTACATACCTATTCCATACCAGGTGCATAAAGAAAAATTGAAATGTTCAAAAGACATTCAGATATTCAGAAAGTCTGTTGTTTTTATCACGTTAAGGAAACACTTTCATAAAGATTATAATAATTGAAAGCTTTGATCTTATAATACGTTTCTGGCTTTTAGTATGTGAGAAATTATTAGCAGAACAAACATTGATATTACAAAATCACGAATCCTTTATTTAACTTTTTTTACACAATCCATTAATCTCCTTTTATCAGGTTAATCTTTTACGACATATTTATTTCTATTGACTAACGCCCATTTTCTTCACCTCTAGATATCTTCTAGATAACTAAGAGAAAACAGGTAAATGGGTTTCTTCATTTTTAGATAAACTTTGTCAACAAAATAAATTTGTCTAGACGTTAAAGTTATTGATAAATACACGGTGTTAGGGAATGCTTTAGCCAAAATTTACAAATCGATTTATTTATAAAATACAAACAAAAAAAAATATATGCAATTTTTGTGAAATATGTAGCGTTTAGGAGAAAAAGCATAGTTAAATTTCTTACTAATAAAGACAAGACACAAACAATAAAACTACTTATAGACAACACGTCTATTTGCTACAGATGCCTATGATATCTGTGACATTTTAAGCACTTAACGAACATCATAACGTTAGTCAAGTTAAGAAAAAGAAAACAACGCAAAATTCATAAAATTAAAGGAGTTGTTGAAAATGTCACCATTTGCTTCAAGACAAGCTTCAACACACTTGTTTAGTGACTGAACTACACAAGCTAGTTCATTTTCCTTATTTACTATAAATTCTGCAGCCGTATTAACGCGATTTTCAAGATCTTCCACATTTTCTAGAGGTGTCTTGTAGACTAGTGATTACATGTAGCCCCAAAGATAGTAATCACAGCTGTTAAGTTCAGGTGATCGAGGTGGCCAGGCATGTAGTTCACCTTGTCCAATCCACCGTTCACCGTACATTTCATTTAAAAAGTTTCTGACATGCAGAGTAAAATATGCAGGGGCCTCATAATGCATGAACCACATTATTCTACGTAATTTCAAAGGCAATTCTTCTAGTAATTCTGGTAATACTTCTTGTAAAAAATGTAAATACCTCTCTCCATTTAAACGATTTGGTAAAACATATGGGCCTATAAGTCGGGTGTCAATTATTCCAGACCACACATTGATAGAAAATTGACGTTGAAATTTTTGTTCAATTATTGCATGAGGATTGATATCGGCCCAGACATGCCTATTGTGTAAATTAAGAATTCCACCTCTAGTAAAGCAACATTCGTCAGTCATGAAAATTTGTTGCGAAACAGAGGATTTTCTGCAATTTTTGTTAAGAGACAATTGCAAAATCGACGTCTAACGACAAAATCGTCCCTGTTCAAACTTTAAACTCTTTCGAAATGATAACGATACCAAAGAGATTCTTTAAGAGTCCTCCACACTGTCCAGTGGCTAACTCCAACTTGGCTTGCTACTTCTCTGGTGATTGAAGGATCTACTTCAAGAATTCGAAGAATATTTTCCTCAACAGCCATCATTCTTTCATCACGTCCTCTTCCCACATCTTGGTTACTACTGAACCTGTTTCCCGAAGTCTTTGGTGCACCGGTATGAAATTATTTTTGTTAGGTATTATACTCCTCATAGTACCGTTCTGCGTATCTACTGGCATTTCCACCACATTCACCATACGCAAAGTGCATGTCAGCATACTCTTGAATGGAACATTGAATCATTTTAAATTGAGCAGAGTTACTGTCAATTTGACATAATGTTTTAGTTTTTTAAAATTGCTTGATAAAAAAAAGGAGATTACATCCGTAGCTTCCTAAATTTTTAGGGACTATCTTGTACATCGTATTTCTCGAAAACCATACGACTAACAGAGAACCGGCAATAAGTTTTTTTTTGCAGAACTTTTTATGAAGAATCTGTCCTTTAATTTTGGCTAAAACATTCTCTAACACGGTGTATAAACTTTATATAAGTTTTTGTGCGTCTATGTTCTTAAGTTATTTCATTTTTCATTGATTTGCCATTTACAGATCGCTGAAATCGGTATTGATTAGTATTTGTTAATATTTATGCGGTCGAATTATATGGTAGAATTGGACGATGTACAATATTTTTCACGTTTTCTTAAAAAAAAGGAACGTGAAAAATGATAATGATTTTGCTAAAAAAATAGAGGAGCATTTACAAGTATTATCAAATCAGTAAGAGTTAATCTAATATAATCCTATTTATCAATATATATAGCATAATTTTAGCATTAGATCTGTATCTCCAATGAATAAATTATTGACTCAGATTTTATAGGACAGCTTGCTAAAAAGAATATCAACAGAAATAGCATTCTTGTTACTAGAATTTATAAAACCTCCAACAAATGAACGTAAAATTCAAGAGAACCAAAATGGGTTTTAAAGAATAGTAAATTTTACAAGAGCTATGAGATGTATAACTTATACCCATGTTAGAATATAATCACCAGGTATCTGTACATGTGGATTCAATACATTGTTTACCAACATAATTGCCTTTGCTTTTACAGGAGGAGCAGGCAGAGATATTTCGTAGTAGAAGAGACCTTTTTCTAATCTTACCCATGTTAAATTATTAAGGAAACAGTTTTAAATTGACCGATACAGGCAGAGGAAGAATATAACATTTCTTACTTTAAGACTCCAAATATTATAGAACAGTTAAATGTTTTTGTATCCTAGCATTTCCTTTTTTGTGGTATAATAAAATGTAAAAAATTCTTTTATTTTCGTATTCAATAAAACTTTATTTACAAATCAAAGCAATTTGTAAATATAGTGGAAAAAACTGTATTAATATTTTTCACCTTCTAATCAATTAAAGATCACTTAATTACAGCTTTGATTGTATTGTTGAAGTCCACGTATGATACAAAAACAGAGTCTAGTACATTAGCATTTAACAAAATTAGTACGATCTTTCTGTCAAATAACATCGATATACTTCGTACTAATGTTTAAGTTATTTAATTTAGCTATGGATGTGTGCACTAGCATTTACAAATGTGCTGCCTAATATATAGGGTGAACCAAATCGCCCCCTATGCTATATTTCTTACAAAACTAAAAATGGGTAATGAAATAACTATGGAATACGAAAGTTATGCAAAGGTTTATGAAAATCACATAGAATGCACAGCTTACTTTTCGCTCGCATTACACTTTTTGTCTGAATTTATTCTCAACGAAAATTTTAATCACATCGTCAAATGAAATCGAATTTGCAGTGCGCGATTCAATTCATAAAACTGCTAAATCGTTCAATCTGCTTTCGGACATACTAGAGCTTAAGTATGTTTTAATTCATTTCAATCAGAAGAGCTAACGTTCAGTTGATTTGTAAATTCTTAAAACTATATCGATATTAGGCAGATACTTCTAGTGCCAAATACTCTATTTCTTCAACTAGATCCTCTGAAATATCCTGTAAATAAATTTAACATAATTTTAACGCTTCGCTCTTTATTCTTCAACAGATAGTTCGCGAAATTTAAATAGAACGTAGAAAATTTCGAATGCTGTCGTACGCACATTCTCGACGGTCCAATTCCGAGACTAATCAATCCAGAATTGTAAGGGACACGTTTATTTTGAAATCATCCTTAGTACCGAACAGAACTTCTTCATCATCGTCGTTTTCTTCGAAATGTTGCCTTCTCTTCCTGGTACGCTTTTCGCTTGCAGTGGTGTATTTCTGCCTACCATTTAGTGCCTTGGTCTCCTCATAGACTGTGAAGTTCCCGCGGCAACATGAAATAAATGAAATTAAGGATTTGCATAAATCGATAATCAATCCAATATCTGCGTCTTGTATTTTTTTACTGACTCCACTGATACGATTCAGAATACTACTCCCGAAAATCATAAATGCTGTTTAAAATCTGGTCATTCTCTTGATTAATCCTGCTGCTTTTGCTTTCGTAATCGCCTCCTCTAAACTGTCATTTATGATTGATTTCAGAGTATCGTGAATACCTTTCCAAGATTTCAATAAACCCTTGCTGCATGACCATCTTATGGACAACGGACTCTTTGGTGTTATTTGTACATTGTTTTGTTTCAGTTTCTCCCAACGCATTGTGGATGTCTGATGTACTTACAAGTCTGATCTCAAATAATGAATTAACCCATTATTGCCGAAGTTATTTTTTTGTCTGATTTTTTTACACAAATGTTTTTTTTAGACTAGTGTTAAGGTGTTTAGTAATAACTAAGTGTAAAATTATGTTTTACAAAAAAAAAAAATATCATTTTAGGCAAGTTCCAAAATTGGAACACTGGGCATGAATGACATTACCAATTTTTGTAAGAAAAAAATTTATTCAGATACGCATATTTATTTACACAAACCCTTAAATAGATTATCAGAACTTAATATAACTAAAAATAACAAAAAAATTCAAAAAATCACAAAAATATTTTTGAAATTCTTAAAAAAAATAATTACTTCATTCTATTTTTTATGAAAGAGAATAAAGCAGTTTTCGTGTAAGTTTAGATTACACTTCGAACACATTTTGGTTGTATTTTTTTTACAATATGCACACCGATTTTGCTTGGGTGCTGAGTCTAGCCAGTGCCCAGTCTGATCAAATCTTACTTGATCTAAAACTCTTGCTGGCAATGCTTTTGGTGTTGATGGACGTCCCCCTTTTTGTGGTTGCTGCCTATACTTTTGAAAATATGCTTGAACAACCTGACGTCTAAAAGCTAGATAATCCATTTTTTTCCATGTCCTCTTCTATATAGCTGCCATCCATTATGAATTGATACATCTAGACAAAAAGCAAACATAGGCCACCACCATTTTTTTGACCTTATACCAACTCGATAATTATCAATATTCTGATCCATTCGATCCACGCCGCCCATAAATTTGTTGTACTGGGAAACTACCAATCGCTGACTTATCTGCATTTTCTTTTTCTCTGACGATATCCACCTTTCTACTATTTTTTCTGGACACGTACTATCGCAACTACTTACTGTTAAAACGATTCGATTGTCATGCCAAGCAGTTACTGTTACATCGTTTTTTACATCAATACAAAACTCATAATACCCTCTATTTTTTTTCTCCATTGACTTAGCATCGGGAATGGTACATTTTTCAATCTGGAGGAATAAATTCTGGAAATTTTGTTTTTAGGTCGACACCTTTCTTCCATTGTCTAGACACATTCCCAACTGGCAACTTGTTTCTTAGAAGAGATAATGGGATATTCATCTCCTCGTCGCTTTCCGAATCATCAGAAACAGCTTTGGTTTCAAACTGTACCTCATTCTGTACCTCTGCCGCACCCCCATCCGTTCTTTGGTCATTTGGCATCTCTACAGAGTCTTCTTCCTTATCGCTGCTTTCTTCACCCAGTCTAAAAGTTCTACCTCTATCTGTTACTTTTGCAGTGGCTTGGGCTATTAACTGTTTACCACAAAACTTGTTTATATCTGCACAATCATTGTCATCACCACTATCTTCCGCGCTCTCACCACCATCATCTTCAGGTGGGGTGATAAAAACGTCAACTTTCCAAAAATCTTCATCCTCTAAGATGGCAGTTAGCTCTTCTGTAGTCAGCGCCCTATAAATATACAAAATGTGCAGGCTCTACTTCAAAAATTATCTTGTATTTTGTTGTACAGGGGGCACAAAAAACAGGAAGAATTTAAATTTGAAATTTTTTAAAAAATTTTGTATTCCATATATTTTGTACACCCTGTACAAAAATACTTAGTTTTTTGACGTAAAAAACAAAATTAGCAATAAAAAACATTACATTACTCAAAAGAGTCCTGAACCCATTCGTGCCCACTGTTCCAATATTGGAACAGTGAGTTTAGAAGTGACACTGTTTCTAAACGAACACTAATTTTAACCCAATTCAGTTAAAACTAATATTATTATAGCATATATAATATATTACAACTGAGCTTTATACCGCTTATGCTTATACTTACCTTTTTGAACTCATGTCGCGCTACCAAAAAACTAAACAAAACAAACACATATATTTCAGGCACAATAGATTTGCAACAGGTTAACAAGCACGTGTACTGCCGACATATGCTCCCTCTCCTAGCCAGTAGTCAAAACGCTGTTCTAAAACTTACAGGAATCTGTAAGGAGTAGATGAAATTAAATGTTCCATTTCTGGAACAGTTGGCAATAACGGGTTAAATAAATAATTACTGTATAGCCTGCAGTAGACACTATTTACATTATGGATCATTGCGAACGAAATCATTACTCTAGAACGAGGCGGCCGGCGCTGCATTTTGCTGCCATGGTGAATTTCAAAACAAGGAGAAACAATATTATATCGATGTGACGGTGGAGAGAGACGACCGGCGGTGCGCCCTGCCATCGCCGAGAGGCCCATTACCGAGAATCGAGTAGAGAGATAAGAAATTCGGCGAATTTGAGACTCCGTTTTTAGTAGCTGTGGAAAAAATGTCGGCCTTCGAAAATTTGTCGCCGTAGGCTATAGCCTAGCTAGTCTATTTAGACATCCGCCACTGGATGTGTGAGTGATGACAAAGGCCTTGTATAAATCAGCAAAATAACATCTACCTGAATGCGTTTGTCAAGTTAGTTATTGTAGAATTACTCTTATGAATCCATTCTGAGCGTCTGTAAATTAATTTACAATTTCTCGATATGTCGAGTCAGCAAGAATTATTTATAAGACTTTGGAAAATTTATTTATCAATTATATTGGGCGCGCTTTATGTCACTCTTGTTTCCATTCTTAAAGACAGGTATTATTTTACTGAGATTCCGGTCATCTAGGAAATAGCCCGTAGATTATATATAATTGCATATATTCAACAAATTCGTAGAGGTATATTCCTTTTTTAATTTCTTGATAGCATAAATGAAGTGTTTCTCATTTAAAGTACCACCATCTGTATGTGATGGACTCCACATAACGTGTGTAAATCATGTGTGGAAAATTTGCGGCAGTGGAGCAAGGGAAAACGCCAAAAATTAGCTTTTGGCGTTCCAATGACATGTCGTGAACCGAAAAACCACGTAGATAATTGCTATTTTTGTTTAGTTCAGGCTTCCGGTTATAATAAGAATAAAAATAGAATTATATATCCTAATATCGACTCCGCGATTCGATGAGTACATCATTCCGATGAAATACCCGTGCCAGTTTATGAAAATCTTCCTTCACTTGAGTACTCGTATGCTGAAGGTATGGCAGATTCTATTGAGGAGCAAGATTTGGATGTAGATTGTGACTATGGAGATATAATTTCTAATGATGGACCACAACGTTTTACTCAAAGAGCATAGTAGAGTATACAGTTTAATTTGGACGTGATACGCAAAAACTAATATGATTTTCGGATTCAGCTCACCCAAATTAGTAAAAAACAAGTCTCGCTTAGAAGTAAGAAACAATCGTGTTACAGCTGCAGTCTTCTACAAAATTCTATTTATCGTCAATAACATACATCAGTATATCCATTTCGTTTAAAAATAATAGTAGGTTTGCAGAATTTCAGTCTTTGCCTTTGCATTTGATTGTCGACATAAAGGAGTGTAGATATCCATTTTTAAAGTCTATAGGCGCGTATATTTTTGGAGTTAAATGTTTGCGTAAAATCGAATGACACTTAATTTTCTGTCCATCTTTCGATGCATTAGGCACAGGAGATCATATATTCTTCTCTTGAAAACAAGTTTATTGGCTCCCAGCAGCTTAATGGTCTTTCAATTTTACTAAAAAGCGCTGGGGTCTAAATATTTTGCTAATATATATATATATATATATATATATATATATATATATATATATATATATATATATATATAAATATATATCATGAGGTCACTACCGCATTTTTAGGATTTTTTAACTCGGGCTAAGCCGGTAATATGTTGTATGTAAAATAAAGTAGAAATATCTGTGATACAACAAAAACAAAAATAATAAAAAACATAAATACTTTAGGTGTTAAATTTGTTCAATACTTCCTTATTTTGATATATTTAAGTCCTGTAAAACTAGTTAAAGGAAACTGCTACTGAACAAAACCTTCAATGTATTTGTATGTTTTATATGTGCTTTTATTAGAACTAACACTAAACATGTGGTTTCTTTGTTTCTTCCTTTGCGTCTTGTATGTACATATTACACGCAATATAAATGACGGAACGCTCCGCTATGCAGTGTAGTGGTATCAAGGTTGGAAACAGTCGTGTTTTCATTATCTCGCGAATCACCTAATATTTAATAATCGCGCTATTGTTATTTCAGCCTTCCTGCTTCGGTAGAACCAACAAAAATATACGAGGCAACAGGCAACAGCTATACTAGTTTAAACTAGTCCAATCACGAGTTAATCTAGTGTCACAACGAAAAGTACAAAGGAACAAAACAATTGGCTCGTCATTTTTCTCCACTCGTTGTCGTTACATGATACGCAGTCGAGTACTATAGACTTTGTTTTAGGCTTAAGAATTATCAAATTTGTTACAGATTATGGAAACCTATATGTATCTTTTATATACTACAGAGAATAATTTAAAAAGTAAAGGTTGTTCGTTTTCCGTTTTAACTGTAATTTAACTGTTTTTTATAGATTTTTTAATTTTTATTTTGTGAATTATAAACGCATACTATGGCTTCCATAGTATGTATAAGTTAATATGTTTCTGAAAAAGATAATAAATGTCGAAACGCTAAAATAAGTATTTTATTTGAAGAATAATTTAAAAAATATTTTTATTTCAAATATACACGGTGCAACTAAAATTACGGAACTAACCGTGAGAGAAAATTCTCCATGCAAAAGCATGAAAAAAAGTTCATATCAACATATATCCGCTAACGGACTGTCATGAGATATAGGTAAAATAGATGTTTATTAATATACGTTTTCCTTTCAAGCAGCGTAATGGCGAATTATACATTTAGCAAAAGAACAGGCATGATTTTTGTGTATGGTCGTGCAAACGGTAATGATCGGGAAGCTGCAAGGCTCTACCAGGAATCTTTCTCAAACCGACACCAACTAAATCCTGCATTGTTCGAGTGCCTTGCCGAAACCGGGACAGTATGCCGTAATAACCCACTTGTGGACAAAGGAAAACCGCGCACTCCTCGAAGAGCTAATTTTTGAAGAGAATGTCTTAGATCGTGATGCTGTAAATCCAGGTGTTACCAGTAGACAGCATGAATGTATATCACATTGTTACGCTTGACATATACATATAGAATGTTTAATTTATATTTTAAATTATATTTTTTTAAATATATTCCGCATTTTAGAATATTAAATTTAAATTTAGACATTTTTCTGTATATTTCGTGTGCAAAGAGAAAGCCTTTCTTTTGTTATCGAACTACGACGGACCTTTCGAAATCTACCTGACTTGAACGGTCAACTCATATCTACGTTCGGTTACAATTCTCACAATGACGTTTCATTTAAATTAAGTTTCTTTAATTTAATTACGTACTCATCTCTTATAATATATCGTGTCGCATATCATTTGAAAGCTTGTCTAACAAAGGATATTTTAATGATATTTGTTTCATCGATACCACAACCTTTCAGATCGCGGTTTTGATTAATTCATTATTCAAAACATCGATTCCGTCGATCCCTTTCTCCAAGAGCAATAAAAAACTAACCTTTTCTTTCCAAGTTAGTGTCCCCTTCTATAAAAATTGCTCTTCTGTTCAGAACCTTCGTAAGTTAAAGATCTTACTCGTAGTACTGTTCAAGTACCGGCCATGATGCATGTGCCTCTGCATCTTCGTTTCTAAGGCAATCTGTATTGTTCTATATATATTATTCTTTTAATCTAAGTCGTATTAATTTAACTATTTAATTTCTTCGCCCTCCAGCCAAGCATCACTGCATACTTGTCCAGGTACATGACGCACACCTCGTGGCCGACCTACATATTCGCAACTCAAAGGTAACTCTGTTTTGCTGGATACAGAGGTTATTTTATATTAATCACAATGAATTCACATTTAATTTACTGACTAATTTAAAATTCCGTTCAGTTTATTTTTGTGTGTTAATTTTTAACTACTTATTCGACGTATCCTGTATATATTATCCGAAATTGGTGGAGACTGTGGCTTGTAATCTGAAACAGAAATAAGAAAAACACCCTAACCACAATATATATCAATAAATACTATATACGTATTTCGACAACTAAGTTGCCATCTTCAGTAGAATAACCTTAAAAACTGAAAAATGTTAAACGTAGCGTTTTTGGGTAAGGTAAACCTTAGAATATATGCTCTTCACAAAATCACCAGTGGGATAACACTAAATTCCTAACATCGAAATAAACACTTATATACTACTTAAACCTAGCGCGAAATTTAGGGAACCGTGAAGCGTGAATACATGAAGCGTAAAGAAATGCTATTGTCACAATAAGGCATACAAACTGGACTGAGGGATTGGTCCATTGTCAGAATTCATTAATTTATTCTTATTTCTATATATATAAATACTTTCATAACTATCTAATTCTCTATAATTATTAACAGTTTTAATCAACCTAAGGTTATTTGCCGGCACAGAATGACCTGTGTCCTAAATATGTCGGGCAACGCTAGATTTTTCGGATCTGTTGAATCTAAAGTGGGAAATATGTTCCTTGTAGCGTGTTGAAATTGAACGTCTAGTTTGGCCGATATATTTTTGGCTGCAATCGTTATAATTTATTTCATATATACCAGATTTATGTTCTACCTTAATTTTGTCCTAGGTGTTACCTAGAAGTGATTTTAAAGAGTTACATGATTTAAACGCTATTCGAAGAGAACGGTTTTTGAAGCGTTCAGATTTCTAGAGGCTAAATGGTACGGTAAACAAATAAATTTCTCACCTACATCTTTTTGAGGTAGTAAGCTCGTGGTATCATAAATAAGTTTCCTAAGCCTATGTTTCTTAATTAGGTTGGTTATTATTTTCGAATCGAAACCATTGTATGCTGCGATGTTTCTGATTAATCTAAGTTCTTTTTCATATCTATCTTTTGTAAGCGGGAAACTTAACAACCGATGGATAAGAAAATTAAAGGAAGCCATCTTTTGTTGGAAACTGTGATTTGAATCCGCGGTTCTAAACTTGTTCACATTGGTGTCTTTTCGGTAAATATCTATTTCTAAGTTATTAATTATTCTTAATTACCAAAACATCTAAAAATGGTATTTTTTCATTGTTTTCTTTTTCTATAGTAAATTTAATTGTAGGGAATTTCGAATTTAATTCTATTAAAAAATCGTCCAAATTACACAACTTGGTATTGAAAACCGCATTGTTATTGAAAAGGAATTTAGTGTTATCCCACTGGCGAGTTGGTGAAGAGCATATCTTCTAAGGTTTACCTTGGCCAAAAACGCTACGTTTAACATTTTTCAGTTTTTAAGGTTATTCTACTGAAGATGGCAACTTAGTTGCCGAAATACGTATATAGTATTTATTGATATATATTGTGGTTAGGGTGTTTTTCTTATTTCTGTTTCTGTATATATTACTTTTATTTAACTACTTTAAATATATCAACGTTTAATTTCTTTCTTGTGAATAATAAATACAAACTTTAAGGACAACGTTGCTGTGTTTTATTTAGTTAGTAAGTTGTAATATATTTATGTCAGCATTATCACCCACGACATGGACCTTTGATGAGACACCATCGCACCAGTTTTTTATTTCAAATAATTAATTTTATTGCTAGTACACCACCAAACAACGTGTTAGTAATAACATGACTGCTTGGCGGACAATTCATGACCAACTTCTTAATCCTTGTCATTTACTACGAGTACCAGGTCTCTCTCCAGCTGATTACCCTGAGCGAGAAACTTTCTGTAGATGGTTTGTTCAGCAAACTGCTATTCCACTGTTCATCAGGTCAGTGTTATTTACCGATGAGACAACTTTCGGTAGAGATCGCATCACAAATTTACATAATCAGTATATGCGGGCGCAACATTTCAAGTCAGACATCAGCAACGATTCCAAATCAATGTATGGCCTGGTACTATTAGTAATGTTTTGATTGGTCCTTATGTATTACTACAACGTTTTACGGGGGATGTATCAACGTCAATCAAAGAAGTTCCGACGTTAGTGGCTGGAATGCAATAAATTATTTAAGCTGATGTGATGTTTCTTATTTAGACTCCAATACGATATTTCTCACGTTTAAAAAATTACTTTGGGTACTGGATCTATCCTCGTCGACATTTTTTGGAAGATAATCTTCTAGATCTATTAGAAAATTTTCCTTTTGAAGTAAGAATTAACATGTGGTACATGCACGATGGAGCTCCCGCGCATTTCGCTCGAACTGTTCGTGCTGTAATAGTACCTACCCAAATAGATGGATAGGTAGATCAGGATCAGTTGCATGGCCTCCCGACTTCAATCCATTGGATTTCTATCTATGGGGAGACTTTAGTGTATACGGTTGTAATAATAACGCAGAAATGTTATGTGCTTGTGAATCTGTTCGTAATCGCTCCAGGATCTATGAAAGGGTGCGATAGTCAATGATGTCGCGTGTCCATGTGTGCATTGAGTCAAAAGAAGAAGTCTTGGAACATTTACTGTAGATAAAACCTTTTACAATTGTTTCATATAACAAGTGTTCATTTGAAAAGTCAATCTAGTAGCATGTGATTTACTGAGAACATTTTGAAGTATGTCGTAAATTAAAATTTACTACTTAACCTACGAAGTCGTATATTTTGACAGTTTCATACATACAAATAAATAACCAATAATAGGTATTTATTGAAAACTATAACAAATGTTGAAAATGTTGTCCTTCAAGATCAATGCACTTTAAAATCGTCCGTTCAAAATTTCTCATGATATTCTGCAACATTTTTTGTGATTGACATTATCAAATGTCATTTGGATTTACGTTTACGGCACAACAAACACATACTAATATATTTGCGTCTTATTCTATCAAAATTTCAAAGTAACCTAGATTGATTTTTGAAATGAACACACGTTACAATGAAATTATATGTTTTCCAACAAAAGAATGCAACTATGTTTTTGTTGCTTGTTTCATGAACAGTGCGCTTGCGGACATATATTGATATGAACTTTTTTCACGTTTTTGTGTGCAGACTTCGCTCCCATAGTTTGTCCCCTCATTTTAGTTACACCCTGTATATTATTAAAAATGTTTTTGTTTTATACAAAGTATAGTGAGGTTTTACCTAATCGAGTTTGTGTCAAATTATTTTGTTAAGATAATTTCTATTATTGCTAAAAATATTTTCGCAGTTAGATTATATTTTCAGGGAATTTTTTATAAAGTGTAATGACCTAAACTGCCTCATATCAAAAGATCTGTTCGCGATTGGTACAATTGGTGATACAGAGTATCGACCAATTACAACTACTGCCAATCGATCAAATAGGACAGAGCCTGTTAAGAAAATCATGATTGTATTTTGCAGGTGATGTTGAACTAATCTAAAAATTTAACTTCACAAAAAATTTTAGTTTTAATTATAGCAGTATATATCGATTGTTCATTCATCACGGAAATATTCATTGTTTTTTTTTTGATTATTAATACCCTTGGATATATTTTTGTCACTTAATACTAATTTGTTAAAATTGAACATGCCATTACATTTTTAATGAATTTGACTGTTATTTTTATACTCCACATTAACACGGAAGCCGATTTCATTCAACAAAAACGTTGTGTAATTATAAAATAATAATCTAATTGTCGTATCATTGAAAGCGGTATTCACAGATCAGATATATTTGTCTGTTAATTAAAATTGCGCGGACAAGTTAGTAATTATTGGAAAACAAAATAACACTTTACTTTTTATAAATTAAAGTCCTCATAGGTTCTATTTTTAGATTTAATTAGTTTAAATGCAGTATTATTGACAATGTTTATGCTTTACATTATATTGTTAAAGTATGCTGTTTTCTAAGAATACAATTAATCTGTATACTTGGCATTAAAGAGAAAGAAAGTAAATACATTTCTTAATAACGTGTTTCTATTACTATTTGTGATATACGGAATTTAGATTTTGAGTTTATTTATTTATTTATGCAGTACAAAAACGCAAAATTCCAAATATGTATATGTATTGGAACCGGGGTGTCAGTTAATGCACGTCATACCTAATGTATGACGTAATTTCTTGCAATGCTGTCAATTGTAGGCTGCCTTAATTTGAATTGGTATATACTACTGGTTATGTTCATGTATGTTTCAAATGTCCAACTGAAAGTTTATATTTAAGGCTAGAAGAAACGTATAGTGATTATGCTGATCATATGAATTGCGAAGAAACGAAAAGGATGAGTTTTTATATTAAAATATTGTTCGGGCAACTATACTTGTACTGCACATGTCAAAATTACATAGTGGAATTTAGGTTATGACATGTTGAAAATTATAAAGTTATTGTAAGTAACAATTTATTATTATGGATCACTCAAAAATATAATATATTTTTCAAATTTGCAATATAAAATTTAGATTAGAGTAACTAACAATGAAAATTATTAACAATAATATAGTTTAACCACTAAAATTTATTAAAACTAGTTAGCATTTCTTTTCTTAAAATTTGTAAGTAATTATGTGGCAGATTAGGTTTGATATTATGTAGTATATAAAGAAACACAACAAATTAATCCGAGTCTGAATCACAAGTGGTATCTTTATCATCACCTAAATGCAGGCGCGGCTCGTGATGACGTATTTGGGAGTGCAAGTACAATGATGTGAGTGCTTCGTGTATTCTCGTGTACTAACTGTAACGTTTTCTTAGTAAACACCGGAAACACACGAGGCACTCGCATTATTGTACTTGCACTCCCAAATACGTCATCACGAGCCGCGCCTGCCTAAATGTATAATTAATTCAGCAGTATCGCCTTTGTCCAATCTCACTTCTCCATACCAGCATTTCTGTATTTCTTTTTCGGTGTGATTAATAGTATTTAAGATTTATATTATATAAAAATCTATAGAGAAAACGCGTTATATCCAATGTACGTTATACTAGATCCATGACAACACATCCTATATATGTTGCTGGCAAGATGTCAACTATAAAAAGGTTAATAATGAATCAATTGCTTCGACTGTTTACAGAAACCTTTCGGCATTATATCCAAATGATGCAACGAGATAATAAACGCAATGTAGTTCTCAAATTAACTGTCTTTTAAACAATCAAAATAAACGGGAAAAATTGTACACAAAACTAGGCTTATTGGACAGATGTGTTATCTTTCAACAACGCAAGTAACTATTATCCTACAAAGTAATACAAATCTGTATAAAAACAAATTTGTATCTGTATATGCATGGACACACAGTACGTATTTACCAGCTTTTGCTTCAACTACCAGACGCATGCGTTTCTGTGTAACCACTTTGTCAATGATAGATTTACGAAGCAAAAGACTGTAGTACACTTGCGGTCAAGTAGTAAGTTTTGTCCTATCCGAAGACAACAGATAACCTCTTGCCATCTGACGGACAAAACCGACCACGCCGGTGCAAAGTGTTCTTCTCGAATAGCGAAGCTATTACTGATAAAGAAGAAAAATACGCATATTACTGTGAGTCCATTAACTCGTCGCCAGGTGGCGTAGTATAGCAAAAAATAGATTGCATGTCGATGCGATAATTCACATCAAGCTTTGATACAAAATAATACAAATCTGTATAAAAACAAATTTGTATCTGTATATGCATGGACACACAGTACGTATTTACCAGCTTTTGCTTCAACTACCAGACTTACTGTGTGTCCATGCATATACAGATACAAATTTGTTTTTATACAGATTTGTATTATTTTGAATCAAAGCTTGATGTGAATTATCGCATCGACATGCAATCTATTTTTTTGCTATACTACGCCACCTGGCGACGAGTTAATGGACTCACAGTAATATGCGTATTTTTCTTCTTTATCAGTAATAGCTTTGCTATTCGAGAAGAACACTTTGCACCGGCGTGGTCGGTTTTGTCCGTCAGATGGCAAGAGGTTATCTGTTGTCTTCGGATAGGACAAAACTTACTACTTGACCGCAAGTGTACTACAGTCTTTTGCTTCGTAAATCTATCATTGACAAAGTGGTTACACAGAAACGCATGTGTCTGGTAGTTGAAGCAAAAGCTGGTAAATACGTACACTGTGTGTCCATGCATATACAGATACAAATTTGTTTTTATACAGATTTGTATTATTTTGTATCAAAGCTTGATGTGAATTATCGCATCGACATGCAATCTATTTTTTAACTCTTATCCTGTTCAAAATATATATAATAAACATTTAGTATTGAAACGAAAATTATGTATTTATTTGCCATGAATGTCTATGTTATAATCAATTTATAATATTTTGTATTTAAATTAAGGAAATAAAAGCTTTAAAATATACTTTAACAAACTAACTTTTTTAGTTTCTCTAATATAGTTATGACAGCATGCAAAAATCATCAATGCCGTATAATTGGACCTAACGCGTTTCTTCTAACATGCGTTCAATTAGTCTTTACGTCCTGGGCAGTGATGGATTTGTAAACGCATGTCTGTGCTTAAATTATTAATATAACCTATTAAGTGTAACCTATTAAGTGACACACAGAAAATAGGTAATGTATGTTTTGACTTAAGTCAAACTTCTGTAAGTAGTAATTCTTGACATTTATAAATTAGTAATGACATGCGTTTTACAATACATAGCTACTCGCTAATTGAACTCTCGTTATATATCGCAAAATTAGTTCGTAAAAAGCTGATAACTATGACAAACACTAAATAAAAAGCAGGTAAATAATTAACAAAAATGACAAGTATAATGACAGCAGATTAGCGGTACTGAAAATGAAAATAGCAAAATGACATCTAATTTTACTGTTAATATAAAAAAATACAGACTCTTTATAATTTTTTTAAAAGAACTATATAATGTGCTTCTGTTAAGTTAACAATCCGATCATTTCTAACGCCTATAATATTAACAAAAAAGTAAATCAAAAACAAAAATGTAGTTTATTAATAGTTATTATTCTTATAAATTTGTTTACATTTGTATAGGTACATATACATATTTGTATACATTTGTATTATAAAGTTGTGAGGTTGTCATGGAACATCATAAATATTTAATTGCTTACGTGCATTAACTGTCTCTCCAGTTTCAGTAGAGTACAATTATTTTTTAAAATAAAATAAAATATGCACATTTAATAATGGCGATTTTGTTTTATGTACCTAGAAGAAACTGTCAGTGTCAGATTACTTTGACTGCTACCTTTTGAATTATCCTCTTGTGGAATTCTTTTCCTAATGGAACCATTTTAGTGGTGAATAGCGTGCTTTTTGAGTAACAGCATTTTACGAAAATTCTCATTCTTACGTGCAAAGTCCAGAGAGCGTTTCTAAATCACTACAATTTGCTGTGTGCTCATCATAATTTGATAAATTAAAATAATCAATGAATACGCAAATTTCAAGTAAGTGGTTTTACAGTTTGTTCCAAGTCATCTTTACAAGGCGTCTCGGAGAGTTTTACATTTTACTTTCTAATTTTGTTCAGCTATCATCAGTGTTCATAACTAACTTTATTTAGAACTCAAAATTACATTTATTGGAAATTAATTTATGGAAAATTATATCGTCTAGATGTTTCCCATTTCGCGGCTTGCACTCTTTCAACCGATGCTTTAGATTTTCCGTTACTCTGTGCATTAAGTAAGGTTAGTGCAAAGACGGGTATCACCACTTCTTTCTGCATATTTTAGAGTCTATTGTCACAGGAGATGAAAAATGGTTCTGTACTAATACCATCTATAATAAACAGTTATATACCTAATTGATAAAAGCTACGAATTGGAAATATTTTCAGACAAATCAAAAGTGGCGTAACAGGAATAATAGGTACTTTGGATAAGTAGCACATTGCTTAGACCTACTTTTTTTATTTGTTTTCGCCAATTATACAACCATATCATGTCTCCTCTTACTTAGAAATATTATATTATTATTCAATTATTTTCAACTATCACAAATGAATATATTTACAGATTTGACTAAGATCATCATTTGTATTTACTAAGAAATAAATTAAAGAAGTTATTTTACTAAGCAGCACATTTTATAAACCATTGCTTCTCTATTCCTATAAGTTAATAATATTATGCAATAAAGATAATGAAAGTCCAATATAGAAATGCTGCAAGAATGCAACAGCAGATTGGGAAATGTTAGTTTAACGTTATTAAAGTATGTGCAATGTGCCTAGATCTTGGCAAAGAGATTTTCCTAGAACCACGAGTCAAGAAGCGATTAATATCGTTTGTTTCATATACAAAAGGAATAATGTCGTTTATTCTGATAATTTCAAATACATTTGATAATTTTCAGTAAATATAAGTTTATTGGGAAATATTAAAGATAAAATTCACTTCTTAATGTATAGTTTATTTCAAATTATAAGAATATAACTTTGAACGGCTCTAATGCTTTTATTGCACCACCTTCTGTGATGATAATTATTATACCTGGTCTCCTTATTGACCGGGTACGGTTTACCTATTTGCAACGTATGAATCTAGGGGCCGAATTGACTATAAATAAGGGCCCTATAATATAATAATAAAACGCTGTTAATTTCAAGTATATAATAAAAAATATCTGTACATTGGGTTTATATACAAAGAAAAAATTACAAATCGTGTGGCAACATGTGTAGTGGATACATATAGATATATAAAGCTAATTCATTTGTAATACACAATAAAATTTTTATGTGTCACCGCATTTCATAAATCATCTCTGATTGAGTCGTCTTGCAAATCGGTGTCTGTGTCTGAATCGTATTGCAAATTTATAATCAAAGGCGCTACTATTTTGTACATGCGCATATATTCGTCCTCTTTTGCTATTGCGTGTTTAACAGCATTTTTCCAATTTACAGCAGTTATATGTTCCATAGCATTTGTTATGTGTGTTACACTGCTTTCACTAAATTTCGGTGTTTGATTTGTTCGTCTTATGGTATTTTTCAGTTGGGTTCATATCAATTCAATGGGATTGAAAATGCAATGGTATGGTGGTAAACGCAAAATTGTATGTCCTGCTTCTTAGGCTCTGTTATCCACATAATAATCCTTTAAACATTCTTTTGTCTTCATCACCTCTATTAATTGTTTTTTTTTGTATAATGATCGTCAAAATATAAATCATTTGCTTCTAAAAATGTTTTAATATCTTTCATATTATTACATTTTGTAGGAACTTTGGTTTGCTGTCGAGAATGATACGGAGCGTTGTCCATCACTATCACACTATCTTTTGGTAAATTTGGCAGTAAAGTGTCACAAAACCATTCCTCAAATAAAGATGAGTGGTAATCTAAACTTGAGGATTTAACATTTTTAGCAGATAATAGCGGCTGTCCGATTCATCCTTTTTCTGACCCAGCATGAAGAATGATTATTCTCTTCCCTCTCGAAACCGGCGCGTCCAACTGACACATACTTGAACTATCCACCCAACCTTTGCAAATTGTGTCATGGGTGTCATACCACGTCTCGTCTAAATATCATATGAATCGTCCTTCCTGTCTATACCTTCTAATTGCCGTTAAGCATTCATATCGAAGTTTCTGTAACCTCGGCCTTCCATAATTGTGCGACGTTTGCCTATAGTGCCAAACTTAAAACCAGCTTTCTTTAGCGTCCGCCACAAGGTTGCTTTAGAAGACTGAATATTTATAGGCTCATCACTGATTCTTTTATGTAAGCAGTCAGTGTAAGTGTAGATACAACATTTCCTCGGTAGAAGGTGTATACTTGCTGCCTAATAGTATCAATTTCATACTCTTCAATTTTTCTCGGTGCTCCTTTGTCACTTCTTTGCTTTCGAGACCCTGCGTTATTCTTAATTATTTTATATATTGTTCCAAAAGGCACCTTGGTTAATTGCGACGTTCGTTGAATGTTCGTTTGTGAAGGTTTGTAGTTCGTTATTTTCTTCCATCAGGGTATGATAGACTTTGAAAATGCAACTTCTTTTTTTGCAACTTCTGATATATGCTTTCTCTGTCGTGCTCCAACAGTATTATCACTATCCACATCGTAATCACTAACACTTTCAGCAAAAGGTCGCCACATGTTCGTTAAGTAAAGAGAGAAAAATCAAATATGTATACAGCAGTAAAAATTAACAATAAATGATAAATAGACTCAATATTAGATGTAATATATACAAACTCTCTTAACTATATTTATTTAAATTTTGTTTAATAAATATAAGCACTTATTTCATCTAAATTGTACTTTAATGACTATTTAACTATATATAATAACTATATATTCAAATTAACTGTTGCTACTTATATTATTATTAAATTTTATTTAATATAAATTGCAGTAATTACAATTTACTTAAATTTTGTGATTACGGACCTCAGCAGTTTGTTTGCGTAAAAGATAATCGTATTGAGCGGCCAGGTAGTTATTGCCGCAAGTGGTGAAATAAAAGCATTAGAGCCGTTCAAAGTTATATTCTTATAATTTGAAATAAACTATACCCGTTAAAATTTGATTCGCAAGTTTGGGTTTTATTGTATTAGTAACAGGAGAAAACAGTAAACATAAGATGTGAGGCCCAAAATTATTCTTCAGTTAACCATGACAAAAATCAGTAATATCTTAGATTGATTCTACATTGTTTTATTTATTTTATTGTTTATACCGGGTACGCAGTGGCATGACAGCTACAGTTTAAGGATGTGCTACTGGAGCAATTTAAAGTTACAAACGTTCAATGAACATAAAACTCGCGGACACGGAGTACGAGATGATGTTAATCACCATAAACGGAAACTAATTTTTACCATTGTTTAATCCGACTGATTTTTCTGAATTTTAGATTTTTGATAAGAAAAAATTAAACATGTAAACTTTTTCACGGGGCAGAACCTTGACATCTTTGAATAGAATTTGATGACCGGAGTTGAGTTTGTGTTCTGCCAGCGCTGAACCGGCTATATTTAACTATATACAACGTTCATGTTAGGACACGCACACCGACTGGCCGCTTAGTTTCGCCAATCTACACACTGCCACGCGAACGACGAACATCTACGTACAGCCCTGAAGATATCCCTTGAATCAGTGGACGAAATGTTGGCAATTACGCCTAACGGAGTTCCAACCCGGAAACCGAGATCTACATCTATAGAACGAGCGCGACCAACAACATCCACATTATTTCACAAGAGTCCAGCATTTGGAATATAATAACAGTCCACCTCGGCAAGCGCTCTGTGAATAGTATTTAAATATCAATCTGCACATTTAAAATGCCGTTCTATGGACCGATAAATGTTTATTTGCCCAAGATGGTATTTTCAATATTCATGATCAATATCACTTGGGTTATGAGAATCCACATTTAATTATACCTAGAAATTACCAACATAGCTTTGGTTTAAATATTTGGGGTGACTTATGGGATAAACGACTGGTAAGCTTACGTCGAAACTAATTTTTTTTCATTAGTTTTAGTTTATTCATATTTTGCCGTACCGCATAAATGGAAAAAATAATTTAGATTCTCTACAATAACAGCTTCCAGAATTTTTGGATGACGTGCCTCCGTGCATCTCCGGTAAAATATGATTTTTATGCACAACGGGGCAGGCCCCACTTTGCTCGAATTGGACGGGATTACCTAGACAATACATAGACCTTTGGATTGGTAGAGGTGGTTCAATACTTTGGTCACATCGATCGCCAGATCTGACACCTTGCGAATTCTTTTTGTGAGGTGTTTTGGAATCGCTACTTTACCAAACACCTGTGGCCGTTGATAATGGATAGAAAACCATGTACTTCAAGCGAGCAACAAGTAACACTGAAAATGTTACGAAACGCCGTTAGGTAATAGCAAACAAGGCATGCAGAATATATATAACTGCTGCCGGAAGACAATTCGTTCGATTGTTCGATCGTTTTGTTCGATCACGATCGTTTGTCGAAGTTGGATACGAATTGGTGCCTCATTCACCATAATCACCAGATCTGTATCCGGGTGATTTTTTCTTGTCCTCAAACTTGGAAAAATGGCTTAGGGTAGAAAAATTCGGGGCAAATGTGGAGGTAATTGCCGCAATGAATACCTATTTTGACGGGATACCAAAATATTACATCTTAAACGGCTTAAAGAAAATTTCAAGTCTCTGGCCTAAATATATGGAATTGGATTTGAATTATGTTGAAAAATGTATTTTTCCCGTCAAATAAGCTTTGTCATACACTTGACATGTGGACGGCAATGGTTGGTTTGGCGCTCGTAATTTTAACATTACTCACTAAGCAGCGACGAGTGTTCTTCCACGTTGTCTTTTTGTAATTTGATTGTATGTAGCAAGAGGGTTTTTGTACCGAAATTTGTCTTTCCCAGCATCATGAACTGAAGAGTTTATAGCAAGACGAAACACGTGTCTGCATGTCTGGAAGGGAATTTTCATGCAAATATTAACTCATATTGTGTTCTCTACACGCGATTTTTAATAATATTTCGGATACTACGACGAAATATTAGAAAATAAAGAGACTGGTGCTGTAGTACAAAAACGAAATATCTATTTATAAAACTATCCTTCAAAGTACTCTCCATCCTGTGTAATACACTTGTCTCATCGTTTTGTCCACTTGTCATAAACATCTGAGAATCCATTTTTTCTTAAGTCTAAATTCGTTGTTGAGCTCTAAATTCGACTAAATGCCATCTAAATTTTCGACCTCTCAATTCTTTTTTGACTTCAGGAAACAAATGGAAGTCACATGGAGCAAATCGTTGATCTGTGGGCTGGAGCGTTGTCGTGATGCAGGACCCAACCAATGTGTTGATAACTTAAATAGGACACCTATTTTCACACATTCAGTGTAATACTTGTTTAACGCATCATGTCCTTCTTAGTTACTACACCTTTAGACATAGTAGTTCATGTATCTAGGCTAGCATGTCATTAAGTCATTTATCCTATCGATAAGCCCAGCCTCTAATGAGTCCGCCTCGGAAACCAAGCTACAATCAGGACCAGGGGGCATTACACAGCAATTCTGCCTCTCGCTAGTTAAACCGATCTCACATGGGGATCCTACCAGCCACTTCTGATTTTATATGGAGACCTGCCAACCACTTCTGATATTACAGATGTCTTGATAAAGTGGCCGTTTTTTCTTTAATGTTCCTTTTATGGTTTCCCGAAGGACATTAGAATAATACTCTCCAGTTACTGTATATTCTCTAGGTACAATATGATCATAAATAACGCCCCATTTATCAAACAAAATTAAATGCATCACTTTAACGGCGCTTTTCACAGTTTTCGCTTTCTGCGGTGTTGGACTGCCTTTGTCTTTCAATTGCATATTTTGAGACTTTAATTCAGAGTCGCAATGATAAAATCAACTTTCGTCACATGTAACCATGTTGTTTAAAAACTGAACACTAAATTTTATCGCACATCCTTACTTCACTCTCATTTTTTCGATGGGTACGTCAAACACTGACAATTTAGTAATAAATTTCTAATAAACGTCAAAAATTCAATCAAAGACTACTCGAGGATAAGTATATTCGAGATGGGGTTTCATGTTCTTTTCTTTGTGTTATAAAATTCTACCTGTGAAAGAAGTTATAGCACCAGTCTCGTTATATTTTGATATACCCTCGTACTAAATACGTTTTCATTTTTGATGTTAAATAAGTATTTAAAAGTCACACCCCGTCGTTTTTTTGGTATGTATAATATAATTTTTTTAACGTAGTACGTGTGATTTTGTTAATTTTTATGTATTTGAAATTATTATTAGAAAAGGTCTCCGGAAGATAAATATAATACACCTCGAAGGTCGGAGAAATATATTTTAGGAACATAAACATGGTATGTACAGGTACTAAAGAAAAGGACGCACTAAAATTAACATTTCATAAACTAGAGAACTTTAAAAGCAAATATTCTAGATATGCGTTTATTACATATACTTATGACAGTCCTACTTTATTTGTAGACATACATACATATATTACAAATTTAACCATGGACACGCTATATCAAAAAATATGTTCTTATAATTAATAATTTATGTTTACATGTTCTTGAAGCTTTTTGATCAGTAGACATGTTTTATAGATGGACGTAGACTAACATTTATGAGTCAAATAAAAGAATACATATATGTTTTACATTGGTTTGTTTATTAAGATCAAATATAATGAAATACATTCTAATTCATCAAAATTTTATAATGTTACACACGTAATAGATAAACATGAACTGATATATGGGCGTCGACGACTTTATCGTAAGTTATAATTACCTAATGTTCTGTAGAGTAAAGCTTCTTAATTGTCGGTAAATAATACACTTGATAAGTTGTGATAAGTACCTATGTAAGATTTTAAATACGCTACAGGCAACAAACATTTCGAGACGTTATAAGTAAATATATGATTGACCGATTACTGTAGGATTTTCAGATGTTTTATTTATCTTTAAATATTTTTTTATTCAATTTTGTATAATACAAAAGTATTTTTAATAATATAAAATATTATTAAAAATCGGGTGTGGAGAACACGATAAAAGTTCATATATTTATGAATATATCTTCTCCGGAGACGTAGATACGTATTTTACCTTTCTACAGGATCATTGGTACGCCCCTGCTGAAGGAGAGATACATTCACAAAACCAACTACTTCGCTATCTGGCAGAAATTATTAAGACAGAGCGTAGAAGAATATTCAGCGCTATGTAGATAGCGCTGAATATTCTTCTACTCTCTGTCTTAATAATTTCTGTGACCTAGCGAAGTAGTTTTTTTAATATATTTTCTTTGTGAATGTGTCTTCTCCAGCAGGGGCGTACCGATGATCCTGTAGAGTCACGCTTTTCCGAAGAAACAAGCAATCATTCTTTTCGAAACACTTGACCACGTGACCGCACCAGTTTTGTTGGTTTAGGTTCGTTTTGAAACACCCATACAGTCGATTGCTGTTTAGTTTGAGTTATAAAATGTTATATACAGAATTTGAACGACCACAATCAAATTTTTTAACATTTCCTTGCACAACTTGACACGGTCTTGTTTTTGTTCGTTTTTTAAATTTTGAGGGATCCAACGACTGGAAAGGTCCCTGACATGTAAATGATCGTGCAAAATCGTATGTATTTGTTTCGCCGCAATGCCTAAGGACGCCTCTATCTCACTGTATGTCACATGTCGATCTGATAAAATCATTTTACGCACAGCATCGATATTTTTCACAACAACAGAGGTGCATGGACGCCCTTCTCACTGTTTTCTTCTATTCCAAAAATAATTCATAAGTAATCCCTAAATAGTGAACTACTTAACATTATTTCACCGATTTTAACTGACACACTAATTCAAGTTTATATGAGCGTTTTCAACCAGAAAAAAATATTACTTAACTATTGCCCACATTCAGTTCAGTGTATATAACATGTGTTGATTCCCAAAGCTCAAGTTAGTGGTTAATGCAAGGATCAGGTTGTTTCAGACAGAATTTGGTTGCTTATAGTGTGATGTATTAATTTAAAATAGACTACTGTGGTTGGGCTACCTTATTTTTGGAAAAACTTAGCACTTTAGTCTAATTCTGCTATCTTTTTTATGGCGACAAGTGGAATTTGGTTAATTTCTGACATTTAGTTTGAAAACTACAACAGTATGAAATGGAAAAAGCTTATAGAAAATTGTAAAATGCATAATCTCGCAGTTCGTGGTGAAACCCGCTATTATTTTTTAAAGGCCTGAACACATCTGCTCTTCTGACTGATACAGGGTGTTACAAAATTCACGGACACGGACTATGGCATGACGATAATCATCAAAAACTGAAACGAATGTTCTTTTACTATTTTTTAATCCGACTGACTTTGTCTGAATTTTAGCAATTTTTAAAATAAAAAGTTAAAAATGTAAACTTTTTTAATTTTACGTAATTAAAAATGTTTAACAATTTACAGCCTTTGTTCGAATTGGCTTCTGGCATCAGCTATACATGCTTCAGCACGCCTTACTATTGCCTGAATGGAACTGCGTAGCATTTGTGGTATTACTTATTGCGTCGATTGTACATGGTTTTCTAATTCATTAACATCGGTCACAGGTGTTTGGTAAACTAACAATTTCAAAACACCCCACAAAAGGAAATCGGAAATGTGTCAGATCTGGCTTATAAGCTGTAATAGGCTTATTTACAATTAATCATTGCAATTTTGTGCCAGGTTTTCGTGAAAATGGTCATTTGATAACTACAGTTAGTTAGTGATACAGTGAATTTATGCGTCGGAGTTGCACACTAAAAGATGAACCAAAATTTGGACAACTTGAAGTAGCTGCGCAAAAAACATTATTGCCACACAAAGCTAATTAGCTAATTAAGGAAAATCGAAACATCTCCATTCTAGAAAAATTCGGCATTGGATCATCTAAGTGTAAGGAAGTTAGCAAATCAGTAGATTCCACATTTGTTGAAAGAAAAACAAAACCAAGTGGATAGACTGGTGTGGGTTTATATTAGCAAAGTCCATTGGAAAATCTTCAAAGGCATTTACTATAATTGCGAGTGATGGATTCTGGATATACAATTATGATTATTGGTTATTTTAAAATGTGGAAAATCTAACCAATGTTATTCGTAGCAAAAGGATACACAAAGAAATTATTGTTGTTTACTTCAGATACAGTGGACAAAATTGGTTAATTCCTTTTGATGATCGTAAAACTGTAAATGTAGTTTGGTACACAGAAATTTACCTTTTTCATGTCTTTGATCGCTAAAGATCAGATTTGCGATAAATTTTGACAATATTATTCCGTATACAGTTGCAGAAGCAATAACTTTTTAAATGAATTCGGTATTCAACTGATTACCTATCGGCTACACAGTTTAGATCTTTCTCAAGACGATTTCCGTTGATTAGAAGTTTGATGCTTGGTAAGAGATATCCTGTCGTCTATGGTATGATTGCTGAATTTGTATTTTGATTCACCAAAAGAGTTTACTGCCTGTTTCCAGAAGTGGTTCCAAAGAATGAACAAGTATTTGTCGGGCTAGCGGCTTTGTGGGTTGCACACTTGCCTCGTAGTCCGGCAGTACCGGGTTCGAACCCCGGTGCTTCCTTTCTGAGTTTGGTTTTCTGTAGTTTTCCAAATTCCACGGCAAATGCGGAAAAGTAACATCTTAAGTCGGTCTACAGCCGCAGGCGTAATAATAACTCATGGCCAGCCGATGCCCCCTGTAATTGGCGCAAGCTGTTGGGGGATGCTAAGGCATGGATTATTATTATTATTATTATTAAGTATATTTCTGATAAAGGGAATTATTTTGGAAAACAATGAAATTATTTTCTTTAAAAATCCCGTAATTTTTTGTTAGCTGCTTTTTTTTAGAAATGTCTTCGTAGTTGATGGATACCGTCAATATTTTTTGGAAGGGTATTTTTACTCTTTCTACTCATTATCATTACAAATTCTAATTCTCATCTGTCAGAAATATTGTTCCTCTTATTACAGTTTCGGTAAACTAAGATATTTTTGCAGAAAAATCTGCAATTTTTAACACATTTATTAAGATACTATTGGAAAAAACTAATATTTACACCGCATCTTTGTCCTGCAGGGAATTATTTTGGAAAACAATGAAATTATTTTCTTTAAAAATCCCGTAATTTTTTGTTAGCTGCTTTTTCTTAGAAATGTCTTCAGTTGATGGATACCGTCAATATTTTTTGGAAGGGTATTTTTACTCTTCTACTCATTATCATTATAAATTCTAATTGTCATCTGTCAGAAATATTGTTCCTTTTATTACAGTTTCGGTAAACTAAGATATTTTTGCAGAAAAATCTGTATTTGTTTCACATTTATTAAGATACTATTGGAACAAACTAATATTTACACCGCATCTTTGTCCTGAAATCTATTATTAAATATGATACACATGACATACATTTCAAATTAGATCTACGGATAAAATTGATTAGGGTTACATTAAAAGATAAGCACACAGTATACCAATTGGTCTTAACCTTAATTTTTAATACGACATCGCTTATTTGTAAGAAGTATGACTGCCAGAACAAAAATATATTTTTATTTAATTAGATTTTGTTTTATTACACCCATAAAGATTTGTATGTGTTATTAGCTTTCCTCCTGAAAGTATACCGCTGTTTCCGATTTACCGCTTCTAAGATCTTTATTGAGGACAATACTTTTGGTACTATTAATGAAACAAATATTTAGCTTTATTTAATAATACTAAGAATGATTCTGAAGCCATATTTTTGTGAAAACAGATATCAATTGCGACGTCAGCAATTAGAATCCCAGAACTTTTTATTAAAAATAGAAAGTTAATTATATACACAGGCAATAAAAATATTTTCACGTATTAATAATCCGGAAGCTCTTTTATTAAACCATCATCTTGATTTACTGAGCATATTACTATTTAATTTATTAGCCTCTAGGTTAGTCGGGCTTGCAATGAAATCAAAGTTAAAGATAGCCAGTTGTAAAAATAGCTCTGTAATAAGTAATAGATCATTGTATATAGTGTATGACCACTGACCCCATATTCCTATTCCTATAGAAAATAAATCTCTATGCCCCTATCTTGTTCAAAGCTCGCTAATAGATTGACAGTAGACAGTAGACAATAGATTGTGATTAAAGTATTTCTTAAGAAGTAATATAAAACTTATTTGTTAAATATTTAATTACTTCAAACAAGATGCAAATAAAAAAATATATAAATATATAATATGTCTATTATCTCCTAAGCAACAGAATAACCAGAATGGACAACAGCTGATTTTTCTATTGTTATCGATGTAGCGTCGTTTGGGGACCTTGATTCCATTGCATTCGTATCGCCATGTTGAAAATAGCCTTTGTTTATGTTTTGAAATTTAACGTTTAACGCAATGCTTTAATGTGAAAATTAAGAAGAAACGAAGGAAATATTAAAAATACGAATTTCTAAATTGTAAAATTTACATTATAACTATTTGTCTTCAATATACAAAATGTAACTTCCAAGAATTTATCGGAGGTGACCCATATCTGACGATAACTTTTACCTGGTTCAAAATGAGTTTCCTGGTTAAAAAACAAAGCATACACCATTACGATCCACATAAACGTCCATTAAACCTCTTCTATTTGATGTTGGTACGATTAATATTGTCTCAGCACATTTAATAATGCACCCACAGCCAAAACTAACAATTACTAACTAATAATATATAATAAATATATATGTTTATGGAGCCAGTTTGAATAGTAAGAAAACCATAAAATGTAATACTATATACGTACAAATAGCTATCTTGTGGACAATTTTTTTTCGTATATGGTTTTGACCTTTGGAAACATTTGGGTCTATTAACAACCCTAATGTCATGTTTTAATACACGTCTTAAACACTATTACAGCAATTAAATATAAATAACTCTAAACTCAAATATATAAAGTATACAACGCATACTATAAAAACTAAGTGATTCATTTCTGAACTAAAACTATATAAAATATACTATACAGATAAAAACGATGATTCTAAAAAAAAATCAAATTTTCAAAATCAATATACCCTATAAGAGGGCAAAGATGGTATCAACTAAAACGTAAACATAAACAAACGATGTTTACAACATGGCGATTTTCGATTCTGCGCATAAATTTCATGACCCGCTCTACGCGATGGCACGAATAAGTTAACCTGCCTTCGTATATTATATTTCTTTATAAAGTAGGAGATAAAAATTGTTATTATTATTATTTTACTTATTTTTCAGTTTGTTAAAGCAAGTAGTGAAATTATAAATATTTATTCAATTAAAAACTTTCTTAGAACTTTATAAATCTAAATAAAAGTCTTTTGATCGTATCCGAATGCATTTATATTAAAAAAAGCATGTTTAAAAGCCAAATAAAACGATGTTATAAAGGAAGCTTAAATACATATCCTTTAATTAAGGCATTTCCAAATACCAAGAAACAATTAGCATTTAAAAACAGCTTGTATGTGTACATTTTTCAAGACATTTCAACCTTTATAATTTTATTATAAATAACATTAACATAGAAAAGGAACCAGGCGATGTATAAACACGATTGTTATAGTAAATATGCAGTCAATGACTGTCAGAATCAATGCCAAAATAAAGATACATTGACTTCTTTATTATCCTAGGTGGCGATTATCTTTAACAAAAAGAACATTTCTAAAAAGAATTTTTTAAATTTTCTTGTTAGCAATAGCATAAAATCTAAATATTTTCGGATTACGTACAAACGTTTCTAAATGTTTTAAGCAAACGTAAATAAACGCTTATGTACTTTGTAGACCACTGCGCAATTCATGTAATTAATATACAGACAAGTATAATACTTACTTCACTGTTATTAAATTCCAAATGTACATAAACCATCAATGTATATCAGCTACTCTGAAATTTATATCTATTATACAATAGATTAATGCCTATCTTCATTGAATGTACATGCGAGTGTAATTATAATTATGTTTTTACTAGGTACGCAACTAATACATTATTGTAGGAATTTATTTATAGAGTCGGATAAGCATGTACAAGAGCTGAAGATAATTACTATTCGATAAAATATGAAGTTTTATTACTCGTTTAGTATTGAAGCGTAATTAAGCAAGGCGCAATATATCGATTCCCGATTACGAAGAAAGGATTCTGAAAACCATTCCCCAAAATTTTCAAATTTAATTAATTCTCAATTATGAATTAATTTAGGAAATCTGCATTCTTTACAACTACTGATTTCAGCTTCAACAAATATAAAACAGAAATAAAATTAATGACAAATGAATTTTGGTTTGTTTCACTGGAACCCAAAAACAATTAAACTGCTACTGGAATTTATCAATTCTATTCACAAAAATATTGAATTTACCATGGAACAAGAAGCAAAACAATAGCATTAATTTTTTGGATCTAACTATTAAAAAATCAACAATAAATTAGAGTTTGATATTTACGATAAAGAATGTTATACAGACATAACTATACATAATTCGTTAACACATCCAATACAACACAAATTAGCAGGTTTCCATAGCTTTTCACTTAGATTAATTAATTATCCACTATTCAAAGAAAATTATAAAAAAGAACTAAATTTAGTCAAACAACTAGAAATCAATAACGGCTACACATATACTCTAATTGAAAATATGCTGACAAAAAACTTTTCAAAAAGCTATCTCTATGGTATATCCTGTAATAATGAATAAGCAAAGTTCAAAATTTAGATTACAAATGTACACTGGGAAACCTGGGAACCCTAATAAACATATTTCAATGTATTTAAAAAAACTTAATATAAACACGGTTTTCAAAACTAATAATAATTTATCAAAACACATTAAAAACAATAAAGATAGATATATCGAACATATAAAAATAAGAAATCTGGAGTCTATAAGTTAGAATGTGGATTCGGTAAGATATATGTTGGTCAAATAAGAAGATCGTTTGAAAAACGTACTCCTGAACATTATTCTTAGTTTAGAAATGAAAAACGAACTGCTATGTTTTAGAGGATTTTACCTGGAAACACTTGGGTTTAAAATAATGAAAAATCAGCACCCGGAAAAAAAATTTCTAAAGATCGAGCAACATTTATGCCATGCTGCAATATGATAGGATCTCATAAACAGCCACTGTGATGATCGGGAAGTTCTTAAACCCAAGGTTTAAAAACGTCAATCTACCTGTCGCTTATAAAGCAACCACCAGAAGATGAATGATAAGGGATTTATTTAAGGACTGGTTCAAAACTTGCTTTATTCCATCGTTAAAAGTCAAAAATGTTTAACTATTTCTTGATAATGCGCCGTCGCATTCACATGTGGACGAGACAAATACTGATCCCAATTTTCGTGTGATGTTTCTTCCTTCGAAGTGTATGACTTTGATTCAGTCGATGAATCAGAATTTCATACAAAACATTAAAGTAAAGTATAGAAATCTACTACTATAATATGTCGTACATATTCAAGAAAATGAGGACATTGTGTTAAACAGTTCAAAAGTGGACGCACAGCTCTGAACGATGATTCCGAAGGTGTGCGAAAAAACCATCAACTACGAAAACGGATGAGAATCAATTAAAGGTCGATACGCTGATTCGAAAAGATCATCGGTCGAAAATATGGAAAATTGCTCTACTGACCGGCATTCATGTAAGCTCTGCTCATGATATAGTATCTGAATTACGCTATCGAAAAGTGTTCACGAGATGGGTAGCAAGACTGTTGATCGACCAACACAAAATGCAACGAATGGCGGCGGTAATAAAACTGTTAACGTGCTAACATCAGGAAAACGGATTTCTAGAGTCTATAGTTCCAGGAAACGAAACGTGGGTATACCACTATCTCCCCGAATCAAAAAAAGACTCGATGACGTGGAAGCATCCGAGTTCACCAGCACCGAAACAAATCAAGGTTCAATAGTCTGCAAAAAAAGACAATGGCAACTGTGTTACGCTTTTACTTAGTGTATGTTTGATTTCTATAAATAAAGTAGTCTGTAATTCACAAATGTACCTCAGTAACCGGCAATCGCTTGTATGAATATACACATTGCACACCAATTGATAAAGAGTGTCTTGGAATGCAGTATAATATATAAATATTGAATTCTATCTGTATTTTGTAACTTTAAAAAGGTATATAACCCCTTACCACAATTATTAATCGTATCCTAAATACGTATTTCGACAACTAAGTTGTCATCATCAGTAGGTAAAAACCACTAATTAAAAAGTCGCACATGGGGCACAGTAAAGCTTTTTAATTTGTGGTTTTTACCTACTGATGATGACAACTTAGTTGTCGAAATACGTATTTAGGATACGATTAATAATTGTGGTAAGGGGTTATACACCTTTTTAAGTTTTTACTTAACCACAGTCTCCAAAGAAAGAATTTTGTAACTTTATTTTGATTAATAATAAAACGTATATTCAAAAATTCGGACAACCCTTAAAGTCGGACGTCTAGTCCCATATGTGTCCGAGTGAATGAAGTTGTACTGCAAGTCTTCTCAATATTAGTAGCCATGAATATAAGATTATCCATTATTATGATATGATGCTCAGATTCCATAACTTGATTATGGCACAAAATAAATCTCGATATAAACAATATCATACATCAAGATTTTATTTTAGTTTTAAAGTTAGAATAAATAATATATGTACATATCAACATTGAACATAAACTTGTACATCTAATTAAATGGCCTAAATATAATCTCGAGATATAAGTAATTAGGTCACGACTAAAAGAGATTGCAGTAATTGCGTCCACTGACATCACTTCAACCGTCATAGAAGACCGTCTGGAAATACGCCCAACGTTTTCCAAAACTACTATCACAACACACACACGCGCTTACACATAAATATGTGCCTGTCTGTTCACGAGTAAAAAACAACGAACAAGCACAATACTGTCGTATGAAAGTTGCCAAGTTATTTCTTGGCATTCTTTTGAGTGGACATTGCGAAATCCCTGAACAGAGGGATTAAATATGGACAAGCGTATATGTATGTATCTTGAACGCACCGGAGTTTCTATTACCTATTTCTTTCAAAACAAGCGATGAAACAATGAATATATGATAACTTTGTTACATCCGATGAATTTATACACCTTTCTAATTTACAGGCGAATATTTTAAGCGAACTTTCTAAAATGAACAGTAACGTTTATTTCGAAAGACCAAATACTGTGTATTGATCACGGCTTTCTTTATAAAGTAGTAATTAGTACTTATTACTAATTTTTGCACAAAAATCTTTTACATGAGTGATATTTATTAACAATTAGATAATGTAATGTTCAATTAATTTGAAGTATACCTGTACGCCATATTAACGTGGGTATATTGAGATTAATATTCAGCGAATATTTAGTTATAGCGATATGTACAAGTCTACCGATGTAGGCTACACGAATTAATATAGAATTATTGAAAATATATTTGTGTACTCAAGCAAGGTCTTCTTGATGATATATGAGCGCGATTCATAAAGTAAGTTCCGTTTCCGCCGAGTAAGCAGATGTGTGGGGATATCAGCGCGATCACAGCGCTGTAGTGTAGTCTGGTTTAGTGTGAGTCTGGCACTGCTAGTGAGAGAAACGTTCGGACATTCTCTTGTGCTACTTTGGTCATTCAAAATAGCTACAACAATTGCAAATTCCGCCGAATCATGAACTTAATTCCGTTTATGGTGAAAATTTCAGGGGTGACAGTATGGTATAGGAGATGGTGTCGTATCTTTCGAGAAGGATGAATTAATGTCCTTGGTGAAGAACGAAGTCAAGGACCAACTGTTGTGTCGATCGAACTTGTAGCTAATGTCTAAGAAAAAATTCGTGAAAATCGGCAATTCACAATCACAGAACTGAGTACCTTTTTTACTAAAATTTCACGTAGAGTTTTGCACGAGGTTGTTACTGAACATTTAGGTTACCACAAATTACCACACACTTTTTATCGAAGACCATAAAACAGAGAGAATGGAATCGGTACTAACTTTTCTGACACGCTACGATATTTAAGGTCGAGATTTCCTCAGGCATATCGTAGCAGGTGATGAGACTTGGGTCACTGTTAACGTTGAGACGAAAAAACCCTCAACGCAGTGGGGCGCTCTAGCTCGCCTACGAGGAAACCTTTAAAGTGCCGTCAAAATTATTCTGTGAGAAAAGTCATGGTCACTGTCTTTCGTGACAAGAAAGGCTTGGGAAGTGCGATGAAGAGCTGCGGTAAGTGTTACAGCAAGGCTTAATTCACAGGCGGGAGAGTTCTATGAAGAGTGCATTAAAAAGATGGTTCGTCGCTATGTCAAATGGTCTCAATTTTAATGCCATCTATGTAGAAAAATAGGTAAACGTAATAGCTTTAAGTTTTATACAATAAAAACCTTTTCACATATTGGTTTTTTACATAACTAAACGGAACTTACTTTACGAGTCACCCTCGTATTAAAATTCTTAATCTTATATTAGTCACCTTTCTTTTATGATAAACTTGAAGAATATTCTGAATTACGTTCTATAATGCCAGGTTTTCTGCAAGGTAATGCCCTGAGTACGGTACCTAGTTTATACTATTGATCTACCAGCTGCAAAGCTTAAAATGATCGCTACTTTTGCTGATTATACCGTGTGTCCCAATTTCGATGCTCACCATTGGTATCTCGGTTATTAGAAGATATAGAAGAACGGTTAAATGGGGAATGTTTTGCAGAATTCAATACTCGCGGCAAATCTCATTTCAAATTTGATCTAACTTTTTAAATTTTTAAAATATTTTGAAAAATCAAAAATTTGCCGATTTCGTTATTCCTCAATAACTCGATAACGCTTAGTCTGACCTCTTTTAAAGTTTTACATTGTTCAGACACTTTTTTAAAACAAATTATTTGATACAAACAGAAACCCCCGATTGTCATTTGTTTTTAAGTTATTACCACTATCTTTTGTTTTTCATATGGCGGCCATATTGGATTTTGGGTTTGTTAGGTAGTCCTCAAAATGTGCTTTTCAACGATGTATAACATGCCTGAAAAATTTTTATTTATAAGGAAAATATTAATAAAAGCGTAAATTAATCTTTAATATGAAATTAGTAGGCTGAAAAATTAAACACCAATGTCAAATGAAAGTGAAAAAATATTCTAAGTATAGAAATAAAAAGTAAAGATACAGAACTTAAAGTTCACATTCACTTAAAGAAATTGTTCAATATGACGACCATTCTGTTCCACACAATTTTGACACCTTGTTCGAGTAGAGTTACAAACTCTACGTAGCGTGTTTCCGTTTACTGATCGTAGCACATCTAGTACTCCTTGTTCTAAAATTTCCCGAGTTTCTGGCGGTTCAAAATCAAATACTTCGTTTTTAGGGGTACCCCATAAATAAAAGTCAAGCGGGGTAAGGTCGGGTGATCTCGCAGGCCATTGCACGGGTCCATTATTTGAAATCACTCTCTCATTAAAGTTTTCTCTCAAAAAATGTTGCACGTTACGAGTGTTATGGGCCGGGCAACCATCTTGCTGGAACCAGATGTTTTGCATGTTCTCGGGATTAATAATTTGCCTCAAAGCAGGCATTATCTCGTTTGTTAGTAGCTCCAAATATATGTTACCAGTTAAATTATAATCAAAGATGAAAGGACCTATTAACTGATTATCTAAAACGAAATAAAGAGTTTAAAAAACAAAAAAAATGTAAACAACATGTCATAACAATTAAACCGCACCAGACATTAAAACCAAATCGAACTTAAAATCTTCTTTGATTTACCAAATGTGAATTTTCAGTAGACCAATGATGATAGTTATTCCTATTGAACACTCCACAATTGGTAAATCGTGTTTCATCTGTCCATAGTATTTTCCTAGGAAAATTAGCGTCATATTCACATTTTTGAAGGTACCACCTGCTAAACTGTAATCGTCGGAGATTGTCATTATCACTTAAACCTTGTACAATTGTTGGTTTGTAAGGGTGATACTTGTTTTTCGTCTAGGTTCTGTGAACAGTAGATTTTGAAATCCCTGTTTCTTGTGTCACACGACGAACTGATGTGCTGGGATTGTTCCTAACGTTCTGCAAAATATTATTTAGACGTGTATCAGCATCATTAACTTCATAGTTAGCTCGTTTTTGTTCGAAGCTTCCAAAGTTTTTTAATTTGCTAACTAGTCTTCTAAAAATTGTCCTGTGTGGCTGTTGTCTTTCTGGAAAACGCTCTGCATAACTCGTGCACGCATTTTTAGTGTTTCTATTTGCTTTGAAATACACTTCCAACATATCAACTTTTTCTTCGTTTGAATATGTATGTGCCATTATCAATACTTATAAATCTTAATACTTGACAATAATTACTTATCACTAACTACAAGTAGTTTTAATTAACTTATCTCTGCAGCACTAATTGTACTTTGACAGGTTATCGTTTTGCTTCATTGTCAGAATACATTTGTCATTGACGTTTGACGGAACATAATGTCTTTGCTAGTGATACACGCTCAGAGGTTAGAATTATCTGACATTTGATGTAAAACCAAATACAAATCTCCCCACTACTTTTAATCCTGCGCGAACTTACCCCTCCTCGCGCCAACTTAATTGGCGTTTGCTATACTTAGAATATCTTTTCACGTTCATTTGACATTGGTGTTTAATTTTTCAGCCTACTAATTTCATATTAAAGATTAATTTACGTTTTTATTAATATTTTCCTTATAAATAAAAATTTTTCAGGCATGTTATACATCGTTGAAAAGCACATTTTGGGGACTACCTAACAAACCCAAAATCCAATATGGCCGCCATAAGGAAAACAAAAGATAGTGGTAATAACTTAAAAACGAATGACAATCGGGGGTTTCTGTTTGTATCAAATAATTTGTTTTAAAAAAGTGTCTGAACAATGTAAAACTTTAAAAGAGGTCAGACTAAGCGTTATCGAGTTATTGAGGAATAACGAAATCGGCAAATTTTTGATTTTTCAAAATATTTTAAAAATTTAAAAAGTTAGATCAAATTTGAAATGAGATTTGCCGCGGGTATTGAATTCTGCAAAACATTCCCCATTTAACCGTTGTTCTATATCTTCTAATAACCGAGATACCAATGGTGAGCATCGAAATTGGGACACACGGTATAGCAGGTCTTTCATGGGACCGAGATCCAGTAGTAAATTATAGGATTTTGCAAGGAAATAATAACAGCGGCCCAACGACTTAAGCTGAAAGCTTGTCAAAGCAAGACCTCAGAATAGTTTATAGTGTATATGTCATTTAAAATGTTCCATGGCTTTGTTACTACATCTTCTTGTCATAAGAGTATAGAAATGCTGAGAGTAAAAAAAGAGTAAAAGCAAAAAAATACCGATTCCGAGATTTAAATCTTTGTTCAACGGGACTCTGAATCTCGTTGTCCGATGCTCCTCACTTTACCGGTCAACAGCTAAATAATCATTTAATATTATTAATAATAATAAAATTCTAATAAATCTAATAACTAAATCATGAAAAGATTAGGCGATTAATTAAAAAGGATGTAAACTAAAGCTAGGCAGAATAATATAAGAAATTAATTAGTCTAAGAACTGAAAAATAAATCCCCAAAAAATCTATTAGTGATACCACATAATGCTGACAGGAGAACGTTGCAACACATTGTGTATTGGTCCTCGCCGTAGGAATGTAAGCGATGTAGTTCAATCTTGAATGAAGCCTCGCCACGTTGAGAAAATTCTCAATAGAATGAACGGGCAATCGATTTTGTTATTTTATAGTTTGCTCAAGAGGGTAGGATACTTCTGTCCATATGTTGCTGCAGCAAATCTACTTGGCGTGTTTCAATCGGTGTATAAAACTGCATCAACTTTGAATAGAGAAAATATAAAAATTGCCGGTGCATTCTATCTAAAAGTAAAAGTAATAATTTGATTCTACTATATTAAATTATGTTAAATGTTTCTTATCTGATTTTTTGTGTTTTAAATTGGTTATAGAACAAAATAGTGTATTATCCATGAGGCAACATGGAGATTTTAGCCCTTACTTTGACTGTTTACACGTTTCATTTGGGAAAAGACTTCAAAGTTTGAGCTAAAATCTCCTATTTTTGCCCCTAATATAATAAATAACTATTATTTATCAACATATTAATTCCCATTTAATTCTATACACTTAGCCTAACGACTTTTTAAGTCGTCTAAAAAGTAATTTTTCGGAACCGCATTCATTATCGAATCTTCTCTGAGCATCAAATTTTAAAATTAGATAGTTATAAATTGGCTAGATTACTAAAAAATATATCAAGGTTAGAATTTTGTGTAGTTCTACGAAGAACCGGAATTTAGAGTAGTTGTACCACTCATAAGCTTGCGTCTGGCCTAAAGCATCCTCACCAAACGCGGAAAATGTTTTACCAATTTTGAAGCTAATTTGATGCATGTTCTTTGCTGTTCCGCATGAGACATTGTAGTGTCGCAGAATAACTCAAACACAACTCAACAAGTACAGACATCTGTTTGTCACCATCTAGCAAAGTACCATTTGACAGACTGACTTAGTATAGTAGTAGATCACATCGTCTAGCACTATAAAGCTGTACTACCATCCCTTCGCGGACAACATTCAAATTCCGGCAAGCATATCTGTGAACGTCAAAATGGATACACAATGTTGACGTGCTGTTCTTGGCCGGTAGATTGCGTGAGATATTTCTCTTATAGGCACTTATAGTACAGATGTGACATATGCGGCGATTTGAACCTCCAGAGCATTTGAACTTCTAATGCGAATTTGGTATGCGTTTTGTATCCATTTTTACGTACACAGATATATTAACACACATATACAATCTATTAAATATTCATAATATACACTCAGAAACGTGGAGTACAAGTTACACCTACAGGGATAGAAGATTAGTCACAGAGAAACTTACAGGTAAGAAAAGACATAATACTATTTGGTTAACAAACAGAATAGGAAAATATGTCTCATAAAGATAACAATAGCAAATTACTGTAGTTTTACAGGCAAGAGAAGTAAATAGAAAAATACGTACCTCTGGTACCTCTCTTAGTCTTGTAATTCCAGTCACTGGTATTACAAGAATAAGTTTCTCCAGCCATCTAAGAATACTCGTATGTCCACACAAACACATAAATATTCAAAAAGCAGCCATGTTTAAAATTGAAGCAGTAGTTAGAGAATTCTCATAATAGTAGCAGAGGAACATGTGATTGGGTGGATCCTGTCATGTGTTTAAAAAGTAACGTATGAACATTGCAACGAAGCAAGGAGCATAATTTTATTTCTCAAAAATACCTAAAATATATTCATTGTAATATATTCATTACAAAGCAAATCATACGAAATTTTTTTTTTTTTTATTAAAAAAAAAAATTTCATATGATTTGCTTTGTAATTTGTAGACAGCAATGTTTACATCCCCACTTACTCTGCAATTACATACATTCTAATTTGATATTTGTAAATATTTCATATAAAAGCCGAAAAACTCCAATAATTTATCAATTGTTTTATATATATATATATATATATATATATATATAATAATAATATATATATATAATAATAATATATATATATAATATAAAGTATATACTACTAACGACATAATCTTCCCATACATAGAACGAATATAATGCACATAAAAAATTCCTATGGCATAAGTATAGCTCTTGACAAAAAGGTTGTGTTTATGTATGACAATACGTTGTGCACGAATAAAGCATTTGTTACAATATGAAACAGACATGTAACTAATTTACATATCTGTAACATGGACAATACACGATGGCAGAAACATATGTATTAAGCAGAAGTAAATGTTGAAAATACGTGGTGTATTGTCCATGTTACAGATATGTAAATTATTTACATGTCTGTTTCATATTGTATAGCTCTTGAATGTATTATTAATTGCAAGTATTAGTATCTACTGGTTTAATTCAGTTCAATTGTGATATGCTGAATCTAAAAACTACGCATACATTTATCATTTATTCATAAAAGCTAATACTATAATGCCTTTTTAAAATACGAACTGGAGTTGGTCTAATGCCATAATTTTATGCCAGAAAATGTAAAGGTCAACTGTCCAATTTTAACTTACTCCTACAGGAATACAGGTCTTCTTGTTTGTAAACAAAGAAATTACTATACTTGAATTAAGTATTATGCTCCAATTAATCTCCAAATTATCATTATCCTTTTCAACTACCATTCATGTTTATTATAAATTTAATTAATTAAATACAGACAGCACAAATGAAGAGCTTTCGAGCTTTCATAGCCCACGTAAACAAATTACTCAGCCTACAGTGGTTATTGGTGACATATATCTTTTAATAAAATTAATTGAATGTAACGATTACGATGTTAGGTCATTCACTGCGTAGGGCGTATATAGGATGCATAAGTGATGAACTTTATTCTATTTTTAAACTAAATTACGCACTTTCTTCTTTATAATACTAGAAACATCCTAATTCCGTATGCGCATCGAACTTTTAACCTTATAAACGAAAGAATACCGAGAGATTTATACTTGTGATTTTTAACATCTGCTGTGTACGTTTTATGGCTGTTACGTTTTAAAGTGTAGCGTAAAACTTTAATGGTGCCCTATTATTATCGACTAATCTACATAAATAATATTAAAGTAGCGTGAGTACCTTAACACATTACGTTTTTCAATAATGGAATTGAAATATTTATTTTTTGGGTATCCAATAAAAGCTTCAAATAATATTCTTGATTTTAAAGTTAGCTTACAACGATAAATCTACAGTAAAAAGAAACTTATTTTTAAAGGCAAACTTCGAAACAAACTAGGATTATTTTTGAATTGCAAATGAGAATCAATGACTATTGAATCTCATTTCTACATAAGGTGACGTCGCGACGCGTGAGTTCTGCATTTTGGTACAAACTTAATTTGTCAAATTGTAGAAATTAACGCGACATATTAGGCTCCAATCGCATGTAGAAATGAAATGCAATAGTTATTTATTCTCAATTGCAATAAATTCAAAATATTAACTATATATACACAAAGTATAGAAGTGAAAAGTCATGTCTATCCAGGATACCGTACATTGACAAGCTCAAATAAGAGTGAAATGCATCTGTTCGTTCCAGGATAGGTGTGACTTTTCACAAATTATGAATTTGAATTGTTCTATTCATAATAGAACAAGTTACGACTATGTGGAATGTTCTATTCAAATGAATATTATTCCGATAAAAATCAAACAAACACGCTTATGTGGGTTATCAATAAAAAATAAATAAACAAAATTTTGCATTGAACAACATGTTGCTGTGATTTTCTTAGCGAGATAAATTGAAAAATCAAATGGAGCTGAAAAAAGCAGTGAAAAATTTAAAACGGGTTAATCTTGAATGCACCCTGTATGAATATCGATATAGGACAAATTTAATGTTTATTTTATGTAAAGTTTTTTTGTTATTTTCTGCAACAATACAGATTGTGTAAAGAAAAACACATCTGTCTATAGTTAGTGAATTTATATTGAATGTTAAATGTCATGTAGATTATTATATCTCTTTACGTTTTAGCTTACAAATATTAATAACTTAAAATTTAAATCATGCTATGCCTACCACGATATAAAAGGATATTTAAAGTACTATAATAATAGCAAACTTCATAATCAATACTAAAATTATGTAGATTTCTTAAATATATAAACGTTGTTTATGGTAACAGTTACGATACGTGTAGTTTCAAACAGAGACATCCATTAAGGTCTTAAAGTAACAAATATATATAATTATTTGATTTACACCACAAATTAGAATAACTTGAAAAGACAATAACGACATTGTAACAAAACTATATATAATAGAATGTGAATTTTAAAACTGACTTTTTGTAATTCTTATCTTTAAGAACAAGCATGCCGTTCGTCTTAAAATGTGTATTATTGATCAAATGGAAGAACAACACCAGTGAAAACAACTCAAAGGGTTTTATAGTACACAAAATAGAGTCTAATCTGATATTTGTCCATCCATTAGAGACAAATACATTTGTTCATATTGTAAACAAGCTGTCCCCCCAGCTGTCAACCATGTTTAGAGCCATAGGTTAGATGTGTTTCAAGTTGCGCTGAAGGAAAACACGTCAATAGGAAGATAAGAAAGGATAGTCAATTAATCGATAAGAGAGGAAAGATATGACGTATAAATCTAAAACATGGAAACGTGAATGATGAAGAAGACATTATTGGGTCGGACGTTAGAGAAGGACAGAATAAAGAAAAGAAAACAGATATCATACAGTTTTGAAAAAAGGAACACTTGAAAATTAAAATAAAAACGTATTTAAAATATTAAACACTGCTAGAAAGAAATATTAAGAAATCCTAAATCAATATAAGAACAAAAATTTTTAAATATGGAATATCATTTAGATGAGTACATATATTATAACTTACAAAAATATATTTGAAAAAGGTTTTGCGTCAGTGCATAGGAGATTTATCCATCATTAGAATTTTTATATTTAATTTAAAGAAAATTATTATTTTTTTTTGCTTCATATAATAATTAATTCGACAGGTCAATAATGTATTAAAGGCATTCAAGACTTTGAAGTTCATTAAAATAAATTTGTAAGATTACTTGTTAATATGGATATTTGATTGTTCGGGAATAATCTAAATTTCTAATTTAAAAACAAAAGATATAACACCGATACCTTTTAAATTGTAAGTAGAGTAAGGTCTCATGAACATTTGAGGATATCTGTTTTTTTTTTGAACTCGCAATTAAAACTTTCATTAAATATTTGAAATATTGAATAAAACAAATTGTGTGATATTGAATATCTTATATGGTAGGTTAAAGTCTCGTCACATGAATATAATATAACACATTTCTCATTTGAAATATAATTACTTTATAAAACTATAAATATCCATAAACTTCGCAATGTATCATTTTAAATAAAAACACTGTGTCATACTTTAGTATTTTGTAGAGTATAGACTCACTGCTCTAAAGTGGATACACAGCTGTATTTTGGAAGATTTATTAAAATCAAACAAAGATCTTCAAAGTCAAATTTCTAGACTAGATATAAAGATTTACATACCATATTTTATTATGAAAGAAAAATATAATTAATGATATTTATCACATTGAAAATTAATGTATATTTTTGCAAATTGTGAATAATAAATGTATTAAATTTAACATGCTATCGTATTATTTCTCTCCTTATTACATTGGATGCTAGGCCTAGTTGCAAGAAACCCCTTTTGAAAGAAAAAACCTTGAGAATAATTTTAAGAGTCTAAACTATGAATATGTGTGTATTATGATTCATGTTTAATAATTGGCGATTCATGTTTAATAAATGGCGCCCATTTTGAAAATCGAAGTGCACAGTAATGTGTAAATTCATTATTCTTTAAAGAGCGTGTAATTTTGTTTGCGATCACTGATTGAACTCGTCTTGGTATTCTCAAAATTATTGTCTGATAAACTTATATTCAAAGTTAACACATCACTCAAATAATTCGATGTAATTTTTACAAAATTGTTTTATTGTTGAATTAATTTTTAGCATCACCAAAAAAACAATTGAACTGAAGATAATTATATTTTTTTTAATGAAAACTTATGGAAAAAATAAATTGCATCAATTACAAATTTAGAAACAAAAATATATTTTACAAAAGTATTTTTAATAATATAAAAAAATATTATTAAAGATGGGGTGTGAAGAACACAATACAAGTTCATTTATGTTTTTTTTTAATGTATCTTCTCCAAAGACGTAGATACGTATTTCACATTTCTAGATGATTCTAAATACGCCCCTGTTGGAGAAGACACATTCAAACAAACATAACTACGTTACTATCTAGCCGAAATTATTCAGACAGAGCGTGAAGGAATATTCAACGCTATCTACATAATAACAGCCGAAGTAGACGTGTTTCTTATAGTCGGTAACCACCGTATCTATAAAAAACTGTATTCTCGTGTCTTCACTACTTGTCGGCGTGAGCCGAATGTGTATATAACAACATAATTTGAAACATACTTGAGTGGGTAAAACCTCACTAAATTTGTATAATACAAAAGTATTTTTAATAATATAAAAAAATATTATTAAAAATGGGGTGTGAAGAACACAATACAAGTTCATTTATGTTTTTTTTGAATGTATCTTCTCCAAAGACGTAGATACGTATTTCACATTTCTACATGATTACGCCCATGATACGCCCCTGTTGGAGAAGACACATTCAAACAAACATAACTATGTTACTATCTAGCCGAAATTATTCAGACAGAGCGTGAAGGAATATTCAACGCTATCTACATAATAACAGCCGAAGTAGACTACTTCGGCTACTACTCACGCCGACAAGTAGTGAAGATACGAGAATACAGTTTTTTATAGATACGGTGGTTACCGACTATAAGAAACACGTCTACTTCGGCTGTTATTATGTAGATAGCGTTGAATATTCCTTCACGCTCTGTCTGAATAATTTCGGCTAGATAGTAACGTAGTTATGTTTGTTTGAATGTGTCTTCTCCAACAGGGGCGTATTGAGAATCATGTAGAAATGTGAAATACGTATCTACGTCTTTGGAGAAGATACATTAAAAAAAAAACATAAATGAACTTGTATTGTGTTCTTCACACCCCATTTTTAATAATATTTTTTTATATTATTAAAAATACTTTTGTATTATGCAAATTTAGTGAGGTTTTACCCACTCAAGTATATTTCAAATTATGTTGTTATATACACATTCGGCTCACCCCGACAAGTAGTGAAGACACAAGAATACAGTTTTTTATAGATACGGTGGTTACCGACTATAAGAAACACGTCTACTTCGGCTGTTATTATGTAGATAGCGTTGAATATTCCTTCACGCTCTGTCTGAATAATTTCGGCTAGATAGTAACGTAGTTATGTTTGTTTGAATGTGTCTTCTCCAACAGGGGCGTATTGAGAATCATGTAGAAATGTGAAATACGTATCTACGTCTTTGGAGAAGATACATTCAAAAAAACATAAATGAACTTGTATTGTGTTCTTCACTCCCCATTTTTAATAATATTTTTTTATATTATTAAAAATACTTTTGTATTATACAAATTTAGTGAGGTTTTACCCACTCAAGTATGTTTCAAATTATGTTGTTAAAAATATATTTGTTGAAATCTTAAAAAATATATATAAAAAAAATGGAACGAAAGAATATAAGTTAATAACGCGTGGCACCTCCCATAGCTCTGATAACTGTTTGTATTCGTCGTTGGTAAGTTCATTATCAAATTTTTAATTACTTCTTGGGTAATATTATCCCACTCGGAAAGAACGGGTTATTCCTATTTCTAGAGATTAATAGGAGATAACAAAATAATTTGAAACATACATGAGTGGGTAAAAACCACATCAATTTGTATAATACAAAAGTATTTTTAATAATATAAAATATTATTAAAAATGGGGTGTGAAGAACACAATACAAGTTATATATTTGTGAATGTATCTCCTCTCCAGAGACGCAGATACGTATTTCACCTTTCTACAGGATCGTCGGTACGCCCCTGCTGGAATACTTTTGTATTAATAGGAGATGGTAAATGTTTCCTTACTGATCTTTTTAGAGTATCCCATACGTGCTCTATTGGATTTAAATCTGGATTTCGTGGTGACCAGTCCATGACTTGAATATTGACCTCTTCTAAGTAATCTAAAACTTGTCTAGCGACCTGAGGCCTTGCATTATCCTACATGAAAATGAAATTGTTCCCTATAAATCATGTAAAAGGCATTACATGGTCATTAATAATGTTCTCGAGGTAGTATTCAGCATTCATACCTTTAGCGAATAGGAATTAACTCTATGCAGGAGCGTCAAAACGAACAAAACTCCTGAACATTCTTGATCCACCACCAAAGGGCTCCCTTTGAGAGATTATACAGTCATCGGTGATTTTAAACTTACTCTAGTCCCGTCCGAAAACAACATTCGCTTCTAATCTGCCTAATCTGCCAAATCTCAAACGTTGTACTCTGTGTGCTGCGGTAAGTAATGGTCCAACTGCAGGCACCCTACTATTCAATCTTACCTTCCTCAATCTTCTACTTACAGCTAAGCAGAAACTTTGACATTTCTGACCCCTTCACCACTGGTTACTAAATTCTCTGCTTGTTATTCGCCTATTTATGTAAGCTTGCAGTTGTAAAAAACGATCATCTCTCGTACTTGTGAGCCGTTTTCTAGCTTGACCATGTCTTCTCGAGTGCGCTCCGGTTTCCCTAGATTTCTAACCATACGGTTGACAGTTGAATGAACAACGTTCAGCAAATTAATTACATAACGCATTTTTTAGAAGCAGTTAGCTTCTTTAAACAAAGTTGAAGTTCTTACGCATTCATCATTTGTTAAATAATGTGGTTAGTTCATGATTTTGAATTTAAACTTTATTAACATAAATCCAACACACGCAAAAAAATAACAAACTTGTAATTAAAACTTAAATGATGCTTAAACTGTAATTTAAACGACTCAAGAAAATTTCTTTAATAAAATTTTGCATTAATTTTCGGCTTTTTTCACGAGAAATATCAATAACTTTGCAGTGAGATAAACATACTAGATTACGTATAGATAAAATCAAAATTTTTTAAAAAGTACAAAAATTATGGAAAATATATCAGAAACATTGAGTGGTACGTTAATTTTTAACATGAGTTTAGTTCTTGAGCAAGATTGCACCTACGAATCTAGACGAATTTAGGGCTTTTAGGGCGTTTAAGTTAGCAGCAGGAAGTCGATGGTTCATTACTGTTTTAGCGAGCATGTCCTATCCATAACTTATGCAGCTAGGGTCTGGAAACTCTGTGAGAGAGGGTGAATTCTCTATTTTATTCAAAGCCAGTTGATCCAACACAATTCTGGCTCTATGAAACCGATCGTTATCGTCTAGGAGAAGAAAGTTTGGCTCCAAATTCAGCGATAATAATTCACAGTATTGCCACTGTTGTCTTTCGCATATGTTTCACCATTCATAATTTGTTCAGAGCTCAAGCACAATTGCAGCTCTGTTTAACTTAAAAAATGCTTCCCACACTATTACTTAGATATTACAGAATCAGCGTGTTACATAACGATCCTTTATTCGCTGATTTCGTGATCGCCATGCGCACCGCTCCTTGTGGAAGCAGTGCAGTAAACATTCCGGTGTTCCCTTTTTGTTTCAATGCATCCATTGTTGACACCATTCTAATCTGTTGGCTCCATGAACTACTGTAAGTACATACCGTCTAAGAGGTTTTCTACAGACTAGCTTTGCTTTATTCATACTGTTTAGCTCTATTCTGGGGGTAATATCAGTTCCTGCAGCATAGAGAAGCTACTGGATTAGGGCCACACAAGTTGCTATGTGGTTATTTCTTGCACTTTTGACTGGAAATCGAGCTTTCATTGCATTCGTTGTTCTAGGTTTCCTCTTTTTCGATGTCTCTTTCTAAAACTTTGAAAGTTGTCAGTTACATCTACTTGCTTAACTTGATTTAAAAGCATTCCGATCGCCGTGTTTGTTTCTGCGTCAGTTAAATCGCCGCCCTTCCATATTTTTAACGCCATAAAACATCAGATACACTCAATAAATGTCTGATATATTTTGTTTGTCACTTTTTTAGAAAGAAAAAAGCCATTTTTCTTCTTTACAATTCCTTAGCGTTGGATATTAAATTTAAGTTCAGTGCAAAGTAAATAAATTACTTCGTAGCGCTATCAGACTTTCATGTAAATATGAACACTAAGAATGAAATAGTAGTGTATATGATGTTGCACCTATATAGAAGTGATGAACCAGAGCTTGAAAGTACGTTCGAAATTCCTTCAAACGATGGGGAATTAGCAAAACACCTTCAAATGCCACACATTTCTAGCTATGTATAATAATCCTTTCTTATTAGTGAATTGATACATAGTTGCCAATTAATTGCAATTTCGCGAAGTAATATGAATGTAAATATTGCTTTCTACATTTTACAACGCGAATTATTCGAATTCTTTCATTGAAAAAATTAGCCCTTAAGGAGGATTCAAACCCACGTCTATGGTTTACCGGACCATTGCCACCTAGTAATTAAGTACTGCGGTTCCGAATACATTGAAAGCCTTAAGTTACACTAAGAAAACAGATGTTAATATTTTTGCCTGTAGTCGGCACTTGTTGCAAATTAATTGCAATTTCGCAATTTTGATACATAGTGTTAGCCAATTTTAAGCATGTAGTCTATCAACATTAAGTGAGATTAGTGCTGTCAATGCACTATATTAAAACATAAATATTATCCTATTTGAGTACATTAATATCTAATATTATGTTATTCATAAGTAGAGCTGAGGATGTTTGCGGTACGGCAGGACCGTATGTAGTGCACCCCCACATTTAACTATTTATCTAAATATTCTCTGAAATGATTTGCCGGATCTCATAAATTAATAGAGTGATATTTTAGTATGCACTGGATATTGTTATTATACAAAATCATAATAGCCATTTGTATTTATGGATCATAAATAATAATACGCATGTATTTGTATTTGGTTGTGAATTCAATTTAAACTTAAAACGAATCGTAATATTTTAACGACAAGCCGTCCTTACAATACATGCATTTTTGGAGCTGAAGTAAAGCCCCTATTCTTAGAAAATTTTATTACTGTCGTTAAGAACTATTATTATAAACAACAAAGGCCTTTTATTAGTGTTGAAGTTTTAGTTTCATTGAATTTCCATGTTGTAAGTAGTCAATTGTAAAGTGTTCATTCACAATATTCTAAAACAAGGTGTAAATTTAACTAAAATCCAGAAAAACACATTCTGATAATATATTACTAGATTAGAAGCTGTGTTTATTACTATTTATTATATTATTTTTATAACCAAATGCAATAAAAGCTACGAAAACAAAAGAAACCTCGATATATTAAAATCTTGTCACACAGCCTTTCAAAGCCTGGCAGCACATATTTTGCATATATTTTATATATACTACCTACTTGAACTAGGTGAATGAAGTTAGAAGTTATAACTTATAACTTCTAACTTCATTATTCATTCTAATCTAGTAATATATTATCAGAATGTGTTTTTCTGGATTTTAGTTAAATTTACACCTTGTTTTAGAATATTGTGAATGAACACTTTACAATTGACTACTTACAACATGGAAATTCAATGAAACTAAAACTTCAACACTAATAAAAGGCCTTTGTTGTTTATAATAATAGTTCTTAACGACAGTAATAAAATTTTCTAAGAATAGGGGCTTTACTTCAGCTCCAAAATGTCCATTTTCGATCAATTATGGAAGTTATTCGTAGAGTTGCACACTTTGTCTCGAATGCATGTATTGTAAGGACGGCTTGTCGTTAAAATATTACGATTCGTTTTAAGTTTAAATTGAATTCACAACCAAATACAAATACATGCGTATTATTATTTATGATCCATAAATACAAATGGCTATTATGATTTTGTATAATAACAATATCCAGTGCATACTAAAATATCACTCTATTAATTTATGAGATCCGGCAAATCATTTCAGAGAATATTTAGATAAATAGTTAAATGTGGGGATGCACTACATACGGTCCTGCCGTACCGCAAACATCCTCAGCTCTATTCATAAGGCTGCTAACAATGTTGTAGTTACTATCTTTACGTCTCTATATCAACTCTATTAATGCGCTTTAAACGAACATAATAACAACAATTTCTTGTATACACATTTTAATATGTTTATATTAAGGTAATATAGACATCATACCATATTAATAAGTGTAAAGTTCAGATCTGACAATTTCATATTATTTCAAAATGCTACTAGTTTACATAAATTTAATTCCTTCATAAATACAAATTAATTCGAGGAGATTATATAGAGATTGTCTCGTCCAAAGGGCACGTGAATGTGATTTCCCTAGATCCATCAACAATACACAGATTAAAAAAAAAGAAACAGGAAAACTTAAGTTCATTACTCCATTGTATTGTGAAATAAGATGGATTAGGTTGTAAATCCTATACTGACGTAAATTTATTTAATATTATATGAAAATTAATTCATTCCAAACTAAAGAAAGTAATCAATTCAAACACAATTGTTTTGTTGTTAGACTAAATGTCGCGTAAATAGAAAATATTAGGTATTGTACTCTCTGAAATATCTATTAAAACAGATATTTTTTTAAATTTTATTAATTCACATCTTGGTAGTTATATAGTAAAAATTTTTCAAAGTATGAAATTAGTTAGTTTTGAAAAAGTGAAAACATCTAAAACAAAATAAATTAGACGAATTGTTCAATAAATTTAAAATATTATCTATTGTGGTTCTAATTACATTCAGGTTATATATATATTTAGATTCTTATAATTCAAGTTGACGTCAAACTATTTACTAGTCAGATTCATTTTAAAATTGGTGACTTATTTCTTCAATAAAGCACTATAATCATTATTATTAATATACTTCTACACATAGTCAGCAAATTCTTCAACTGTTGATTTATCTTAAAATAATTCAGGAACTCCTACGCAAATATAATATAAATAACAGTAAATAAGACTAGGCTATAAAAGTATTTATGAAGAAAATAATATACATCTCTATATTTCGTGAGTGCCAATGTAGCATAATTGAACTACCCAATACAGGTAAAAATATAGCAGGTACTTTCGCAGTTGATACCGCTGCATTAGCTATAGATAATCACTAAACCTGGACAAACGAAAGGATATATGACACAATATTATTGTCTCTGTAACAATTTAGACCAATGTATATTTTTTCTCACAAAAAAAAAATTTGTAGAATACTGCTCCATTGTGTTGTCATATATTAATATTTCGACAAGTAATCTAGTAAAGGCATTCAATTTATATTACTTGTTCAAATATTAATATATCACAACACAACAGAAGCATTTAATTTAAAAGCAGAATTTTACATAAATTTTATTTGTGAGATAAAATACATACCCATTCAAATTATTACATGTACACGAAGTAACATACATACTTGCTTTGTTCAGGCTTGATAATAACCCAGTAACAACATGCTATCACTTACAAAATAATTTAAACAGCATAAAATAACGCCTAAAGGGTCACATGAAAACGAAAAAACACACGTACGAGGGATGTACAGTATTTATTGTCCCTAATATATAAAACAATATTATTTTTCAACATAGTCACCCTACACTTGAAGACACTTATTCCACCTAAGTTCTAACACATTTATACCATTTTGCAAAAACTCGGGCTCTTGATCACAGAAGAATTCTTCAACCGCTGTCATCGCTATTAAATTTGGTCCCCCGAAGACTCTCCTTTAGTTTTGGAAATAAATTAATATCTCTAGGAGCTAAGTCAGGTCAACTCGAAACCTGCATTGTTAATTGCACTTAACGGAACAAAGCTCTTATGCACTGGAGCATTATTCTGATGAAACAAAATTCCACGCGCCACCTTTCCTCTTCTGTTTTCTTTGATGCAATCACGAAGTTGATTAATTAGTGTAGCGCAATACTGGCCCGTGATTGTATGTCCTCGTTTCAGGTAATTAATTAATAAAATTCCCGTGGCATCCCAGAAAATGGTGGACATAATCTTACCCACCGAGGGTTGGACGGTAAACTTGCGTGGTAGTGGAGATCCTCGATGTCGTCATTCCTTGCTTCAGACTTTCGACTAGGGATCGAAGTGATGAACCCAGGTTTCATAAACGGTAACAAAGCTATACAGAAATTTTTTAGCTCATTGTTGAACAATTTTAAATTCGCATCTGAAGTCCTGACTCTCTCTCGCTTTTGTTAGGGTGTCAACATTCGGGGTGCCCATGTTGCAGACACCTTATGAAGTCCCAAATAGTCATTGATTATTGTTCCAATTATACCGTTTGAAAAGCCTGTTATATCTGCTAAACGTCTACTAGTTAACCGACGATCTTGTTTAATCAAGTCACAGAAACGATCATGCATACAGTTTAGGGCCGACCAGCACCTTTTGCATGTTTGCAAGTTGTTCTTCCACATCGAAATTCTCGTTTCACCACCTGATATGAAGGCGCATCATCCCCAAGTGCACTCACCATATCTTCATAAATTTGGCGCTAAACCTTTCTTTTGTAGATATTGAATGACAGCGTGAAGTTCGTTTCCTCCATTTTTCAAAATCTTTGAGCAGCTTCTATTTTAACTCAAGACAACTTTTTAACAAATACAGCCACACGACTCAACTTTGGCACTTTGTTTGACAGATAAACAACGAATGAATGGTGTTGTTGTGTAATGTTTATTTCAACGCCTACTAACTAGGGACAGTAAATACTGTACATTCCTCGTATCTTCCAGTCGAACTAAATAAACAGCAATTGACCCAATTAAAAACAAAAAATATTAAGCGATCCATTAAGACTGCATATTCACTTAGCGTATGTATATATTAACGAAGAGGAAGTAATTTGGTCTTAAACAGAGTAGACCGTACTGTTTCATTAGAAGAAAATCCCCATTGGCACTTGAAATTAAACTTCTGGGCTATAAAAGGATTCTAAAACCTATTTGGACTTATGCTATGGAGCTATGGGTTGAATATCGAATTTAAATATTGAGATCTTGGAAAGATCTCGCGCTTGAACGTAGTTTCTGTCATGTAAAGTGATGAGACAGAATTTACAAAGGAAATCAGTTAAACAAGAAGTCCGAAACTATAGTGTCAAGTACTAACAGTAACTGGGCATCCTCCCTAACAAGTTAACAAAATCATTATTTACACAAAGTAATAAAAATTCTAGATCGGCTCTGTTGACCTTGTGATTAAATTTTAAGTATTTAGCGTTAAGTAAAATTTGCCAATGCTCAGAAACAACCAATAATGTTTGAACTGTATAGGGGACCTGGTATTTGACATCCTTCGGACGCTAGTAGAACTAATTGTCATTCTTATTATTTAAATGTCTTAGGACAGATTGCAATATTCTGGAATTTCAGTTTATTAACAACGTCGTCAGTGAGAAGGTTATGCTAATAAATAGTCTTATGTTGGACAGCGATGTTGGTAATATAGTATTTGTAATCAACTCTAGTCGACCTCCTTGTGAAACACACAAAACAGTACTTTGCAGTGTTCAACCTCAGCCCATTCTTCAAGCGCCACACATCAATAATGTTAATATTCCCTTAAAGGACATCAGTATCCTGTGCATTCTCTTTAATATTATGAATTTTTATGTCATCACTATAAGCCAAGACTGCAGAGTTAATCGAAGTTACTTAGTCCATTAATAAATCTATTCAACAACAGAGGTCCCCGATTAGATCCTTGAAGTACCCCAGATGTTGAAATATATTCCTTCGACTTGAAATCGTTGAAGTTGATATAATTGGGTCTATTTTGAAGACAAGAACCCATACACATCAATAAGGACTTTCTAAACCAATGAATTCATTTTAGACAAAAGAATAATAAAAATTGTTTCACATAAATCTTAAAAAAATGTTGCTCTTATGCATAAATCAATGCTGATTATTTGCCAACGGTTTGATGTTGTTAGATATTCGCTCATAGATAATGATTTCGAAACTTTCGCAAAATTAGGTAAGATTGTTGTTAGGCTATGGTTATGCATATCAGCTGTATTACTCTTATTGAGTATAGAGCAAACACTAGCAATTTTCAAGCATCTGAAAAAAACGGATGCTTGTAAAGATATGTTAAGCATTTTATATAATGGATCTGCAAAGTAAGAATAAAGTAAGAAGTAATAGCAATGATTATGTTTAAATATATAACATTTGTACAAGGAAATCTAGGTATGTTAGGTATAAATTTTGCCTGTTGTTTTACTGGACATTTCACTTATATTTTGTACTTGTGTACTTATATCTGTAATGAAAGTTTAAGGTTTCGACATTCTCTTCGACTCTATTACTTTTCGCCTATTCATTGTTTAATACGAATTTATTAATTTAAATAACTTTCGTTTAATAAAAATGAGGAAGTTGAAGTTTTTCTTATGATCACTTATATTAACTTGATAAAGAAATGTTTACGTAATTTCCTATATATATATATACAGGCTGATTCAATTTAAGTGCGCACCATTGGTATCTCTGTTATTATTGATTCTAGAAAGTAGGTTAAATTAGCAAAGTATTAGTAAACACTAATACTTTAACATTGATTAGTACGCAGTTCATGAAAAAAAAAAATTGAATAACGCATTTTCGAGAAATTTTGAAATTTATAATTTTTTTAAATGGAACAGCCTGTATATTTTTTAAAATTCTGAATGCTAATGTTCTTTGTAATATAAAAGTTTCAATACACTATTGTCCTAAAACGAATAATAAAGTAGTTATAGCAGTTTCTATTTCCTTCTAAATGTTGTCATTGCTCCGCTAACTTTTGACAAAACAGATACATATTTTGTGTTTAATGTTTATTTTAACATATTACAGCTTACAAAATTAAATTAAAAAGGAGAAAGTACATGTATAATTTATAAATACTGCTCAAAGGTGTCACCCTCCTGCTCAATACATTTTCGTGGCCGCTTCAGTACACTCTGGGTGGCTCTTAAGATTGTCCTTCTATGTGATTGGCGAGAAACTTCTCTGACCTTGTCTTGCAATTCGCGCACGTTGTCGTATCGCGTTTTGTACACCCCATTCTTTAAGTATCCCCAAAGAAAAAGTCTAAAGGGGAGCGTGCTGGCCATTGAATTGGACCATTTGTACCAATCCACTTTTCGGCAAAGATGGTGTCGAGGTAGGTTTGCACTAGGTGATAGTTGGGTACAGTCCTGCTGAAAGTATAAATTTTGGCGCATCAGGTAATTGGCGTTATCAAGGAAATCCTCTAGAACGTTACGAATAAATTTCAGATATCTGTTTCCTGTCAACGTACCATTGTAGTGGATATATATATAACAGTGGACCAACGACTACCGAACCAATTAATCCGCACCAAACGTTAAAACTAAATCGAACTTGTGCAGCATGTGGACGAACTATTAATAAATTTTCTTGAGACCAGTAGTGACTATTTTTCTTATTAAACATGCCTCTATTTGAAAAATTTGTTTCGTCACTCCATAAAATACACTGTGCCCCATTCAAATTTTCATCACAAAAACTAACAAACCAATGACAGAAAGCCAATCTCCTGGCGGAATCTCCTGTCTGTAATGTTTGAGAGATTCTGAACTTAAAGGGGATATACTTATGTTTTTTCAAAATTCTTTGAACTGATGAATAACTTAATGCCAATTCCTTAGTAGCATCCCTAATGGAAAATTCGCCATGATCTCGTCGACACTTGTAAGTGTTTCACTCCCATGGTGAAACTCTAGCCTCTCCGTTAGATTATTAAAATTTAACGAAGACGTTTTGTCTACATTTAGTTTTAGATGGCGCCGTGTAAATGCAGAACTTCTATAATATCGATGTCCGTAGCCTCAGCGCGGACAATAGCAGATGTTCCATCTGCGTACAATATGTTAGTAGGCTATTTATAACATGTGGTAGATATAAAGGAGAAAGAGCAATGGTCCCAAAATAGACCACTGTGGCACACCGCGTTTCACATTACGCCACGTCGATCGTATCGGTTCCCCCGACTCGTCATAACACACCACCCTCTGCGTTCTATGTGACAAATACGATTTCATCCACTTTTGTGGTATATACGGAAAAGGATACCGTGACGAACACTGTCGAATGCCCTTGACAACTCCATAAACAAACATGTAGTCACTTCTTTATTATTTAAACCAACTAGTACTTCTTCAAGCAGTTGGCATGTTGTTCTCAATGTAGACCTGCCACTAATATATCCATTTTAGTTATCATTTAACAACTGATACTTGCCAATGAAACTTTGCATCTTAAAATACATAAATTTTTCAAATATCTTAGAAATGTTGGATATAATAGCAATAGGCTTGTAACTATCAAAGTCGTTTTAGTACCTTTCTTCTATATTGGTTTTATTATAGTGGACTTTAATTGAGTCGGAAAGGTACCAGTAATATACGAAGTATTTACTATATGTGCCATGATAGGTATTTCAGAAGACTTGTGGGTATCTCATCTTCAACAATGGCAGTGGTACTATTCAGATTTTTTATTGCAGTTGCAACCTCCAGTGCGTCTGTGAAGAAAATAGAAAATGTCGCGATATATTGCTGGACATTGATTTCAGGAAGTGTCGAAGAACAGTATAAACATTTTGAATAGAACGATACCATACAGCTTCATATAATGTACATACCTAATTAATATTATTTCATTTGTTTTTTAATATTTTTTTCAAAAACCTGACGCATCTGAATAAATTTGTGGTTATTACTATTGTTAGAACTATAAAAGAAACGAAAATTATACATAATTTCTAAAGAAAAATTAAAAGTTGTTGACCAGTCATTAAATATGAATTCGATATTTCTACCATTTTAATGGGCTCCCACAATTAATTAATAAATCAATAATAATATTCCTGCAGCTCATATATATTTTGTTTACCTAATATTAACAATAAATTTAATGAATCATGTTATAGCTTCTGTATTCGTATGGTCGGAAAGCTTATTACTTAATTTTATAAGGTAAATTGTACATACGTAACTTTTCCAGACTAACAAACTCATAAACTATTCACTAAGCAAGCCATCATAATTTTAATTTTAGACTCTTAAAAATGATAACTTGAACTTATAACGCTAACGTACATGTACATATTGGAAAGTTGAGAGAAAATATAATGTTAATGTACTCGCGGGTATAAAAACATATAATCAATTCAGTGTAATACTCTTAAATTATAATAAACATTTATTTAATTTCTCCTTAATGATAGCACTTGAACGAAGCATTCAACACTATATTTTTAATTAATAGTTGAGTACTTTGTCCTCATATTCAATAACGAAAACAATTAGAAGACAGCATATCCTGTCACATGCGGGCCACTCACATATCGGCTTATCCAATCGCATAGTCTTTTACGTAAGTAAAGTTGCTATAGTATCTTCCACCATTTGTGTGGTGTAACCAACTTCCGTTCCCGTTAAAGTAGTAATACGCATGTATGCATGTTCATATACATAGTATAGATGTATGTATCTACACAATACTGCGTATATCCTTTTGTTCTGAAAAACGGTTGTCTTATTCGTGGAACCCAAAGAAAAAGTATTATTTAACCCAGATATTCATCATAAAATTGGGCAAAGCGATTGTATCACGATGATATTGGATTCTTACAGGATGTAGCATTTAATTGCACCTTTCACCGCGAGAGGCGGAAAGCGCATAACATTTTACGATTAAAAGGTTGCCAAAGGATTTTATTGCTATTCAAGATTGATGAAAAGGTTGAAATTGCCGTAATATTTTATAAATTATTGTTTTAACTTTTCTTACGACGTGGTAAATTAAAAATAGTACATGATTTTAACTACAAAAGTTTAAATATTAAATTGTTATAATGAGAAACAGAAGGATGCAATTGCTAAATATATTAAACTCTTCTTGAGACGCGCAATTAAATTTAAATTTAAAGTGTTTGTATCTATATTAGCATTCGGATGCCCAACTGATTTTTTTTACGTTGTCTCCCCAATTATTTCGTAAGAATTATTCACATAACTCGAAAAAATCCACTTGAACAACTTAATTATACTTTATTAAACATATTTCTGGTTACATAAGTATATTTACAGATGATTGGAATATTATCTACATTTTTTTAAGATTTTTATAGCAACTGACATTTATCTGAATATTTTTTATCATAAGACCGAGGACATAATTTGCATCTTCTGCGTTTTTGATCATTTGCTGGTTGTCTGATATTTGACCTATGTTATATCAATCACGACGCTGATTGTCAATTGTACACTTTAATGGACGGACTCCAACAAAACATTTTTTGACATATCTTTGGATTTGTGGACACACAAGTCCAGGCTGCTTTAAAGCTTCTTGCAGTAAGTTATACTACTAAACGACAAACAAATAATATCTTAAATAAGCTTATAAGAAGCGGTTCTTGTCTAATTTGAATTTAAACTTAACTAGTAACATATACCCATAGTCTACAGAATCTTAAATTAAACATTATGCGCATACCTAAAACGTTATTCAATGAGGAGACCTTTCTTGACTCTCCTCAGAGTATAGCTGACGCTTTTGCCAATAAGTTCTCTTCCACACACCTTCCAAGCATCAATTTTTTTCTTCTTACGGAACGTTCGAACCATATACCTTTCACAATGCTTCCTGTTTCAGAAGGGGAAGTAATCAATATATTGGCTAAATTTCCTCAAAGGGAAACTGCGGGTGATGATCTAGTTCCTGGTTATCTGGTGCATAATGCTAGATTTGCTTTGGCGAAACCCTTGACATTAATTATCAATATGGCAATTCAGACTTCTACTTTTCCGACGATTAGGAAGCGCACTGGAATAAGTCCTGTTTTCAAAAAAGGTGATAATACTTATATTAATAATTAAAGACCGATATCAATTCTATAAAATTTTGCTAAGATTTTCGAGAGCATTATTTATTCTTGTTTACATCTGAATACCAAATCCTACATTTCATCGTGCCAGCACTGCTTTGTCCGTGGACGATCTACTGTAACAAATCTTGTGAGCGCATGTACATTTATTCCTGAACATCTTGATGCACGTGGCCAAGTAGATGTCGTTTATACTGACTTTAGTAGTGCATTTGATAAAATTGATCATGGAATTTTACCTGCTAAACTTTCAGCATTTGGGTTGAGTTCTTCATTTCTTCTGCTTCTTGCTGTCATACTTAACTAACAGATCTAATTATGTTTATTACAATGGCTATAAACCTTTTGAATATTTTCGTTCATCGGGTGTCCCACAAGGATCTCATCTGGCACTATTGCTGTTCGTTCTCTTTATCAATGACTTATTGACTTCATTATCGTGTCTCGTACTCGCCTACGCTGATGACCTGAAAATCTATGTCTCTATCAAGACATGGGATGATGACTGTCACTTACAATTTAATATTGATATAATTACTCAATGGTGTTCTTAATACAAGTTGGGGTTGAACAATAAGAAGTGCTGTTTTGTTTCTTACACGAAAATGGTTCACTCTATTGACGCAGTATATTACATTAATGATTACAATCTCGAGAGAGTTCATAATGTAAAGAATCTCGGGTTCTAGTTGATTCCAGCCTTTGCTACACATATTAATAACATCTGTATAGCTGCATCCAAAACTTTTGGTTTTGTATTGGGAACCCGAAAATTCTTACAAAGCGTGTCTTTGCTAAAGCCGTTATACTTTGGTTTTATTGTCAGCAAACTGGAATATGCTTCACCCGTATGTTCAATGCATTATATTTACTTGCAATTGTTTGTGTTATGTCTATCCGGTACGTAACATCAACTGTAATTCGCTGCTGAGAAGACGTGATGTTCAGTCCCTTCAATATCGTCTTAAAATTCAGGGAGCATGATTTCTGTGGAACTATTGATTCCGCACTGTTACTTTCCTCTATTAATTTTTTGGTTCCTCGATTATCCTCTCGATCCTGTCCTACCTTTGCCTTACCATTTCTCATAACCAATTTCCTGCTCCATCGTTCTCCTATGTCAACAATGTGCCGCAATGCTAATGCAATTTATAGGGACATTTTCTTTGATTCCATTAATCAATTGCATTGAGTTTCTTTTTCGTGGATTTTTTTCTTTTTAATTTAATAATTAATTTTTATTATTATAATTAATAATTGTTATATTTTTTGTTTCTTGCAATTCTATGTATGTATGCATATTTCTTCAATTTGTCCTGTGATTGTTAACCGTTGGACAATAAAGACTCTTGTTATTATTATTATACTAGGTGTGTATAGAAAGTTTTAAGACTGGGCTTGCAATTTCAAAATGACGGTACATACAGGCTATTGCGATGGATCTCTTTCAAAGTAGTTCCCTTCTGTCTGAACAGACGGACTCCAACAGTGTTTCCACTTTTGGAACAATTCCTGGAAATTTTCTTTCTAAAGTTTTCAATTTAAGCAACAAGTAGCAGCAGGTAAGGGCTAGATCAGGAAAACAAGGGTGTTGCGGAGGTACAAGAACTTTGGAATTTGCTAAAAATTCCCTAACTGAGAACGCACAAAGGGCAGGTGCGTTATCCATGTGGAGAATCCAATTCCGGTCACGCTAGAGTGCAGGCCTTTTCTCCTGCAGATTTTCGCACGAACGCGAAATGTATACCTGATTAACTGTATGGCACCCAGGTACATATTCATGACGCAGAATACCTGTAGAATGGATTACTGTGATTTTATTTCTGGGGCATACCCATAAACCCATGCTTCGTCGGTTGTAATCATTCTAATCAACAAATCTGAGTCGATTTTGGCCAGATTAAACAGTTCTTGAAACACTTTGAAGTCTGTGTTCTTTCTGCTTGTCTAACAGCAATTTTGGAATTAATTTTGCACACACTTGACGTATGTTCAAATCTACAGTTAAAATTGACTAAATCGCGTAAAAAATAAGCAAATTCCCGAAATTCAAGTAAACGGTTAGAGTGCACTAAATCGCGAATTTTTGGGATGTTTTCGTTGATTTTATATGTGAAAAGTCTGGCAGACGAAAGGTCATCATTTAAAGAACGAAACAAGCTTTCTTTTCATAGGAAACCTCCTGCCTTAAAACTTTTCGGTCACACTTCGTATAAAGAGAGTTACTTTTTTTAAGGCAAATACTGAGATACGTCTCTCTGCAGTATGCCATGAGAAAAATGCATATAACTAAATATTATAGTATCAACGTTATGTGACTTACTCAAGAATCTTTAGGCGAAATTAGTTTTCCTTAATTTACGAGGTTGTCTCGGAAAGTTCGTGGCATAACAAGGAAAACGCACGTTTTTTTGACAAAAAAACATTTTATTTTTCAATACTAGTTTGCTGCTCGCCCAACACACTTATCCCAAGGATATTTCAAATTAGCAATGCCTTCGTTGTAGGTCGATGAATTCAAATCCTCGAAATAGCTATTTACAGCAGCGATTACTTCGGAATTAGACGAGTATCCCTTACCGCCGAGCCGTTTCTTCAGTTTTGGAAAGAGATGATAATCCCTGGGAGCCAAATCTGGGGTATAGGGCGAATGAGTCACTAATTCAAATCCCAATTAATGAACTTTTGCCATTCCAACCGCAGATTTGTGAGCAGGTGCGTTATCGTGATGGAAAGGTACTTTCTTCTTTGCCAAATGAGGACGTTTCTCTTTGATTTTGTCGCTTAATTGTTTCAACAAATTGCTATAATACTCCCCATTTATTGTTTTCCTCTTTTCTAAATAGTAGACCAAGATAATTCCACGAGAATCGCAAAAAACAGTTGCCATAACCTCTCCTGCTGATAAAACCGTTTTTGCCTTCTCTAGTGACCTTTTTTCTCCATTGTTTGGATTGTTCTTTGGTTTCGGAAATGTAATGGTGGACGCGGGTTTCATCGACGGTAATAAAACGGAGTACAAAGTTCTTCCGTTGTGGCGAAAACGTGCCAAAAGGACGCGGAAAACGCTCAAACGATTCAGTTTTTGCTCCGGTGTGAGTAGCCGTGGCACTTGACGCGTCGAATATTTTTTCATTTCCAATTCTTCAGTTAAAATTCTGTGCACACTGTTATTTGAGATACTTACAATGTCTGCTATCTCACGCACTTTTACTTCACGGTAAGCCAAGACGATACGGTGGACATTTTCAATAATATCCGGAACAGTAACAGTTTTTGGATGTCCACTATGGGGTTCGACATATGTGCTCATACGACCACGCTTAAATTCGGCAACCCTGTTCTTAACCATTGAAAACGAAGGAGCGGATTCTAATAATGTTGAATCCAGCTCTGCTTTGATTTCAGTTGGTGTTAAGCCTCTCAAATGAAAGTACTTTCGTACTGCTCTCAACTCAGTTTTTCCATTATTATAAAATCACCCAAGACGTTCATTTTGGCGTACTGTCAAAAACAGACTAATTGACAGATCGCACTATACTGTTATATTTAATCGATAAAACGATGATTCTATAGAATGGTAAAGAAGATTCTTGCGAATTCGCGCCATATCTGTATTAGGCAACGAATAATCCTCGTAAGTCATTACTAACATAACCTATTATCAATGGTTCATCAAACCCAAAAGTGTGATTGATGTTTAAATGTTAATAAATTAGGATAAATATATGATTTATTAGATGCAATAGTTTTGGAGATTGAAAATAGCGTACATATTGTTTTAATTTTTTGAATAGTTATTGACTGAATATTGTTTAATTAATTAATTCAATATTCTGATACAATACCTTGCGATACACTTCTATGTGATTATATGTACGTCTTCTGCGCAATTTATAAAATAATATAATCTATATCTAACAATACGTAAGGGTAAATGCTAAAAATAACTCTGGTCCAAGGATTGAGCCTTGAAGTACGCCAATATTTTTTTGAGTAAGCTGGAAAACACAAATATATATATAATGTGTTTACAACGCTAACAGACTATTATCACATGTATGTTTCCCCTTCAGAGTTCATGCGCATGTCCTACATTTCAATAAACTATATTGTTGATATTGTTTTTCAATAACAAAACTACAAGTTTCAATGATTTATATAAAACTACTAGCGAACTTCCACATATTTTAGTTTAATATTTATATTATTCGATGAACGAAATACAATTCATTAAATAATGCTAAATGGAATGAAACTATTAACGAAAAGTCATATTGCAAAGATTAATATAATGGTAATTTATTTTAATGAAATGGCGGTCACAATGAGAGATCGATTTCTGAAAACAAAAGGAATTTGAACGTGTATTACCTTTTCAAATGTGTATGAGTAGTAGTGCAAAATATTTTTAATGTTTTAATTCCTTGTTATAACAATATTTCCAAAATAAAAAAGACATTTAGTTAGGACAGCAAATTATATTTAGCATTACAACCTATTTTTAGGTTATTATTTGCTTTTGGATTGAGGTTTCGCAATAGCATTAATTGTAAGTTTCAGAATACATTCGTAATACCGTCTGTTTTGGGTATGTCTTTTTATAATTCTCAGCTAATACTATTACAATTGCTAACAATTGTTGTTCCGCCATATGTAACTAAATTCGGTAGATTTGTGTAATTGTAAATTCGGCACCTTTTATTTGTTAATTGTTTAATTTGAAAATAAAGTATATATAAGTATATATATATATATATATATATATATATATATATAATCCAAAAATCCCCATTACCATAACAATTATATAAGTATATATTTAAAACAACCATACATGTTTCGGCAATGATGCCTTTGTCAAGGGAATACAAAATATAAATGACAGAATATAAATTTATATTCTGTCATTTATATTTTGTATTCCCTTGACAAAGGCATCATTGCCGAAACATGTAGGGTTGTTTTAAATATATATATGTACTTTGAAGTAATGAACCAGAACTTTAATCGCCGACTTATTAAGTTCACCTTATATATATATATATATATATATATATATATATATATATTAAAATAATAAGCTTTTTTTTGGTTTAGCGACTTTATTGAATTTCAATTTATTTAACTAACGACGTTTCGACTTTTTTGTATATAATTAAGTCCTTTTCAAGTGATTAGAACTAAAAAAAAATTACAACGAAAGGTAAGAATTATATTTACATTATATGAATGAATTAAAATTAAAATAATGATTAGAGTAAAGAAAATTTAAATTAAAAATTAAAAATTAAAAATTAAAAATTAAAAATTTAAAATTTAAAATTAAAAATTAAAAATTAAAAATTAAAAATTAAAAATTAAAAATTTAAAAATTTAAAATTTGAAATTTGAAATTTAAAATTTAAAATTTAAAATTTAAAATTTAAAATTTAAAATTTAAAATTTAAAATTTAAAATTTAAAATTTAAAATTTAAAATTTAAAATTTAAAATTTAAAATTTAAACACGGCCAATAAAATAAATAAGAAAAAAAATTTAATTCTTATTAACACTATATATATATATATATATATATATATATATATATATATATATATATATATATATATATAAAGAAATTATCCACCGTACTATATTGGTTAAAATAAATTAAAAACGGGAAAGCGGTCTGTCAATTAAAACTCATTTATTTATTATTTCTATATTTGACAACGTGTATGTTGCTTCTTCAGGAGATAACTCTACATTCTTATCTCCTTCTAATTTTTTTGTTTTGTTTCCCATAAATAAATCTAGCGCATTTTGATTTTCGTATATTTCATATGTGCTTTCTGTTGTCATTTTCTTAATTTCGAAAGTTATAACTGTCATTTTATTAGTAAATTAAATGAAATACCATTTTAATAATTATTTAGACATGTTTGTATTGTTGTCACGATGGATTAAAAAATAGTTAGTTATACTTAGTTAGAAGAAATTAGTTTAAACTGAATTTCTTCTTCTTTAATCTTTTATCAAATTATTATATCAACAGATTTATTTCATTTCCGAATTCTTTTCCCAACACGATATCCGTGTCCTGAGGAATTGCTTATTCCTCAGACAAGCACGTCGTGTTGGGAACAAAATTTGCAAATGAAATTAATCTGTTGATGCGTAGCAGCGCACAGGTGGAGAAGTAACTCATTTCACCTTTTAGAAACGGGGTTCTAAAAAGTTTAATTTTAAGTTTAAGAGCAAACCTTTCAAATACACACTGTTGCTTGCCTTGAAGTTAAGCGTTAAGGCCATTTAGATGTGTTGTAATATCACAAATGAAGAAGAGGTCATGATTCCAGGACAAGCTCAGGGAATTTCCTCGCTTCGCCTTCTATAAATTTAGATATTTTTTTCTTCAAAGCTACGAAGCGCTGAAACGTTTTCCCTCGACTTAGCCATCTCACTTCTGCATTGTATTGTACGTGTCTGTAGTCGGCATCTATATCTACAAGAAAAGCTTGAAAAACCCTATATTTGAGTCGCCTTGATCTTTATAGTTGGATGTTTCGACAACAACCGACATATCGTGCTGTAGGTCATGGAATTCCTTTGCTTCGTCTTCTGGGAATTTAGAGCAACGAAGCGTTAAACCGCTTTCAATTTTTTGTTTTGTTTCCCATAAATAAACCTAGCACATTTTGGTTTTCGTATATTTCATATATCCCTTCTATTGTCATTTTCTTAATTTCTTTAAATTTTGAAAGTTATAGTTGGCATTTTTTCAGTAAATTAAATATTTTAATCATTATTTAGACATGTGTGTATTGTTCTCTCGTTGTATTCGAATATATGAATATCTAATAATTACATAAACTACACATATCGATTAAAAAAAAATGTTTATTGATAACTCGCTGAGTTGCTCACATGATTGTGTAGCAATTAATAAATGATTTATTACAAGCATTTTTGTCTGTACTTAAATTCTGACGTTTAGAAAGAATTAATATTGTATTTGTGTATTAGTATAACAAAAACGTTTTTAAACTGATCATTACTTTATATGTATCATGAAAATGGATCCCGATTAAAAAAGCATTCACGTTTTGATATAATTCAGTATTGTCTGTATTATGTAATCTACAGATGATGGCTTTATATTGATTGAGAGTAAGATTTGAAAGTAACAGTAATATTTATTTACCTATTCATTTTATCAACTTTCTTATCTACAGCGTATTGTATATATTCTATGTAGTAGAGATTCTAGTTTTACCAATATTCGCAATAGTAATTAATTAAATAATTGGAGTAAGGTAGATGTTATCTTGCTATTAGTTAAGTTAGAGTGTCCAACTTTTTGTTTTACGCTGTTAGGCTGTTACATTACACTTTTTTTTTGTCTAGAAACTTTGACAAGTTTTCAAACTAGATGTACCTGTCGAAATTTTGATAATGTAAATTAGAAGAAACATCAAAGTTTCTAAACTACAAAACGACATCCGGTTCTATTTTACGTACAAGTTTCATACTAGACTTGCACATTAAACACCATTTCGTTTATACCAAATAAACCAACGTATTTACACAAATCATATAGTCGTAATATTTTGAATAAACGTTTCAGTTTATATTGTCTGATTTTCAACATTTTTCTAATGTTTTTGTACCTAGAAGAACCAATAAATAACCAAAATCCGTCTAAACATTAAATATATAATAATAAACAAACAGAAATTTTTGTTTTATGTTGGTATCGCACTCAAAGTTTGATGCCCTCTATTCGGCATAGCATAAATAAACTTGTTTGAAATCTAGTACCTGAATTTGTTTAAGTTTCTAGTACAAAATAAAGTGTAATGTAACTCAGCCCTTAGGCGAGTAATGGTTACAAGGTGGAACTCATTGTGAGTTCTTAAATAATAATTTCTCTTTTTCTACGATTAGGTTGCTGAAAAGATATACATTATATTATGTCTGTACACATGAAACCAATAATATTGTCGACTTTTATGCGCCTCATTTTTTACTTTTATCAACATTAGTGCAACACAATTCTAAACGAAAATTGTAAACCGTGTAGTAGGTAAAACCACTGATGATGACAATTTAGTTGGCAAAATACGTATTTAGGATACGATTATTAATTGTGGTAAGGGATTTTATACCTTTTTTGAGTTTTTACTTAACCACAGTCTCCAAAGAAAGACTTTTCATTTGTCATATATTCAACAGTTTTTTTTGAAATAGCAGTTTTTTCAATAATAATTCAAAAACTATAAACAAATTTAAAAAGGCAGTTTTGCTGTTTTTTCTAAATATAATTCTAAAGATATACTCAAATTTTCTTTTGCAATTGTCTTAGACTAAATATTCAGAATATATCTACTAATTTTATAGAATATTTATAGAATAATTGTAACATATGTTTCAAGCTGTTATGACGACACTTAAAATAAGAATGTCGCCATTTCATAGTTTCATAAATAGAGCAACACACACACCATTAAATATTGAAACCTTTAAAGAAGAACTTAACATTATTAAAATGATAGCAGAAAATAATGGATATAATCCCAAAATCATTGATAGCATGCATTAAGAAAATTAGACATTAAAATAATATGGATTAATAAAAATAAAATTAGGTGCAGTGTTAAACAATGACAAATAGAATAGATAGGTCTGATAGGTCTATACAGGGTGATAAAAAAATTAATGCTTTATTCTTAACTGAAAGTAGTACACACAAAATAATGACTAGAGTCGGTTTCGTTTAATAATAAGATTGATGCAATATTCGCTCGTAGTCCTAAAAATATGGAAATCGGTAGATATATTAAATTTAAAGATTATTATTTCTATGCGCCACTCACTAGCTCTGATGTTGAGCGAGGTTTTTAATATTTAAAGACATACTGCTCAATAAAGGAACGCACTTTACAGAACAACGTTTAAGAATATATTGTAATAATTAATGTGAATAAAAAATGTTTACTGTGGTGTGATAAAGCATTCACTTTAATTATAGGTGATATAATTAGTTTCAAGTTTATACTTTTTCAATATTTTGAATTTTTTCACTGTATAAAGTAAATGCATTTTGTATATATATATATATATATATATATATATATATATATATATATATAGATATACATATATATATATATATATATATATATATATATATATCTTGAATTAATTTCAATTCAAGTTATTTAAATTCATTTAATTTCAATGTTTTATTTATTTTCCTAAAATTAAATTTCCGTATATACATTTCATTGGCTTTATTACTACTCCTAGGAATATATTTCACACTCCGTCTGTTTGCATTGAAAGATGATGTACAAACAGACAACTTTTATCAATACCATAGCGCTATAACATTCATATATACTGTTAAGTTGATCGATTGTACATTGTCGGCACCAATGAATCACAACCGATATGGGATAGCGCCGGTTCCGCAGTATAATAATGACAAAGGAATAAAAAATTGTGATACCAGTTGTAAAGTAACAAAAATATTCACACTTACAGTTTAAGAGATTCAGCAGGAATTGTTAATGGTACTCTCATCGGACCATTTATTTTACTACATCGTTTACATGCCAGAAACTACTTAATGCTTTTACGAAATAATTTACAGCACTATTAGAAGAGGTGCCTTTGAACGTGCGTCAACACATGTGGTTTTTGTATGATTATGCTCCACTTTATAACAGTTACGAGGTGCGTGAGCATATAAATAATATGCTTGGTGATCGATGGATAGGTAGAGGTAGACCTATTGCATGGTCACCTGACTTGGACCCAATGGACTTTTATGTATGGAGATATATGAAAATGTGCGATAATTAATTTGAAAACATTAAATTATTGACCATACGTCTTCAAAATGTTGCAGACACAATAAACAGGCAAGATATCTGAGCGTGTTATAACTCGTGGATACGGCGAATACAAGCTTGTATTCAAGCAGGAGGCAGTAACTTCGAACATTTGCTCTCGGAGGTGTTCCTGTGGTGGTCGCATAAATGTGAATATCTCTGTTACTTTACAACTTTTATCACAATTTTTCTTTCATTTATCATTATTTTGTGTGTACTATTTTCAGTTAAAAATAAAGCTCCAATTTTTTATCACCCTGTATATATAGGGCAAAGCAGTAAGAGTGTTAAAATGCATGGTGCAGCATAAAAGATTTATTCAATATAGTGTCAAAAACACAGATTTTTCTGAACATTGTATAGCACATAACCAATTACCAAATATTAATAGATAGCTGTAACTAACTACATAATGTACTAAAAAGCAAAAGATTAGATCTGTTAGAAATTTTAGAAATCAGAAAAGCACTGAAACATAATTTGTTAGTTACTAAATACAATACACAGGTAGATTTCTCGAACACCCCCTTCCTAGATTCTATTGTAAGTATCAATAACCACCCTCCCACCCACAAAAACGTTAGTTATATAAGTTTTACACACTTACATCCATTACGTTTGAATTAAGATATCTCCTTGATAATGGCATAACAGCCGAAACATATGTGAGAATTATTCTGATAAAATTAGCGAAATATAGCAACGTGTTTTATTTTCAATATTTAATCTAAGCCAGTTAGTAAAATGTTTGGCTAAGAAGGGTTTGCAACATTTAATTAATGATATTTCTTTTGTAGGTTTTATCATTTGGATTAAATAGTTCACAAATTGGACGTTTACGATATGTAAATAAATAGAAAACAATCTATACTTGAAATTTTTAGTACTGATTATTCTTAGGATGTTCTCTATAGTCTGATTTGTGAATATTGTAATCAAGATAAGAGATAGTGATTAAAACAATCTGTAGGAAACTAAATCTAAAGATATCTTGAGTTAGGTTAAAAACTTGTACGCTAATATACACTTATCTAAGGTTGAATTTAACAATTAATACTTTATTACTAATAGCAATAGAATATAAAACGGTCCAGAATATTTTTTCTAATTTCTATAGAGAGCAATAATATAAGGTGCCGTTGAGGGCCAAAATTAACACAATTCGACAAAAAACTCATACATCTGGTAATTCTAATTGTGTAATATAAAAGGAATAATTAAATCTGATACTTAAAGTCTGCGAGAAGTACAAAATCACTCAAACATAAGAAGAGAGATAGTAATAGTTGTAACTAAATTATAATAATAAATATATATAATATATATATATATATATATGTATATATAATATAATAATAATAATAATAAAAGATTTTAGTAAAATATTCCATTAGATTAAATTTATTGTAAATAATATGTTTTGTGATAATCTTAAAATTTATATTTTAATTCCTCGAATATGCCGGGAATTTCGCTATTTTTTCTAAAACATTTTATCGTAAACAAAAGATTTTTTGAGTGTCCTAAAACTTGTTTATTTATTTAATTGTATTATTTGTACAATTTTATAAATTATGTATAATTAGGAGATCATTGCAAAAATTTAGGTAGATAATACGCTGAACGTATTTATCAATTATTTTTTAATGTTGAACGATAATGTTATGAACATAAAGATATTACGTATATATGTCAATATTTTGCTGATAATAAAGGCTAACTTAGGCAATAAAACTTTATGATAGTATAAACGATATATATTTTTATTTCAAGTTCGAAAAAATACCAATAAAAATAAGTTTGCAAATATATTATACAGGGGAAACGCGAAGTGAAAAGTTTCTATGGAAAAACAATACATTTTGTTTTCTTCAGAAGGTGAAGATTATTGCCAGCTATTAAGTTAGAAGAAAATAAAGTTGTTGTCCGTTCTTCAAAACCTGAGAGTAAGAGACTTAGCGCTCTAACACAATAATGTCTCTTCTCATTCTGTTGCAATGACCAAAATTTTTAAGAGAAAATAAGATGAAAGTTAAATCTCTTCATATTTATCTAACTTTGTACTGATTACCGGTTAGAAGAAGAAATGGCTGATTTTACATTTAAAAATTGTCGTTAGATGTACATCTATACTGCAGGCTACTACTTTGAACATTCTTGAAGTTTTATCCATGTAAAGCTTTTCTATGTCCCAATAATTTCAGTCCAGTGTCCAAGAAGCTCTGTTTCCTCTTTAAAGTGATGCTCTTTGTACTATCGCAAATACACTGAACATCTTCGTTTCACAATATTTTGACATTTGTAAAAGTTACTATATTCCCAGAAGAAGTTTGAGTACTCTAGTTGGCTCTAACAGATTAAAACCGAAATACGTATCCCTGATTTTTTTGCTTTCCCACAAACACAAATTATATGCAGGCCAGTTTCTTCCTGCATTGCACATCTCCTATACTAAGGTGTGCTGATCGTATCTATATTTTGCATAGATGCTTCTTCAAAGGGCAGCCCATTATCTTTCTCAGTCAACATAAGTGCTTCTCAATTTAGGTTATCCGAGAACCCAGCTCTTCCGAGATTATCTTAGTTTGGAATGTACTTTCCATCGACTTAAATTTCTTTTCATGTTCCATTTTCACCGACGAGTAGATCTCCCTTTTAGCGAAATTATTAGTAATTTCGCATACAGATTCTGGCTGCATGATGATTAACTTTTGAATTTTTTTAGGTTACTTAATTAGCTATTGTATTGCTTTTAATATTATCATACAGTATTGTCTTGGAATTGGAATCTATTATGATTCACTGCTTGAAAGGCACAACATTTGGAAGACTGCTCATGGGATTATTGACTGTGCACCATTGTTATCGCAATTAAAATTCTATGTCCCGCGCCGATTATCCAGATTTGTCAATACTCTCGTCCATTCGACTCCCAAAACTAACGTGTTGCTGCTTAGCTCGCCTCTTTACAGAATGAGCTGATCTGCTAATAACACTTATGGCGACTTGTTCATGTAAGTGTTGGTTTTGTGGTGCGTATTACATTAGTTATGTATGCTTGTCTTTTTCTTTGTTGCTTAATTTGGATATTTTTGCTTTAGTTTCATTTTATATTAGAATCAACTTTTTCAATTTTGGTTACTTATATTTTTTGTAATTTGTTTTGTGTATTGTATTTTTACGTGCATATATTTAGATTTATATTTACATTATACCCTGTAAATGGTCTCTGTTGGGTAAATAAATGATATTATTATTATACTAGTCTATTAAACAGGCGGTCCAACTATTTCTTGGTATAAGATGCGTGTCGCAAAAATCGTTCCAATCTTGCAATTATCCTAAATACGGATATTATGGTTTATGATTACATCCTGTTTCTGATAAATTTTAAATCTAATTTTGGCCTTAAAATTAACATATTCTACACTGATTTCATTAGTTAATCTATTCTTAAGTACGTCTTCAAATTCAAAAAGCGGCGAAGTTAGGTACAATTCTTGCACAAAAATTCTTCATTTTTGAGATTTTATTTGAAAAAGTTGTGCCTTATCCGCTAATATTACAGTGTCGTTACGAACGTGCTATTTATTATAATTAGACGATTTAATTTTAAAAAATAATACAAATAATGCAACGATTAGTTATATAGTTTACTTTTTAATAGAAATCGCTCCATTTTCACATATGAAATTTCAAATTTAACCGGCTTGTCGCCAGTTTAAGACCACGTGAATCGGGCAACGTTCTAAATTCGTGATGTCTACTCTTTTTATTGTGTCCCAGAATCAGCGCTGACAGAAATCGCGTTCTAAATTTATATTTGTAGGTTTTGTTCAATTGGAGAAGGTAAGGTTCGTAAAAACGAATATTTTTATCTAATGTTCTATATATACACACATGAAAACAAAACCTATCCTACCGTCGACACTAATTTGAAAGCGAAACGAAAGAGGATATTTGTAATACCAGTTGCGGTTCTCTTGTTACCAAGCAAAGACTTAAGGCAACATTTCACTCTAATACGGCCGACAACCTTGACGAACCAGGTAGTGTGACTTGCTTTTGTAAAGTTAAAAACGAATTTTACACTGGCATATTGTGTTACGTATAGTCCCTAGAGCAGTATTTACCAAATTGTTTTGCTTGATAATGTACATATGTAATGAAGCAATGTTATTTTGTCTAACAGTCACCTTTGTATGTATGTATATACATACCCGTAGCTACAAAAGTCTACAAATTCATTTAGTCGAAAAAACAGTAATTTTTGTCAAAACATTTTTTAATAATATAAAAGTATTATTAAAGATCGGGTCTGGAAAACACAATATGTTCATATTTGTGTGAAAGTGTTTTTCGAGACACGATTGATTTTGATCTTACTATAGAATCATCATTACATGCTGCTGGAGAGATACTTTCAACATAAATATCACCCTTACCACATTACTAAAGTTATTAATAGGGACCGGACCGGGCGTACCATTGAAAATTTGTATTTTTAAAGAGTTTTTAATTTTATTTATATATATAATTGGCAAACAAACGGGTGGTGATCTATAAAATACTAAATACATTTTTATTAGTTCATTTTGTAGTTCAAGTTTAGTAAAGGAGTATTAATATTAACTAGCCATACTTTCTCAAGGTTCTCTTCTGTAAAATTTGTTCTCTTTGAATGAAATACATCCTTGTAGATAGAAAACGTATTTTCTACATCGCAACTGGTTATAGGTACATACTGGAAATATTCTTTGATTTCAGCGTATTTAGCATTTAGATTTTGACGCATTGTCCTCATACACAATTGCCGCAATGTTATTAAATTTGGATTTCGATTAAAACTGTGTCTAACTTTTGCCGCCGCCCACATCCGAAGTCACTTAGAATATTTTTCAAATTATTAATAGCCCACATCTAATGTGGTTAAGGCATCATTTAATTTGAGATTTTGATTTTCAAAATAGGTGATTAGTTCTGGCAAATTTGCAAAGTGTTCCTGAAGAAAGTACAACTGATTTTTTAAATATGGAATTTGTGTTAGTTACTTGCACTCAGAAATACTTCGAGCATCGTCATTTGAACATTTTGTAAACTACCGATATTCGCTGCATAAAACCTTGAAGCTTTCAACTATGTTTCCCATCTAGATATTACTGAAGACAGAGGCAGTGAAAAAGATGGAAGTTTTTCACTGTAAAGAGCTACTCTCAATGGTGTTTTTCTAAAAACTTTTTTAAAAGCGGATACAAGTATATCAACTTCCGGAAAGGCGTCTCTGATATATTCACAGATTCTGTGGGGAGCATGTGCTACACAAGTAATGCAGCATATTAGGATATGTTTCCTTTAATAGTCTGCCTGCTTTTAACATATATGCAGCACTGTCATTCACAAATAAAAGTATTTTTTCTTTGTACCTGTCGTCCGAATGAAGCTTTTGGTGCAAATTCTCGTAAATGGTTTTAGCTAATGTTTCCGCATCAACTGTATTTATAACTTTTGTTGCTAATACATATACGTTATATGGAATAGTTGGATGTAGTACACCAGCTACAACATTTACCACACAGCGTCCTAATATATTGACAGTTTCGTCGGCACTTATCCAGAGGTACTGATTTGAAAGATGGCTTCTAATGCGTTCTAGTGTTTTCGTATAGCACTTAGAAACTAACATTTGCGTAAGGTGTATTCATCAGGAGCATTTGGACAAGTATATTATTGGAGAAATGTTTTGAAGGTGGGATTGTTAAGTTTATTTAATGGAATATTTGCCGCCATTAAAGTTTCACAGAGTTCTGCGTTAAAATTGTCAGATTTCAATGGGTCTAATCTGCGTTTGTGTTTGCGATGCTAAGTGACGTTTTACGTGCGATTTCTTGGAATGTTTTAGCGATATTTTACAGACTTTGCAATAATCACGGAATCACTGGTAATTGACATACAATCAGTTTGACCCTTAATGCACCTCGCCATTGTTTCACGATGCCATTCTCGACGTTGTTCCATATCATATCTGAGAAAGTAACTTAAACAATGTTCGAAATCTAAATAAACGAAAATTAAAAATGTACGAGTAAGTTAATGAAATTCACTGGACACTTACGTCAAAATAATTGGGAGAAGTAGATTCGATGAAACGATATTAAACAGGATCTATTACAAAAATTACGAAGTATGTAATTAACAGTTAAAACAATGAAAAAAATAAACTAATTCACCGTACCTTATTTATAAACTAATGAATAAAATAAATTACAAAAACTCCTCACGCTTCTATCTACGTCCATATAAAGAAAGGAATTTAACTGTAATATTAAAATAATTGCGTCACAATTCAACGACAAAAACAGATGTGCAGTTAACCGAATAAATAGTGCTATTCAATAACTGCGTGCTATAGTTAGCGATGTTATAGACTATTTATATGGTCCATCGTAATTTCGGCCTGATCCGTGCGGTCGCTAGTTATTAAGGCAGAGGGTAGAATAACTTTCAGCGCCGCTCATTAACTAATGTCAACATCTGGAACGCCAATGTCTGGTAAGATACTTTCACACAAATATTAACTTGTATTGTGTTAGCCACCCCGGTGATTAATAATATTTTTATATTATTAAAAATGTTTATGTTTTATACAAAATTTGGTGAAGCTTTACCTACTAAAGTATATTTCAAATTACTTTGTTATATATGCTATCGGTTGTGTCCGATGTAGAGTGGAGGTACGTTAATAAAGTTTCCGCAAGTTGCGGTTGTATCCGTCAGATCCGTCAGAAACCCATGGCGAAGTCTTGAGCGCGTCTGAATATTCTTAATACCTTTTGTAATGTAGTAATTATGTTATTTATATTGAAAGTATCTTTGAAAGTAACAGCATGTACTGATGATTCTATAGTAAGATGAAACACGTGGCTGCATGTGTGAAAGATACTTTCACACAAATATGAACTTGTATTGTATTGTACACACCCTATTTTCAATATTATTTTTATATTTTTAAAAAATATTTTATTTTATTCAAAATATGGTGAGGTATTATCTACTTAAGTATATTTTACATTATTTTATAATTTTTATCAGTTAAATAAAAGCTATATGTTACAATATCTATCACGCTTAATAGGTGCGGTGTAACACATGTGCACATACATACATGGTTAGGCAAATGTATGGATCCATTAGAATATCTTTGATATGGCTACCTAGATTTTAATGAGATTTTCCACAATTAATTACATGCAAATCCGGGATTAGTATATTTATATCCGAATCAGACTTCCTGTTTAGTCAGAAACGATATTAACTTTTTATTTTAAGTGAAACAGCCCGTTTATTCCTATGAATTTCAAATTTTATGAATTGAAATTCATAAAATTGAAGTTGTATACAACTGTCAGAAAATGGGCACGTGAATTAAACCATAGCACAGATGATCGCCGCGGTTGACGGCCGAAAACGGCTACAAGTCCAGAAATGGTGTATAAAGTCCACGATAGATGCCGCGTTTACTGACCACGGAACAGAGACGTGTTCGCTGTCAAATATAGATGAATAATTTAGAAATTTTTAAACGCAACAGATTTTTTGCGCTTATTTGTTATTTATGACAAAACATGGCTTCATTATTTTGCACCCGAATATAAACAACACTCGAATATATGGACGAAACGTGAAGAACCAACTCCAAAGAAGGCTAAGGCAGTTATATCGACTGGAAAGGTGATGTGGTATCGGTATTTTGGGATGCAAAAGGAGTTTTGTTGATAGACTATCTTCAAAAAGGTAAGACCGTAAACGGCGGAAGGCAGCTGTCGCTGAAAAGCGTCCAGGAATAATTAAGACGAAAGTGTTCTTTCACCATGACCAGTACGGTTGCTTTCCAAAAGAAATTTGAAAAATTAAGGTTCGAATTAGTACCTCACCCTCATATTCACCAGAGCTAGCACCATCCGACTTTCATCTATTCTCTAAAGTGAAGAGCTAATTTCAACAGTGGAATATTATTTTGCAGGGTTAGAAGAAAATTACTATGGAGTCGCTTGAACACAGATATATCAAATGTATCAAATTAAGAGGAGATTATATAAAATATAAAGTTCGCTTATATAAATTATTCCTTTGTTTCTGTACGATCGCCCCAATTAATCAACCCGCCCTCGTTTATGTAGACTTTTGTAAGTAAGTAATGCTAAACCGGCATGCAATGTTACAAAAATTATTTTCGTCTATACCTATTCAAATTTTCTTTCGTTTTCTTTCGTTTCTTAAGAATTATATAAATACAATGAACGGGTTATTTCCGGACCCATTAATTAACCAAATAAAGTAACCCCATAATCACATGTAAATTTGGAATTACAAATAATGGAGTAGCCATGAAAAAATATATCGAATTACCATGGAAAATAAGTTATTAAGAATATAACCATGAGAATTGCTTAAATGCATGATATGATCGATTACAGTAATTACGTAATTATTAAATTAAATCTAAGTAGAAGTATAAGGGTCTACAAGTCTGAAAATAGTACAAAAATATCTCTAACCTATTTTACTGCCCCCGTATAATTTGAATTAATAGCAGCCTTCAATGAGTAATGACAAGATATCTTCTAAAATAATTATGATAATCCACCGCTAATTAGAATTTGTTTTAATTGTAAATTATGCTGAATATAGTTTTTAAAATGCATTTTAATTCACTGTTTTATGATAGTGGTGTCTACAATATTTAAAATACTCTCTTATAGAAAATTCCAAATATTAAGCTTGAAAGAATTATGTGAATATCAATTTACACTGCTCAAAAAATTAGGGGAACACTGAAACTTTTTAAATAATAGTTCAAGGCAAATAAAATTTGGTATGCTTTAACGGCATATATTTAACTAAAAAAAAATACAAAAACAATTTTACAACTCCGAGTTACTTCTAAGTTAAAAATGTAAATTAATAACGCAAATCAAAATGGAAAAAATTTCAAGTATGCTTTGAATTGGCGTATGAAAGCCTACTAAAGATGACAGATGAATTCAGTTGTCAATATTCGTTGATTAGAAGTAAAATGAGGCATCTTAGTGAAGTGAAAGTTCCTCGTGCTGTCGCCCTTATTCAGCACGGCCACTCTATTCGACATATTAGCAGAGACCTTGGAGTTTCCCGTTCTATTATTCAGCGTTTATGGAATCGGTTTCGGGTGCCTGGCCAATATGTCAGAAGAGCTCGACAAAGTCGAAATCGAAATACTACTCAAAATCAAGACCGATATCTTGTAATTTTCTCTCAACGTAAGCGTATTGTCACAGCAAGAGACCTCCTAAACGGCCTAAGACGAGCACATGGAATAGAAATATCTGATCAAACTGTTAGAAACAGATTAAAAGAAGCGAATTTGAAACAAAGAAGACCTGACCGCGCACCACGCCTTAGGCAGCATCACAAAGCAGCGCAAACGAAGTTTGCTCTAGATCACAGAAATTGACAACTTCGTCACTGGACGCCTATACTGTTTACAGACGAATCCAGATTTCGTTTAACTCGTTGCGACGGTCGAGTACATGTATATAGACGTCCTGATTAACGCTACTCAGCCGCTACTATACAGGAAGTGGATAGATTTGGTCTTGGATCTGTGATGGTTTGGGCTTGAATCGGTGTAGACAACAGAACTGATCTTGTTGTGGTTCCTAATAGACTAAATGCAATTAATTACATCTAAAATGTCTTGGAGGACCATGTGGTGCCTGCTGCATATGGCGTGTGGTTCTTTTTTGTGAATGTGTCTGAAGATATCCTTTCTCCAGCGTACCGATGAGCCTGTAGAAAGGCGAAATACGTATCTACGTCTCTGGGGAGGGATATGTTCGGACAAGTTCACAAAAATATTAATAGTGAACCTGTATTTGTGTTCTTCACACCAGATTTTTAATAATATTTTATATTATTAAAAATACCTTTGTATTATACAAAACTGGTGGGGTTTACCTACTCATGTATGTTTCAATTATTCTGATAAATTCAATTGTTGAAACGACATCTGTCCATTTTATTTGATTTTTTAGAAGTGTCCACTGAAAGCAACTCCTTCCGATAAAGCTAGCAGATGATTCTTCGGTGTATTGAAAACATATCAAAATATGTTTTCAAACTTTCGAACTTCTTGTAGAAACCTTGCTCCTATACCTTGGCGGTAAGAAATCTTCTTCATATTTCGCTTTGTACTGAAGAACAAAATTATATAAAATAAAGCTAATTTCTGTGGCAAAAATATTGTCACATTCTATTTCTTGAATAGTAAAGCATTACTTCAGATAATTTGTTATCGAAAAACGTTTGCAGAATGTTCGGGCATTTCTCCAAACTTCAGAAAATATGAACGACCTTTGTTCATACTTAAAATGCGCTTTTTAGCTGGTGTGAGAGCAAGCCACCTAACTTTCGAATAGGCAAGAAGCTTTCTATATTCCACGCCAGCTTCCTCACAAAACTGTTTTAAACTAACTACGCGAACCGTAAAACGTAATATTTATATATATATATATATATATATATATATATATATATATATATATACATATATATACATATATATATATATGTATATATGTATATATATATATATAAAGATAATTATTTCGTGACCTTTGTATGTTATGGTAAATTCAATTTGTTGGCGATTTAAGGTCTGGTTTTACTTCAAAATATATATATTTAAAACAACCCTACATGTTTCGGCAAATTATGCATTTTTCAAGGAATATAAAATATTCCTCTTTTTTTTAATATACTGTCATTTATATTTTATATTCCTTGAAGAAGGCATCATTTGCCGAAACATGTTGGGTTGTTTTAAATATATATATTTTGAAGTAAAACCAGACCTTAAATCGCCAACAAATTGAATTTACCATATATATATATATATATATATATATATATATATATATATATATATGTATATAAGGTAAACTTAATTAGTCGGCGATTAAAGGTCTGGTTATTACTTCAAAGTGTATATATTTAAAATAATCCTACATGTTTCGGCAATGATGCCTTTGTCAAGGATATAAAAAATATAAATGACAGAATATAAATATAACTTTATATCCTTGACAAAGGCATAATTGCCGAAACATGTAAGATTATTTTAAATATATACACTTTGAAGTAATAACCAGACCTTTAATCGCCGACTAATTAAGTTTACCTTATCATACCAAGGTCACGAATATACTATATATATATATATATATATATATATATATATATATATAGATATATAGATATATATAAATATATATATATATATATATATATATATATATATATATATTCCATTCCATGACCTGAATTCCACATTCTGGTAAAAAGTTTCTGGTGATGCCGGCGGTAATTGGCCTTGCCTTATCCTGCATTAGGGTTGAAATTGGGACCGACGCCATATGTATTATATGTATACATATATACATATGAAATCGTTTTTTCTCGGGTTCTTCTCTGCGTGTGAGATATGTCCTGAAAAGGACTAATTTTCTCGACATTTCAACGAGATCTCACTCGTTACTTTACACGGCGTCCACGTATAAACTGAAATCTTTGTATACTGAATACCAGTGTATACGTGGACGCCATGTAAAATTGTTGTTGTTGTAAATGTGTTAGCTTTACTGCGTCCCATGTGCGACACTTTGATTAGTTGTTTTACCTACTGCTGACAACTTAGTTGTCGAAATACGTATTTAGGACACGATTATTAATTTTTTTTCTAAGCAACCAGGTGCAACTAAATATAGCCATTGCAATATATAATTATTTTGTTGTTGTATGTATAGTAGTCCACTGTCTTAAGCTGAAACCCTAGGAGCGCTTAGGGTGTAAGTTATTGTGTGTGTATAATGTTAAAAGCTATAATAAACGCCGGTTATGTTTCTTACTTTTGTAAGGCTTTTAGCCCGATTTAATGTCCCTAACCCAACATAATTATTGTGTATAATTAAATATAGAAAGGTCTTTACTTTACAAGTCAACCGTGATTTTTTCTTTTAAAACATTTACTTGTCAATAGATGGAGCAGTTAAAGTGGCGGTATTGCAATTGATATAGTCAAACAGACCTTAACATGGTCCAGAAGGATAAGTTCCTCTACGCCGGAAAGTCAAAGAGTGATACAAATAAAGAAAACATTTACTTGCTACTTCATTATGAAATAGATTGTAAATTAAGTGCAAAAATAAAAAAAAGCATAGCCGTCACGGGACGCCTGGAAGATGTGAAACATCGAAATTGATTGTTATTTAAACAACGGAATATAAAGTAAAGAAATATTTTTAGTTTATAAAAAAAAATAAATATTTTTTAAATACGTACACGCCTTTATAAATTTAAAAATACAACACAAAAGAAGTTATTTCAAGGTACTCCAGGTACTGCCAATATTTTTTAATATCTACCAACAACAAAATGTCATTCTCCCTTGTCATCCTTGATTCTAAATAAATATTAATGTGTATCGTGGCAACAAGCGCTGCAATTTTTACATGTATTTTTATGATGGTGTATTAACAGCTTTATAGACAATACGAGGTGTTGAAGTTAAAAAACACAGAACCTTTTGTTAAGCGTACAAATAAAATAGCTTTTCGAATGCATTGTGCATTGTGCAAAATGGAGTTTTATTACGAACAGAAAGTAATTTTTGTTATCTAATGAGTTCTTCTTTTGTTTATCTATTCATAATAAGTAGAGAACGGATGCAATTTCCATAAAACGCAATCGGCAATTGGAATTGTGTATAACGTCGAACAGTACATCCCGGCGTAATTCAATGAAGTATTTGTTTGACTTACTCGGCCACCTGGTCTCGCACGATAACAATGGACAACTCAGCTATTGTATTCGGAGAATATAGTGTTTTTTAAAGTGTTTGCATGAGCGTAGATAGAAGCGGGGTTTTTATAATGTATTTTATTTATTAGTTTAAATTTCGTAAGATAAATAAAGTGCTGTGAGTAAGTTTCTTGTTTTCATAGTTTTAACTGTTAATTACATCGTAATTTTTGTGATAGATCCTGTTTAATATCGTTTGATTGAATCTATTTCTACCAATTATTTCGACGTAAGTGTGCATTGAATTTCGTTCAGTTTCAATAACTTACGCACACATTTTTAGTTTTCATTTATTTAGATCTAGAGCATTGTTTAAGTTACTTTTTCAGATATGATATGGAAGAATGTCGAGAACGGCATTGTAAAACAATGGCGAGTTGGATTGACGGTCATACTGATTGTATGTCCATTGTCAGTGATTCCGAAATTTATTACAAAATCCGTAAAATATCGTCAAAAATTCGTCACTTAGGATCGCAAACACATCTGAACTCCGTAAAACTTTTATGGCGGCTAATATTCCATTAAATAAACTCAGCAATCCCACTTTAAAAATATTTCTGAAAAAATATACTGGTCGAAATGTTCCTGATGAATCAACTATACGCAAATATTATGTTTCTAGGTGCTATACGAGAACAGTAGAACGCATTAGAAGCCATCTTTTAAATCAATACATATGGATAAGCGCCGACGAAACGGTGGATATGTTAGGACGCTGTGTGGTAAATGTTGTAGCTGGTGTACTACATCCAACACCCTATAACTCATATGTAATAGCAACAAGTGTTATAAATAGAGTTGATGCGGAAACAGTTGCTGAAACCATTAAGGAGAATATGCAAAAAATGCTTCATTCGGACGCCACGTACATAGAAAATGTACTTTTATTTGTCAGTGATAGTGCTGCGTATATGTTAAAAACAGGCAGACTATTGAAGGAAACATATCCTAATATGCTTCATATTACTTGTGTAGCACATGCTCTCCACAGAATCTGTGAATATATCAGAGACACTTTTCCGGAAGTTGATAGACTTGTATCAGCTTTTAAAAAAGTTTTCAGAAAAGCACCATTGAGAGTAGCTCTTTTCAGGGAAAAATTTCCATCTCTGTCACTGCCTCCCACTCCAGTAATAACTAGATGGGGAACATGTCTGGAAGCTACTAGTTATTATGCTGAGAATTTCGATAGTCTAAAACATTTCGTAACACAGCTAAAGGAGGATGCTAGAAGTATTGGTGAGTGCATGGAGCTCACACAAATCCCAAATTTAAAAAATCAGTTGTACTTTCTTCACGAACACTTTGGAAAATTGCCAAAACTAATCACTTATTTTGAAAATCGAAATCTCAAGTTAAATGACGGATTAACCACATTAGATGTGGCTGTTAATAATTTGAAAAGTATTCCCAGTGACTTCGGATGTGGCCTTCGGCAAAAGTTTAAAGCAATTCTTAATAGAAATCCAGATTTAATTACATTGCAGCAATTATGTATGGAGACAATTCCACAAAATCTAACGGCTAAATATGAAGAAATAAAAGAATATTTTCAGTATGCACCTATAACCAGTTGCGATGTAGAAAGGACATTTTCTATTTATAAGGATGTACTTAATTCAAAGAGAACAAAATTGACAGAAGAAAACCTTGAGAAACTATTGCTAGTCAATATTAATAGTCCTTTACTCAACTTGAACGACAAAATGTACAAATAAAAATGTTCCAACTATAGAAATAAAATTAAAAACTTTAAAAATACAACTTTTCAACAAATACATATGTATTTCGTAATTTTATAGGTCACCACCCGTTTGTTTTCCAATTATATAAATAAAATTAATTAATAAATATGTATTTCGTAATTTTAGATAGATAGATCACCACCCGTATGTTTTCCAATTATATAAATAAAATTAAAAACTTTATATATACAACTTTTCAACAACTAAATATGTATTTCGTTATTTTATAGATCACCACCCGTTCGTTTTCCAATTATATAAATAAAATTAAATATATTAGAAATACAGCCTTTCGCCAGTACTGCACTGGGCTTTGCGTCATGTGGTAAGCGTGTCCGTTCTCTAATAATAAGTAAAAGATCAATATATATTCTTTTAATTTATTTTGTATATTTTAAGGTATCCTCAAATTTTAAATAAATATAATGTGTTCATAATATTGAATGACAGTGTATATTACTATTTTTTTGTCCATCCGATACATGTAATTATATAGTTAAGAACATATAGTTAAGCATATAACTTGATTATATAAAATCATAGGTCGTCGTAATTGTTAATTGTAATTCATACACATGTTTCGCAAAGCTTTTATTCGCATCGTTCAAGAAAGTATCAATAAAATATAGCCTGTTTCAAGTAAAGTTTTTTTCATACACAGCTTTAAACGCTTGATTAAATAAAAAGTTGCAACGTATTCATTTGGAAATACTTTGTTATGCTCGCAAGGACGCTCTGATTGAAAATAAAATTCGATGCAATAACGTGCATACAAGTAAAGCGACTATAGCGCGTACCGATGAACACACACAAACACACACGTAAAAACAGCGAACGCATAGTGCAGAGCTTGCAGAAATAGCGGAGAGAGGGGGTCCCAGCATACACACAGGTTTGTGTTCACCGATGTAGACGCACACGCAGTATACGCGCTGCAGAGAGAGGGGAGCACCAGCGGTATGGCGAAGAGAGGGGAGCGCTGACTGAGCGGTCGTCGCGTGATGGCATTCAAGAGCCGAGTTTATCCCCGTGGCGCGCCTTTAGACGTTTCACATCATAAAATTAAAAACAATTAATTTCATGTGTGATGTATTATTATTTTTTTCTTCTTATTTTGGCTTTTACAGCGTATTAGATGCTTTAGCTTAGAGTTTGTAACTTTTATGTATCAAGCGAGCCACAAAATTTGTATCCTAGGTAGGCCATGAACGACTGAGATAGACATATAAGTCACGTCTGAGCTTAGAGAATTGACGAAGTGTCATTTGTAAATAATCATAAGTCAAATTGACAAGTTACGATTTAACCTATTACTAATAGTACGAAGTGTAGGTTAGATCACTTAATCAATAATCAATAAAGACATAACTGATTTAATCTATGGCATACTCTGAAAACTTTTTTTGTGGCTCACTCCTTATATAGATAGTACCTAAAATCGCAAAACTGGATTCGCATGTTTATTATTTCTCTTAGTTCACTAAAGTTAGAAAGATTAACAAATAGCGTTTACAAATATTGATATCTGCTTGTAGTCGACAGAGCATTTCAGTATATCATAGGATTTGAAATAAATTTTTAGGCAACGCAGTATTTCACTTCCCATTTATTATTCCTACCGAACTGTAATATGGCCAAAAATAATTTAGAAAACCAATAACGTGTCGGTGTGGCAAGAACCAGTTAAATAAAAACATGTGATTTAAGTTAAAAGTGAAAATTTATAACGTGAAAGCTTCAGTATTAACGCATGTGCCCGCTCAGAATCGATTGCACTTGACCCTTTTTGAAAAGACGCAGTAAGGTATTATGAAAAATGAATGAGAACACGACTGTGACGTAAAAGTTTAGCTTTTAATGAGATAGAAATTATATTGAAAATTGAGGTGGGATATGACAGAATTATGATGTCAATAATAAAAAATAATTCGATCGGAAATACATGTGTATTTTTACCTACTAATATACTTTGTACTTTCGTTAACTTTTCTGTTTACTTTGGACATTACGGCTTAAATACTGACGGACGTTTTCATATCAATATGAATCCATACAAATCAGGTGTTTCTAAGTTTTAATTTAAAACTTTAAACATTAGATGTTGATAATGTATTTCTCTAAAACATTGTCTTACTGTCCTGTGGACTTGTATAACGGGGGATTTAAGAAAGAGTAATTTAAATAAATAAGCAAATTAGAAACATTTTCTTCAATGCATTCGCAAAGTAGCGAATAAATTCAATAAAAATTTAAAGGGAAATTTTTCAATTTTAGAGTTTTCTTACGCGAAACTTAAATAAACACGCTACTTCAAAAAATCAATATCACGTCATATTTTTTTGTAATATAAACACTTATTTTTTATTACAGAATTAGAAAGGGCAGATTTTTTTATATGCGAGAAGGTAATTTTGGATGATGTTTACATAAGGAAATTTTGAAGTAATATTATCGTAAAAAATTAGAAATGAAAACATAATCATCTAAATTACATGTTCAAATTGAGCACCGTTAACAAACAGACAATAGCCAAGGCGATTAAGAAATTCTTTTCGAACGTTGTCGATGACATTTGCGGTAATGTTTCTTGGCGTATTCGTGCTTTTAAATCTTCTAAATTCGCTGGTCGAGTAACATATACTTTACTTTTTAAGTATCTCCACTATCTGGCGATCTGGAAAGCCACTTTATTGTCCCTCTTCTACCTGGCCAATGATTTGGAAAAACTTTATCCAAATAAACGCGAACAGGTAAAGCGTAGTGTAGCGGCGCTCCATCTTTAGAATATTGAAACGAAGGTTAGAAACGAAGCCGCTGCGTGTGAAGTTATTTTTTTTAAGAATGAAACAATAACGGTTCCGAAACTGGACCTATAGGATATAACTCAGTATTCTCCTGCGCAAGGTGGCAATAAAAATTTTAGTGTCAGTAAATGGTTTATTCCCAACAAAGAAAATGAAAATATGTGTCGTGTTAGATTTTTTAATAAAGTAATAGAGAAAAGAACAGCAAATATCATAAATAGGAGATTATTTCTAACGCCAAATAAATATTGGTTAATAAACTCAATGTGGTACAAAAACAGCAATAGGTGGCATAAACGAGCTGAATAAATGGACACGCATTGGCGCAAATAACATAGGTCTGATACAAAACGGGAAAAATTTACCAATCACTCAAATCGATCGTAGACAGTTAGAAATGTGTCGAAAGCAGATGCAAATTTGTAAGAAATAATAAAAATAACAGGCCATACTACATACAATCTTTGGAATCGTATCCAAAATTAAATGACCAGCATCAATCTAAGATTATATCTAGAATAAGAAAAAGCAATGATAATGATATAAATATAAATATATCATTATCAGAAAATAGTTCTAATATTAACTATAATAATTGTACGTTCAGTTCTTACAATAATAACACTGGCCAATACGATTTTTGCTGGCTTCCAAGCGAGACTTGTTTTCTACTAATTCAAGTGTGCTCAATCTGAAAATCATATTAGTTTTCGCGTATCACCTCAAAATTAAACTGTATACCGTACTACGCTCTTTGAAGAATCACTAATGCGGCTAAGTAGTTACTTACATAAGACCTGTTACGATATAACGAAAATATAAAATATAATAATCCATTTATTTATTTCAATACAATATTAGTCACGAGTATAGTGCAAGTATTTTCACAATAATCATTAAAGAGTTACAAGAGTATTTGTAAAAGGAAAAACAACAATCAGGGAATAAATTTTCGTTTGTAGCACTTTCTGCTGGATATTTTGGTTTGGCATTCGCTTTGAACACTCCAACAATAGTCGGCCATTATATGAGGATCCTATCTTATTGGTACCGAGTTTCCATGATTGATGAAATCCCTCGCCTTATTCATCGCTTACAGCACCTAAATTTTCGGCAAACCTTTCGAAGAAAAAGCTTTATGCTCATATTACAACCTAGATAGTGAAATTTTTTAAGCATTGATTGCATTAGATCTTTATAATTGCAGGCTTTTTTGTTTCCAAGAAAATTGTTCGCGACCATTGTGAATGAAATCCAGGCTTCTTTGTCAGCTTCTTTCATAAAGTTGATGAAATTTGGATCACTCAAAGTTCTAATTTGAGGTCCATCAAATACCCCAGCTTAAATTTTTTCGTAACTTAGTCGTGGAAACTTTTCACATATGTACTGGAAGCAGTTAACTTGAAAATATAGCGTTTTGACGTATTGCTTCACTTATGAAGCAATACGTCAAAGCGCTATATTTGATGTGAAGAGGTGGAAAAATTACTTTTTCTCTGTCGACTAAAGGTTGACTTATAAGTATTCTCTTCTCCAACATATAGGGATGTTCTGGGAGATCAATATTTTTGAATCCAGTGTTGGTTTCTAGCTCGTCTATACCAGAGGCACAAAAAGCAAGGAAATTTTTGCATATCCTCATTGAAAACCAAGTAAAAAGTTTACCATTTTGAGATCCACATAGAAGACTCTGTTATGGTCTGTATATTTTAGTAACTTTATAACCTTCTCAATGTCATCATATGTTTCCTTTAATTGAACGGAATATCGAATATGAATTGAACCGAAAACATTCCCGTTGTGTAGTAAGACGCACTTGAGCCTTCTGTTGGAACTGTCGATAAACGAACGCCACTCAAAGTGTAAACCAACGTCATATTGTATAACGCCTATTTTAGTTAGCAAACCTGGCGTATTGTTACAATAAACAAATTCACATTTTTCTTTAAAATATCTGCTACGATAAAAAGTTATCTTTGTACTTTGTTCGAGTAAGTTCTTTTCATTTAATCTTGAAGTTAGCAGTTCCGATGATTCCTTTGATAAGCCCAAATCCCTTACTAAATCATTCATTTCTGCTTGAGTTAAACGTTGCGGTCTATCATTAGAAATTATATCTCCATAGTCACAATCTACATCTGAATCTTGCTCCTCCATAGCATCTGCCATGTCTTCAGCATGCGAACAAATCCGTTTTATATTGTTATATTGTATATTTATCCTATAATTTTGTATAAATATTAAGTTTAATTTACCACCTTATTTTTGGAGTAGTTTTAATTTCCTCTTTTTCGTCCATTTTTTTCTATTCTTTGTATTTCTCTTTATTTTCATTAACTATGGAGAATTCTCGTAGGGTAACCACGGTAGGATGGATTAGAGGCCATACAGATTGGTCGCATATTCGTAATGATAGCCGATATATTGCAGTGCCTTTTCATTAAGTTTAACGCGTCCACAATGTGTAATGTGCAGAGACATGTTTCTTCGAAAACTTATCTAGATAACATATGTCCATTTGCACCTGACGCTTTTAACGAAGAACTGTGTGAAGCTTTCATGGTGGCAAATATCCCATTCAAAAACCCTAACAATCAAGTCCTCAAGAGGTTTCTTACAAAATGTACCGATCGTCATATACCAGATGAATCTGCTTTACGTAAATACCACTTACCAAAATGTTATTGGAAAACCATTGAAAAAAAGTGCAGATGAAACAACGGATGTAATGGGCGATATGTGTAAATCAAGTTGTTGGTATTCTTCATCCGACAACTTCATACCAACCATACTTAATTACAACTAAAATATTGCCAGTCGTAAATGGTGAAACAATTGCAGAAGTAATTGATCAATGTATTCATAATATTCTATTATCGGATAACAACTATAAAGACAAGATGCTATTATTTTTGACTGATGCGCTAGCTTATATGTTAAAAACAGGGAAGTTATTAAAGCAATATGCTACACATTACCTGTGCTGCACATGCACTACACAGAGTATGTGAATACATCAGGGGTCATTTTCCAAATGTTGATAAGTTAGTTTCATCATTTAAAAAGATATTTCTCAAAGCACTTTCACGAGTGGCATTATATATTTATATATATTTGCCCCCAGTTCCTGTACTAACTAAGTGGGGAACATGATGGCTAGAAGCAGATTTTTTCTATTGACAACACTTGGATGAATTAAAAAACTTTGCTTTTTATTTTCAAGATGATGATACGCAAAGCATTTCTACTTGTAAACACCTGATTCAACTTTACTAAAGCTAATCTCCAGTATCTTACAGATATGATTACTTACATTCAAAATCAAGATATTACCCTAAGAGAGGCGATAATTAACTTAGAAACTATTATCGATCGAATGAAAAGGATGCCTTCTGAATTTGGTACCAAGCTGAGACAAAAAATTGAAGCCATATTTAGCAGAAATCCATATTTGAATATATTATATCAATTATGAACAGAGCCGATTGAAAAATTTATACATTCGAAATATGCTTGCAACATTTTAATCACGCACCCATCACTAGTTGTGATGTAGAACGGACACTTTGTATTTTTAACGACGTTTTGACATCCAAAAGAACTAATTTAACACAGGAACACCTTGAACAAATTTTAGCGGTGCATAGTAACCTTTTACACTTTCAATGTTTCACAGAAAATACATAGTTTTGAGTTTTGTTCTTTGTAAATTATGTTTGTTCAAAATTCGATACACAATTCGCTTGTCAGCATTATTTTTGTTTCAGCAGTAGTTGCTGGCGGTTACCAAACCGTTTATTACATTCGCTCTGTTGTGCATTGACAGATACATATTAACTGCGTATGTAGGTACGTGCCACATATGCAACGGCCAGACGTATCGAATTGTTCGAAACTCACGGATCGCTTACAGAAACAAACCTATTGCGAATACAAGGCAAACGCCTATGGACCGTGAATCATCAATCGCTCGAGTCCGCTCTTTGATAATAATCTATGAAAAGTATTATATTTTCTGAATTATTTCGAAAATTATTTGATTGAATTACTTATTTAATAGAACACTAAAATTTCTAGCTTGTAAATTTAACATTATGTTTCATTAATTGACGTAGCAGACACTTCTTGGTGAAACATTTTGTAATTAACAAATTATTATAAAAACACACTTGGCTATTTCACTATTTTTTATATTAGATCTATGTCTAACATATGTTTCGGCTGTTATGCCATTGTCAAAGAGTATCTTAAAACTAACTTACAATACGTGTCCTTTTAACTTTTATACCTATTTTTTAGTGCTAGGGTGCTGGTTGGGACATATTTACAATCACGTCTATTATGGGGGTGTTAACAAATTCTAACTGTGTATTCGTAATTATTCTATTTTGTTTTTGTAAGTTTTTAATTTCTGGTATTTCTAATAAATCTAGTCTTCTACTTTTTATTACGTTATGTAACACGGTGGAGCTATTCATGTCGGGCAAATGGTTTTGTTCGATACAGTGTGTCGAAAAACCTGTGTTTTTATTATTAGTAATAATAGAAAATAGAATAATTACGAATACACAGTTAGAATTTGTTAACACCCCCATAATAGACGTGATTGTAAATATGTCCCAACCAGCACCCTAACACTAAAAAATAGGTATAAAAGTTAAAAGGACGCGTATTGTAAGTTAGTTTTAAGATACTCTTTGACAATGACATAACAGCCGATACATATGTTAGACATAGATCTAACAAAAAATTGTGAAATAGCCAAGTGTGTTTTTATAATAATTTGTTAACATTATGTGGTCCTATATTTTACTATTATACAAATACATATCTTTATTATTATTCTAATATCGGCAAAAACATCTATAAAAAGGCATAAATCAATCATAATGTGATATGTTTACAAAAAGTACTTTTTCCACATCGATGTTCTAGAAAAACACAAAAGCAAATTTGTGATAGAAATTATGCCAGTATTTCATCAAAGATGCCATAAATATTACGTCTATAAAACCTGTTTTGATGACCCATTTCAGATAATAACGAAAAATCCACTAATTCAAGATTATCGATGGATTCGATGAGCTTGGTATTGTTACATATCAAAAAAGGTAACAATAACATAATAAAAATTTGTGAAAAACATGTTTTTAATTTCCCGTAAACGAGAACTTATCGGTTTCCCAGGAAATAATAGTAGTTATAGTGAATTACTTCGATAGATAAGTAAGCTATAAGAATTAAACTGTGCTGCAGTTGTTTTTGTATAAGAAAGTGGTTTTTCCTCTAGTTATCGCAATAAAATTAGATAGGTGTTTGGCAAAAAATATCCTGAATACAAATATATTATTTTCAACTACCTAACTTTTATTACGGGTAGAATAAGTTAAGAAGAATTTTTATTGACTAGAAATTATATAACTGTCCTATATTAAGTATGTTCATTAAATTACTTAATATTCGAAACCATTTATACCTTTTTATAGATGCAGCATAAGAAATAAATGATAAAAGTCCCTTCCAAAGTAAAAGTTTTAACTAAATGGTCACATAGTAAGAAATCAATAACAAAGCGTAAAGTTGAGGTGACTGACCTTGTACTATGCTTAGGGTTTGAAAATATATGGTTGTCTTCTCGTTTGCTATATTTGTCTGATCCGAGAATACTGCAGCACGAGTATATACATGTGCTTTCGTGAACAGGTCTTAAAATAAATCGCACTTTTCCTATATTTCATTTAACATAAATACACATTAATATTCTAAAACGGTGAGCAAATGTTAGATCTGTATTTATGTCAGAATTAAAATAAACGCTATACATCGACACTTTTATGCAATAATATATAATATTGAACATATGTATGAGTGTTTGACGCAAATGGTGTTATATGGTTAATATTGTTTCACTGTTATCGACAAAATAACAAGTGAGTTCTGTGTCATTACCGGTTCATACTTTTCCTTTGTTTATTGTATAACGAGGCTATTTTTACAAATAATAGCCCTTCCTACTTTAATTTTAGTTAAAAATGCGTCACATCCAAAACTTTTCGCTTGTTATATGTACTACATAACATAAAACGCCCCAACACACTATTAATAAAAACTAACTTAAGTTGTATTAATCTTTTGTTCTCTTTCATTCTAATTTTAATCATTACTACCAGAGAGCGGACTCGAGCGATTGATGATTCATAGACCATAGGTATCTGTCTTGTATTCGCTATAGGTTTGTTTCTGTAAGCGGCCGGTGAGTTTATCACAATTTGATACGTGTGTTCACCTGCATAAGTGGCATATACCTACATATTGCAGTGGAATTTACTTTGATATTGCTTATTAATTTTTTTATTCACACTACAGCTTATATTGCCGGCTATTCAGTCTAGTAGAATCCACGATCTCCCATCTCATGAATCGTTCCTCGCGGATCAGGTTCAAGTTTTTTTCCGAGAATAAAACGATAAACACAAATAAAAATCTAATCAGTTCCTTTGTTAGTTTATTTTAAAAAAAAATTAAAAAAATCCCTCTACAAAGTGTATAGGGTGCTAAAGCATCATCAAACAGTAGCAATGGGGAAACACTCTTTGTGAATAATGACTCGCACACAGAGAAAAACCCCTTGTGACTCTCGATCAAACATAAAACTAATAAATACTAGTGAATTTTGTCAAGTTTAACCTCTACTTTGACCCCTTCAAACAAATGTCAAAAACAACTAAGTTTTCGAAACTCACGAAAATTGAATTTTGTCATGCGCAAAAATAACACAACAAGGTCAATCCCCACTAAAGAAAACTCCAACCTTGAATTCAAAAATGTTCTCGAAAATTATTTTAAGAAAAAACTTCCCTTACAAAAAACATGACAACTTTCTGTAATACCCATATACTACTTCCAAATATAAATTATTACAAGAAATACATGAAATTATAATAATGAAAATAATCGTGATATCAAATATATAAACAAAATATTTTATCAACTTACATAGATCTATGCACAATTTATAAAATGCACGAGAGATATCTTTTTCATAAAAAAAACATTTCAATAAACATCAAAACACTCGCATAAATCGAATTAAGATTTACATGCACCTCACAATAAATGCATAAACAATATTCAACCCGATTTTATAAAACAAAGAATAAAATTGAGAATTTTATTCTTTAATAAACCGATCACTTTAACCGTCAAGATATCTCTAACTCAGGAAGAACTCCGGAAGAGCGGCAAGTTCAATCCTCTGGTCAACCTAAATATACGAGGGTTAATCATAATTTCAAACATTATAAAAATTTTTACTTATAAAATAAAATATATATAACGATCCCCGTCTGAAATAAATAAACATACAATTGAAATAGATAATTTTTTTATAAATGTACTTCATTATAGAGTTCAAAATTGTTCAATCATTTTTCCTTTCTTGTCCAAGGAAAAATCTATAGCAATATGTAGTTAATATGTATGCGTCAATGCACAACAGAGCGAATGTAATAAACGGTTTGGTAACCGGCAGCAACTACTGCTGAAACAAAAGTAATGCTGACTAGCGAATTGCGTATCGAAACATGAATAAAAATAAGTTACAAAGAAAAAATCAAAACAATGTATTTTCTGTTGTAAAACATTACTATTCAAAAAAGGTATATAACCCCTTACCACAATTATTAGTCGTATCCTAAATACGTATTTCGACAACTAAGTTGTCATCATCAGTAGGTAAAAACTACTAATTAAAGTCACACGGGGCACAATAAAGTAAGATAAACGCTTCCGCACAACTACTATACACTGCAACCCTGTAAAGACTTGTAAACCCTGTAAATCCTGTAAAGACCTGTAAAGACCCTGTAAAAGTTCAGTCTTTACAGGGTTGCAGTGTATAGTAGTTGTGCGGAAGCGTTTATCTTACTTTATTGTGCCCCGTGTGACTTTAATTAGTAGTTTTTACCTACTGATGATGACAACTTAGTTGTTGAAATACGTTTTTAGGATACGACTAATAATTGTGGTAAGGGGTTATATACCTTTTTTGAATTATTATTTAACCACAGTCTCCATTGAAAGAATTTAAACATTACTATGTACAAGTGAAATTTGCTCAAGGTGTTCCTCTATTAAATTAGTTCTTTTAGATGTTAAAACATCTTTAAAAGTAGAAAATGTCCGTTCCACATCACAATTGGTCATGGGGTCGTGATTAAAATGTTGTAAAAGAGCACCATAGTTCGAATGTATAGATTGTTCAATCCGCTCTGTGCAGAATTCATATAATATATTCAAATCTGGATTTCTGCTAAATATGGCATCAATTTTTCGTCTCAGCTTGTTTCCAAATTCAGAAGGCAAATTTTTCATTCGATCGATAACGGTTTTCAAGTTAATTATCGCCTATTTTAGGTTAATATCTTGATTTTGCATATAAGTAATCGTATGTGTAAGACACTGAATATTAGCGTTAATAGGGTTTAACTGCTTTGTATATTTTCAATTTGTATCAGGTGCTTACAATTAGAAATGGTTTGCGTGTCATCATCTTGAAAATGAAAAACAAAGTTTTTTAATTCCTCCTATAAAAGCTTAAATTACCCGATTGTGAGGTTTGTAAATCTTCTTTATTTTCTGTTAACATAGAACCTCAGGAATTTAGTGAATCAAATCTTTTCTATCCCACTCTTAGTTTGGTAATATATTACAACATTTACGATAACTGGTTGTGTTGCTCATCATTCGGCCATGTAAACTCTATTCACAGGAAAATGTTGGTAACTTTGCAGAAAGTTAGTTTTTCATGGTATACTTCTGTTAAATCTGATCTTAAAATTTTAGTTCAAGAGCAGTTAAATATTTCTGAAAAGCCACGTCCATCAACGGAACGTACAGACGCGTTTCGCTCTTATTGGAGCTTAACAATGTACAGTATCTCGAAGACGGATATGGCTTTTCACTTCTATACTTTGTGTATATATATAGTTAACATTCTGAACTTACTGCAAATGAGAATTAATGAATATTAAATTTGCAGTAAGTTCAGAATGTTAACTATATATACACAAAGTATAGAAGTGAAAAGCCATATCCGTCTTCGAGATACCGTACATTGATAAGCTCCAATAAGAACGAAACGCGTCTGTACGTTCCGTTAATGGGTGTGGCTTTTCAGCAATTTTTAATTATTCTAATTACCAGGAAGGTCGGAGTCGCGACGAGGTGCGTTCTACATACTGGTACAAACTTAGTTTGTCGGATTTTAGTTATTAACGCATCACATAAGGCGACATTAACATGTAAAAATGAGATTTAATATTCATTAATTCTCATTTGCAGTAAGTTCAAGAGCAGTTGTTAAATATATCTATAAGTTTATTAGGAAATTTTAGGAAATTAGGTTTTCTAATGATAGATCTCTGAATTGGAACTCGAGAAAAATTAGGTAGCTTGTGTATTTGTAGAAGATAAATTAGGTTCTTGGTACGTTGGCAAGTTTCGAGTTTTCTAATATTTTGTGCATATGAAGAATAAATTGTCCTTATTTTATATTGCTGTTTATTAGAACTTGTGTTTACTTGTTGTTATGAGTATATAGTTTATTTTGTTTTATTTCAAGAATATTGCATTCTTTTATATATTTGTTGAATTTTAAATATTTATTTTTCTTAGAGAGTTTAAATTTATTTTTTTACAGAATTAATTTTTATTTATATGCACGTAAATAAGTGTCTGTGATTTCTATATTTATAGATATATCGCACTGATGAGATCAAAAGAGATCGAAACACGTATAAAAAAAAAAGCATTATAGTAATTTAAAAATGCGCCATCGCGTTTGCTTACGAATTTAGTACTACCGTATCCACATCAGGGTGCGCTAGCGTAAGTGTCTAATTGTTAACGTGAAATGAGTGCATATGAAGAATAAATTATCCTTATTTTATATTGCTGTTTATTAGAACTTGTGTTTACTTGTTGTTATGAGTATATAGTTTATTTTGTTTTATTTCAAGAATATTGCATTCTTTTATATATTTGTTGAATTTTAAATATTTATTTTTCTTAGATAGAGTTTAAATTTATTTTTTTACAGAATTAATTTTTATTTATATGCACGTAAATAAGTGTCTGTGATTTCTATATTTATAGATATATCGCACTGATGAGATCAAAAGAGATCGAAACACGTATAAAAAAAAAGCATTATAGTAATTTAAAAATGCGCCATCGCGTTTGCTTACGAATTTAGTACTACCGTATCCACATCAGGGTGCGCTAGCGTAAGTGTCTAATTGTTAACGTGAAATGAGTGCATATGAAGAATAAATTGTCCTTATTTTATATTGCTGTTTATTAGAACTTGTGTTTACTTGTTGTTATGAGTATATAGTTTATTTTGTTTTATTTCAAGAATATTGCATTCTTTTATATATTTGTTGAATTTTAAATATTTATTTTTCTTAGATAGAGTTTAAATTTATTTTTTTACAGAATTAATTTTTATTTATATGCACGTAAATAAGTGTCTGTGATTTCTATATTTATAGATATATCGCACTGATGAGATCAAAAGAGATCGAAACACGTATAAAAAAAAGGCATTATAGTAATTTAAAAATGCCGCCATCGCGTTTGCTTACGAATTTAGTACTACCGTATCCACATCAGGGTGCGCTAGCGTAAGTGTCTAATTGTTAACGTGAAATGAGTCACTCTTATATGACATGCTCCTTGACATAAACTAAGAGCTATTCCCATATGCTATAGCACCTCAAACCCTAACTCCCACGACTCGATGCACACTTCTTTAAATAGAAAATTGAATGCTGTCAGCTATCAGCATCGCTATACAAAATCGAGATTCATCACTTAACACCACTGTGGGTCTGTATATTCTGTAGGATTGCAAGCCAATAGAAAATCGCTGTTTGACAACGAAAGAATTATCAGCATTGTTTAATAATTGTGAACCGAGTCTTCGTCGAATTCTGCACGATCATTTGGATGTAATAATTATAGTAGGGCACCTATTTTTACATATTCAATGAAACACTTATTTAACGAAACACATCCTCATTAATTACTGCATATTTCGTGTTCCAGTTTAGTTATGTAACTAGGTTAGGATAACATTAAGTAAGTAAGTGGGTCATTAAGTAAGTAGACATGATATATATAGTGAAGACAGAGATCGATATTATACATGTGAACATCGTTACTTGTAATGCTATTGTTATGTATTTGTTAAATATTATTTTATATTGTTGCCGAGTGTATTATTTGTTTTACCAATAAAATCGGCCTCTAATGTGTCCCCCTCGTAAACGAAGCTATAACGGGGACCAGAGGACATCGCACAGTTTCCATTCTTAATCAATGCTTTTAGAAATTGCTTAATTACACGTAATTTGCACGAGTACTGTGACTGTTCAAAGGACCTATCGCTTATGTAGTGGTTGAGTAAACCCTACATACAAGTCAGCGTACGCTCAAACAGGTTTAAACAAGCACAAGCTGCTATATTTGAAACAAATATTTGATACGAGTACGAATACAGAGGTATAAAGCTTGTAAACCTTGGCTGAAACTATAGTTATCTACGGATTTGCTCATATCTTGGTAATACTTTGTTAGTAAATTGAGAAAAACTTTTACGTAATAGAAACAAACACACTCTTCTATTTAAACCCCAGATACACTGTAAACCAGTGTTATTTTTACAAGGGTAGAGGATTATTAATTAATCGTAATAAATTCATTAAAAGTAGTGGTAAGTAATTTTATTGAAAAATTAAAAATTATAAAATTTCCAAAACTTTATTTTTTCTGTCAGGATAAAAACATGTGACGCTTACCTCGTATACAATGTATCAGATAAAAATAACTTACAATAAGCATATTTTGAACACAAAATGAAAAAGAAAACATTCATAAAATCGTGCATATGTTGATGCATATTTTTAGAGTTAAATTTTCCGTACACACAACGTTCTGACATAATATTTCTAATTATTATGAACAGAAATAATTTCAGCACGTTATTGAAACAAGTTGTTTGTGTTTAGTTAGTTATTCTGCGAAGACTTAGAAACGATCGTTATACACTTGTTAACTGGAAAATTTTCTTCTATTTTTTCACTCGCCAAATTAGAGTACTTTGATTGACGCAAGCCGTAAATCAAACATATTTCATTAAATCCATAACATCATTACGTATATCTCGTCCTCTCTGATTTTATTACATTTCATTTTTTTTAAATTTCAGACGTCCTTGTGAAATATTTTATTATCAAAATGTTTATTTATACTTGTAGATGATTTACAAATTATATACAAATTTAATTACTAAAGAATTTTTTTTTTCGTCAATATTCATTCTTAAGCAATGCGAATGTCAAAAGTACTGTAAATATACAAACAAATTAAGCTTGTTTAAAATAGATTTTTAACTAACCGGTTTTTGAATTGCTTTTCTATTACCTGTGGAAGGAAATATAATTAACGGTTCTTCTAATGTAATAATGCTTTTTCATTATAAGTATGTATAGTTTGTTTCAACTTATTTTACTTTGACTAAATAACAGGTAAGTATTTTTATAGCTGGATCATAATGAAAAGCAAACACATCTAAAATGTGAGGTGCTCCTTACTTTAATAGCCACAGTGGTATTAAATAAATTATGTCTATGTAAGTGACCTTGATTTGTTTATTTATATTAGTTCTGGAAATTAAGTTTAATAGTTACTACTTAACGTAGTATAATTAAAATGGTAATACAGCTTATCATTTCTTACATTTAAGTAATACAATCAATATAGATTTTTGCTAGTACCAAAATATAAATTGTAAGGTGAGACAGCAATAAATGTTGCAGTTTGAAAAAAGATATATACATAGGACCGAAACGTCACTTCAAATTAATTGTTATAATTACCAGACCGCTAGAAGAAATGAACATTTAATTATATTATGAATATTTTTTTTGAATCGAAGTAGCCTTTACTTGATGAAAATTCATAATTAGCGAAATAAAAATAAAAAAGCAATATTACTTAATTTACACTTTATTAAGGTATAATCCTATTACAATTGTTTCGACACACAGTGTCTTCCTCGGATGGAGTTGTGTTGCAAGCTAAACCTAAAGGATGTTGACAAATTTACTTGACAGATTTACTTAAATGAATTATTATAATGAAAAAATAATTATACTCAGAAGGATGGTTGAATAATAATATTAATCTCTCGGGATTGTTGGTTCCAGAATTCTCAGACTAATTAAACTAATGCATGAAATAAAAGTTCTTTGAGCTAGTAAATAAGTTTAATAAAGACAAAATTGATATTTTGAACAGATATACATGTAAGGCGGTAATAAATATTCGAGCAACCCTATAAATGCGTAACTGTAACTGGTTGCATAGAGGGAGGGTATGAGTAATGTTATTTATATTAGTTAAATGCTTATAGAGACAATTAGTTTTATATTAATTCCAAAATATTCAATTAAATAATATTATATAGTGTTTTTACTATAACTACAAACAACGTGCAGGTAAGTTATTGATCTGATAATGAACAAACAATATTTTTATTTGAATTATGTGAAGTAATAATGTCTAACCGGTCTTTTAACCTTAATCGAGTACCTGTTAAATAGTTCGTCTTTTAATATCAGGTTTCTCGGGAACAATTCTCTGGTATCCCGTCTTGATATGAAGGAATGACGACAGGAGCAATGGTACTGGATTACAATAAAATTGAAGTGGCTTCTTCTTGTGGTTTTCAGGATATATAATACAGGGAAATATTCCAAATTTTAACGATAAAACACTTTTTGGTATGATTCTCTTCTCAAAACTTTAATATTTGCTTTGTTTCAACTTGCGGCTGGTCACCAATATGAACTATATGGACTATGCCTGATATTAAGAAATAATAATAAATAGACACTTTCCAGGGTCGAATACCTTTTTAATAGCAGGTTATGTACTTTGTCTTTACTTTTTTGATAGTTTTTGAATTTATTTTAAGCTATTTTACTGTTTTTAATTAATTTTAAATTTGCTAATTTGGAGACGCGTGTTTTATCTAACAACAGTCAAAAATTCCTTCTTGAAGCAACTCTGTTTCCTCTCCATGGCAATGATAGAAAGTTCGTAAAAATTACTTTTTCTTATACGTTTTCTGAATATATTAGCTATGAATTACATATTTCTCTTCACTGAATATTTTTTTCTCAATTTCCTTTACATTATCATTTCTTTTGTATTAGTATTTGTATGATAAATACTATATTAAATCACATAATTCTCAATAGGTCATGTGGATTTGGTGTTTTTTTACATTTGACATTAACAAGGGTCATTCAAAAGTCGTTATACAAGTATATGGAAAATATTTGAACATTATTTTATTAATGATAAGTAGTTTTTAAATACTTACCATAACGCGATAAATAAATGTAGTGAATGATTAAATGACAAAATAAAATAAATTCGTAAATTAGAATATAGTTAAACTCGGTATTAAAATAAGAAAACTAATAAAGATTTTACAGTTCAGTTACATAAAATTCTCTTATGATCCATAGTTGTTGTCTTGCTGGATATTGTTATTTATTACCTATATACTCTGCATAATATTTGTTTTAGGGTCAATTCTGGCCTACTACAATATATATATATATATTAAAAATAATAGACTTTTTATTGGTTTAGCGACCTTTTATTGAATTTTGTTGTTTTATTCTACGACGATTCGACTTTTATTATTATTCAGTCTTTTTCAAGTAACTAGTAACAAGAATTAATACAATGAAAACATGAGAACTGTGTTTGCTTTTGTGAGATTGAATTAACAATTAAATTAACAATTAAAATTAAACTTAGATTAAAGACTGAATTACCAATTAGATTAAGTCGAAACGTCGTAGAATAAAACAACAAAATTCAATAAAAGGTCGCTAAACCAATAAAAAGTCTATTATTTTTAATATTAAGACACGGCCAATAAAATAAATAAGAAAAATAAAATTCTTATAAACACTATATATATATATATATATATATATATATATATATATATATATATCGTCGAATGTTTTCGCGGTCGTTTGTTGAAGCGTTGTTCTTCGGGATATTTCGCCGCGTTTGGATGATTTCGTCCTGAGAAGGACAACTTTCTTCCTGACGTTTCGGTGACATCACTTTCACCTTTTTCTAGAGGATCTTCTCGTTGCAATGGTAACTTCAAGAGTGCGTTGATTTCCTGTGCCGCTCGTATTATACTGTCGAAATGGAGGAAAGAAATCGGCTACCGTTCTTAGACTTGATGATAATCAAAAAACCGGATGGCTCGCTAGGATACACAGTGTACAGGAAACCTACACATACGAACAGATATCTCAACGCATCTTCACATCATCACCCAGCACAGTTAAACTCTGTAGTAAAAACATTAATCCACAGATCTCAAACTTTGTCAGACGCAGAACATCGAAACGAAGAAATGGGAACAATAAAAAACATATTACAAGCGAACGGATATTCACAACATACCATTAACAGAGCGACACGAATTAACAAGAATCAACCAAAAAAGAAAGAAAGATCTACACGGACAGCATTTCTCCCTTACGTGAAAGGTACGACTGAGAAAATAGGTAGAATATTACGCCGACACGACATAGACACCATTTATACGACAGACAGGAAAATAAAAGACATTTTGCCTAATACAAAGGACAAGATAGAACTAGAAAACCAAGGGGTCTACGAAATACCGTGCTATGAATGCGATCAAACATACATAGGGCATACTAACCGTAAAACCAGCGTACGGAGGGAAGAACACAGAAATGCGGTAGCTAAAAAAGAATCAACATCATCCCTAGCTAAGCATGTGCTACATACAGGACACACTATCGATTTTGACGGTACAAAAACTATAGCACGCAGTACGAGGTTAACGTACAGGATTATAAGAGAAGCAATAGAAATTGAGAAACGGCAAAACTGTATGAACAAACGTGACGACGGACAGCGTTTGCCTGACACATGGAAGTCGGCCTTGCTCAACAGGCAGATTACACACAAGAGACGTAATGAGAACAACTTGCCACAGCCCAGTCATACTAACTCGGACCGAACGCAAACCGATCGACCAATAGTCGAAAGCGACAGAACAACCGACGGACCAATCACGAGGAGTCAGACACGCGTCCCCACTACGACGGGAACATATAATACGAGCGGCACAGGAAATCAACGCACTCTTGAAGTTACCATTGCAACGAGAAGATCCTCTAGAAAAAGGTGAAAGTGATGTCACCGAAACGTCAGGAAGAAAGTTGTCCTTCTCAGGACGAAATCATCCAAACGCGGTGAAATATCCCGAAGAACAACGCTTCATATATATATATATATATATATATATATATATATATATACCTATATATATATATATATATATATATATATACCTATATATATATATATATATCGAACTTTTAGAATTACTTACATATTTTTTATTTTAAATAATTTTATTAATTAGTTGTAGGCATTAATTTATAATTGTTAATTGCGGTAAGGATTTCTATACCTTAAAAAAGAGACAAAAAAGTAAAATAAAATAATGGTTATTATTATTTGACTAGGAGTTCATGCTGTCGATGACAATCCATAAGATATTTCAATCAATTCAATCGATCTAACCGAAAAACTTCGAATTTATGAAGACTAAAATAACCTTATAACAACGTTAAAGATTCTTGTCTTGTAAACAATAACGATACTACATTAAGAAGGTCATTTACATTAATTGCAGTCCGATAAAACCGCTAAAGTGCATACTTTCATATGTGATTAATCAACAGAATCTCGCTGCTTCAAAGAGAAGGCTAAGTGTTATAAAATTCCTATTTCCATTAACCGCTAATTTTTTTCTTTTCGTTTATGTATTTATCTACGTTGCCTCGTGCAGTTAATGTTAGAAATATAAGGGTTCGTAATTTCCTTCTTCGGTCATTTATATTTAGCCAGGCTGCTCTTTCGTTTTTGCTGCAATTTATAGGCGCCTATCCGCTTGCTCTAACCAGTTTGAACAACAGAAGAAGCCTACAAAAGCACCGGTGCCAGACGAACTATTTTCTTATTCTCGTACCTCTTTTTCGCTGGAGTGTAACGCTCTGCGATACAGTGTGAGAACCTGTACTTATTTAAGACCATCGAGTTCACACACATATGAACATACATACATACACATAGGTGTGTCTATATTTAGTAACTGTCATTTTGTCTTCTTTTTGATTGTACCTTCACGATAGACTGAGTAGAATTTACACGAACACGACCGGATGTCGCTTTACATTGATATTATATTGCACTTACAGGAAATAAAAGAAAAAGTATGTACACATGTTGCTGAATATACGATATTAGAGCTATTTTTAGAATGCTTAACGGAGTATCATTTCTCTCGAATAGATATGTCAATTACGATTTGGTGACAGTCGCGCCAATACACATGTATATAGAGCATCCAAATAATATCAAACCAGTATTTAAAGTAGGTATTATGTAAATGGATACCATTTATTTATCAATTTATGCCGCGCATTTAATAAATTTGATTTAAAATCATAGATCAAGACTATTGTAAACATCAGTTCCTGCGATTCAAAATTTCTTTCTTAAAACCTTGTTTATCTCGATTAGTTCTGAACAGACTACCGACAAGGAAATAGAGAAATTTATGACATCACTATTTTAAATGAACCTATCCATAAAACAAATAACAAATTAGCGAAGTCAAAAATGTAATTATGTAGAAATTCAACATAAAAACAAAAGCTAATAGTGTAATCTTAGATTTAGTATTACTTAATACCGAACATGTTCAAGTTTTTCAAGAATCTTATTGTCTAGTAAGCCCTGATTATCATTATCTGAAATGTGATTATATTGCGGAAATAGTTGTTGGATAGCTCATAGAAATACAATTTCAGGAAAGCTTCCTATGACCAGATCAATGATTTCCTTTCTTCTGTCGATTGGACTATTTTACTATCATATGATTTGGAATATGGTCTCTCCTATTTGCACCGAACTACACTTCGCTATCGACAGATTTGTCTCTAAATATCTAACATTTCTATAGTTTATTCACCTTCAAATGGCTTCCTTATGACACCAGCGATAAATATTCGTTGTAGTATGTATGTATCTTGACAACTAATTCCTGGATGTTCTTGTTCGTTGCTTTTATTACTTTCAATCAGTTAGTATTTATAATATCTTTTTGTTACTAATAGTGCTTGTTGTGTTCCTGGAGTCGACTTGATCACTAGAAAACTTCTTAAGGAGTTGTCAACCAAATATTTTAGACTATTGACATATTATACAATGCCATAATTCAACTACGTTATTTCCCGAATATCTGGAGAGTTGCTCAGATAGTACTGATTCGAAAACCATGAAAGAAATCAGAAGACGTCCTACCAGTTTATTATCATTTCTATCAAACGTATTTGAAAAAAATGTATACAGTTAAGCTACAATCAACAATAAATATTAAAAAAAAAATTATTCCTTATCAATTTGGATTCCGCAATAAGTAGAGCATCGTAATGCAGATACATAGGCTAGTAAATAAAATACGTGAAGACTTTTAGAATAAAAAATATTGTTAAGCATTATTTAACGAATACTTTTTTTCTTTCTTCTTTGTATATATCGTATTTTTCCACTGTTTGTTCTGCTAAGTATGTTTTCCATGCTTTTTTCTTTATCTTAATTTGATGTCTTATTTCATTTGTCCACCATTTTGTTTGTTTTTTCTTTTTATTTTTCCTTACGCCACATATCTCTTTCGTTGTAGTTATTATTATTTCTTTAAACCTATTCCAAATTTCTTCTATAGTTCCATTAATTTCTATATTTTCTACTCTTTCGGCTATCCTTTTCTGGAATTTTTCAGCAATGACTTCACTTCTTAATTTGTATATTCTAAGTGATTCTATTTGGTCTTGTTTCTGTGTATATATATATTGCTTTTCCTTATTTTGAACTTTTTCTTTTATTCTTGATATAACCACAAAGTGATCGCTTCCTATTTCCGGCCCTCTTCTTACTTTCGTGTCGCTCACAATTCTTCTGTTATTTTTGTCAACTAATATGTAGTCAATTATGGACCTCTCCCCCCTACTCTTGACTTCTCTAGTATATCTGTGTATATCTTTGTGTTGGAAAAGAGTGTTAGTTATTACCAAGTTGTGTATAATGCAGAAGTCCAGCATTCTTTTTCCATTGTTATTTCTAACAGTCTCCCCGTTTGTTCCCAATACTTCACTATATTCATCGTCTCTTATGCCAACTCTACTGTTGAAATCTCCTACTACAAACATTATACCTGTCGCGTCTTCCACCACTAATGTTAGTTCTTCCCAAAATTTATTCTTATTTTCTGATGTATCATCTTCGTTTGGCCCGTACACCACTATTATTGTTTTCGTTCTGTTTCTTTCCTTCATCTCTATTAGTAATATTCTTTCTGACCAGGCATTCCATCTATAAATTTGGTTTTCTAATTTCTTGTGTATAATGCATCCCACTCCTGCAGCTGCTCTTTTTTCTTTTCCTACACCACTATATATCATAATATGACCATTGTCCGTTTTAATAATTCCCTGTGCCTTTTTCTTTGTTTCCGTAATTGCTAATACATCCACTCCTAACTCTTCAAACTCCTTTTCTAATTCCTTTTCTTTTCCTGTTATGCTCTTTATATTCCAAGTACCAATTTTCCATGTTTCACTTTCTTTATCCTTACTTTTCTCTATCTTTTTAATTTTTTGTGTATCATCATTATCATACTGATCATTATTTTGTTTATTTTCCTTTATCATATCCTTTTTCTTGTCCGGGTCATCATCTTTATTTTCACTAGTCTTTACTATTAGTTTTTTGACACTTTTTGACTTTTTGACATTTTTGGGATTTTCTTTTCTCGTGCCAATTCTCGTTCCTCCTTATTCCAATTCCCCTTTTCCCTATTCCATCTCCATTGTTCTCCCTCTACTATTAACTTTTGGAATCCTATCTTAACAGTTTTTCCTTTCATTCTCTCTTCTTTGGCCTTTCTTCGTATCTTTTCTTGTATTTCTCTTTCCTCTTTTGTCATGTCATCGTTAATGTATATATTTTGTTCCATAAACCCTCTCAATTTGCCCTTATTTTTCATTATTTTTATCTTATCATCTATATTCTTCAGTTCTATTAAGCAAGTTTTTGGACCCAGCTGTTTCACCGCTTTAATTTCAATTTGTATTTCCATGTACTTCTTGATAATATCTTCCACCGCTACCTTTAATTGATCTTGATCACTCCCATCTATTTTCAAGCCTACCATAACTGCGTTCTTTCTTCTATTCATACCCTCGAGTTTATCTAATCTTCCTTTGGCACTTCTAATTTCTTTTTTCAGTTCTTCGTTTTCTTTTCTAATCTTCTCATTTTCTAATTTGATTTCTTTCATTTCTTCCATATATTTATCTTGTTTTCCCTCTATGTGTTGCACTTGTGTAACTAATCCTCGCATCATTTCCATTAATTTATCTAATTTACTTTCGTCACTGCTTGCTTCTTTGTCTGGTGTTCTGGCCAGCTTTTTACTCTTTTTGAAGATTTCGGCTACGTCTTTTTGATTTCTCTTTCTTTTTCCTTCATCCGTGGTACTCCCATCACTGTCCATCGCAAACAATGTCTATCCAGGCCCCCAAACCACTAAGCTAGTTATCTCGTTAATATTTACTAATATTTTATAAGCCGGACCTGTTCCTTATTGATATATTTAACCATTTATTTAACTAATTGCTATTTAATTAATAGTTAAAAAGCAGGTAAGGACAAAATCACGTTTGATTCATGTTTGTATAACCATTTCAAATATTTATTTTAAAATTTTCGGATCACATTTATTTGATTTTATTTCACACTAATTCGAAATTCGCTCGTGCGCCACAAATTTATTTATGTCTTACTAGTCCTTGTTTTTATTGTGCCATATGTTTATATTGTCGGATGCTGGCCTCTTTCGTGAGTAACCGCCCACATCTCTCTCTATCTCTTTTCCGTTGTTATTGCAAACACTAACATATATTATTTATTTTAATCATGTACTTATCTCTTCCACTATTTCACAAATTTACACCTTTGTGTATCACTTCTAATTATTTACTAACAATAATACTTTATTACACTCGCAAAAACCTCGTATTCGATAAATTCTTGCGGAGCCAAAATTACACGTCTATTCTCTATAACTACACGCTACTACTCATTGTACTCATTGTACTACCATTGTTATGGTAATAGGGATTTTTGGATTATATATATATATATATATATATATATATATATATATATATATATATTTAACGAATAACCCAAGCATTCGATAAGGTTTGCACACTATTTCATAAAATAAAAAAACTACTTCCTTATCAACACTTCTCAAACCTTAAATTCTACGTAACTAATAGACTCTTCTTCATTAAGCAAAATAACGAATTTTGATGATTGCGTGATATCTGGAGTTCTTCAAGGTAGCGTCCTTGTACCGGTATTATACCTTCACTATACAAGCGACTTATCAACTACATCGACAGTAATAATAGCGACATTTGCGGATGGCACTACCATACTCCTCTCGCATAGGGATCTCCGAGAAAGTCTTCATAAAATTGAAACAGTATTGTTTGAGAAAATTGCGTATGGAAGCGAATGAGTTTAAATTCACTCATCTTAAGTTTACGCGTTGTAAAGAAACATGTCCGCCTGTGCAAATTAACAACTGTAATATCCCTCAAATCGAAGATGTCAAATATCTAGGTATATATTTGGACAGGAGGCTCGCGTGACGGAAACATATCTTCACAAAGCGCACATAATTAGGACTAAAATTGAGCCAACTTTACTGGATTAACGGAATAAATTCTGATCTTAACGTTAAAAACTAATATTAAAATACACCAGAGATTTCAGAATAAAATAATATGAATAATCATCGATGCTCCTTATCATCAACGAGAACTATCAATTCTCTCGGTGCAAGAAATAATTAGTGACAACAGTGAGTGAATATCAGTTCATTCAAACGTATTAACCGAAAGTTTGTTTTCGGAAACAGAAACAGTGCAAAGAATTAAGAAATTCAAACCATCTGACTTATTGAGCAGGTTTACTGAGGATACTAGAACACTAATATAACAACATATAATTAGTTTTAATAAACTAACAAATGCGATTAATTAAAAACCTATAGTGGTACATTTATTGAAGCATACTGCGCAAGTCCTCGTTTGTAGTCACAACAAACGCTAATTGTGACTAAAGACTGCAGCATTATTGGAGTTACAAAAAAAATCTCGATCAGTTAAGCTTTCATAATGCCGTCGCTCTTTATTTCAAGGAAACCGACAATATATATTTCATAAGAATGCTTTTGAAATGTGCATTTTAATGGATTTAAAGAAATGTGTTTTTCCACAAAGCAAAAATATTATTCCCAATTCCAATGTGGACATATTTATTATTTGACATAGAATGAAGACATGATGTTAAAACAATACATTTTGAAATTTAAAATATTATACGATATTTCAAAGGTATTTTTAATAATATAAAATATTATTAAAAATCTGGTGTGAAGAACACAAATACAGGTTCACTATTAATATTTTTGTGAACGTGTCCGAACATATCCCTCCCCAGAGACGTAGATACGTATTTCGCCTTTTTACAGGCTCATCGGTACGCCCCTGCTGGAGAAAGGATATCTTCAGACACATTCACAAAAAAGAACCACATCGCCACATCACAAAAATTATCCAGACCGAGCGTAGAAGTAAATTCAGCGCTGCCTGTTGTCAGACAGCCGAAGTACCTCGCCCCGTCCATATAACCAATGTGAAGTAACGATGCCCTTCCAAAGGTGGCACAGCCATCTCTCTAGAAACTGCATTTTGTTTGTGTCTTCACTCATACTACGGACTAACCGCATGTGTAATGTATCAGAATAATTGAAACATACATGAGTAGGTAAACCCCACCAGTTTTGTATAGTACAAAGGTATTTTTAATAATATAAAATATTATTGAAAATCTGGTGTGAAGAAAACAAATACAAGTTCACAGCAGGGGCGTACCGATGAGCCTGTAGAAAGGCGAAATACGTATCTACATCTCTGGGGAAGGATATGTTCGGACACGTTCACAAAAATATTAATAGTGAACCTGTATTTGTGTTATTTTTATTATCCATTGCAAAAGAAACCTGCAATTATTTTATTTGTATTCATAATATTATTTGAATATTTATCTGATAAATACAAGCATACCGAGAATTATAATTTCTTCAGTTCGTTGCCTCTAGTCTATTATTAGATATTAATTTTGTCCAAATATCTCCGGGGTATCTTTTATTCTATCGGATGTTCTTTCTCTTATTTTCTCTACATTATTAATGGGACTTCTGTTCACTAGCGTTTTAAGATGGCCCCACAAAAAGAAATCTAAGCTGTTGAGGTCAGGGGACCTTGGTAGCCATTCTTGATGTCCACCGAGGTCAATCCAACGATTCGGAAAAACAATTTGTAAATAATTGCGAACCACAACTCTGAAATATGCTGGTGCACCATCGTGCATGTACACCATACGGTTTCTTATTGCTAGCGGAACATCCTCAAGCAGCAAAGGCACCTGTTCTTGAAGGAAATTGAGGTACTATTGTCTGTCAAGTCGTCCATCGATTTATTGCAAAATTGTATTCGTCGATACTTACATTAATTTTGTCGGACAATTCAACGATTTTTATTTTCTAACTCAAAAACGGCACATTACAGGAAAACAACTCAAGAGAGCTTTTATGTTTAAAATCGAACGGGGAATTCAAAAATAATTTATATTTTGGGAAAACCATAGGCGTATCATTTTTTTCTTCAAAAATATAAAAGTATATTAGCGTACGCACGCCACTGTCAAAGCTAATTTTTTTTTTTAAATATGCCCCTTTATTAACAGTCGCTACGTATTAAATTTAACTGAAATATCTCAAGCGGTTTCGAAAATATTAATTAATGTCCTTTTTTTTCTAAAACTTCTAAAACTATTATCGTAACGGAACATTTTTGGACCATAGTTTAAATCAAACTATCATCTATTTTTCATGTAAATTCAGACCCTTTAATATTTGCATATCATTAAGCAACAAACTGTATAGTACAGAAACACTTTATTTACTCAAATAAAAGTCTTAAGGCCGGTATTAAAAACGATAAAAATATGCAGATTTTATTTAGTAAGCAAGTAAATTTAATTTATACCCTAGAAAATTGTGGTATTAAATGTTATTCATTGGTTAAATGCGAACAGCTGTTTGCTTCACTGTGCTTCAAATGAACATAACCTTATTTTTTAAAGTTTATATTTCGTGTGTGTTTGATAACTTTAATTTTGATAATGCCAGATTTATCGGTTTGTATTTTACAAATATAAACAAAAAGAAATCGTAGAGAATTAGATTTTTTGGTATTTTTTTCATTTTATTCAGTGATTCCATCACTTATTGAAACGTTAACTGCAAAATACATAGCTATTCAGAGTTATTCTACAAATACTTATTTTACTTGCAGATTTCAATTTGTTCGTTGAATAAATTTATTTGTCAAGCTGTTATTCAGAGATTTATTCGCTGTTTATAACACTGGCCCTAAATCAAATATTTGTTGAGTTGAGAATACTTGTCTTCACAGAAGCTACAAACTCAATTTAGCTTGATATATGAGAATGAAATCAGTTAAATTAAGGTTTATATTTAACAAAAGAAGTGAAAGTAATTTCTTACAAAGAAACATATTAACAACATCTATGAATAAGACCACGTAAAAATGTATTGAAAAATTACCTGTCAGACGAAGGTAATTTCATCAATAAAACCAACCAAAACAATCTTGTAATGCACTATTCCAAGCGAGACATTAGAAACACGACAACTGAAAGTGTTTGTAAATAATCTTTAGAACCGCTTATACCAGGTTTACATACGTCAAAAAAACTAAACTCAATCAACCGACGAACCCTGAAATTAGAAAATGTTTAAAATTGTACCAATGCCATTTGTTGCAATTGGATTCAATAATTTCCGATCATTTTAAACATTAAACATAGTTATATCACAAGTACCGCATCGAAACGTGTTCGTTTAAAAATAATTGATTTTCAAAATTTAAAAAAATGTGTATAATATTATTCATAATTTTTAACTTAAATGTAATAAATAGTTAATTATCTTAAATAAACTGTAATTACTGGATAATAACGTATAATAATAGTGTAATTTAAAATAAATCTAGAACTAAAATAATTAATAAACGCGATTTCCTCATTGTCATGGGGTGTACAAAATCTCAATACTAACATTATTTAAATTCAAACAAACATATATTATTTAATATTCTTTTATACCAATACTTTTTTCTTCAAACAAAATTTATTTATTGTACAATCACATCATGAAGAAAAGAACACGAGTGTATAAATACTTCCTCATTAAATGTATATGCTAAAAATTGAGACAAAGGTGTTATGTCTATTTCAGTTTAGAAATTTCGAGTTTCTTAAATTCTACAGGAGTCCAAGCTTGAAAGTGACACTATTGGCTCTTGAATCATCATTTTCTTTCAAACATATGATTGTAAATTTGGTACAAAATAGGAAAATAAGAGTAGATTCCTCTCTGACTTGAAAAAAATCTTCTGCTCCATACCTACTAGTAGGGCTGGGCGAAGAATCGACACATCGTCCAATACCCGATACCATAACTGGCATCGATTCCCCGATATCTCAAATAATGAAAGTATCGATTCTAGGGTATCGACACCTAGGAATCGATACTTGGGTATCAATACAAAAAAAAACAATACCAGAGTATCCATACCAAGAAACCGATACCAACGAACCGATACTAAGGTATCGATACCAAGAAATCGATGCTAACTATAGAAATGACTGGAATCAATCTCAGTGTATACTGAAGTATTCATTCCAACGTATTGACTCCAAGCAAGGAGTCGAAAGCATCGATACTAGGATAGTATGTCGATATCGCTTTATATTGGAATGGGTTAAACTTTAACAAGCCTCTTACCTATATATTGGTATTTGAAGCAATTTTCTTTTCTTTATTTAATAGGGTCTTTTTATTTATTGCATTTGTGTTGCAAGTTTAATTTATGATTCATACCATGGATATTAATAAGGTAAAAAAAAAGTGGAGTAGAGAATTCTTATAAAGCTATTGTAGGTATAAAACGTGCTTGGTTTGTTTCTATTTCTAAATAGAATATTTTAGCCTTTTTGTATAATTTGGTAATAGCACGCATATCTGTCAGATTGGCGTAGTTAAAAGTATATATTTAGCTTCAAATTTACACACATATACATATACGTATATGTATAACAATTTTAAGGAGGGGTATAAGTGGGGTATACGAAGAGCGGGGATGACGCTTGACGGGGATGAAACCGATTGTTGTTCGCATCTTGATGTATGCGATATTGTGTCTGAGCAAACTCTCACGAAAAACTAAAATAAAATGCCTTTCACTGTCGAACAAAAATTCAAATTGTATTATGGTATGCGAGGGATAATTTATATGTAGCAGCATACGAAAACCGTCCGCCTCCCTCTGTATCAGCTATCCATAAGATTGTAAATACATTTCGTACAGAAGGTTGCGTTAATTCACGGCATAGTAAAAGACGCCGTGTCGTCCCTGAAGAACAACAGTTAGAATTTTGTTTCGTTTATTTATAAGAATTTTATTTAAATTTCATTTTCATTTTCATTAATAATAATTTTCATATTAAATACGGAGCGAAACTGACGAATGTATGCCCACTATTGTAACTAAACTACGCCTACGGTCATTAGTCTCACATGTACGTGTAAATATGCGTGCGCTAGTGTGTGTAATACGCTTCGCAAGTTCCACCGTTACTTCAGTCAATCTGTATATTATCTTACCTTAGTTAATTTTTTTAAATGTATATAAAGGATGCAATAACTTTTTAAGTAAAGAATTTTTAAGTATGTATCCATTATATATATATTATATAATATATATTTAAAAGGATGTTGTTGAATTTTACATTATGCTTAGCAAATATCCATATTATGACATAATAATTATAATTATTACAAAATATCACAATATTGCAAATTTCATACCGTAGATATGGTAGAATCGGTAAATTAATTTTATATCTCTTGAAACCGATATCAAACTATCGATACCTAGAAAAGGGGTCATGAATACTGATAGGAATCAGTATTCATGACCCCTTTTCGTATCGAATCAAGGTATCGATTCAAAGTATCGATTCCAAAGTATCGATTCCAAGGTATCGATTCCAAAGCATCGATACCTATCAATATTATCGATTCCAGTACTCAGAATCGATACCGTGCACAGACCCAATACATCGCTAAGTATCGATATCTCGATTGGTATCGATACGCGATACCGAAAACGTCGATATTGCCCAGCTCTACCTACTACATTTGAGAGGGATACCTTGATGTCACTATCGATGGACAAACCTATGACATGTTTTTCTCGTATTATAATATTACACAAATATACATTCCATTCAGACAAACAGTAATAAAATAATTCTAACTAAATAACATAACCGAAATTCATAATGAAAGAAAAATAATAAACATATTTTACAAATATGAATATAAAATGAGAAAAAAGTTCTACGAAAACCGCAACATATCAATGATTTTATCATGACGCATAAAATTTTTATCGCATATGTCAGAGATTAAAGGTGCTACCCATGGCAATAATGGGAGATGCATAAACTATGTTTGTTTTAGCAGCGGGAAAGAGATAAGTACTTCGCTGCCGCGAAGAAGCACAACGCACAAGAAAAGACAATTGCGAAATCAAGTCAATGCAATCGATCTTTGTATGCACTAGATTATATAAAAATTTAATACTGCTCAGTTTGTATCTGGTCTCCATAGCTGTATGCAGAAATGGATTGTTGTCGTAACATCTTGTAGAATATGTACCTTCAGTTTTAAAATACAAATACTTCAGATATCGGCATTGAATTTTCTCCAGACATACTTTATAGACCTCATAGTAAAGAGATACCAAATTAAAATTGCATAATCTAATCTCGATCTGACACATGTGCATTATAAAGTTTTTAGTGTAGTATTGTTGGTGAAAGATTTTGAATTACGAATAATAAAACCCAACATTCAGTAACTGACGTCGTGGCTGATTTAATGTGCTCAACAAAGTGGATTTGCAATCAAAACGTACGCCTAGTTTAAACTAAATAGGAACGATTCAACTCCGGTTGTACCATACGTGCAAGTATATGAAATCAGGTGTAATCTTTTGGTAAAACTGATAATGTTACCTTATTTACGTTCATCTCGAGTTTGTTAGCTTCACACTAAAATTCGATTCTAACAATTTGGTCTTGAAGTCGAATACAGTCACTTACTGATTCGACAGCTGTAAAGATTTTAGGATCACCAGCAAAGGCACGATAGCAATTGACCGAATCAAGAAAATCATTAAAAAATTGTAGAAACAACACTGGACCCAGATTGTATCGCTGAGGAACACCGGAATATAGTTAGCGAGAACCCCTTGTACGTAACATACTGAGGTATGTTCAAAAGATATGTGCGGAGAAATGGTAATACTAGTGACTGTTGTGAAAAACCGAAGATTCCTAATTTATTTGTCAATATCTAATGATTTATTCGATCGAAAGCTTTTGATATATCTGTATATATTATATCATTGACCCTGGCGATCTGGAACATTGGCAGTAAATTGTCGGAAGTAGGTTAAATTGTGCTGAAATAAAGTTTCAATGTTCGTTGGAGAATAATTTATATTCGCTAAAATAAACCATTCATTACACAATATCTGCATCCATTAATGTATGTATTGTATTATTTACGAACGGTCAATCCTCAGAGAAAAAGAAATAATAGTCTGATAGTAGCGTTTATTGCAAATAAAACAACAGTTATCTTGACTTATCGATATTAAGCACTCATGTCATTTAGATATTACTGAACAAATTAACATTTCTCCAAATCACTGTTAATAACTCGCCAACTAAAAGGATATAGAACAGTTATATAAGAAACCTACATAAACAGCAATAATATTAATATAATTAGCAGTTTCGGAACGAAAATACATTTAATTATCATTAATTAGATATCCGAGGAGGAATGTATGATTTGCCATAACAAATAATTGAGTGAATATTGCATAGCGATCAGAAACTAAATTAATTAGTAATATAGTAGATTATATTGCTAAAATAATATCGGAAATAAATTGAACAGAGAAAAAAAAAATAATGCGTAACACAGTTCTATATTTATAAAGATATATGTACTTTAAAAACTGTAATTAAATTGTTTTCTGCTTTAAAAATTTACAACCATCAATAGTTTGATAGATCGAACATATTTATTTAAATCGTTTAACTTCTCATCAGTTGCGCTATAATAAAAAAAAAACTTTAATAACTTTGGCATTAATAGGTCGGAAAAGAACGTATTATAACTCGGTAAAACGGTGAAAAACTTAAATTTTAATCATGACAAAAACTATAAAAAGCATTAAAACTTTATTATCGAATTCGTCAAATACAAGGATTGGTGCGAAAAATTTTAGAATAAATTTGAGAAAATGTGTGTGTGTGCGTCTTTGAAATGCGCTGTATCAAGACGTCAACTGCCTCTTTGTTTCTTGAAAAACATTCTCAGCGCATATATATTTTTGACAAACACGAAGAAAGGAAATCACGAGATAACAAATCAGGACTATACCAACGATGAGACTTCTTCGGCACCAAATATTTTATTGTTTGTTTGTTCATGATGGAAATTGTTACGATAATTTTGGTTTGCTTTAAGCATTTCAACAATGACTTCTGCAACTAAATTGTTGTATGTTCGGTGTTGTTCCTCGGCAACAGCTAGATGACGATGAATTGTTAATACATTAGACAAGAAAATTTCAGCAACATGGCGTTTAATCTACATTTTGACGAAAATCGTAGTCCCAGCTTTCAACTATTTCAAAGGTATTGGACAACACTTGGTTTGGCAGACGCTATTATAGGTAAAGCAAGTCAAACATTTCTTAAAACAAATTTTAATAAGTCTTTCTGTTTGTTCTATATACAGTGGGTGACTGGCTAACAAACAAACCGGACTGCGAACAAACCGGACAACGAACATCTCGTAAATGTTCAGACAACGAACATAAGTTCGCATAACGAACATATGGGGACACCACTCAGCGGCTTTCGAAGAAAATTTGCACGCGAACTCGAACGGTGTATGTATGTATATTGTTTACACGCGTGCGTACTTTTTACTAGCGGCCATTACTGTACGTATGCATACATATTGCTATGAATAGTGGTTTGAAAATTTAGCACGCCACCATCCACAACTAGTTTTCCCAACTAGGTTTCTCAGCCGGTGAATTTTCAAATATGAGACTTCTAACTTCTCGGGTTCCACTTAGGAAAAGTGTTCTAAAAGTAAGTTGAGCGCCAGTGAAATGTTCACAAAAATTTATTTACTTATTTTATTAATTAATTAGCAATAATGGAGTGTCAAATGAAACAAACGCAAGATAAAAATTTAAAATATATATTTAATATAAAAATAAAAATAATAAAAAATGTATCTTTAACAAAGTATAAAGATGCTGTATTATACAAAAATACTTGAGGTAAAAACATTCATTGAAAATTGACAGCTAAATGAATGGAAAACATCCTCTAAATGACTCCGATCAAAACTTATCTAAAAATAATCAAGTTTAATATTAATTTCTCTCCAGAGAACCACACTGTATAATCAGATACTGGTACACGAACAAAACTTACGCATGTGCAAAAGACACGCACAAAAAACCTGATACCAATCGAACGAACTTTTCAATTATAATTTTTAACAAAGAAATGTTAATAAAAAACTGTATTATCTGGATTTCTAATAATTAACTCTCTTAACTACAAGATTGAATACAATAAAAATATACTTATAGTAATTTTATATACTATGACGACGTCATATAGTTCTAATTCTACTTACAAGAAAAAAATACGTGTGGAGGCACTTATGAACAAAGAAGGTGCATAATCAATTTAAACATCAAAACTACAACGAGAAATTTATCTCTAAAAATATCGGGACTTTAATACTTATAAAACAAAATCACTTTCAATCAATCAACCCGAATTAATTAAAATATATTTAAATATATTTCACAAAACAACCTTCTTGTTCAAACTATGAGTTTCATCTCCCTTAATTTACCTCGGCCTCTACAACACATTTCAATGCACGCCGGGCAAAAAGTTTTTCTATCTCGCCAAATTCATACACATTTTGAATATACAACTCCATCCAAAATAATTGAACATCCCCAAATTAAATTATTTTTAATTAAAAATCCATAGCAATATGTACATAAGCTATGTATATGTATATTCTACACGAACAGTCATTAGAGTATGTATATGCTTATCTTACTTGCTGTAGTTGGTTTCTGTCCTTCAAAATTTTTGTTTGTACTTCTCTAAATTCTAAAAAAAAGTGATTGTGAATATGAAGCCTAAAAAGAGTGGAGTGTCAAGAACTGTGCTTACCATCGAAACTAAGCAAGAGATAATAACCAAATTAGAGAGTGGGCAAACGAAGTCTGATGTTGCTAGGCAGTACGGCTTGAACAGTACGCACAACCCTAGCTAAGAAAAGTACCATCAAGAGCACCCAAGCAGCTAAAGGAGGAACCAAAATCACAGCTGAAAAGTAAAGAAGTGCCATTCATGAAGAAATGGAGAGGTTGCTTTTAGCTTGGATAAACGAAAGGGAAATGAAAAGAGACGTAACTAGTATGGCTATTATTCAAGAAAAAGCTAGAGAAATTTTCGAGAATCTAAAGCGGCAAACTCCAGATTCGTCATCTAAGGCGTTGGAATTCAAGGCTACTACTGGCTGGTTGGCAAGATTTAAAAAGAGATCTGGCATTAAACATGTGATAATGTATGGCAAGTCTGCTAGTGCAGATAAAGAAGAAGCTCAGAATTTCTGTCTTAAATTTCAAAAATTCATTGAAAAAGAAGGGTATCGTCACCAACAAATATTTAATTGCGACGAAACGGTATTGTTTTGAAAGCGCGTACCCAAACGTACATACATTACAAAAAATGAGAAAAGTATTTCTGGACATAAACCCATGAAGGATTGATTGGGAACTAACTCTAAAAGTGATATGAAGCTTAAACCGCTCCTTGTTTATCACTCAGAGAATCCTAGAACATACAAGAAAAATTCAATAATTAAGGAAATATTTCCAGTGATGTGGAAATGCGTAGGTCACTCAGTTTCTTTTCAGAGAATGGTTGCTTAAAGTTTGTGCCCAAAGCATCAAAAACTACCTTGAGAGCAATGATATTCCATTGAAAGTACTGCTGTTATTGCATAATGCACCAGCCCACTCAAAAGGATCTTCAAGTTCATTTGCTGACAGACTTTTCCTGGTTGACAGTTCAGTTTCTGCCTCCAAATACTACTTCCTTACTTCAGCCAATGGATCAAGAAGTTACTGCGACTATCGAGACTCGCTCGCTGTTTCGTCGGTACTTTAAAGCATGCCAATTCTCCTCAGCATTAGAAACGTTTTGGAAAGAAAAGCTTGCCATTCTTGAAGCTATCCGGTTCATTCAAAAGGCATGGTCAGAAATTACACAAAAACAATTGAAGCATGCTTGGTGGAAGCTGTGCCAATTCTGAGTTCAAGAAGACGGATACGTTGTTTCTGAAATTATAAATGAAATTGTGGCAACTGCCAAATATCTGGAATTGGAGGTAAACGAAGCTGACATTGAAGAGCTCATAACAAACCACGAAGAGGAGCTGACGACAGGAGACATCCAAAACCTTTGGTTCGAAGAACACAAAGAAAGTTTGGAAGTGCCTACTTCTGAAAAAGAGGATGAAAGAGGACCGATGTAGACATCTGCTATTAAAGATCTTTTAAGGAAGTGAGAGGATGTCAGAACAACGGTCTTAGAATGGCATCCAAACCAGGTTGAGATTATCAGGGTTGGGGATCTCTACCATGACAATGCAATTCACCATTTTCGGAAAATGCCGAAGAAGAGAGAAACGCAGTCGACATTGGACAAGTTGTTTAACACCCCATAGACGAAAAAACTAAGGACTGATTGATAGCATTTTTGTATCTAATTTTATGTTCTTCTTTCCATAAATAAATGTACGCTAAGAAATTCTTTACATGCGTATTTGATTTTTTGGTCCTAGAATAGATTAATTAATTTTCCATAGAAAACTATGGCAAATTGATGATCGGTTAACGAACAATTCGGGTAGCGAACATAATCTTGGTACACATTAAGTTCATTAACCGGTCACCCACTGTACTCTATATGGCAATCATTACACGTGATTTCATACGAGAGCGGATTGATATATAAGGTCTCCAACAGCGGCATTATGTGGTAGTGGGGATATAAAGAAGTTAAAACCTGCAAACGGCAATTTCAAGTATTTCACCTTAGCGTGTTGTTTGATTTTCTGTATATCGTCGTTGAGTAACCGTGCGAATTATCATCAGTTCGATTTCTGAGATGCATATCAAGCAACAATTCGTGATAGAGTTTTTAACGCTAAAAGGTTGTGTGCCCATCGGAATTTACAGGCGTTTGAAAGCTGTTCATGACAACGATTTTATAGATGTCAAGAATGTTCGCCATATACTGGCGAAATGAAGGTGATATAAAACGATTAGGCCCACCAGTATCAATGACGCATGAGAAGAATAAAAGATAAGTGAATGAACAGATTTCAGGATTGGTCAGCAATTAGGCATTAGTCAAGAAAGAGTTCTGTTCAAACGTTGAATTACAGAAAAATTTGGGCCACATGGGTCCTACGATAATTATCGAATGTCATGGAAGAACAAAGGAAAAACATTTATTATGAACTTCTTAACCAATAACAATGCCATATTTTCTCATGAACATTACCACGGAGGACGAATTTTGGGTCCATCATTTTGAACTTGAAAATAAGTGGGAGATTCTTATCGTGTACGAAAATTCAAAAGTGTTTCATCAGCGCAGAAAGCTATGCTCACCATTTTGTGGGATGCAAGAAGAGTCTTTCATACCAAACATCTGATGAAGGGATCAACGATTAATTCAATTAGATACTGCAAAACTTATCGATCACTAAAAAATCGTATGCGTGGAGTATGAACGAATTTTTCCTTGCACCACAACAACGCTAAACCTAATTGCAGCAACGAAACAATGAATATAGTTACGATTCTGAAATTCACGATTGCTACGCATGATCCTGTTTTGGCACTTTTAGATTTGTAGTTGTTCCCAAAGTTGATGGAGGTATTGAAAGGTCAACATTTTCATTAGACACTGAACTTCGGGCTACTGTTCGCAATTAGATCAACGGTAAACAAGTAAAACTGGATTCAGCGTTTGGAGAAATGTGTTGCACTAAGTGGTAATTACGTGAAAATATAATTATCTATATTTGTAGTATAATAAAATTACATACTTAATTTTAAGAGTGGTTTCATTATTTTGTCTTTTATTATTCTTCTTTCATGGAGTTAGAGACCTTATATATCAATGATATAAAATACAATTCCACGGGGTCGAGATATTAAAATATATTATGATCGTCCAATGAAGAACCAATCCTTTTAGTAGCTCTCAAAATATAAAGTTTATCCCTGGAGTTGTCTAAAGTATTTCCAGTTCATGTAATAATTATGACATATATAATTGTCCTCATGATATCGAAAATGTAACAGAATTAACGCTTTGGTTCTTTAAGTTTGTAAGTTAGGAAGAAATTCGAACATTACAAATGAAACAGACATGCATTACACACATCTGTATCTGTACACATCGTATTTTTCAACGTTTACTTCAGCCAAAACTCGTTAAATTTCTTTGGTATATTTGCTGCCACCTAGCATCGTGTTAATGGACTTACACCTATATACGTATTGTTTTCCTTCTGTGCCAGCATAGCTGAACGAGAGAAAATCACTATTTTCGGTGTAGTCTCTTTTGTCCGCCAGATGTCACTAGATTATCTGGTGCCACATAATAGGGCAAAATTTGCTATACCTGTGAGACGATCCATTAAACTTTACTTCCCTAGCCAAACTCATTCCGAGTTGTCAATTTACAACAAACTGCTTCTTCTAGAAGCAAATACTAAAGCCTGTATGTACTTATGGCATAATGCACCAAAAAATCAAACATAAAAGTCATCCAGACGCTTCAGAATTAAATAGTCCATGCACCGTGGTACATCCGAAATGAAGACATCAATCTTGACCTGAAGATGCCCAAGATTAAAGACGAGATCAGGAGGTTTGCAGGCAAACACCAGAAAAGTTTGAAAAACCACGAAAATGTCGAAGTGATCTCGCTACTCAACAACAACGGACTTGTTTGGCGGCTTAAGAGAGTAAAACCGTTCGAACTAGCATAGTGCTAGTGCAGTGCCTAGAAATAGTTCTAAGTGTACTAAAATCACGTGAACAAAGTGATCTTGGTAATGTGGAGTGTGTCGCTGGATGCTCATCTACTGAACTAATATGCTAGGTGATAATAAAAAAATGATAGACTTTGTCTAGTTTCCATGCTCAACGTCCTTTGGGACCTTTAAATTAAAAGAAAACACAGCCAAACTGAGGAAGTCTATTGTGTGACAGAAACAAGTGTCTTTGTCAGAAGTAAATGTTGTAAAATGCAAGGTGTATGTCCATGTGTAATGTACTCAAATTTCTTTGGTTTGAGAAAATTAGTTGTATTTAATTCATACCCGAAATGTTCAAATTCGCTCATCTTATCAGTATACAGTCGGATGATCAGTTGAAAAGTATGAGAAAATTGGTCATTACTCACTCATCCTGAAAGAAACGCACGTTTTTAAATGCGTTTAACGTGCACAGTTATAGATTAGCTTTGATTTACGATTTACGTAAGTGTTATACTTACGCAAATTCATTTTGATTTATAACATTTGTAATTAAATCAATTTGCAAGCTAAATACGTTTGTTCTTTAATAAGCAATAAAGTACAAGTAAAACAAGCCATGCGCTAAAAATTATGACCACGTTAAACGTATTAGTAGGAATATTTCGAAAAACAAAAACAAAAATAGTGTAATTGCTATATATTAAAATTGCTTATTTTTTTATTCAAATGAAATTTTTTATTTGTTTTTTCTTGCATAATAATGAACGTCTTAACTACCTCGGATGATTTTCCCATAAAAATATTAAGAAATACACATAAAATAAAATACGTTTACAATGTAAATGACGGCAAAAACAACACGTGGAAAAATTTTATATTTTGCAAAAACAAAATATGTACTTATGATCTTGGTGCTAGTTAGCGTATGCCAGACTCAAAATCGACTTTGATCGCAGTTCTTTGCATTGTAATAAAGACGTTAATGGCATCATTTGCTTAACGCTTGCGCTAAAGCTAATGTTGACAACGTCAATAAATCTTAATTCTTTCGTAGATTAGCTCGCTTGGACTGGAATAAATCGCATTTCTAGAGATTTTCTTTCATTGAATTTAAATTTTATGATAATCCATGCATAAGTATGGGTATCACTACATATTTATATGAAATTACTGTTTCATATCTACTAATCTTGTTTGCGTCTATGTGATTTTGTATTATAAAAGGACTATCTTCTTATGCAGTGATTAAAATGATCTATTGTTAAATACTAGTGGAAAATCCACTTACAGGAAATGTCTAGAATAATCGTACACACGGGTATATTAATTGGAAAAAGATTGCATCAATTTTTAGTTGTTATTTTAGTTTATCAACATGATTGTTATTAATAGTTTTTGGCCTTCAAAATATATTCATTTAAATCAGCGATGCACATACCGCGGCCAGCGGGCCGCATGCGGCCCACTGTCGATATTTATGCGGCCCGAGAACGAATTTTAAAAATTGTTCGAAAAACTACAAAAGTAGGTAAAAATCAATTCAAATCAATATTTCTTACCTTTTTATTTTATTGTAACTTTTGTAATTGTTTTATATCTTTAAGTACTACTTTCTTGTTCAGGTTTACTACGTAGGACAGGTATGCTCCTCGTCGTTTCAAGCATATTGTTACGAGACTAGAAATCTGTCGAACCAACTAGATTACTCGAAAATTCGCGAAACACGTCTGTATTACCCCCGAACAATGTGGTAGGTTCTCGATGTTGGGTAACTCGTATAAATACAACGCATCGCCCGCTATCGGGGCAGTTAAGTTTTAACTACGGACAAGCGAACGTTATATTGTTTGAATTGTAATCTGTGAAGAATAAATATATCGTCGTTCGAAGTTGGCATCTACCTACGTAACAATATAATATCAATTTTGATATGGATAAACCAGGCCCCAGTAAGAAACGTAGTCGTAAGGATGAAGATGAAAATCGACAATTTCAAGATATTTGGACCGAAAAATACTTGTTTATTTCATCGCATAACAAAAGTGTCTGGTTAATATGCAAGAGTAGTGTTTCTATTGCGAAGGAATATAATGTGAAAAGGCATTATGAAACCCAGCATCATACTTTTACCAAATTAACCGGCGATAATTGAACGCAAAAAATTTCCACTTTACAAAGGGAACTAATAGGCCAGCAAGCTATGTTTACAAAACCAATTCAAGATGCTGAAACAGCTACTGAAGTTAGCTTTGAAATATCTCGAATAATAGCGAAAACTTGTCGGCCTTTTAAAGATGGTGAGTTTGTTAAGCAGTGTTTAGATATCGCCGCACAAAAAATGTGTCCGAAAGATGCAAAAAGGTTTGAGAAAATTCAATTAAATCGGATGACTGTTCAAAGAAGACTTACCACATTAGCAGCTAATATAGAAGAGCAATTAGCTAAGAAATCGAAAATTTTATTTTCTGTATTTTTCTGTAGCACTCGACGAATTTACAGATGTCAGTTCCAGTGCTCAACTCTTAATATTTTTACAAGGTGTAACGCAAAATTTTGAAGTGCGTGAAGAACTGATTGGTATGAGTTCTTTGACAGGTCATAATGAATTTCTATAATGGATTTGGATTTAACGAAATTATCTGGAATTACGACTGATGGAGCGCCTTCAATGGTTGGAAGTAAATCTGGGATAATAACTATATTAAAAGAGCATTTACAAACTCAAAACATAGATACCAAGGAATTAATACTGTTTCATTGCATTATACATCAAGAGGTCCTCTGTTCAAAATTATTGGGATTTGAAAATGTGATGAAAGTTGTAGTAAAACACGAGGTCTCAATCACCGACAATTCACATAATTTCTCGAGGATATTGAAAGCGAATATGGTGATCTCCTGTTTTACACTGAAGTAAGGTGGCTAAGTCGTGGGTTGTCACTAGAGAGGTTTCTTAACTTGATTGAAGAATTCAAAATATTTCTGGCGGAAAAGAAAAAGGACGTTTCCGAACTCGACAACCCTGATTGGCTGTGTGACTTAGCGTTTCTTGTAGACATCACAAATCACTTGAATGTCTTAAATACGCGACTCCAAGGCAAAGATCAATTGATTTCGCAGTTATACTCTCATGTTTCGTCCTTTCAATGCAAATTGAGTCTTTTCAGGACACAAATCAATTCAGCCAATTACAGCCATTTTCCGAACTACAAAAAAATTATGGAGAAATTCAATAAAACTGATGTCAATTTCGCTTATGTTAAAAAAATTGATATTTTAATACAAGCTTTTCATGATCGTTTTCTAGACTTCAAAAAAGTTCAACCTCTATTAGACATTTTCAGCAATCCTTTCAACATTTCACCCGAAAATGCACCGGAATCAATACAGCTGGAATTGATAGACATGCAAAATGATGATAATTTACGAAACAAGTTTAATGAAGGTAATTTACTCAACTTTTACCGTTGCGTTGACAAAACCGCTTATAAAGAGTTGCGAATAAATGTATTGAAATGCGCAAGCTTATTTGGATCGACGTATATTTGTGAGCAAACGTTTTCAGTGATGAAACTTAACAAAACAAAAAATCGAAACCGTCTGGCAAATGAAAATCTGGAAGAAATTTTACGTGTGGCGACAAGTAATGTTGAGCCAAACATAAACAAAATTGTTAGCTCAATGCAATGTCATCCATCAAAATAATAAAACATGAAATATTACATTGTAATGATTAGATTACATTACGATTACATAATTACAACAAACATTTTTGAATGTTCTTTTATTTTTATCATTTGTAGTAATTCATACTATTTATAAATAAAAATATTTGTGTTAATAAGTATTCTTTGTAGTGGCCCGTCCTTGGCTTATAACTTTCCCGAGTGGCCCTTGTTCCCTATAAGTCTGTGCATCCCTGATTTAAATGATAACATGTAATTGTTACAATGTTTCGATATCTAGTATTTCATTTCTGCTTGTTCATGTAACAATATTTTAAAAATCACTGGCTTCACAGTTTCACTCTTTGAGGTGTAACATTTTTTAAAGTAACATGCATGCAACAATCGGAGGCAACATTTATATGAAATTTTGTTACGAAGTTTTGCGGTATAGTATAAAGAACAAATTGGTTCCTTTGATATCCAAACATAAAACACCTATCCAGCTTCAATTACTAAAGTCAGTGGAACAACAATCTACTTGACACGGCTGCAGGAGCAACTAACCTCACAATTAGGTATCTTCGTGGTGTTCTTTATTTTTCGACCTCTTGTAGATCGAATAGTAGAAGACATTGAGAAGTATCAAAAGCTCCTTCTATGTCTATGAAAACTCCAAGCGCGATTTCGTTATGGCGTAGGCTCCTTTCGAGCACCCCGACCAGGGTATGCAGGGCAGCTTCACCTTATTTTCCCATTTGGTATGCTCATTGCAGTGAGTCTAGAAGAGATGTATCCGGGGCTCCTTCTTATATTATTTTTTTTCCATAGTCTTCAACATAATAGAGGTAAGACTAATTAGTCTAAATGATTTGGGGGTGAGTATATGTTTCTTTTCCAGGTATATCACCACTATTGCCACCAGTGAGATGTCACCACTATTGTCAATTGTTTGGTCATACCAAGAAACTAACTACGTTCAAGAGTAGTAAAGTTATATTATAGATTTCTTTATCAAAACGTTTCTTCGAGTCTTCTGACATCAGAGATTTTGAAATTTTCAATTCGTCTTTTTCTGTTACGAGAACTGATAGAAAGTTTTCAGAAGTTGGGGTATCTGCGGATGCAGATGTTTTGTCTACTTTTTTAAATTTTGTTATATAAATATAGGTAGGATTACCCTTCCGAGTCTGGTGTTTTGTACTGTAAATGTTACATTCCTCTTAGTTTATCGTGTGATGACCTTGGGAACTTCTTTGACGCGTTAACTCTTGTACCCTTAAATAGAAAGTTATAATTCTTGGAGTTTCTAACTGTTCTCTCTTCAACTTTAATAATAACACTTCTGTTCGCAAATATCGTAATTCATGTCTTCTTTGAATCTACGTAAACTTAACCACATAATAAACTCTTATGGCAAGTTACATGATTTAGCCTTTATCAATGTTGAATTTCAGATCGAATAATTACATGATAACAGCCCGGTGGTTGATGTAGATTTTTACCTGCCAGGTACTAGACATTAGTTTTACATTGATGGGCAAGAGAGAGTTTTTTTTCCATCTAATGATAATATACAACTCTATTTGTGCAAACTTGCAAATTTTATACAATTGTATATTGAGTTGATCAATGCTAACTGGTCTTTCATTAAATCCTCCACTGAAGTAAAGAATGCCCCATCTGAACTATATGATGAAATCTATTCTGTAGTAGATAATTCTGATCTAAAGTATAGCACTTCTACATTTGCACCTATTCCACACTAGTTCTCTCTCGACACTCCTTCAGGTCCGCCTTCATGGCGTCGCTTTCCCTTCTCCAAGGCCTTCCCCTAGAAATTTTCTCTTCTGGTTTTCTCCATGATATATTTTTTACTTTTCTTCAGCTATCCATTCTTTCCGGATCCTTCAATCACTGTAATCATTTCAACTTTCTTTCTTTAAATAATCCTGCAATTGTGTATCTTTCATAAATCCATAAATTCAAGTTTCGAATTTATTCCTCTTACCCAACATACGTTCTTTTCGTGTTTGCTCTTGCTCTTTCGTTTAAAACAAACACTAGGCTAGCTAAGTTATAATTGAAAGCAACTTAGACAAGGTATATATGTCCAACAAATATGGAGTCTCTAAGCTTTCTTCTGGTGATTGCACTAAGATATATATTGGACAAACTGAAACAAAAATATCAGGACAATGAAAGATGTTTTAATTATAACAAAAGTCATCCCAACTGTGTCGTATATTTAAACACTTGTAATAATTGTAGATCTCGGTTTCCGGGTTGGAACCGCGTCGAGTTAGGCGTAATTGCCAACGTTTCGTCCACTGTTCCAAGGGACAGATTCAGGGCTATACGTAGATGTTCGTCGTTTCGCAGTAGCTTGAAGAATGCTATGACAGAGACCGGCACAACTTATATAGGGGGGGACCGGGTCAGATGGTGCCGTTATTGGCTGGGGACCATGAGCCAATCGCATGCGTCGTATGGGCGTGTTATTTTGTAGTAGAGTTCAGTAGAGTTTGCCACGTTGGATGTAACGTATAGCCATCGTCTCCGTTGAGATTGCAGGGATGTTTGAAAATTTCAATAGATTCACGGATTTTCCTAGGGAAATAATGCGATTCACGGGACAGAAGCTTGACATATTTGAATAGAATTTGATGACCAGAGTTATGACCGGCTATATGTAACAGTCTAGTACAACGTTCATGTTCGGACACACGCACACCAACTGGCCGCTTAGTTTCGCCAATGTACACACGAACACGGAATGCGATACACTCCTTGTGCTCCGTTCCAAGCACCAGCCTTAATTTAGTTTAGCTGACTACAATATATTCCGTTATGTAATTAGATTTACCTATTAGTCTGAAGAATAAACAGTGTTGGTGAAGCAATTGATACTATAATAAAATATTTGTGAAAATTACACAATTGTTTCGTATTTAATTTTGCAATAAGAGAATCGTTGTTGTGAATTTCTTCTATCCCAGCATTATACACTCATGAGTACAATTTTCACACAAATATGTACCTGTATTGTGTTCCTAACACTCGATTTTTGATCATATTTTTTATATTATTCAAGAAGTTTTTGGTTTACAACATTCTGAATATAAATTAAATACTTTATGAATAATTTATATATATTTACGATTATTTACGTTTGAATTTTAGATGAAATTTCAACCCACCATTCTTAAAAAACTAAATTAAATTGCACAAGATCAGAACAATGCGTCCGTAGGCTTTTAGATGTTTAGAGAAGAAAATTTAAAAAAACATTTTGTGATTTGTATCCATGCTATCATTGCTCTTTAAAAGAAAAAGTAGTCAACACAAAGACATTTAAACAACTTTACGATTAATAAAGAAGATGATGTTTCAGTTGCCTTTCACCATTGGATTTATCTTTGTCTCCTTAATTGTAGTTTAGGTTTTAATTGGCAACTTGTACAAAATACGGTAATTAATTTGTAAATATATACGTTTGTATATACTACAAACGATATATTTCTGTATTTTATCACACTAAATAATTAAACGATTTTATATCGATGAAACTGCATTTTAAATGCAATTAACATCAAAATGATAATAAATTATTACTGTTTACGTTAGTATGTATATTACCGCTTCATTGTCAGACAACCAGTCTGTCTATACTGTACACCAGCTATCTTTTTGATCCCATATACCAAGGTGAAAGATTAAATATTTATCTTCTAAACTGGCAATCTGCCAAACTGGCTTGACTTTTATTAATTTGTTACAAATCACGATCAACTTCGTAACGATCCAGAGTAAACAATGAAATTGTATTATACGAAAAGCAATAAGTCGTTAGTTCTTCGGGAAACTATAACATAATAAATATTGCTAAATACATTGTTCGTACTAATAAGAAAACTTAATAATGTCATACGCGGGTGATTCGATAATTAACTTGATTCGATATGAAAGGCAATCTTTTGTTTCCCATTTTATTTTTCGATTGAATCCACTCGCAGTTCACGCATTTGGGTCAACGTTTCTCTAGGCTCGCAATTATTTTTCTGAAGTGGTTTTCTTCAAAGTCATCAAAATAGTTGTTAAGCGCTTGGATGGCTTCTACACAACACTCAAATTTTTGTCGAGATATGAAATATTTGTGTTCCGGGATCAAATGGAAATCTGAGGAATCTAAATCGGATAAATAGGTTGCATGCAAGAGCAACTAAAAGCGAATTTTGCTCAATTTTAGCTAAGCGATACACCGAGTGATAGTGTTTCCCTACTCGAGATAGTCAATCAGGAGAATTTCCTTTACATTCCAAAACACTGACGGTATCACCTTCCAGCTGATTTCACCTTTTCCGGAGTCGATTTTTCTTGTGTGGTTCATTGTTTTGACCGTTGTTTTGTTTCCGGCATATAGTGACGAATTCAAGTTTGGTCAATTATTACAAAACGCTTCACCAAAATCTGCTGCATTCTTTTCGAACAGTTGCGCAAACATTCGGCAGGTGTTGGCATGGGATTTAGATTCTGCTCTGTAATGAGCAAACTCGACTCCGATTTTGTGCAAAGTTTTTTCAGGTACAATTCATTATGCAAACTGAAGTGTACTCTGTCAGTTGAGATGGATCTGACTTTGCTACCTTACGAACTTTCACTCGTCTATTTGCTAAAGACGATATCGTGGACTTTGTCAATATTGTCTGGCATCACAGCAGATTTTTGAGTACCAGGAGTAGGTTTCTGATGCTTGTCCTACCTTGCTTCGTTGAGCCAAAGTCTCACGGTCTTATGGGAATGACATGAGTCAACTAACATAGGTGCAAGCTTCTTATGAATTTTTTTTGGTTTTTTTACTTTCAGAAAAATTGCACCACGAATTCGAGTTTCATCCATTTTTTACTTTCAAACGCTTGTGTTCAGGCAACAGTCAAACAATGAGCTAATCTCAAAATGATTTGTAACTTATACAGATGTCGCTATCATCCTTTCTTAGTATCTGAAGCAAGTTAATTGTCGAGCCAACCTCGTAAGTGGAAAAGGTTACGTAGTTTTGTCTTTAATTTTTGACGATTTTTCATTTCATTGTAACATTACATATAGGGGAAGAACCAAAGTGTCAATGATCTGGAAAACAAACATACAACTAATACCAACTGAAACAAGGCTGTTCTCTATCGTCTACTCTTTTTAAAATATATGCAAAAGAAGCGTTGGAGAATTGAAGTAGAATGTATTCAGGTATGGTTATCCAGACTGATAAAGATGTATGTTTCTATCATTTATTGTTCGCCGATGACCAGAATATAATAGCCAATGACAGAGAAGATGTAATGAACATGTCAAGAAATTGTTCCAAGAATATAAAGTTTGGCTTACAAATAAACAGAAGAAAACAGAATATCTTAGTATCGGTGAAACATCAGAGGATATCCACACGGAATAGAGAACAGTGACGGGAGTCGGGAGTTATCTCACAGAGGATGGAAGATGCAACAGAGATATCAGAAGCAGAATAACTCAAGAAAAAACAGTTATTCAAAAACTAAACAGTCGGAGGAGATGGACAAAGAAGAACATGCTGAGTGTCACGGTAAGATCACATTAGAAACAAAAATATCAGGGAAAGAACACAAGTGAACATACCAGTCACAGAAATTATTCAACAACGACAGCTACAGTGGTAATCTGAAATTACTTTCAAAATCTTTGTATCTTTTTAAGAAGACATACCCAATTTTATTTAAGAACAATGAAGCGTTGCAGAGACACTTTTCACTAACACTGTATATACCGGGTTCTTTTTTATCATTACATACATGGCCCTATGTGTAGAGCTCAAAAAATAAAAATCAATGCATTGGTGGCATAGTAAGCAACCAGTTATACACCAGTGACGTATTTTTCTAATTGTCAAATATTTCTAATTTTTTATTCATACTTAAATCTTAAATTAAATACATTTAATTGAAAAATAGATAATTTATTTAAAACAGTTAATTACCCTAACAGGCGTATACCTTGTGCGAAGACAATTTTCAATTAATAATCGACGAAGATATACTTGTTGAAACTTCATTATATAGATATAATAAAACACAGTTGTATAGTTTCAAAATAATATATATGCACTACATATGTTTCACCACACTGTGGCTTCATCAGGTGGATGAATATACTAATTCAAAATATCAATTAGATCTTATATATATCAATACAAAGTACAGAACTAATCTTATTCTAAGAGGGGGTGGACATGTATGAGTTTTAAGTTTAGTAGGGGGGAGTTATTTATGTCTAGTTGGTCATTTAAAATTATACCTAATTTATTATATTTGTTAATTTCTAAACTTTCTAACATATTAAGTTTTTTACTTTTATCTAGAACATGCAAAGTTTTAAAATTAGTGTTGAATTTGTGATTATGTTCTAGGCAATGATTGGCAAAAGTTGAGTCTGTCTTCTTGTCTCTGTGGCTTCTTTCATGTTCTTTCATTCTAATATCAAATGTCCGTCCTGTTTGTCCGACATACACTTTTTTACAATCTTCGCATGTCAACTTGTAAACCCCTGAGTTTAATCTATTGTCCGTTTTATCTTTGTTGTTTTTTATAGCGTTTTGTAAAACAACAAAGATAAAACGGACAATAGATTAAACTCAGGGGTTTACAAGTTGACATGCGAAGATTGTAAAAAAGTGTATGTCGGACAAACAGGACGGACATTTGATATTAGAATGAAAGAACATGAAAGAAGCCACATAGACAAGAAGACAGACTCAACTTTTGCCAATCATTGCCTAGAACATAATCACAAATTCAACACTAATTTTAAAACTTTGCATGTTCTAGATAAAAGTAAAAAACTTAATATGTTAGAAAGTTTAGAAATTAACAAATATAATAAATTAGGTATAATTTTAAATGACCAACTAGACATAAATAACTCCCCCCTACTAAACTTAAAACTCATACATGTCCACCCCCTCTTAGAATAAGATTAGTTCTGTACTTTGTATTGATATATATAAGATCTAATTGATATTTTGAATTAGTATATTCATCCACCTGATGAAGCCACAGTGTGGTGAAACATATGTAGTGCATATATATTATTTTGAAACTATACAACAATTTTTAATATTATTAACAAATTCAAAGAAGATGGATAGTATTTCTTTAAGGATGAAATATATCTAAGATAGTAAAATTAGTGTATAAAAAAAGGTAGAAAATATGAAAGCGTTCTTAACCAAAAACTACAAATCAATTTTACCATTCCATGAGATTGTAGAGCGTCCTCATGTTACTTCTAGTGAATTACCGAACGTAACCCACGTATTGTGGACATTTCAGTAACACGATAACACGAAAACAAATAACACCTCGTGAGAAATTTATCTTAAAAAGCAGTAGTGGGAAATTCTTGTAGGTAATAAATATGTTACTATTTATTTAACAATCTCAATAACTTTTGAACTGTTCAATTATCTGACAGCATCACTACTGAAATTAAAGATTGAGGAAGGGAAGACATTATGCAACAAACTTTTGGAAACTTTTAAAGCAAGGCTATTTCCATATGAAGGACAATCAGTTATTAGAGTAGCAACTGTTTTTGACCCTCGCTTTAAAAGAAAAGGTTTTCATAGTACTGAAAATACCATTGGATCTGCTTCGTTTCTAGAACAAGAAATGTTTAATATTAAGACAATAGATCCTGAAAATAAGGAACTAATGCCTGTAATCGAAACAGACATTAGTCCACATCAAAAGTCACTTTCATTATTTGGATTTTTGCAAGAAAGAATAAGAGAAAGTAAAAGCAACTACAGCTGATGTAATAATAACTAAAAGGCAATATCTCGTAAAGCCAAATTCAAATCGGGACGTAGATCCTCTTTTATTTTGGAAGGTAAGTTTAAAAAAGAAGGGTAATTGCATTTCTTATTTGGATTTTCATTTAGGTAACAGTAATGGACCTGAAACTCTTAGAATAATCAGCTAGGAAATACTTCTGTATTCTAGCAAGTTCAGCAGAAAGTAAAGTGAGTGTTTAGTACAGCTCGTTTAATAATAAAACAAAGGCGTGCAAGACTATAACAGAAAAATTATAATATGATAATGTGCTTAAATAAAAATTATAAAAATATTAATAAGTAACCTATGTATTTATTTTATTAAAATTACACCCAACGTTTTCCTATTAGCTAAAAAAATAATTCAATGCGTTTCATCTTACTATGCTTTCCAACTATTAAAGATATGAATGTTTAAGCATTAAATTATTTAGATTGCCATGCAGAATGTACATGAAACTCTTTAAAACTATTACGGATCTGTTTGCTTTATCAGTAAAAATTATTTTATTTAAATTTTCTTCGTTTTCATTTAACAAATTAAACATTATATTACAAAAATCAGTTCATTTTACTTTATCTTCCTCGAAAAGCTCTTGCTGGTTTTATATCTGGTATGGCTTATATTTGAATTCTTTCAGGGTTTTGAACACCGAACTATACGATACTCCAAAATGCCTGGCTACATTTAAAAGCGATCCTACAGACAGTTCTTATATATATTGGTTTTATTTTTTTTGTGTGGAAAACAACCATCATCTTTGAATTTGTTAAAAATATTTAAAATTGTCTTCGCACAAGGTATACGCCTGTCAGGATAATTAACTGTTTTAAATAAATTATTTATTTTTCAATAAAATGTATTTAATTTAAGATTTATGAAAGAATGAAAAATCGGAAATATTTGACAATTGGAAAAATTCGTCACTGGTGTATAACTGGTTGCCTTCCATTCATTTACTTTTATTTTTTTAGCTCTAGACATAGGGCCATGTATGTATAATGATAAAAAAAGATCCCGGTAGATGTAACATTAGATAAATGTTATTGTTCTTCCTTTTTATTAGTGAGAATTTAGATTTACATCTTCTAAGTTAATAATTAGTTCCCATATCATTATAAAATTTCATTTTGTAATATTTCTATTTTAAAAGAAAGATTTGCTTATGAAATCTATATGTTAGTTGGGCCCGCTCTACTGAGACAGCACTCGTGTAACGCCAGCTATTTCTTAATAGAACATTTATTGACATAAAATGTTAAGGTGTCTGTTAAATACAGACACAACAATATTGATTCACGGACGATATTCCATGACTTGATAATTTTATAATTCTTTGCGTCCTAACTAAAATTTTGAAGAAATACATAAATGAATTTGTTTAACTGTAAACGAATAAACAACAAAAATCATTTACAAATATTTTGTTTGATTTTTTTATTTTAGAGATTTACCAAGAATTCGACACATGTAGATCAAACAGATAAAAACACAAATTCTACGTAAAGTATTGCTAGTGTAAATAATATTGGCGACAAGTCGACGCAGAACGTAAAATCGTGAGTACACTAACTATATATGCAATTGTTCGTCGTATATCAGTAAAACTAACCTGGCATGAAAAGTTCCACGGCTATGTAAAAAGATAAAAATAATATTTAATCGGTTACCCAATCAAATTATAATATAAAATAATTTAAGTGAACCATAAAAATTGACCAAAGGCGCAAACTAGCAATGTACCTTGGAGCATTTCCATTTGTACTTCGGAGCACTTAAAAAATACATCATTCGGATTTAACTTCAATAATACGAAGAGAAGAAGAAAATCCAAGAGATGGCGTTAGTAATATGATAAAAATTTAGTAAGCGTCATTTATCGTTAGACTGCTGTCAAATTTTCAGCAAAATTCATCGCATAGGTTCATTTGCGACTGTTTACAATTGGGTAAATGTGTTTAAACGTGGCCCTACATCCACAAAATATGAACATCGTTCTGGACATCCAGTGGAAATGACTTCCACCAAAATGATTGACGAAATCCGCGATATGATTTTTGAGTGATCGACAACTCAAAGTGCGCGAAATGTTGAGGCCACAGGCATGTCACAAGGTACAGTGTTCTAAAAGTTGGGTTTGAAGAAAATATCGGCAAGATGGGTGCCGCGTTTGCTCTCAGTGGAGAATAAAAGTAATCGTGTGATCGAGTCGAAGACCGGTTTGACATTTTTCCGTCGCAATCTTGACGAGTTTCTACGTCGCTACATAACTGCCGATGAAACATGGATACACTACTATACTCCAGAAACAAAGCAACAGTCGAAATAGTTGATTTTTAAAGGCGAACCGGTTTCGAAGAAGGCAAAGACGATGAAATTGGCCGACAAGGTGATGGCTAGTGTTTTGGGATGGGTGCGGAATCATCTGCATAAATTACTTGGAAAATAGACAAATGATAAATGAAGAGTATTGTGCAACATTATTGCACCGGTTGAGCGAAGAAATCAACATTTAGCAAAGAAAAAAATTATCCTACACCAAGATAATGCACGGGTGCACACTTGCGCAGTTTCGGTGACAAAAATAAACGAATTAAAGTTCAAATTGTTACAACATCCACACCGTATTTGTCAAATTTGGCCCCCAGTGATTTTTTAATCCCAAACTTGAAAAAATGGTTCGGCTGAAAACGACTCACATCGCCCAAACAGATGCTTATTTTGAGGACTTTCCGAAATCCCACTTTATGGACGGCTTAAGAAAGTTGGAGAAACGCTAGGAAAAGTGTATACAGCTAAAGTTGAAAAATTTTAAAAATTTCCAAAATAATTTGTTTTTCTATCCTTTTCTAAGGAATTATTGAACCACCCTCGTATAATGATAAATCATAAAATCACACGAGGAAATAATCAGTCTTTGTATCCCTGAATAAATGAGTTATTAGTTATTAGCTAAATCGAGTGCAGGTTACACAGGTTTTAAAATAAATTGTATTAACTGCCATCTATGGAAAGATACTATGTATCACCAACGTCGTTAATAGCAACTTCAAATATATTATTTATAACAATTCGTAACTTTGTTACTTTGTTAGTTACTCGAGGTACAGACAAGGTGCAGGTACAAGATCTTTCTCTATAATGGAAAAATTTACAATGAAACCGTATTAATAATATCCAACCATTCAAACTACTCCAAGAACCATCTTCTATAATAGGACAGTATTTTAAATGTAATCCTAATACAGCTAATCGGAATGTTTCAAGATATTTGGCTAACCGAAGAGGACTTATATTTCACCTTGATAATACGAAACTGGATATTTCCAATCAAATCGAACGAAAATTGAGAAAATTGAACTGGAATATTCTCCCTAATTCATTATTTCAATCTGGAACCCTTAGATATGAAAGTCTCTTATTCTTTATAAAATAATTGGTCGAAAAGAATTTCACGTCTTGAGAAGCTGAAGAACATAAAAAAATCACGTGAACATTGACTGATTATCATTGAAAGGTTACTGAGTATGAGGAAAATTATACAATTGGCTGAATAAATAACTTTTATTTATTAATTACTTCTTATTTGCTAGGTTAATGGATAAATTCAGAGCATCCTTATTGAACACAAAATTGATTAATTTTTTAGCAAAGGAAATACATTAACTAGTCAAAAATAGGTATATTATCCTGCATTACTTACGATTTTCGATTCTACGCCCGAAGAAATTCGATGATTTGAAAATGAAAAAGTCGTCAAACCCAATTTCGAAGCTCAACATCGTTATTAAAGGAGATTCTTCAAAGGTTGTTTGATATAAAGCATAAGAGATACAGCAAGATCGGAAGAATAAAGCGGATATGATCACCCAGAATGCTTAAATAGCCGCTTTTGCAATGTTAGCAGCATAACGACGGGCGTCATCGTGATGTTAAATGACTTGATGATGTCTTCTTGGTTTTTTTTTTCTGGAATTGCAACCTCGAGGAATTGTTCACAGTAAATCTCAGCATTGATGGTTACACTCCTCGGAAGCAATTACTAGATGACTCCTTTGTACAACAAGATGCGCGAGGAGTTTTCTTTCTGACCAAGCCAGCCCTTCCTGTTTTTGATGTTAGCTTGAAAACAACATTTATGGTCACCAGTATCAAACGTGGTATGAAAACGGTCTATGTTGTTGACAAGCTAGGAGCACAAAAAAGACATACTGATTCTTGTTGCTTTAGCTCAAAACTTGCGGCAATCAAATATTCATTTTTTTAACTTTGCACAAGGAATGCAAAATACTGTATTATGATCAACTATTTACACTCCGTTACAATGGCCAAGTCTCGATTTCATTGGCATGGATCATTGTGAATTAAAGCATTCAGACAATCTTCATCAAAGTTCGATATCAAAATGTTCCTCCTTAGATTGAGAAGACCATGTCGGAAATGTTCGTTTTTTTGTCTATTTCACGTTCCATTTTCTATTGCCAATAATTAACACAATCTTTGCGAAAATTAAAAAATTCAAAGAGTTTTCAATTAAAGACTAATACTACATCAAAATAACTTTAACATATGCCTAACAATTATTTTTGATGGATTCTCATAATAGAAACTAAAATCACCATGAATGATTCAACCTAATATACAAGTAATTAAAATTTTTGCAACTTTTTACATAATAATTCATTTTATAGCGTGGCGTACATTCTGCAAAATTAATTTAAAAATATATTAGTTACTATTATCCGCTCCATGTCAAAATTTATATGTAAGATTTGCAACTTTACGATTTCATAACATTGTCGGAATAATAAGATAACATCCACGTGCCAATAATTTGATTTGGCCTTTTCCATGTATTGTCACCCTATACATAAAAAAGGCAATTCGTCTTTACTGTTCCCTGTTCCCTTATTGGTATAACAAGGTATTCAAAGACTAATTATTTCAGTAACTCATGATAACTTCTTTTTTAATTCATTGATAATCAATTTTTTAATTGCCTACATTAATCTCATTCTGAAAATTCTTTATCTTTAAAAGTTCTCCTGCGTCATTAATGGTATTCAATCAAATTAATTAGTTCATAACATTTGAGATTTCTTTTAAAAATATAGCTTAATTAGGATTATAAACTGCTTGTTATGTTTACAGATTTTTTGAATGTATATGAAGGCAGTAAATGATTGACAGAACGAAAAAATGTGAAAATAAATTAACGTAATATACAATACAGGTCTAAAACGGTCGTTTCTAGGGAATAAAATATAATATCAATTTATTTATCCAAACAGCGTTAAGTCAAATAAAGGAAACAAACTATAAGAATTCAATAAATTATTGAACTAATTAAATATAATGTAATGTAGGATCATGGATAATAATCATGGATAGTACTAGTTCTAAACAATAAAAGCAAATCAAAAAAGAAAAAAAGAGGTAAAAAGTACGAAAAAATGTTAACTGATTCCATTCAGAAAAAAAAAATAGTTTACATGATACAAAAAGATATTAAATAATAATAATAAAATATAAATGAACATGTACTGCTGTAGACCCCGCAGATAAAACTAACTGGTGACTTAATCTTGAGGGGTGGTAGTATAGAATGTTGGTGCAGAGCAGCCACACTGCCTCAGTACGAAAAAGGACAAGCTATTTAATAATTTTGTGCAGTTGACGGTTCCAAGTATTACATTAAATAAAAAATTTAGTGCCTGAATAGATTGTCTTACTTTCAGTGTCTGTATCAGATGCTGATAAGGGTTGAGCTTGAGGGTAAGGGTAACTTCTTTCGGGGTAACCACAATGCGTTCAAAACCATAAATACTTTGCAAATTTACGCTATAGTCCTTCCAATAGGTTTTTCATAAAAACCTATGGTGTATTAAAGCGAACGCACAAAGTATTCGATTAAACGATCTAGATGTACGAATAACATAACCAAGCATCCTGTTAGAAGCAGAGACCACACAAGCTAAATGACTGCTGTAAGACATCTCTGAATAAAGCAATACATCAAGTTCCTTTATGACATCGGGGCGTTGTAGAATGATATTGATTTTATATGTCTTTTTTGCGCGTATAAGATTTAACACTGAATTTGGCTATATTTAGATGTAATATTCCACTCAAAAACAGGAATAATATTTCTCTGTAAAGAATTACAGTTGAAATCACAAGAAAAACCTAACGTCCTCAGCAAAAAGTAAAAATTCAGTCAAGGTGGAGTTCACCAGATCATCACTAAATACAAAGAAAGGTAAGGGAATTATTAGACTCCTGTAGAATTCTCGATGTTGCAATAACACTACTGGAGCTATATTCATTATACTTGTCGCATCCATTAGTTACTGACTTGACTATTATCACTCAATTTGTCGGCGAAGTTCTTCATTCTCAAGAATAAGTTGATGTCGTCTACGCCGACTTTTCAAGTGTTTTCGATAGAATATATCATGAAATCTTACTCAAAAACCTGAATTATTTTGGGATGTTTCTCGGCTTCCTGCAGTTAATGGAAGGTTAGCCGTCGAATAGATTAAATCAAGTTTTCCAATTGATATTATTTTTACGAGTTTTTGACGACATCGGGTGTACTTCAGGATTCGAATTTATGTCTATTATTATGTATAATAAACATAGATGATCTTCTTGATTTTGAGCCTATGCTGATGATATCAACATATATTATTCGATTTGTTGCGACAGTGATTTTCGGGTCTTGCAGGAAACTATGGACATTTTTCTCAGTCGTATCGAAGTAATAGTTTGAAATTAAATCTAAATAAATGTCAGGTCGCTATATATACTCGACAAAATGCAACCACTATTGTTCCACTATATGGCCGCCATATTACGTCACCCTTCAATTAAGATTTGAAAAACTTCGAAATATATCTTGTTTAGAACTTACGACTAGTATCCCGTTAGGTATCGACTATAACTCACTACTATAATGCCGTGGTTTGCAAACTCTTCTTGAATGGATACAGACATAAATCAACATGTTCCTAGACATCAATCTAAATATAATTTAACGTTTCTCTTACCGACACCGAAAACCAATTTGTAAATAAACTCACCTTTGTACATTATATGTGGAATAGCTACTGTTTATTACACAGATTTTTTTCGTGACTTGAAAAGAGACCAGAGAAATAAGTAGGTATATAATGTATGTACATACATTATTATTTTATTGTCTTGTAATTGGTAATGACTGTGGGGTAATAAATATTATTATTGAAAGGAATTACACAGCAATACTGCATAACTGGGTGCTACCCAGAAATTCCAGGAATGTGAAAAAGAAAACACAATAAATTATTCTGACAACCTATTCACTACCATCCTTTTTAAAGTACCCCCTTCCGCATGGATACATCGATTCCAGCGACTTGCTTATTGCTGGAAGCAGTGGTCGAAGTCTTCGCATGTTAACATGTTCAATACTGCCTGCGATTTGGCCTGGATCTCCTCAATCGCCTCAAATCTTCGAAAATAGAAAAGAAATCACAAGGGGCAAGATCCGGGGAGTAGGAAGAGTGTGGGAGTACTGCCAACTTCGTTAAAGTTAGAAACTGACGCACAAAAAGTGACGTGTGGATTGGTGCGTTGTGGTGGTGTAGGAACTACGAATTGTTGTGCCACTTGGCAGGCCACTTGCGTCGAATGTTTTCTCTTAGTCGTCGTAGAACATCACAATAAAATCGCCCATTAACTGTTTCATCTGGTTGTAGGAATTCTTTGTACATGATGTCGTCAGCGTCAAAGAAGCGAATCAACATCGACTTGACGTTGCTTCGAAGTTACTCTCTTCGGTCGTACTGATGATGGCGTCTTCCACTGCGATAACTGCTGTTTTGTTTCGGGATCATATCTGTACATCCATGAGTCGTCGCCAGTAATGATTCTGGTAGTGAATTTCGCATGCCTTTCGGCTGTTTCTTTCAGCTCTGCGCACACGGAACACAGTGCCCGTTTTTTATCAATGCTAAGTAACATTGACGTAAACCTTGCAGTAATACGCCAGTGTCGTTTTTGTTTTATTCTAAGTAACCTTGGCACAAACTTCGCAGCATATGCCTCATGTTACAAATGGATGGATTTTGCAACATTTTGTGGCGCGTTTTCCGTCGATGGACGCTCATCATCATCAACCGATACACGTTCATTTTTAATACGATTGTAGCACTCATAAGTTTCCACATCCTCATCAAACGCTTGTTTAAGCATTTTCAAACTTTCCACTGCCATTTTACCGAGTTAGAAGCAGAATTTAATGCACATTCTTTGCTGTCTAATATCAGACATTATAGTGGCGCAGAATAACTCAAACACAACTGAATAAATATAAACGAAAAACCGTTTGTTACCACCTAAAGCCTTGTACACACTGCAGCTGCAACGTGCGGTGAAACCTGCAATGCAACATATAACGCAACGTGGACGGCGGGTAGACAGCGCAATGTTGAGAACGCGCAACCTAATTTCGGCGCCTTTCTTGTTGTTTCCACTAGTGGTTTGCGAGCACTATAGCAACATGGAGTGTTCCTTTAGTTATAATTATTATTATTATCATCATGTCGCCGTAGCGTATGGAACTTATATATTAATATACTGACAGCAATGCAAGATAGTGGAAAACCAATCTATTTTGGCTTTTTCGCGCCTAAAAGATAATAAGAGACTAATCATTTTATTTTTACAATTTTTTTCCGTCGTACCCATGCGTTGGCCGATACCATTCCACGCATCCGCTTTTGGGTTGCATTTTTTATAATTTATATTTGAGAAATTCCATAAAAGTTTCTTCTACTTGTATAATTGCATTAGCAATAGGGATTTTTCTTCATCCCATGATTCTGATAATGAGGTTTCTGATGATATTGACATTTTTAATAACGCATATCTAGACAGATTTATACAAATTCAATGTTGCACGTGCGCGCAATAAGTACACACTCACCAATTATTGATATGCTCGTCCAAACTGCAACCGAGAATTCTTTTGTGTTCGCACGAAAAACCGACAACTGACGGATCAGCATCTCGCAATATCTGCAACGCGAGCTGTAACATGTAACGCATGTCCGCTTACGTTGTAGTATTTGTTGCTTTACACATTGCGGCTGCAGTGTATACAAAGCTTAACAAAGTACTGTTTAGCAGAATGACTTTGTCTAGACGTGCCTCACACCATCTAGCGTTATAGAGCTGTACTACCATCCTTTCGCGCGCTACATTCAAATTCCGGTAATTTCTGGGTATATGTATTCAATTTTTACGAAGGTACGTATCTATCCATTAATATTTTAAATAAATTTGTGCGAAGGTTTCACGAATTCTACTATACGTTACAGTGTTATTATATTAATTTGTTGGCATTTAAATATTTCATTGTGTCTCAATACGCAAATAATTTTATCTTCGTATATTCGTTAAAGAAGAACACTTTTTTGTAATTTTATCTTCTCAACACAATAATTAAACGTTTTAATAAATTTATGTAAAAGAAATATTTTATGTTTAACTAACATAAGCACTATATTTTTCCAATTGCAATACAACACATAACATTGACACGTACATAGATACATACATACACAGGTACATATATACTCGTCGACAAGGTGCAGAAAGGTTACAGTTTGCGATCAAAGTTAAACTACCTTTGATATATAGTAAGTACATGATAAGCATAAAGGCCATCGTTCAGACGCAAGTCGTGCAAATATAAAGCTAGAAGAATTCCAAGTGTTGATATCTAATGTCATGTCATAATGTTATTGTTTCTTTGTTTCTTTCACCTCTGTTTTGTTTATTGAAATGGGATCTTACACGACACAATGACATTGCAAGATAAATAATATAATAAGCAAGCTTACTTACCGAGATGGGACAGACCGGACAATTCTGAGTCTGCAACAAATGAAACAAAAAGCTTTCAACGTCGAGACAAAACAAAAGCAAACATTTATTTATAATATTTCTTCATATGTTAATGAAACAATGAAATGTATTGTATTGATTATGATTCAAATACATTTTCATATACTTTAAAATATTTATTGTTTCTCCACCCACGGGTATGGAGGAGTACGCATGCATTTGAAAAACAATTAGTTATCAGTAACCGGTTACCGGTTAGATAAGAAATTACAAAGAGAGAATGTGATAAAAACGATAACAGGCGAATACTATGCATCCCTGTTGGCTCGACAGCATCATACAATACAACTCAAAAGGCGCCAGAAAATCCGAGTGCATTTTTTGAAGAATAATGCATGTGTTTAAACTTCAATTGTTTTATTAACAAACGTTCTTGAACCACATTTTGAGCTGCCTTCTCATCCACCTTATTCACCAGATTTGACTGGCTCAGACTTCAGAAAAGGCCCTTCCAAATTTGCATATATTTGCATACATCTCTTTACTCACATGCTTCTTCAATACAAAAAAAAATATGTTCAATTCTATCGAGCATGCAGATTTTGAAATTCATACCGCCGTCGAGCAATATCCATTTCCCTGAAAAAAGTCGGGGACAAAGGTCCATTTCTGCACTTTTCCTGAAACATCTTTTCTACGAGTTTGTAGTTACCCATAGTCAAGATACGTCTAAGTGTATCTCGCCGAACGGAATCGATTCGTACAAGCCGCAACGCTCTAGCTTCAAAATTGACTGATTTAGGAGGTTCCAAAACTTGGTGTCTATTATACCATTATGCCCTAGCGGAACCCCAGTACATTTTCGTGAAAAACGCTGAAGGGCATTGGTTATATGAATATATGAGGATTATTAAAAAAAAAACGTGGCATCAAAAAAGCTTTATTGGTTGCTGAGATGAAGATAATACGGATTTTTTGTTATGCCAAGTATATTAGGGTATGCGCTAAAGTGATCAATCTGATTCAAATACTACTACAAGCTCTAAGTTGTGACAAGTATTAGAAATAAAATAATTCGTTACTACTTCAAACTTTTATTTAAGCATTTACTCTGCATGACAGTTAATACGGTCTTAGTCCTTGTTCACAATGGACGTTAGACGTAAGCTGAACGTAAGGAAAACGTAAGACGTAAAGTTGAATATATGAGAAACCAATGTACCTTTCACAATGTCCTTAAGTAATCGTTACGTTTACGTTAATATTACGTTAGCCAGTAAGAAATACGTAAAGTTTAAATAAATTAAACTTTATGAATTTCTTACGTTTATTTTACGGACAATTTTAGTAAAATAATGTTTTGGAAGTTTCAAAACTGATTGATTGATTGATTGATTGGTATAGAAAAAGCGGGAGTGCGATGACAAGCGTGCCAATAGGAATTTTAATGGTTTCCTATGTTCTTGTGATTTAATAAATTATTGAATAATGTGACCCCAACATTATTTGATAATAATAATGGGGTCATTCTTGTGTACATAAGAAAGCCATTCTTTATCATGCATTTTTAGAATAATACTCTTCGAAATTCTCTCCGTTTCTCTCTATTTACATTTGCAGGACTAACAGACCAGCGCACCTTCCTTTCACATTTGATTTCCTTCATATTTTGCACTTGACGTCTTAATAATAATAAAAAACTCAAAAGTTGAATTGTAATTAGATTTCTGTCAGTGTTAAATCCATTTTAGCTAATAGAACAATTCTATTTCTATGCTGTAAAACTTAACATTAAAGTTAACATAAGTCAAAAATATTCAAAGCAAATCAACAGTAATGTTTGCGCGAATTTTTAAGTTTACGTTTGCTTACGCTCATTGTGAACGGTAAATAAATTTACGTATTTCTTACGCCTTACGTGATTCTTATGCCTTACGTCCATTATGAACAAGGACTTACACCCGTGCACAGTTTTCTATATCACTGAACATAACACATGAATACACCTATGTTCAGTTTCAAAATAAATGCTTCAATGCATGGGAACGTTATGCAACCAACATTGCGAGTGTCATCACTTGTGGTAAGGCAACATAGGCTATGTATAGAGATAATTAAAACTCACGGTATATATATTGTTCGGGAAAAATAGATTCAATTTTGTATTTTTAGTTTCATTTAGATATAAGCAAACAGATGTAGGTACATTTATGTCAAGGTATTCAATCCTAGTTTTAAATTGTAAATACATATTGTAAAAGTGTATATAGAAAAGGTTCTTGGAGTTCAGATATATTTAATGTTGTCAATTACCTAAGGCCTGGTCAGGTATTACATTTCTTTATTCATTGTCTTGTTTTCCACGGTCATAAAAATTATTTATTTTATTACAGGCACAACCTTCTTGTTAACCCATCCATTCTGTTGTTGTAAATCTAATCTATAATAGAATAAGTTTTATCGACATATTTCCTGTTATAGATAGTATTATATTATTATAATAGGTTAAATAGTTCAGTTCGATGCGATTCTGCGAACTATTATGTTATCTCTAACGCACTTCCTGGGTATTGTATATTTATTATTTTAAGAGTTATTTTATTATTCTATAATTAAGGGTTTCCGGCGTATATTGTTTATTTTAATACATTTATGACGTTGGAAACTACAGCATATACTTTTCTTGGAAGAAAGGTAAAAATAGTTGTATAGAAATTTCTGTATAATCGATTTCGTTGTTTTCTCCTTCTCTTGTAACTGGCGGGGACAAAACTTTCTTGCCGAAAAATAAGTAAGTGAAAAAACAGTTCCAAACAAGATCTCTTAGAGTTCACTACAGTTCCAAGTACGATCTCTTCGAGTTAACTACAGTTCTAGCTAGTTCTAGTTAGGTCTCAGTGATCTAACTTACAGTTCCTACTAAGATCTCAGTGATCTAAATAGGAGCAAATATTATTTATTAGCCAGTTTTCTCGGTCTTTAGTATTAAGACCAGATACTGCATTTGTATTAAGTTAACAGAACTCCGAGACTAAATTTGTAAATATATTAGTGTTATTTAAAAACTATTGCATTATTTCAAATTATACTTCGGTCGATACATACCGAACTTTCTTCAAACCAGGAGGAAAACACACACACACACATATATATATATATATATATATATATATATATATATATATAATAACTTCGTGACCTTGGTATGATATGGTAAACCTAATCAGTAGGCGATTAAAGGTCTGTATATTACTTCAAAATATATGTATTTAAAAAACTCTACATGTTTCGGCTGTATACGCCTTTATCAAGAGAATACAAAATATGATTCATATTTTGTATTCTCTTGATAAAGGCGTATACAGCCGAAACATGTAGAGTTTTTTAAATACATATATTTTGAAGTAATATACAGACCTTTAATCGCCTACTGATTAGGTTTACTATATATATATATATATATATATATATATATAACAATTGATAAATTATTGGAGTTTTTCGGTTTTTATATGTAATATTTACAAATATCAAATTAGAATGTATGTAATTGCAGAGTAAGTGAGGATGTAAACATTGCTGTCTACAAATTACAAAGCAAATCATACGAAATTTTTAATTGAAAAATATTGTCTATGTTGGGACTCGAACCCAAGTCTACAGTTTGCCGGACTGTCGCTTTTACCACTTAGCCAAAATAGACCTAGTTTCAAGCTATTTAGAAATGCATTATAAAGTAACAGTATTAACGAATCAGGTGTCAGTTATTGAATGTAGATGTCAAGTTGAAAGCAGAAGTCAGTTTTGAAAGCTGATGTCAGTTTTGATAGCAGATGTCAGTTAGTGAAAGCAAATGTCAGTTATTGAAAGCAGATGTCTGTTTTGAAAGCAGGTGTCAGTTATGAAAGCAAACGTCAGATTAGAAAGCAGATGCCTATTTTGAAAGTAGATGTCAGTTCGAGTCCCAACATAAACAATATTTTTCAATAAAAAATTTCGTATGATTTGCTTTGTAATTTGTAGACAGCAATGTTTACATCCCCACTTACTCTGCAATTACATACATTATAATTTGATATTTGTAAATATTACATATAAAAGCCAAAACACTCCAATAATTTATCAATTGTTATATTTAATAAACGGCTAAGAAATTATCTAAACACTTATATATATATATATATATATATATATATATATATATATAATATTTTCGTGACCTTGGTATGATATGGTAAATTCAATCAGTCGGCGATTAAAGGTCTGGTTTACTTCAAAGTATATATATTTAAAACAACCCTACATGTTTCGGCAATGATGCTTTTATCAAGGATATAAAATATAAATAACAGAATACAAATTTCATTATTTGACATTTGTATTCTGTCATTTATATTTTATATCCTTGATAAAAGCATAATTGCCGAAACATGTAGGGTTGTTTTAAATATATATACTTTGAAGTAAACCAGACCTTCAATCGCCGACTGATTGAATTTACTATATATATATATATATATATATATATATATATATATATATATATGTATATATATATATATATATATATATATATATATATACAGTGTTATTCAGAATACGTCTCCTTAATTTAATTATTAGATTAATACTACTAAAATATATGCCAACTGTGTTATTTTTAATTTAAATAAATGTGAAAAAAATTAATTTAAGCAGATAAATTTTGAGTACAGCTGGTCTTCCCGATCGAGCCGATATATGCCGTATGTATATTCCGTGTCACTTGCAGGTATTCAGACGTACTTGTTGACATACGGTTTGTTCACAATGAATGATTTTATACATAAGTAAGTTGACAAATAGTAAACGTGTGATACCAACTATGTTAGTGGGATTTATTTAACTCTCTATACAACAGCTGAGTATTTCTGCGGCCCCAAAACCGCTTTAATAAATAATTTAAAATTAAAAATAAAATTACACAGCGGACTTCTTAGATATTTTTTAAAATTAAATATTAAATAACACGTTTAATCTAAAATTCAATTCAAAATCAATTGGGAAATTAGCTATGTAAACAGGTAAATACATTTATATTTATATTACTTTCATTATTAATTGTATTCATTATTTTTTTAGGTTTGTCTTTCAGTACAACTGGAAGAGCTTTATTTAAAAAAATTAAATATGCATCCATATTGAATATCCGTTATACAACAACTATTAAATTTATTAATGAACTATTCGCTTCATATAAATGTGATTATTAATTTGGATTCCTAGAATGCAACAACAAAATTATATTTTTCGAGCATGAATTATTATTATTATTATTATTGATATAATTTTGTTTGCCTTTCACGCATTATGGATTTCAAACTGCGTTTTTGAATATGCATTTAGTTCTATATCAATGTAAATATTATTTTTGATCAACCTATTATAATTATTAATATGCTTCTTATTTAGTAATAAACTATCAATACGAGATACTACTGACGAAAAACAGAAGAAACAAATACTAAGTCATACTAACACTTGAGCAATTTTGTATAGCGGTAAATTGAAACTGTCTTCAGACATTAAAATCGGCCTGTATGTGTTTGTTGTAATATGTAATCTTTTTTAAGAATTAATATAACAATAATTAAAATTATCAGAGTTTATAATTCGCTACACACTTATGGTGAATATGTAGTATAGAAGTTAAAATATTTAGAAAAATTAAAATTAATAGGAAGTAAATAAATATATGAAAATATTAATGTAAATAATAAGTTCACAGTAGTGAAATTGTTGTCATTCAACAAGCTACACCTTCTCGTAGCTTATTGCAATCGCAAACACATACCCTTATCAAACAAGTAAATATTTACTCATATATTTCAGATCGCCCAATTAAATTTGTATAATTATTTAACAATACTAAATATTAGCTCATAAATATTATATTGCATTTTGAGTCAATAATTTCCTTTATTTCTTACACAAACTCCAAATATCACAGAAAATTTCAACAATGCCCAATCCCGCATAGTCCAGTTTCTGTATTTAGAAATTTCATTTAAATTAGCGTCTCGTTTACTGAAATGACCCGCGATTTACGATAAGGAATAACTTAAACAGGTTAGTTTCGTCGTTTTGGTCTATTTAAATAGTCTCTAGTCTGAGAACTTGCCCGTTTTTAGTCGTTTAAACTTTGTAGACATCGAATTTTAATATTGATTGTTTGGCCATGAATTGCAACCAAACCTCGCGGTTTTTACAGAACTTATTGTTGAAGAAGTACTTTAAGTCATTAATATTCAATAATAGTTTTGGTTTTTGATTTAAAATAATTTAATGAAATAAAAATACAGACAAAGTAAGACAAAATAATTTACAAAAGTGTTCGAAGTGACCATAATAAGTTCTAACACTTTGAAAAGGCATCAATTTGGCGACTAAAGTTATTATATACGCGGGCAAAATTTGGCAGGTTCTCTCGAATGCGTTAAGCGCGATTTCACAGATCGATTACGGTAATTCAAAATATCATCTTTGGTAAACGTAGACACGTCGGTAAAGACAATTGCTGATGCAAGGTTTGGTTGATGAACTTTTCTGTTGAAACCACTCACAGAAGACAACTCGGTGGAGAAAATCTAATTCGGCTAACTTTTGCACTAGTTGGATATGGTACGGATGAAGTAAATTAGTCTTCAAAATTTAATGCACCACAACTTGAGACACATTTACTGCACGTACTTCACGATATTTAAAATATCCTCTTCTTTTTGTTGCACTCTGCGTGATCTTTAAGGACCACGACCTTGGAAACGTGGAATTACTGATCCTGTATCCCGAAGTCGATACACGGCTCTCGCAATTGTCTTAGTCGAAAAAGACGTCGATTCGAGACACGTTCTGCTTATAAATTTTTTGCCATAAGACTATTTTGTCCTGTTTTGTCATAAATTAAAATCACTTAAGTATATTAGTTATTCGTGTACGATGCTATTGCAAACGCACCTAGCCACAGCAAAGACTATGTCCATACTAAATATAAATCCCAACGTTGTTTGTAGCGGCGATTTCCGTGAGTTAATAAACACTTCCTTCCTCTTCTAAGTTTTTAAATTGGACATCAACAAGTCCAGGCATTTGAGCAAAATCCACTTCGTGCCATCCCTAATAGATCTATCAATTCCACTATGTCCTCGATGAAAGCCACTATTCTCCTCAGGGGAAATTTAAGTACCACAGTAGGATTCAATAAATCCTTACCGAAATTTTCTGTCTGTGTCATTTCAAGCAAGATATTTGGCAAAAACATTTGCCTTCTCTTTATTAGACCTTGCAAATTTTCCAAGTAAATTCTATTGATATATTAAAATATTCTGTGAAGTAATCGAAATGATTACTAGATGTATTCAAGTATTTTATTACCAAATATCTAACTAACAATAAGCTTGTAATGGTTATCATCTTCGAATTTTAATTCTGAAAGATGTTTTGGAAAGGCTACGAAGGAAGTCACTGTTGTTTCGTTGAATTTAAATTTTATTAAATAAAAAATTACATAATTATTCTCTTTCTGTATAAAAATATTGATTTTATTATTTTCCACATTTTCAGCAAAACTGCATGTATTACCGTGCAAGATATATCAGTTTGTGAACATATTTTTACTTCACTATTTTATATCATAGGAGTAATATTTTAAAGGAAGATTTTCTACTTTATTAGGCCAAGTAAATTATTCTAAATTGATTCGTTATCTATTCGAGATAAGTCAGTTAGGTGACAAATATTTTTTATCTGTAATATTATTCTGCCACGCTTATATTTACTGTATTAAATATAAAATTATAATTAATCTTTTTAAAGTAAAAATATATTGAAATAAATATTTTTGAATTAGCATAGTTGCAAGACTTGTAGTAGTGTTTGTGGCAATAAAATTAATTAACTTTGTTATCCATCTTATTGTCCATATATAAAATATGTAGTAATGAGTAGTAATGACTACCTATGTTACGCACTTAATAGAAGCAATTAAGTTTAATTAAAGGTCATTTTCATTACCATATTTTATAATATATAATATATTTAAAAACACTAAGAAAGGTTTTCAAAATATAAGGTTATTCTCAAGTAAGTTCCCGGTTCAAAATAACTATATCTTCTGTACATTAACTGTTTATATTAGTATAGTTATCGTTATGCTTTAGAGGGACTTTTTTTCGATATTTATTTTGTTTCTATGGTAACTGTGTCAATTTTATTTTTCATACACAATGGTTTTGCCTTTACGGGTTCGTATTGGCCTCATTCAGTGTTATTATGATTGTAATAGACAATATCAAAATGCATTGAGAAGATTTCGTATGTTACATAGATTGAGAAACGGACGCCATTCTGTAAATTATTTTGTAAGCTTGTGAGCAAATTTGAGGCAATTGTTTCAGTTACGGATAAAAAACGATCGAGTCGACCGAAATTAGTTAATAACGAGGTGAATGCAGCTGTGGTTTTACAAGAAGCGAGGGAAGTTAGTGAAAATTAAGCATATAATGTTTGTAGTTCTACTAAAGTTGGGAATGAAGTTTGGGAAGTTTGGAAATGAGTTACTTTAAAGTGTGGCGAATTATGAGAAGACAGCTTCGGCTCTATCCTTATAAAATTAAAATGTTATTTGAACTCAGAGAACGAGATAAGCTGATTAGCTCTGCAGATGTTAGCAGAAATTCAAAATAACGTTGAATGGTTGGACAAAATCTTGTGGACAGATGAGGCACATTTTGAGTTAAATGGTGGTGTTAGCAGGATATGGTCGAATAATAATCCAAAAACGATTGTTCAACAAGGATTACATGATGTCAAGGTTATTGTCTAGTGTGGTTTTACGTAAAATTTTATAAATAGGACCATATTTCTATGAAGAAATGGAAAATGGACAAACGAAAACAGTAACGGTAAACGGGCAGCGATATTTTCGAATGTTGCAAGACTTCGTAGTACCAGCATTAAAGAATCATGGTATTGAAAACATTATTTATATGCGAGACGGAGCTCTAATTCACGTACACAATACCGTAAAAACCCTATTGAGTAACACATTTGGCGATCGAGTAATTAGGCATTTTCCAAACAGTTGATAGACCCACTACTTGTGAAGAACTTAAACAATCGATATCAGATAACAGATGTAATTGAAAACATACCAAGCAATGCACCTTCTAATGCCGTTTATACCATAGAAGAAGGATTAATACTTATTGGTGGTCATATTTAACTTTTTCCTATTTCTTCTCGTTATAATAAAATCTCGTTTCACGAACGGTGTCCCAAAGTGCCTAAACCACCACAGCCTATTACGATACGCTGGGGAACATGGTTAAAGGCTGCGTTTTATTGCTGTGAACATATTGATGATGCAAAGAAGGTAGTTTTACAATTCGATCCAAAACACGCCGAAGCTATCAAGAAAAGACAGAAAATGTTTCAAAAACGTTATTTAGAAACTATTCGCAAGAACTAGTATGGACTAGCGGAGGGAATTAAAAACTTACAAAATCATTCGATGTCGTTTGTGGATTCTGTTCAAATTGTGGATGATGTTCACTCAAAACCTATGTGCGGCGATAGGCGAAAAAAATGAGTATGTAATACGAAAATTTGAAAGTGTTATTGACAAGGATTCAGATTTTCTCATACTAAGACAAATTTATGAAGGTGCGTCGAAAGATCCACTAAGTTGTCACAAGAACTACTTTAAATTTGCAAATGTAACATCACTCGATGTGGAACAGGTAGTTTTCATCATCGAAAAATATTTATTCCGCACGCCGTACTCATTTGACTGAAAAAAGTGTGGAAACTTATTTAATGATTCAAATATTTAACAGATGTCATCCAGTTTGTGATTTCATGGAAGCTTTTAAAACAGTAAGTGTTTCAGCACGTTATATAATATATTTTTTATCATTATTTTATGTGTAAACATTCATGCGTCCGCATCGCCTATGCTCACTCATGAAAGTCACGAACGTAAATAATGCGAGTACGTAAACGTTACTGAACGCTCGCCTTGATACGGCCGCTAAGCCCCTCCAAGTTGTTCTCCGCACTGCACTAAAGCTTGCCCCTCTTTGCCGACTCTAATAATAACCATACAATTTCGAGTAACTTGGTATAAAATTCCAAGCGTTCATGATTTAATTGTTTATATAAACAGATACCGTACTAGATGTAGGATATCCTCATTAAAAGAAAGCATTTCTTTCATTTTAAGTTTATATACAGAAATTATTAAATTATATATGTCATTATTATGGACGCAATTACTCTTAGTTGAATAAATTGTAAATTATATATTATGCATGTATTCCATGCGTCTAATTATTCTGTAATCGCTTCATTAATTACGCAAAATAGATTTATAGTTCATTATTTATGTTTCCTTCTTTAATTAAAAGCAACTAATGATATTAATTCTGATAAAATGACTGCGTAAGCAGCCGAGGTATAACTGAAGATTTCTAGAATAATTTTAACGGCAAACATGTTAACTTCTACTCGTACGTTAGGCAATTCTACCAATGCGTACGAATTTTCATTTATATTATATTCTCGAACAAGTTATTGGTAAAACATTATGAAATAAGGAAACGTGGCCGTGCTAATCAGCCTATACTTTTTGGTTTATAAGTATGTATGTGCGTATGCATGTGTTGTTTCTGATACGGCTAAATAAAATTGATTAAATACTGACCAATATTAGAGCAAATTATTGAAAAGAAGTTTCAAATAAGTTTATATAGTACGTCTAGAAAGTATGTGGAATTAGTAATTCTTTCGAATTATATTTTTGACAGTTTGTTTTGAATTACATTTAGCAATTGTAGTTTTGACAAGGACGTGAGGTTGTTGCATTTTACTACTATTACCTTACCTTAAAAGAAATCTCGGCAGTGAATCAATTAGCAAAAAGGCGACTACTACATCATTATATTTGAAAATGGTGATCGTGAAATGCCCGAATTTGTCAGGTTGATAGGAATTAGTAAGTCGGCTGTATATAATGGGTTAAAACGGATAAAGAATGGCATGGGGATGGAACATCGGCAAGATTCTGGTAGACCGCGTAAAATTCGGGGAAAAGTCTGGGCGCTTTGGCGCAATTAGGTCGGAGAAACCCTCGTCTATGTTACCGAAAATTAGCGAATAGATATTCCAAACAACAGTGAACACAGGGTTGCTGCAAAACCGTTCGTCAGGCATTTAAACTCAGTGGCTATAAAGCAAGAGTGCCTAGAAAAATATCAGCTATTACAGAGTTTCAGATTCAGACAATTTTTAAAATGTGTTTAATTCAGACGAAGCCTGCTTTCAGTTAGGTGATAATCGGCCCAGGGTCTTAAGTAGAGAAAGACTTACAGGACGAAATTTCCTGCAAAAATTATGGTTTGGGAAGCAATTTAATGGTTCAATGGTTCCACTCCGTTGTGTATTATCGCTAGTACAGTAGACAGCATACGTTACTGCACCATTCCGAACGAATGCCTTCTTCAAACAGCCAATACTTTGTACCCTTAAGGCTGGAGGCTATATCAAGATAACGCTAGATGCCACGTCTCCAGGTATACAAGAAATTGGTTGCAAGAGAATCGAGTCGAAACATCTCTTGACCAGCAGTTTCTCCAGACCTAAGTCCGGTTGAAAATATCTAGGGACTCATGAAAATCGAGGTAACACGTGCGGCACCACGAAGCAGACCTGAGTTAGTGGCAGCTGTTTAAGAAGCCTGGGAAGTTACTACTGAGAAGTACGAATACAACCTAATTATCGGTATTCAATATTTCGCGAATGCTTGTTGTTTTAAGCCTTAGAATTCTTATTCTCTCTCCATGACAGCGTCCAACTTCTGCACAGATATTCATTTAGAATAAAAATGAAAGTGTGCTAGACTTAACAAAAATTCAATTCCTGAGCACCTTGAAATTATTCGATGCCACCGCCATCGTGGGCCTGGCTGTATAAACAATAATTTAATTTTTTTAAACTACATTTTAGTATAGTCTAATAGCATTCGCCAATTATAGACGAAGAATCTTTTAAGTTTTCGCAGAATTAAACAGCGACGATTTCCTGAGCCCTTACGTCACTGTATTTATTTATTTAGCGTACGGAATCCAAACATATCCGTACATATCAAAAGTGTATACACAAAAATAAAAAGCATACAACACAAATAAATAAATTATTCATAAACGAACATCCTAAGGATTTAGTTTAATCTATTGCACCTTCTGTCGCATTCAACAATTCTCTAAATTATCCTCCAAACCGCTTCAAGGGACAACCCTCAACAATATGTGGTATGGTTTGACAAGCAGCAGTCCTGTAGTCTCATCTCGGATCACCAATTTTACACCACTTATGCAGGTTACGATATTTTGGCGGGTGGTAAATACTTGTAGCGGTTTCGCTATCCTTTCGCTTCACGGAGAGAATACGAGTATGTGACTTCGCACACTACCGTTAGGAACCTCGGCTCAACTAGTATTATATTTGTTTGTTTGCTGCTTTGTTGTTATTTGTATGGAGTAAATTTACACCGAAATAGGTGGTTTATTTGGCGAAATACAGTGTTTGTTGAACCTCAATTTATATGATTGGATCGGCGTTATTGTCTATGCCGCAGATTAATTGTGCCCCCGAAAATCTGTAGGTGAGTGTCTTTCCCGCTAATTTTCTTTATGACATTTTTGTGCCCCAAACTACGTGTTTCGCTATTTCTAATGCATAAAATACCATCTGTAGGGTTATTGATTCTAGTTCCAGCTACCGGCTTCTATAGCTATTTGACGATGAGATTTGCCGTTCAAGTATAAAATCATCGGAGAATCTGTTAAAGGAGTGAATAAAACCACTTGGACCGGAAGTTTCACCGAGGACTACGTGTGAAACGGAAACGACTCCATTTGATGTGGTCTATCTTAGAACTTTATCTACAACTCGAAAGGTAGTAGTGTACTAATTACGTCGTTTCGACTAATTAAATATTTCTCATCTTTATCGTCACATACCGAAAAATAATGAATAATTAATTTAACCCCTTTTGTCTTGACAATTTATTATTTTCATTGCTCGTATAATAGATAAATATATTGCGCATTAATTTATTCTTTTTTTTCTTTGGGCATTAATTAGTTTCATCAATCATTTAAAACTTTAGTATTGCTAATACCGATTTGTCATTATTTTTGTGTATTTAATATTTACGTTGATGCGTATAGATTATATTAAAATTTGTCCCCTAAATTTATTAAAGATAAAGTACATAAGTTTTGTATTTCTTTTTTTATATAATTAGCGTCATAAAATAAGATGTAGCACTAGTTTTCGTGCATAAGGCTTAATTTCGTTTGTGAATGCGTCTTTGAGATCTCACCCATTCACATATTTTGAAACAATATACGTTCTTCTTTTCTGCTGTAACTTGTGAGTTTTCCATTCTACGGAAATATTCATAATAAACTTGGTTCTTTTTTTAAAGGTGGGATGGTTTCTTTTACTTCATATCATCTCCTGTATTCGAACTTTTTTTTCTCTTAGTGGGTTTGTTAGTGCAAGTACGTTCTCCGCGTGACGTATAACACCTACGGCAAGCAGCCCTTAAAACGCGGTGACGCCCTTTTTAAATTATATTTGATTTATCAACGTTTCAGCAAGAATTTTTAGAATTTCAAGATCATTCTGCCCTCGTAAAGTAAGTTCAAAGAGGATTGTTGGATTGCGCCAAATTTAATTAAAGCCAATTTTCGTGGGCTTTTGTTGCTTACACCTGGTGTAGGTTACAGGCTGTCCGCACACCTTCCACTGTCTGACCTGATTCCGTTTAAAGTTGAACATGTTTTATGTGGTAACTTCGAGCCCAGAAGTTTGGTGTTAATATAAGACTACTGTTGAGAATTTCCTTCTCATTGGTTTCGGCAAACATTAATAATATTGAGTTCTTCTAAATTGACTATATATTCGTTTATCTTGTAAATGTTGGATAAATAAAAAGTTTGGCTTAATAGTATTAACTATCTAAATTTTTGTTGTGACTAACCTCTTTTTTATTTGCAAAAACTTATTTTATACACAAAACAAGTGGTGAAATAAATAACCCAATTTGAATTGTGATGTATGTATATCATACTTAAAGTTATGGAAATTTCCAATCCACTATCTTAATTGCTCCGAGATGATCACCTTATTTGTATATACCTAACCAGTGTTTATTTGTTTGAATTAGAGCATTTATTTATTGTTCAAACAATAATCCTATAATGCCAGTAATATAATTCTAAATTTTACAGAATAACATTTCGCCAAATTACTCAACTATTTACTGAAATAAGAAAATTTTACGTAACTTTTGAAGAGTGTATTGACATATACATAACTCTATAACAATATATATATATATATATATATATATATATATATATAAATATAATATCTTCGTGACCTTGGTATGATAAGGTAAACTTAATAAGTCGGCGATTAAAGGTCTGGTTCATTACTTCAAAGTATATTTATTTAAAACAACCCTACATGTTTCGGCAATATGCCTTTGTCAAGGGAATACAAAATATAAATATAAATATAAATTTATATTTTGTATTCCCTTGACAAAGGCATATTGCCGAAACATGTAGGGTTGCTTTATATATATATACTTTGAAGTAATGAACCAGACCTTTAATCGCCGACTTATTAAGTTTACCTTATATATATATATATATATATATATATATATATATATATATATATATATATATCACTACTTTATAATTTTATTCTATCGGGCGTTCAGAAAAATTCGTCGTCAAAGTTTTCCATCGTAAGTTCAAGTCATGACTAATAATATAGAGTACGATAGAATAATAAATTTACTTGTATTTACTTAACACAATTTTGTAGGTTTCGTATGCGCAAATGTATATTTCCGTTTGCAAGTAATTTCAACATCGTTTTAAATTTCATTAAAACATATTAATTAATAGAAATTAGTCAAGTAATGATATGGATTATAAGAATAATTCATTTATAAAAAAATTAAAATTAAGCATAATAAATTATAAAATATGTTGAAATTGTCCATCACCTTCCTTTAAACATTTTGCTTAGCTTCTCTTAATGCCGTCAATTATATTTTGCAATATGTATAATTCTATCTGGCAGAACTAATTTTATACTAATTTTGAACTAATTTTGCACTAGTATTTGATAAATTGAATTTTCTAAAATAGGCCATAGAAAGAAATCACAGGGTATAAGATCACAAGATCTTGGAGGATATTCATGTCCGCTGTTCAAACTAATTAGACGATTTTCTCTCTTTTACTCGCTGCTTGACCTCTAGCACCATCTTGTTGAAAGTAACTGAAAGCTAGTTTATCATTTCGAAGCTAATTAAAGAGAGCTAAGAGTATTTCTTGTCGATATCTACCCGCATTTGAAGTACCATTATAAATAATTGGACCGATAATCCTTCTTCTACTTAAATTATTAATTATTAAACACCAACTTTCTGAGAATGTAAAAAATATATAAATAAAAATTTATAAAGTTTTGTATCACTCTACATTCCCATGTTTATTAAATTAACGTATCCACTAACATAAAACCATAGTTTGTCTGAAAAGGAAGTTTTGTCTAGGAGTTCATGATTAAAATTATTTGATAACTTTTCACAAAATATCGCTCGACGCGGATAATCAAAATCCAAGATTTCTTACAAAAGCAAGTTGTACGAAATGGAAATAACTGTATGTATTGTCTTAAAACTGTATGACAAGAACCAACTGACAGTTTGTTGTATCGAACATTATTTGTCTAACTTTATTAATTACTTCTTCTGTCTTGACGTTTGGTTGTCCACTACCTTCCTGTCATTCTACACTCCCCGTTTGTCGAAAAACTGGAAAAATTCTATTGACTGTCTTCTGAAGTATTATAATAAAAAATAAGTTTCGAGACGGAATAAATAAGCTCGAACAGAGGTAGATCAAATGTATCCAATTAAGAGGAGAGATTATGTAGAAAAATAAAGTTTGTTTATATTATTCTTTGTTTCTGTACGATTGCGCGAATTGATCAATCCACCCTTGTATATATAATATATAATATATATATGAGTTTTTCGCAACCATATTTTGTAAATTAAAGCAAATGTTATTACTTTATTAATTTACTTAGATTAGTTCCATAGATGTGTATAATGATGCAAGCCCCTCAATTTATGCAATTTAATATTATTTCAAGGTAACTAAAAGGGAGACACTGATTAATGATTAGACACTACAACTGTCGAAATAGAACCAAATTATAAACGGTTACTTCTCTAAATTATACAAGTTGATCATGAATAAAACTAATTTTTGTTCATTAGTTTTAAATATTTTTCATGCTAGCTCTCTGCAAATTGAGCAGCTTGAACATTTATATCGTACTTAATAAACATAAAATTATAAACACGAAATAAATTTTTCTAATAATTTTTATATACAGAGTCAATGTACATAATTACAAAATATTGTTAAAATTCACCTTGTCCTAAGTGTTTGTATCTAAAAATATAAAAATTAAATTGAATTTCATAACACTTATGAAGTTCTAGGGAATTTTGTTGTTGTTCCAACTACGTATGAGCAAAGAAGAACATAAATAAGTGTTGAAAATTTATTTCCAAGAGGTTACGTAATTAGGACATTTATTTTAAAAATAGGGTTATCAGGTTAGAGAATACATAATCGAAAAATAAATAAATTCAAGTGAAATGGAATAATACTATTTCATTGGCAAACAATGCGTTAACGAAATCAACACAACTTCTGCCTTTATATAGAATCACCATTTTAGTTTTCTACATATTCGACGATAATTATTCGAATTTTTTACTTAAAAAAAAAATTCGCCCTTATGCAGGATTCTAACATACGTCCTTTGGTTTTCCGGACCACGCTCTTAACCTTTGAGCTATTAAGGAACTGAAGTTCGAATCCCGTAGTTCACATTACTTCGCGAAAATGCAATTTATTTGCACACCATTTTAGTTATTATTATTTTCCATTAATAAATTCTAATAATATTACGATAAAAATATATCTTCTGTTGAGTTTTAAAAAGTAGGTTGTTTTGACTACCTTTGGGCGCTTTGGTCTTAACAGTTGTTTCTTTTTTTTAGTTATTCATTCAAAAAATAAAATAAGAAGTTGTTACGTTTTCAATGTTATAGTTAATTTGACTACATTTTCAAGCGCTATAAAGTAAATTTGGTTTTGTTAGTTAACGTAAACATTATAATTACACTGGTCAACACAGTTTGGTTTTCTTATACACCAATACGTATAGTTCATATCTGTTGACATGCTGATTCTGAATCTGATCTAGAGTTTGCTCCATCACGTCAAGATTTTGAGATATTTTCTTAAATAGTTTTTCAACAAACGCATTAAATTTTACGAAATTTCAAAGTCGCTTTTATATAAGAAAGATACCACTTAAAATATTGTGCTGTCGAACATTTAATGGACAAGTCTGAATATGTCCTTTTTATTTCATAATGTCGCGTACGTGTATAAATAACCCAAACGCATTCTGTTATGTATATGGAGAATTCGCCATGGCTCCACAGCATTTGTTGCACATGCTATTCTGTTACTTTGAGGGGTCGTTCAAACGGTAAGAAGAGCACTATACCATTTGCAAGAACTATGATTTGTCATGAACAAACGGACCATTAGACTGATTGCTACTTTTGCTACACGAAAACTTTCTGGTTTTCCCGCAAAAATAAGAAAAATATTAGTTATGCTAGTCTGCCTTTGCTACTCGTCCAGTACCTCGTTAGGAAGCCTTGCCAACCAAGACCGTAGATATTTCAAGTGAAGAATATAATATTACAGAACTGGAAGAAGCGAGTGTCAAGTTATCGACAAACGATAATGAATATTTGCCATCTGAAGAGGACGGACCGTACCTAATCAATCAGAATTATGTTCGAGACCTGAATTTGTCAAAAATGTACTGCAATGATGTCGACGATTTGATGTTGGGATTAGGTGTCCAACACCATCCCAAAGAATAGCGTCTTTTTATCGATGCTTCCAAATTCAATTTGAAATCTATCCTATTTTACATACGAAACGTTTCCCGTTGGCTACTTAAAGGAATCGTATGAAAATATGACTTTTCTTCAAGAAAGAATTAATTACAAAAGGTACAAATGGTATATCAGCGCAGACTTCAAAGTTGTAGCAATTCTACTCAGTTTGCAACTAGGGTATACAAAGAATTGCTGTTTTCTTTGTGAGTGGCCAGTCGATCAAGAAATTTCCATTACATTGTTAAAAACTGGCCAGTCAGGGCTGAGTAAATTCCTGGACAAAAGAAAATACTTCATAAACCACTAATTGAAACTGATAAAATACTTAATAACACAAACATTTAGGTTTGATGAAAAGTTTTTTGAAAGCAATGGATACAGATGGCTGTAAATTCAAATATCTTAAACACAAATTCCCAAAATCTGAGATGCAAAATTTAAATATGGGAATTTTAGTAGGGCCCCAAATTAAACTTCTACAACAAGATAAAAAATTTGAAAGAACCTTAAGTGACTTGGAGGGTGATGCATGGAATGATTTTAAAATTTGACGCACAATTTTCGAGGAAAGGAAAATTTGACAATTATATAGCACTTGTTAATGAGCTTCTTAAAAGTTACCATAAATTTAGCTGTAACATGAGCCTTAAAATACATTCTTTGCACTCGCTTCTGCATTTATTTCCTCCAAAGAGTGATGAATAAGGCGAAAAGTTTCAACAAGACATTTCTGTTATTGAAAAACATTATGAGGACAAGTGTAACAATGAAATGCTTGCTGATTATTGTTGAACATTGATATCAGAAAGTGCCGAAGAACCGTTGAAAAGAAAAGTAAAAAGAAAAACATTTTAACCAGGACGATACCATACACCTACATATAATGTACAAACCTAATTAATATTATTTCTTGGAATTTACTGCAAGTGAGAATTAATGAATATTAAATCACATTCTTACATGTAAATGTCGACTTATTTAATGCGTATAAATCTACAATCCGTCAAACTAAGTTTGTACTAGTATGCAGAACACACTCTTTCGCGACAACGAACTTCCTGGTAGTTAGGTTAATTAAGAATTAAGAAATACTGAAAAAACAAGCCTGTCAACGCGAGGAAACGTACAGACGACCGTTTCGTTCTAATTGGAACTTCTCAATGCACGGCATTCCCTTTCGATGACGACCTTGCTTTTTCATTTCTATACTTTCTGTATATATAGTTAACATTTGGAATTTACTGCAAGTGAGAATTAATGAATATTAAATCACATTCTTACATGTAAATGTCGACTTATTTAATGCGTATAAATCTACAATCCGTCAAACTAAGTTTGTACTAGTATGCAGAACACACTCTTTCGCGACAACGAACTTCCTGGTAGTTAGGTTAATTAAGAATTAAGAAATACTGAAAAAACAAGCCTGTCAACGCGAGGAAACGTACAGACGACCGTTTCGTTCTAATTGGAACTTCTCAATGCACGGCATTCCCTTTCGATGACGACCTTGCTTTTTCATTTCTATACTTTCTGTATATATAGTTAACATTTGGAATTTACTGCAAGTGAGAATTAATGAATATTAAATCACATTCTTACATGTAAATGTCGACTTATTTAATGCGTATAAATCTACAATCCGTCAAACTAAGTTTGTACTAGTATGCAGAACACACTCTTTCGCGACAACGAACTTCCTGGTAGTTAGGTTAATTAAGAATTAAGAAATACTGAAAAAACAAGCCTGTCAACGCGAGGAAACGTACAGACGACCGTTTCGTTCTAATTGGAACTTCTCAATGCACGGCATTCCCTTTCGATGACGACCTTGCTTTTTCATTTCTATACTTTCTGTATATATAGTTAACATTTGGAATTTACTGCAAGTGAGAATTAATGAATATTAAATCACATTCTTACATGTAAATGTCGACTTATTTAATGCGTATAAATCTACAATCCGTCAAACTAAGTTTGTACTAGTATGCAGAACACACTCTTTCGCGACAACGAACTTCCTGGTAGTTAGGTTAATTAAGAATTAAGAAATACTGAAAAAACAAGCCTGTCAACGCGAGGAAACGTACAGACGACCGTTTCGTTCTAATTGGAACTTCTCAATGCACGGCATTCCCTTTCGATGACGACCTTTCTTTTTCATTTCTATACTTTCTGTATATATAGTTAACATTTGGAATTTACTGCAAGTGAGAATTAATGAATATTAAATCACATTCTTACATGTAAATGTCGACTTATTTAATGCGTATAAATCTACAATCCGTCAAACTAAGTTTGTACTAGTATGCAGAACACACTCTTTCGCGACAACGAACTTCCTGGTAGTTAGGTTAATTAAGAATTAAGAAATACTGAAAAAACAAGCCTGTCAACGCGAGGAAACGTACAGACGACCGTTTCGTTCTAATTGGAACTTCTCAATGCACGGCATTCCCTTTCGATGACGACCTTGCTTTTTCATTTCTATACTTTCTGTATATATAGTTAACATTTGGAATTTACTGCAAGTGAGAATTAATGAATATTAAATCACATTCTTACATGTAAATGTCGACTTATTTAATGCGTATAAATCTACAATCCGTCAAACTAAGTTTGTACTAGTATGCAGAACACACTCTTTCGCGACAACGAACTTCCTGGTAGTTAGGTTAATTAAGAATTAAGAAATACTGAAAAAACAAGCCTGTCAACGCGAGGAAACGTACAGACGACCGTTTCGTTCTAATTGGAACTTCTCAATGCACGGCATTCCCTTTCGATGACGACCTTGCTTTTTCATTTCTATACTTTCTGTATATATAGTTAACATTTGGAATTTACTGCAAGTGAGAATTAATGAATATTAAATCACATTCTTACATGTAAATGTCGACTTATTTAATGCGTATAAATCTACAATCCGTCAAACTAAGTTTGTACTAGTATGCAGAACACACTCTTTCGCGACAACGAACTTCCTGGTAGTTAGGTTAATTAAGAATTAAGAAATACTGAAAAAACAAGCCTGTCAACGCGAGGAAACGTACAGACGACCGTTTCGTTCTAATTGGAACTTCTCAATGCACGGCATTCCCTTTCGATGACGACCTTGCTTTTTCATTTCTATACTTTCTGTATATATAGTTAACATTTGGAATTTACTGCAAGTGAGAATTAATGAATATTAAATCACATTCTTACATGTAAATGTCGACTTATTTAATGCGTATAAATCTACAATCCGTCAAACTAAGTTTGTACTAGTATGCAGAACACACTCTTTCGCGACAACGAACTTCCTGGTAGTTAGGTTAATATTATTTCATTTACTTTCAATATTTTTTTTCCAAAACCTAACGTGCCAGAATTTTGTCAGAATTTGTTGTTATTACTATTGTTAGTACTATAAAAGAAACGAAAATTGTACACAGTTTCTAAATAAAAATAAAGAAAATGAAAATTTGTTGACCAATGTTATCAAATAATTAATTTTTTTACCTTAAAATTATTTATGAACAGTTTCTTTCTGAAACAGACATTACTAGAGTCGGCAAAGAGGGGCAAGTTTCAGTGCAGTGCGGAGAACAACATATAGGGGTCTGGCGGCCGTATCAAGGCGAGCGTTCAGTAACGTTTACGTACTCGCATCATTTATGTTCGTGACTTTCATGAGTGAGCATAGACGATACGGACGCATGAATGTTTACACATAAAATAATGATTAAAAATATATTATGTAACGTGCTGAAACACTTACTGTTGTAAAAGCTTCCGTAGCATCACAAACTTGGTTAATTATTAAATATTTATGTTTTCACACTTGTTTCAGACAAATGAGAACGGCGTGCGGAATAAATATTTTTCAATGATTGAAACGACCGTTCCACATCGAGTGATGTTAAATTTGCAAATTTAAAGTAATCCCTTCTGATAACTTAATGGATCTTTCGACGCACCTTCACAAAATTGTCTTAGTATGAGAAAATCTGAATCATTGTCAATAACACTTTCAAATTTTCGTATTACACCTTCATCTTTTTCGCCTTCCGCCGCACATAAGTGTGAGTGAACATCATCCACAATTTGAATAGTATCCACAAACGACATCGAATAATTTTGTAATTTTTCAATTCCCTCCGCTAGTCCATAGTAGTTGTTGCGAATAGTTTTTAAATCACTTTTTACCTAATTAACTTGAAACATTTTCTCGCTTTTCTTGATAGCTTCTGCGTGCTTCGGATCTAATTGTAAAACTACGTTCTTTACATCATCAAAATGTTAACAGCAGTAAAACACAGCCTCTAATCATGTTCCCCAACGCGTAGTAATCGATTGTGGTGGTTCAGGCACTTTGGAACACAGTTCGTGAAATTTTTTTGTACGTTTAGGGGACTTTAGAAACACTGCTTTCGTATGAGCTTAGATGAGGTTTAAAGCATGGGTTTTACATGTTACATGTAATATATTGCCACTCTCTTCTTTAAGAGATCGGCCTAAGGAAAGCATGTTAGCGGCACCGTCACTCACAAACATTAGAAGTTGGTTTGTTGAAACTTGAAATTTGTTCAATGCGCTCAACCCCACTTAAAATTTCATCGCTAGTACATTTTTCAACTCTTTTGGAAGCAAGCAGGATAGAGGATGACAGTTCAAATTCTTCCATTGTACGTACCATCACATGCACCACATAATTTTTTTTTATCTACCGGTTGTTTCGTCCACACAAAACCACAATTTTTTATCTCTTAATTCTGCTTTAATTCTTATTTCAACATAGTCACAAGCAGACGGCATAACGTTTCTTATCGATGTTCGACTTGGTAATGTATAATCTGAATACTTGCTCCAGAAGGAGGCAAATGCTTTTTGGTATTGTAAAGTAAACGATAGATTAGATAGAATAATACAAACACTTATATCAAATGTTAATTATTCGCTGTATCGTTTGCCACGGATTGCAGAACAGTGTTTTATACTTTTTAGGTGGCGTTCACACCTCCACCTGCTGATATACGTCAAATAGGTGTCGCACCTTACACATTTAAATCTATCGCCTTCGTATTCTAAATCCGGCATATTCGCTATTACGTTTTCTAGTTTCCTCGAAATACGCCGTTTCCGAAACGTACCTAAATGCGACATTTTCTAAGTAAGTGTGTACTGACATGCACTAAAAACGACCAGTGGAATAATACTGAACAAGAGTGCTTTGTTACGGACGCTTGAGTTTCCGTGCCACATGCTTCTCCCCTCTACGCAGCTCTCGGCACTGTATTGGAAGTTGCACCTCTTTGGCCGAGTCTAGACATTATATACGAAGTAGATTTACTTTTACCATGTATTACATTCCATACATTTTAAATTTTATATTCAAAGTTTTGTTTACTGATAACAAAGAACATAAAACTATGATAAACAACATTCAAAAGCGCAGTTAGGAAATAAATCAGACTTTCGTTTTCCCGTATTTAAATTTATCACCGCATCAATACTATTGTTATTTAACGAGCCTTGTAATTTAATTTATAGGCTTTTAACTTGTAATGGATATTATATTATTGTCAGCATGTTTACATGAAAAATGTAATGTCATTCTGGAAACGCTCTAAAATAATAAGTAAACTACCATATGACTATATTTAATTATTCTAATGATACATTTACGTAAATCCCAGGGATTTAATATTCAATTCACCTAATTAATTTAAATATTAAAATTTTTCGTTTTTATTTTTTTAATCAAGAACTTCTAACAAAATCTGAATGATTATACAGACTGATTGAAGTTACCTATTGACATGTATTTTTCCTAACATTAAAACTACGTAATTAGCAATATTTTTATTATTTTACAAGGGCGGATTGATATATAAGGTCTCTAACAACACCATTGTATGAATAGTGGGGATAGAAACAGGTTCAACCCACCCGCGACAATTTCGAGTATGTCGTCTCAGCATGCAAAATTTCATTTTCTTGTGTACCGTCATTGACTAATAGCATCATTTATCATGGTTGGATTTTTGAGATGCATACCAAGCAACGATCCGTGACAGAATTTGCAACGGTGGAAGATTGCGCACATCGAAATTTACAAGCGTTTGAAAGCTGTTTATGACAACGATTATATGGATGTGAAGAATGTTAGCCAGTAGGTTCTACGTGTAAAACTCTGTCATAGAGACAAAATTAAGATATTTGACAAAAAGCGATTAGGTTGACCAGTAACAGTGGCGCATGACAAGAATAAGAGGCAAGTGAATGCACTGATTCAAGGAAATCGCCGAATTATGCAAAAGGTATTAGCCAGTATCGACGTGCATGAGATAATTTTCTCGTGAACGTCAGCACTGGGAACAAATCTCAGGTTCATCATTATGACCCCGAAAACAAGCGGTAGTCAATAGAATATCGTCGTTCTGATTTTCCACGTGTATGAAGATTAAAGGGAACTTCATGCTCGCCATTTTCTGGGCTCCAAAGCGACTCATTCATACCGAATATCTGCTGAAGGGTCCGACGTTTAATTCAATAAAATATAGCGAAACATATGAAGGAATCGTATCATTATTGCAGTTACGAAAGGATGAAGACAGAGACAGGCTTGAAATTCACGGTTATTTGACACTGTCACTACAGTCCTGATTTGACATCTTCAGATTTCTGGTTGTTTCCAAAGTTGAACGGGGTATCGAAACATTTTTCATCAGACACTAAAGTTTGCAATTGAATCAACAGTAAATAATCCATTTCTTTATTCCATGCTGAAAAAACTTCATGCATGGAATGAAGAAATGGATTCAATGTTTGGAGAAATGTGTTGCACTAAATGCCAATTGCGTGAAAAAATAACTATGAACATTGATAATGCAATAAATACTTCATTTTGAGACTGGTTTGTCTTTTCTTATTCTTAGTTGGAAACCTTATATATAAATCCACCCTCGTAATTTAATAGAGGAACAAACTTACATCTGGCTGCGAAAGAACAAAACATAATTAAGTAGCACACTCTTTAAAAGGAAGAAAAATAAATTAAACAATTTTGGAGTTCTTATCGTTAACATAGTGTCGCATGATGGAGGATGACCAAGGATGCTACCATTCTAGTTGTCCGACGCTTTTACTACTTACTACTAAAAACGAGGTATTGTTACACTTCCTGTATATAAGAATATTTTAATTTAGTTTTAAAATATATTTCTTCAAATATATCTCGAATTTAAAATATTAATTCAAACTTAGACATTTTCTGTATACATTCGTTGGCAAAGAGATAACATTTCTTTTGTTATCATTCTGATCAGTTGACCCTTCCAAGCAATCTACCTGATTGAACGTTCAACTCAAGTATCTACGTTCTTTTCGAATTTCTACAATTTTACATTTAGTTTTGAAACTTAGTTATTTAATCAATTACGTACTCCTTTTTATAATTATATCATGTCGCATGTCATTTTCAAGCTTTCTTCACAAGGAATATCTTTATGATATTTGTTTCGTCAATATTGCAACTCGCGGTTTTGATTAGTTCTTAATTCAAAACATTGTCAGCTTTATCCCTCTATACTCTAGGTCATAAAACAAACCTACACGTTTCCAAACCAGTGTTCTCTTTTACAAAAATTCCTTCTTCTGTTTCAAACCTTCGTAAGAAAAACAACATTCATACTCAACACCCAAGCGCCACTCGGCCTTACTTCCACATGTGCGATCGCGACATGCTCGCAACTCAAAGGTAATCTGCATTGTTCAATTTATATTATTTTCTTACGTAATTCGCGTACTTTACGGCATAATTTAACTTTCTTTCCAGTCCACATTTCTATATAAATTTTTAGTTACTTATTCAACGTTCTTTGTATATATTACTTTTATTTAATTACTTAAAAATACATCAACGCTCAATTTCTTTCTTGTAGATATTAAACAAACATTTTAAGAACAACGTAGTTGTGTTTTATTTAGTTAATAAGTTGTAATATAGTTATGTCAGCACACATCACACACGTCCTGGACCATTAATGCTCATCATCACCACCATTTATTATTTTAACATTACAGCATTGTTAAGACGCTCCAACTAGCCCGGAAAGAATCAACACGAGCCACAAGCGTCCATTTTGTATCAATTTGGCGCTTCCACGTGCGCAAATACAATATACCCTACACCCAAATAGCGTTCTAGTAACAGTGTATAGAAAAGAATTGAATATAGAATCCATAGAGATAACACTAAACTAAACCAATTGCGATGGCTACTAGGACTTATACAAAGGATGAAAAACGTAAGGCTATAAAGAAAATATATGAAGCAAGAGAATTTGTTCGAAAATGGAAGTAAAAAACAAGAAAAACATGATGGGAAGAAGTAACGGAAGGTAACGGAAAATAGAGGATCAGCATGGAAAGAGGTACCCCGGCTAGCAACCAACAAAAAGCAGTGGAAGAGTATATGCAAAGAACCGAATTAACTCAATCCTACGACCCCACAATGAAACAAAGATGGTTAACAGGTTGAAGTAAGTAAAGCAAAAATATGTAATATAAAAAGTAGGTATTATCAAATATCTTTACAATAAATGTTGAAGGCATTCTAACCATCGTTTAATACATTCCCCACACTTTATGTAGCAAATAAAAGAAGTTACAAAAACATTACGAAATTCCAATTCAAAATGCAAAATTCACACATTAGGGATTTAATTATTTTATTTTGAGTTAGAAGTTAATATACAGTATTACATATTAATACATTACGTTTACAGGTGATTGTATTTCAATAGTTTATCATTTGTTTGATAGCATTTATTACATGAAACAAAGACGAATACGTCAAACATCGTTTTTTGTATTAACACAATAAATACATCAACAGATACTTTGTGATTACGGTTTTCAAGATAAACTGTGTTTTACAATATTTATATGTAAATTATACTGCAACACTTAAATCCCATGCAATTTGACTATAAAAATATAGACAAGGTGTTTTAGTACTTATCGTATTAACTGTGTATATACAAACGCGTGAAATGGTGATGTAACAAAAACTTTTGGGTTTTTACTAAAAAAAATCTGCAATGTAATAAGCATCAGCAAGTATTAAAAGATCAACTGATATAATGGCCTTACAATAATGAGATAAGGTTTAGAATTATATCATGATTACTTAATTATCAGGTGGGTGTAGACGATGTATTTGAAAGATTTCTGTTCCTTAACATACTTCCAAGTAATCAGACTAGCGACGTATTTAATTTATTAATAATAAATTTTCTTTACTCATATTCAACAATAAAACGCCTTGTTTGAAATACAACTTTATCATCCAAATAAGGCCTTGGTTTGAGTGTATAATTCGTCTCATTACGTTATTCCATTATTAGATTCACGTTAAATGTTTGATATCCTCAATATATCAGAAATTTAGTAATTTCTAAATATTAAGCTTATTTATTTATATTTATTTTAACTGTATGTCTTTGTTCTTCTTTGTTATTGAACCTCATTTCTTCTTATTCAAGTTCTCGCATACATTGTGTTTGCTTCAATGGTTTCCTTTTCAACGTTTCTAACATCCAGTGTACCTTAAGGCTCTAATTTGGGGCCCTTACTGCTTAATACCTTTCTTAATGATCTACTCTGTTCACTGGATTGTGAAGTTTTAGCTTTTGTAGTTTGCCTGAAAATCTATATAAAAATTGCGAATATAAAAGATTGCTACGAGTTGGATAACAACTTGAAGCTAGAAAATGAATACAACGTCTCTCTAAATATTGACAAACGTGTCACTGTGGCATATTCCAGGATGTGAATCTATATCACTTTCAGTACAGTTAGGCCAAATTAAGATTCCTCGTAGATCTGACATTTTGTTTTCTCTTCATTTTACTGTCCATATTTATTCTGTTTGTAATGCTGTTTTGAAATCTTTGGGCTTCTTGATACAAACTTGCTTCGCCTTCGACTTTAACGCTTCGACTTTAAAGTATGTGCCCTGTACATACTTATCTAAGCAGTAGACTGAGGTATGGTACAATTGTGTGGTATCCATTTTTCGTCTAGCAACAGATCGTTTTAGAAACTATTCAAAAATTCTTAATTACCTCAGATTCAAGTGCTATGGTGTTTACGTGGGACAGATTACACTGACCAACAATTATTCTTTTCTTTTCTGCAAATATGAAACCCATTTATCCCTATCACGTCAAGTTTTCTTTCTACAGCACTTCTTGTTTGCCTATTTCAAAATTCTTGAAAATCGTTAAGTCAATGCAGCAAATTCTTAATTTAAAGAATTTAAAGACATTCCAAATACATTGCACTTGCACATGATAATATTTAAGTACTTAATGAACTAATTAAGTAATAAAGAATTATAAAGAAATACATTTATATTTATTAAACTAATCCTGTTCATTAAGTTAACATATTAGGGTTTAATGAGATTTTATTAGAAAGTATAACAGCGCATCACACGGCATAAAAGTGATCTCGGTATTAAAAAAAGCGATCTTGTGCACTGGTGGAACATGCACTTAATCTTGACCATACATTTAATTTTGTCGACGTTAAAATCTTCTTAAAATCGAAAATAACCATAAAAAAGTATGTATTAGGTATTATTATAGTATCATAACGTTAATTATAGGTATGTTACTAACGGACTAAATATATTTTATGTCAATATACTCGGTTTGGCCGTTAGTTTACTATCCAAAAATGTTTGTTAATTGGTCCTTTTGTTGTTAAATTTATAGTCTATTGTTTTTGGTTTCGATATTCTTGTGATTTTACTTTTTTTAGAAAACACAAATAAACTAATACTTAATTCATCCGCCATTTGCATCAATTACTACCCTTAACCTTCTAGGTACAGAATCAATGAGACTTCTTAAAAAATTAGGTTTTTCAACAATGTTTTCCCAGGTATTTTCAATAGATTCTCATAGTTGTTCCCTATTGTAATAACTAAATCAGGTCATGTATTCACAATATCCATTTCATCAACACGACCTCGTTGAGTTATGATCTTTCACCACATTGTTTTCATCTTGTAACCCGGTCACTAGGCTAAGAGGACACTCTAAAGGTATATAACGAGACACTGAGAGGTCTCTAAAAGCAGAGTCACTGCAAAGCCAGAGTGAGTACAGTGCCTAGTAAATCTGATTTACTATTTATCATTTATTGTTATTGTTTTTGTTATTGCATTAAATATTGTTATTTAATCGTTCCGATGCTTGTCATTTGTTTCTCCGTATAAATGGAACTGCTTCGGCAACAATGTTACCTCCGGGACCAGGTGACATTACACTATTAGTAAATCTTATAGGAGATCTAAAAATTTGCTTTGTCATTTCTTTTATTTTCTCTCAAAAAGTCAAACAAATTGTGATCTTCTGCATCAGTTGATATTCTCTTAAGACTAGTTCCTCGTTTGCGACATATACTGCCTTCATTTTCACATCTTTTTTTAACTTGTCGTACTGTAGATTTGTTCAAATGAAATTCTTCTGCTACTCTAAATTTAACAAAATTTGTACTTTGTCTGCCGGAGTCAGTTTTCTTGCCATTTTGTATATAAAAAGAGACAAATGTCATTTTGACGTTAAAATAATGAATTACGACAAAACAACAATTCAAAAATTGTTTATACTAGATTTATGTGAGCTTAAGTGTACGTCACTGCCATTAATTAATTTTTTGAATGTATTTTTCATTAATCTTGTAGCATCTCCTGAAGAAACAACAAACTCGTTGCGAAATATAAGCTTAGGTATGAAGCGTGGTTGCAGTACGTTTAGCAGTTTGCCCGCTATCATAGAAACACACACAGAAATACATGTTTCCATAAACCGCTTTTTTGTCATCAGGGAAACTCAAAACGTGGACATTAGCAAAAATCTCCAGGTCGAATTTTACATTATCACAATACTACCTTATACATATAGTAGATATAAGATGTAATTGAAATGACACAAAAGAAACTAATTATAGCGAATACTCATATAGGTGACACGGGGAGAAAAATAATATAATATATAAAATGTCAACTAAATTGCAAATAAATTGAGAACAATTGAATTTGGACGTGGTTTAGCTCTCATAAAAGACGATAGTAGACTGTACTGTACTTAATACATAAAACAATGGATACCCATTATACCGGAAGTAATTATATATCGAAAATTTATTACATTATTATAAATTTCTTTAATTCCACTGTAGGACTATTTTAAGGTAAACAAGGGTGACATAAAACCGTTAGTTACATGTTAGTTGTTAGGGAAGAAAGTACATCATGTCTACTACTCGAGGATGTGTAAATTTGTGGCAGCTTCACCGTTCCCAGTCAAAGGATAACTGTCACTGCTTTCCTTTAGAAAATGTATTTGGCTTATTTTGACGAAAACTTGTTGATTAGGACAAGTCATGGGCTCCACATAATGTATATAAACGATGTGCGGAAAATTTGCGGCAAACGTCAGAAATTAGCTTTTGGCATTCCAATGATATGGCGTGAACTTAAAAACCACGTACATGATTGCTATTTTATTTAGTTCAGACCTCAGGTTATAAAAAGAAGATAAAAATAAAATTGTATATTCTAATATCGACTCCGCGTTTCGACCAGTGCCTCATTCCCGTGAAATATCCGTGCCAGTTTATGAAAAGCTTCCTTCACCTGAGTACTAGAATGCTGAAGACATGGCAGATGCTATTAAGGAGCAAGATTCAGTTGTAGATTGTGACTATGGAGATATAATTAATAATGATTGACCACAACGTTTTACTCAAGCAGAATTGAATGATTTAGTAAGGGACTTGAGCCTATCAAAGGAATCATCAGAGCTGCTAGCTTCAACATTAAATGAAAAGAACTTACTCGAGCAAAATACGAAGATAACCTTCTATCGTAGCAGGGAAAATGATTTTGTGCAATATTTTAAAGAAGAGCGTGAATTTGTTTATTGCAACAGAGTGCCAGGTTTTCTAACTAAAATGGGCGTTGTACAATATGACCCAAGTGAATGGCGTTTGTTTATCGACAGTTCCAGCAGAAGCCTCAAGTGTGCTCTACTACACTAACGGGAATGTTTTCGGTTCAATTCCTATTGGATATTTCGTTCAATTAAAGGAAACATATTCCGACATTGAGATGGTTATAAAGTTACTAAAATATACAGACCATAACTGGGTCTTCTCTGTGGATCTCAAAATGGTAAACTTTTTGCTTAAGTTTCAAAGAAAATATACCAAACTTTTGCCGTGCTTTTTGTGCCTCTGGGATAGTCGAGCTGGAAACCAACACTGGACTCTGAAATATTGATCTCCCAGAACATCCCTAGATGTTGGAACAAAGAATATTATAAGTCAACCTTTAGTCGACAGAGAAAAAGTAATTTTTCCACCTCTTGACATCAAACTAGGTCTTATGAAGCAATATGTTAAAGCTCTAGATGCAAACTAACTGCTTCCAGTACATATGTGAAAAGTTCCCACGACTAAGTTGCGAAAAAATTAGAGCTGGGGTATTTGATGGACCTCAAATTAGAACTTAAATAAGAGATCCTAATTTCAGCAACTCTAAGAATGAATCCTGGACTTCATTCACGATGGTCGCGAACAATTTTCTTGGAAACAAAAAAGCCTGCAATTATAAAGATCTAGTGGAATCAATGCCTAAAAAATTTCACCGCCTAGGTTGTAACATGAGCATAAAGCTTCACTTACTTCATAGTCATCTTGAAATTGATAGGTTTCACGAAAATTTAGGTGCTGCAAGCGATGAACAAGGCTTGAAATTTCATCAAGATTTAAAAATCATGGAAACTCGGTACCAAAGAAGATGGGATCCTTATATGATGGCCGACTATTGTTGGAGTGTCCAAAGGGACTAACAAACCAAAATACACAGCAAACGAAAATTTATTCCCTGATTGTTGTTTTTCCTTTTACAAATACTCTTGTAATTTTTTAAAGATTATTGTGTATACTTGCACTATACTCGTGACTAATATGGTATTCAAATAAATAAATGAATTATTAAATTTTATACTTTATATCGTTAACAGGTAAGTAACTACTTAGCCGCATTAGTGATTATTCAAAGAGCATAATACAGTATACAGTTTAATTTTGACGGGATACGCATAATCTAATATGATTTTCGGATTCAGCACACCCGAATTAGTAAAAAGCAAGTCTCGCTTAGAAGTCAGCAAAAATCGTGTTGGCCGGTGTAATTAATGTGTATACGGCCTTACAACCAGTAGTGTGGAGAAACAATAGAAGTCCATATAACAGTGAACCTGTGCCCCAACAACCTGTCTCGTCTCCATTCCCTCACTTCTTATCTAAACAACATTTACCCAAATATTAATACCTGATTTTTTATTTGCGTAGTACTATGTACGTGTTGTTTTAATTTGATACGTTCTTGATTTAATGTTAATTAGCGATTGATAGGAACTCGTTTGCTACTGTTGAGCGTTCAAGTGGGCGAAACGATTATACATCGTTTACGTAGAAACATTTGCACGTAAATGTAGAAAAATATGCGTATACACCAATTAATTGGCACTTAAAAGCGATATTGATTAATTAAACATTAACAATAGCAATGTAATGCAACCTTAGATCTGAAATAACTTTTGCTTTCTAGAGTGTTATATGTGTTTAAATGTCTCTGATTTGGATTCTGAGGTTTCTTATATCGTAAACTTAAAGGGAATGATTCGCTGTTGTGGGCTGGTTTCTCGGAGCACAGTGATTATTTCTGGTAAACAAACAGTCGCATTAACCGTTCTTCGATTTTGCAAAGGAATGGTAGCTACCTGATTTTAAGACAAACGTTGCGACCATGTTTTCGACACACTTTGCGAACGGGTAACTTTTGCCGGATTCTCTTCAGCTAAAAGCACCCAAACAGGGGGCTGACCTTTATTTTCGGGTTCATCGAAATAAATCCATGATACATCGCTACTCACTATAATCATGTAGGATCGTTTGAATTGAAGTCTTTGAAATACACATGGATGTTTCAATATCACGATATGTCACCAGTTATACACCAGTGAAGGACTTGCCTATAGCTTAATTCTTAAATTAGTTTGCCATCCAGAGAAAAAAAAAACATTTTTTATATCCAATATTTCCGAATTTTTCTTAAATTAAAAACATTTGATTGATAAGTAGATAATTTATTTAAAAAATGAATAAGTGCAACGACGATGAAAAGGTATCAGAAGAATAATATTTTAAGGACGATCTTTGTTTTCCATTAATTATTCTGACAGGCCTATACCTTGTGCGAAAACAATTTTAAATATTTTTAACAAATTCAAAGAAGATATTTGCTTTCTAAATTTCTACAAATTAAAAAAACCTATGACGTGTTAACAGAACACATGATGCTGAATATACTGTGTTATGTAGAGCAACGGTCAGTAGGATCGCTATTAGATGTAGCCAGGCATTTTGAAGTATCGTACAGTTCGGTGTACAAAACCCTGAAGGAATTCAAATATAAGCCATACAGATATGAAACCTTCAAGAGCTTTTCGAGGAAGATAAAGTAAAATGAAATGATTTTTGTGAAATAATGTTTAAAATGTTAAATGAAAACAAAGAAATTTTAAACAAAATAATTTTTACTGATGAAGCTACATTTACTGCAAATGGTGAAGTCAACTCTCAGAACTTTCAGTTTGTATCCTACATTTATCTAATGAAAAACATTAAATTTTCTTTCGATTAATCCATACAAATCCCGTACAAATCTTCATGCCGAAAACCTAACCCGAGCGCAGTAACTTCAAAAAGTCAATGTCTAGATAAGAATAATAAATAGACTTATTTTTTATTGACGGTGACCTCACTGCAACAAAATATCTGAATCTCTTGCGAGACCACGTTATTCCATCAATTGAGATGCTAAATGTTGATGAACCTTTGTTCCAAATGGATGGGACTCCGGCACATTCTATTAACGCCGTCAGGAATTTTTTTAATAACGCATTTCAAAGACGGTGGATTGACAGAATTAGCCCCACACCATGGCGTCCAAGATCGCCTTGAATATTGTCTTGCAAGACAAAGAGGGCACTTCGAAAACTTGCTATGAAATTAGACTATGATGTTTTGTTTGTCTTAATTAATCGTTATGAATAATATAATTTATTCATTCAAACCTGAGATTTTGCACTTTCTTCTCTAACAATATATCCTAATTCTTAAGTGGCTGTTTCGTCATAAAACGAAATTTCTTATATTGTATATATTTATATGTTAGATATAAGTAAATTTAGCACAAAATAATTAAAGAATAAGATTTCAAACTTTACAAATATTCAACGTGCATTTTCAAGTGTAAACCATTATATAACGTATTTTATTAGCATACTCAAAATTGTAATATTTTCCTTAGATTGCATGAATTTACATTTACTAATCTGTTTATTACCTGTTTTATACATTTAGACCATTTTTTATTGCCTAGGGTAATTAGTGAAGGATTTCCGTAGACCCCAATTGTTTAATTTAATATACATAATAGGCTCACGATATCCAAATATGTGGGTACCATAAAAATCTATTATTGATGCATGGTACCGATGAAATTACATTAAGAAGATTTATGACACCCTATTATTACGTAATTAAGAATTCTTATTTTATTATTATATTTATTTATCAGTAAGATATTTAAAACATCGGAAACATTGGGTATTGTTTGCATGTAGGTAAATTTCCAAAAAGTAATAATGTAAGTACACGTAAAAAACGTACACACATTTTAGTTATGTAAGGGTAGGGGTAGTGATATATTTTATATATCTTGTAATACAACAAACATTATATGTACATTAATACATTCTACAACATTCATACAATATACAACAGACATACATTCTACAACAATCATTCTGTATATAACAGTATACATTAATACATTCTACAATACAACCGAAATACAATATACTCGTACAACAATCAAACAGTGAAGAATTAAGTTTAAGTTTGCATTAAGTGCTACATTGTGAGAATTATCTTATGTGTTTTTTATAAAATATTCTCTGTCTCTGTCATAGCATTCTTCAAGCTACTGCGAAACGACAAACATCTACGTACAGCCCTGAAGATGTCCCTTGAAGCAGTGGACGAAACGTTGGCAATTACGCCTAACTCGACGCGGTTCCAACCCGGAAACCGAGATCTACATCTAGAGAACAACCGCGGAAACCTACACCTACATTTATGTATGTTAGTAATTAGATACCGGACACATCGGGCTGAAATGGACGTCATTACGACAGATGATATAAATAGTCTACAACATCTGTAAGTACATCACGCAGTTGTTGAATAGCACTATTCATTCGGTTAACTGCACATCTATTTTTTATGTGAGGTTAACCGCATGATGTGTCCGATCTCTAGTAATAATAAAATGTGTAAAAATAAAAAAGGAACCCGGTATATACAGGGTGCGGCAACGAAGCGGGGACGGAAGATTACACGCGTATTAGTTAGTCAAATATTTAGTCATCGGATTTCCTTCCGTACCATCAAGCGCACGTTTTAAAAATATTTTGTTTTATACAGGCTGTTCCAGATGGAAATGCCAGACTAAAGTTGCATTTTTTTAAATGGAACACCCTGTATATTATTAGATAAAATGATCCGCGCTTGAAAGCTGGTTACATCGATATTATGTTGTATGGGTCTAAAGTTGATAGTTTCTGTGTAAATAATTATTGTACTTGATAAATTGATACATTTCAGAAGACGATTCTGCATAAGGAAAATCAAAAGATCCGAAACCAATAGAAACCAATAATATTTTCTACTAGTATGCACTTTCGTTGCTACGTGAAATAAATTCTGCAACTGCTCGCGTTATACAGGCTGTTCACAATTTCGCAAAATCGAAGAAATCTCGAATTTTTAAATGGAACAGGCTGTATATTTTTAGCTCATTGAAAATCCCTTTTACTACGCTTTCTATTAATATCTCATTTGATGCACCTAGGATGGATCATTTGCTAATTATTTCTTTTTAGAGTTGAATTAATGAAAAATGCTTGTATTTTTAGTAGCTAATTTGCCCTTTTAAACCTCCTGTAAGATCGGATATTCAACAAATTATCCATAAATGGTCTATAACAAGAAGAAACCCCATTAAGTACGAGAAACAGTTGATTTTCACTCAGCGGTGAAAGCAAACATTAAATTAATATAAAGTAATATAGCATTTTCAATAGATTCACTGCTGATCAAGTTATCTGGTGTCAGTTTAATAAAAAATTTGCACTAATTAATTTGTATTTTAAAGAATTTTGTAAAACCAACTATTTTACGAAAATCTAATATGAAACAATACATACCTACAAAAAAAAAATTACAATACGATGCGAGCAGCTCTATACGTTTTGCTACCGCGCAACTATCACGAGGTTTTGGTCGTGGTGTAATTAGCTTAACATAAATCGAAATCATGTAGGAAAGACTCAAGTACGAGTAGTATTAAAAGTTTGCACTATTTTAAATAAATACTAATTATTAACCACAACATCAAATTTAATTAACAAAAGTAGTAGCACAGTTATTAAAAATAAAGTAAATGTAAATAGTAAATGCAAATAAATCAAAGAAAACTTTCAAATGTCCTTCCATGTCTCGAAATTGTGAACAACCTGTATAACGCGAGCAGTTGCAGAATTTATTTCACATAGCAACGAAAGTGCATACTAGTATGAAATATTATATTCTATTGGTTTCGGATCTTTTGATTTTCCTTATGCAGAATAGCCTACTGAAATGTATCAATTTATCAAGTAAAATAATTATTTACACAGAAACTCTCAACTTTAGACCCATATAACATTATATCGATGTAACCAGCTTTCAAGCGCGGATTATTTTATCTATTAATATACAGGTGTTCCATTTAAAAAAATGCAACTTTAGTCTGGCTTTTCCATCTGGAATAGCCTGTATAAAACAAAATTTTTTTAAAACGTGCGCTTGATGGTACGGAAGGAAATCCGATGACTAAATATTTGACTAACTTTCAAATACGCGTGTAATCTTCCGTCCCCGCTTCGTTGCCGGAGCCTGTATATTGTACTAAATTTTTTTTCTAGAATCTAGTTGCGTACATCTCGTCCACAAAAAAAATTAATTTGCCACTGTTTCGCAAGAAATTTAGTGACGTCAAAGAGAATAAAAGTCTCGTGCCAAAAACGTCGCTGCGTTAGAAATAATTTCGTAGAGGAAAAATAGATATTTAAATCATTTCGCAGTTGTCATAATCATTATTCTTAGTACAAAATTAATCGATTCGAAATTAGTTTTGGCAGTCAATATAAAAATGGTAGGCCCTAGCGTCCGTAAAAGAATAATATGGCAATGAATGCTTTACTGAATTTAGTAGATATATTCGAAATAAGTAGGATGTCACACGTTCCTTCTTGTGATCTCATATTTAATAGCATAACCGCCGACTGTTGGCCATAATTCAACTGACACTTGATTGCATGTAGTAAATTAAAAATGTAAGATCTATTTTTGAAACAAAAACCAACTTGTCTATTAGCATTTTAAATTCACTACCAGTGGTTATTTATAATTAGAATAAATTTGTTTATAGAAAATGTACACTTCCATTAATTAAGAAAAAAAAATGTGAATATCAGTTTAATATAAAAATAGAAAAACCACACCTGTTGCAAGTGAAAGGCCATTGCGTATTAAAAGAACGGAACAAAATAAGTCAACTTAGTTAATATTTGTGTCTTTTACTGCCAACGTTTATGCGTATTCACTTTAAGTAATTACGAGTAAATATATTTTGTAAGAGAGAAGAGACAAGTAGCTTTTTACGTCATACATAAATCTGGAAATAAATTTACGTCACTAATGTCGTGGATTTACTTAAAAACGGAGGATTGCTGCATAAATTATGAAAAAAAAAGGCTAAATATATAAAATCGAATTAAGAGAAAAAGTCTCTAAAATAGGTATAAAAGACAAAGACATTGAACTAATAAAGTCTACCTCATGAACAGATCTCAAAAGAGAGCCGCTATTTAAGTATACGGAATAACAAACAAAAACAAATTTGTCACTGAAAATGGTTTTATTGTGTTTTATCGCGATGATCGATACATTTTTGGATATGCTTGAATCAATTTTCCCAGCACTTTGTTCCATTACAATTCAGGTATCCCTAAAATACACATTTTGAGCGCTTCGTCCTCTTCATCGGGCGTCAAAAATCGTTGACCACCTATTACACTTTATTCTTCGCGTACGGCATCAAAAAGAAATAATTGAGTGCCAAATCAGGGCTGTATGGTGGATGACCTATCAACTTGATATTTCGACCGATCAAATATTGTGTTGTTTGTCCCAATGTGTGATAGCTTGGATTGTCATGGTGAAAAATGATGTGTGTCGCTGGTTATTTTCTCTTATTTCTGCAAAAATTTCTGGCAAACAAATAGTTGTGTACCATTCAGAATTGACCGTCTACGAACCTATAGTGGCAGGCACCGTAACCACATGTCCATTTTTCCACAAAAAGCAGAGGTGACAACTTACTTCAAAGTGCATCTGATGTGAACACCTTTTGTTTGACCCATCTTTGAACACCCACACAGTCGACTGCTTCGAACATAACGCATAGATCCAAGATTCGTCACCTATGTAGATATTATACACGGCTTCTGATGCACTACGATTGTATTCTTTGAGCATTTCTTTTCACCAATCGACGCGAGCCTTTTTTTGAGCGATTGCCAAATTATACTGAATCCATCGCGAACAAATCTTTTTAACTACTACTATGTTGATGCAACATCTTTCAAACCAATGCCTACGGACGCCTCAATCTAACAATATGTTACATGACGATCTTGTATTTTCAATTCGCGCACGGTATTGATGTTTCTGGCACCATAACCGATTTTGGATGACCGTCTTTAAATTCGTCCGTAAGCGAGCGATTGTCACGATAATTTACTAGACCAGTGATATAGACTTTTTTGGGACGACTTAACTAGCGCGTGAGCAAATTTGACAAGAGGCACTCTGAACCTCTCTTTCCCTCTGAAACAGTCGAAACGACATATCATCCAAGGTGAAGGGCTATCTTTACTAATAATCTTCTCTGTCTATCTACCTCTCCCTTCCCCCGAATGTGACGGGGATTAGAAGTTCGATTTCACTGGAGATTTCCTCATTACGCATTTTGATTGGGTGGCTCTCCTGGTCGCCTCCACCCATTTCCATGCGTTCTTCTCTTTCCTTCTCCGGCATTATTTGGTTCATGAGTTGTTTGATTGTATCCTAATCCTTTTTCTGGTCCGTTATCGTTTGGACAAGATTCCCTACCACCAGCTCTTTCCCTAGGGCTACATATGTTTGCTGCCTAACATACTTCTACCTTGCACACTTGAAAAACTTATATTCCGCTGTATCTACTTCTCCACAATATCGGCACTCGTCGTTGTCTCGTTTTCCCATCTTCATAACGTACAACTCGAATCTTCCGTACCCAGTCAAGATCTGAGCCATATGGTGGTCTACATGTCGCTGTTGACACTCGAGCCAACTTTTGATGTCTGGAATAATCCTCTTGATCCACTGTGCTACCGCTGCATTCTCGTCCCATAGCTTCTGCCACTTCTCAATAATCTTAGCAAAAAGGTAAATATACCTCATGTGCTTGAATCTTTAAGCAAATAATAGTGGTAGACAAGATGTGTCAAGCTGATAAAAGTTGTGAATTTCAGTGCCCAAAAAAATCTTATAAATGATAAGCCAAAAAAAAGTATAGTTTATCTTTTTTTAGCTCCTGATTTACCCACAGGCATAGGAAGAGTAGAAAATAGGATTTTGTATAATACTAAAAAATGAATAATTGTATTATTACAGCAGTGTATTATACTTATAACAAACAATACTAATTGTATCGATTTTAAAATCTCCTTCGCCAGTGATCAAATGCACATTGTTCCTCATACAACAAATAATGGTTGATGTTACTTTTAGGATAGTCAACTTTTATATTCACATTTCTTTATTTAATTACTAATTGTATTGTGTATTACCACAACATGCGAACTGCAAAAGTGTCAGTTTATTTACATATCAAACGCTTTGGATTTAATACTCGTTTTTGTTGATTGAACTGCAGTTGTAATTGTAATATATAAGGTTATTCTAAAGTAAGTTCCCAGTTCAAAATTGCTATATATTCTGCACATATTAACTGTTTATATTCATATAGCTATCGTTATGCTTTAGAGCGTTTTCTTTTCGATATTTATTTACATGCAAGGCGGAGCTTCACCTCACATACACAATACCGTAAAAACACTATTAAGTAACACATTTGACGATCGAATAATTAGTAGGCATTTTCCAAACAATTGGCCTACTAAGTCCCTAGACATAAATCCGGCTGACTACTAATTATGGGGTTACCTTAAGGAAAGGGTAGGTATTTTTAGTAGTCCAACTACTCGTGAGGAACTTAGACAATGAGATGTCATTGAAAACATACCAGGGAATGCAGTTTCTAATGCCGTTTATACCATAGAACAACGACTAATACTTATTGCACAATTAGTTATATTTAACTTTTTCTTATTTCTTCATGGTATAATAAAATCCCGTTTCTTTATGAAGAAATTAGTGGTATTATTTTTGTACATATTAAAAATTTGCTAAACTTATGGTCTATTCAAACTGGAAACTTACTTTAGAATAGCCCTATATATTTCTACAATAAATTTACTACAAATATGTTGTTCTCTGCGTAACTACATTTTCCTCAGAGTAGGTTTCTGTCGAAATAATTACTATTATTATGTATATCATGATAAACGATTTAATAGGTTTTATAAAATTATTTATCAAGCTGTCTAATTTATTACATTTACATATTAAGTTATTTTTGCAACAGTCTAAAGCAGGCGCGGCTCGTGATGACGTATTTGGGAGTACCAAGTACAATGATGCGAGTGCCTCGTGTGTTTTCGGTGTTTACTAAGAAAACGTTACAGTTAGTACACGAGAATACACGAAGCACTCGCATCATTGTACTTACACTCCCAAATACGTCATCACGAGCCGTGCCTCAGTCTAAAGTAGTTTTAGTAAATCGCTTTCGTTCATTCGTACGGGTAAATCCGATGATTAAGCTATTCTTGACAAAAATGATATTGCACACTTACTAGATTCATAGCAACTATTAATATTTTTTAACAAGCAATAAGGAACTGTAAAATAGCATCTTTTGGTTGCTTAAAATTTATTTCTTTTTGCAAAATCTACAAGATTTTAATTTAAAAATTCGACTTCTATAAAAGCGCAATTATAAAATACAATGGATCAAATAATAAAATTGATTAATTTGCTGTAATCGTCATCATCACATACTGTTTTTGAATTTATTTTTGTTTCTATACAAATCACACATTATGCTGACGTAAATTTTCATCATGGCATCCACGCGCGTGATACTCTACATTAGAAATTTCAGACAAACACAGTTATAAAGGTAGGAAAGTAAATATTACCACAAAAATACGTTAATGTTTCCTAGCAGTGATACTAATTAAGTTCTTGTGTAAGCCGTTACATCAAAGATGTTAATATTCTGTTTCGACTGCAGGCATAAAATCACAAAGGTGTTATTATTCTACGGAAAAGCCAATTTTATGTTTCGTATGTGTATAAACGCAAAACCTCATATGCCGAAGATAAAGTTTCAAGAACGTATTTGTATTATTTAAATAAAAATAAAACATTGTTTAATTCAGTTTGCTTCAAATATCATCTAACCAGAACTTTACATAAATTCTTACATTTCTTTAAACAATCAAACTTAAAATTGTTCAGCTGTTGAGATTTCTCTTAATATTTACGTAATAGAGATGCATGTTTAGATAATCGAATTAGTTTAAGCTTTTTGTTCTACCTCTCGTGTTAGTATATAAAGTAATTTATATTGTCCCATAGTTAAATTCTTCAAAATCCTTTTTGAAATGTCACCTTTATATTTTCAGCAACCACGTGTTTTCCGATAATTTTGGCACATAAGCAGTGCATAAAGTGAAACCGGAGAATTGTAAATTATTTCATCTAGTTGTGCTGCATTATTATTGCTATCGGGAATACATAAAAAGATTATTTTGGAAATCTTTTCACTTTATGAGCGTGTAAAGTTGAACATGTGCATATAATTCTCGTGGGATCAGGAAAAAACCACGTGTTATAGTTATGTTGTGTCTAGACTTTCAATACGGAAATAGTATGGACATACAATGGTAAAGGTGTTTTATATCACACGAGAATGCAATTTGCAAATGATGATGCAGCATTATCAAGCAATCGTTCAGACATCTATATTAAGATCTTTATTTTATGTTGGAACTTTTCCAACGCAATTTACAAAGAAATTTCATTTTCCCTGGATAATTTTTATTTTGAAAAATCCTTTTCTTTCTCCCTTTTTAAGAAACAAAAAGTATCGATCAAGTTTAACATTAATATTTCATTTGGTTACAGACAATATGATTATGAATTAAACAATTAATTCATTAATGTATTTAGACCTTTTAGACATTACAGAATATCTAAATCATAAAATATGTCCACAATACTAACTACTAATAATAAAATATACAAAAACACTTATTAACATTAAAATCTACATTATTCGTACACTTAAAAAAAAATCGCTTGCGTACAATTAAATAAATATGTGGGTGTAGTTCCGGCACCGAATCCCTTCTATTACCTGACTTAGAAAAGTGTATCGTTAATTCTGTGTGTAATAAATGACAGTTAATTTAAAAAATTTAAAAGATTTTTATATGATAACAGTCTGAAACACAATATAATTGTATTTTCATGGGAAGCCAATATTATTATTATCGAAAAAATTAATACTCTATATATGGACGGTACATTTTCAAATTTTTTGCAATTGCTTACCATTCATGGACTAAAAAATGGTCACTATATTCCATTTTTATATTATCTATTGCCAGACAAGAACAGTAATACATACATAACCTATATACAAAAAAGGGATATTTATCAATACGTTTTTGCCGTATTACGCAGTTGTTATATAATGAAACAGATATGCAAAATACATATCCGTCACTGTAAACATGGACAAACACCTCGTATTTTTAGCATTTACTTCTGTTCAATACATATGTTTCAGCCATCTAGGCCTCATCGGTTGAACTAGTGAAGCAATGTGTATACAAATTAATACAGATCTGTTAAACAACGGATCTGTATCTGTATCTACATTTACGCTAAAATCGTCTCCAAGCTATAACCAGTTTCGTTCTATCAGGCGACACTAATTTAATCAGTGACATCTGACGGAAGAAAGCGACTAGGCCAGAAAAGGCGATCTTCCGCTCGAATAGCAATGCTATTACGAAAAGCGGAAAAATACGTATATTGGTGCTGTCCATTAACACGCGCCAGATGGCGGTAAATATACAAAAAAGGGATATTTATCAATACGTTTTTGCCGTATTACGCAGTTGTTATATAATGAAACAGATATGCAAAATACATATCCGTCACTGTAAACATGGACAAACACCTCGTATTTTTAGCATTTACTTCTGTTCAATACATATGTTTCAGCCATCTAGGCCTCATCGGTTGAACTAGTGAAGCAATGTGTATACAAATTAATACAGATCTGTTAAACAACGGATCTGTATCTGGATCTACATTTACGCTAAAATCGTCTCCAAGCTATAACCAGTTTCGTTCTATCAGGCGACACTAATTTAATCAGTGACATCTGACGGAAGAAAGCGACTATAAATATCCCTTTTTTGTATATTTACCGCCATCTGGCGCGTGTTAATGGACAGCACCAATATACGTATTTTTCCGCTTTTCGTAATAGCATTGCTATTCGAGCGGAAGATCGCCTTTTCTGGCCTAGTCGCTTTCTTCCGTCAGATGTCACTGATTAAATTAGTGTCGCCTGATAGAACGAAACTGGTTATAGCTTGGAGACGATTTTAGCGTAAATGTAGATACAGATACAGATCCGTTGTTTAACAGATCTGTATTAATTTGTATACACATTGCTTCACTAGTTCAACCGATGAGGCCTAGATGGCTGAAACATATGTATTGAACAGAAGTAAATGCTAAAAATACGAGGTGTTTGTCCATGTTTACAGTGACGGATATGTATTTTGCATATCTGTTTCATTATATAACAACTGCGTAATACGGCAAAAACGTATTGATAAATATCCCTTTTTTGTATATTTACCGCCATCTGGCGCGTGTTAATGGACAGCACCAATATACGTATTTTTCCGCTTTTCGTAATAGCATTGCTATTCGAGCGGAAGATCGCCTTTTCTGGCCTAGTCGCTTTCTTCCGTCAGATGTCACTGATTAAATTAGTGTCGCCTGATAGAACGAAACTGGTTATAGCTTGGAGACGATTTTAGCGTAAATGTAGATACAGATACAGATCCGTTGTTTAACAGATCTGTATTAATTTGTATACACATTGCTTCACTAGTTCAACCGATGAGGCCTAGATGGCTGAAACATATGTATTGAACAGAAGTAAATGCTAAAAATACGAGGTGTTTGTCCATGTTTACAGTGACGGATATGTATTTTGCATATCTGTTTCATTATATATACATAACCTATGTATAAATGATAGCAAAGCAACATTCTTCGTTCGGTTCTGAATATAAAATCTTAATGTTAAAATGTCGTATCATGAATGCTTCGTTTGTTTTCACGAGATTCTTGAAGTTTAGACTTTTAGTGCGTAACTAAGCCTCACTATTCGATATCTGTTAATAGCTGCAATTTAGTTTAAAGGAAAAATTTTACTGTAGATCGTTTCACATTCGCGGTGCAGTGTGTATTCTTATATACATCTCCTTTTCTCTTTAAACAATTACAATAACGATCCCTCTAACCGTTGCCAAATGTATCCATATTTTTGTTAGTGATTTTCCATTTGTAAGATTAATGAAATTAACATCTGACAATTTAATTTATTTTACGTCTATACAAAAAGGTTTAAGTATATCAATACGTTATGCACGTATTACGCATTTGTTACAAATGAACCAGACATGCAATATACATATCTGTAACTGTACACATGGGCAATACACCTCGTATTTTCAGCATTTACTTCTGCTTAAGACACGTGTTTCTCCATCTATAGGCGTCATCAGTCAAACTAGTGAAGCAATGTAATACAAATGATACAAATCTTTTTAAGAACAGATTTGTATCTGTATATACATTTACGCTGAAATCGTCTACAAGATATAGCAAATTTCGTCCTATAAGGTGGCACTATTTAATAAGTGACATCTGACGGACGAAAGAAACTATGCCGAAAAAGGCGACCTTTCGCTTGACCAGCTATGCTGGTACATAAACGAAAAAATACGTATAGGTGTAGTCCATTAACACGAGCCAGATGGCGGTTAATATACAAAAAGGTTTAAGTATATCAATACGTTATGAACGTATTACGCATTTGTTACAAATGAAACAGACATGCAATATACATATCTGTAACTGTACACATGGACAATACACCTCGTATTTTCAGCATTTACTTCTGCTTAGGACACGTGTTTCTGCCATCTATAGGCGTCATCAGTCAAGCTAGTGAAGCAATGTAATACAAATGATACAAATCTTTTTAAGAACAGCGTAAATATACAGATACAAATCTGTTCTTAAAAAGATTTGTATCATTTGTATTACATTGCTTCACTAGCTTGACTGGTGACGCCTATAGATGGCAGAAACAGGTGTCTTAAGCAGAAGTAAATGCTGAAAATAAGAGGTGTATTGTCCATGTCTACAGTTACAGATATGTATTTTACATGTCTGTTTCATTTGCAACAAATGCGTAATACGTGCATAACGTATTGATATACTTAAACCTTTTTGAATATTTACCGCCATCTGGCTCGTGTCAATGGACTACACCTATACGTATTTTTTCGTTTATGTACCAGCATAGCTGGTCAAGCGAAAGGTCGCCTTTTTCGGCATAGTCTCTTTCGTCCGTCAGATGTCACTTATTAAATAGAGCCACCTTATAGGACGAAATTTGCTATATCTTGTAGGCGATTTCAGCGTAAATGTATATACAGATACAAATCTGTTCTTAAAAAGATTTGTATCATTTGTATTACATGGCTTCACTAGCTTGAATGGTGACGCCTATAGATGGCAGAAACACGAGTCTTAAGCAGAACTAAATGCTGAAAATACGAGGTGTATTGTCCATGTGTACAGTTACAGATATGTATATTGCATGTCTGTTTCATTTGTAAATTATTTTACGTCTGTCAAATATTGTTACTTTTTACTATAATTTTTTTCTTTTTTTTTGTATTTTTATTGGAATTCTTCACTGTTCTTATAAACAGTTTTTATCAGAACGCTACCTATTATTTACAAAAGTATTTGTGTTAAGTTACAAAATAATATAAATAAATTTATGAATAGATAAAAATATTAGTGTTACGAAAAGGTGAATGTTTCATCCGAAAAGAGAAAGAGATGATGCTTAATGCCTTCAACTATTTTCTTAAAAAACCTAAGAGTGTTACTGCTGCTGCAGAAGCGAGTGATGCCCTAAATTTTTCAGTGCGTATCTTATACAATATAAGAAATGAACAACAAGAGCAATTATGGAGTCAAAAAAAAAGCAAAATGAAAGTTTGCAAGTAAATGCTCGCCTGCATACTTATACAATTATTTGTACCACAAAAAGTGCATAGCTTTTCTTTACTAAATGTTGCAAATATGGCTCTTGCTGCCAACAACGTTGACAATGATTTACCCAATTTAACACGATCTACATTATTGGTAGTGACATATGCTGGAGAAACAATGAGATTAACACAGAAAGATGAAGAAGCTCTAAGAACATTTGAAATAAAAATAATGAGAAGAATTTATGGACCAAAGAAAGAAGATGATGGTTATAGAATCCTTATGAATCATGAGATAGAGGAGTTATTTAAGAGAGAAAATATAGTAAGAGTTATTAAATCGATGAGAATAAGGTGGTATGGGCATATCAACAGAAGAGAAGAAAGGTCAACGTTGAGACGAATTACAAGAAGGAAGCCATATGGAGCACGAACAAGAGGTAGACCAAAAATTAGGTGGGAGGACCAAGTAGTGGATGATATCAAAGACCTGGGGACCGTAGCAGGGAGAGCATTAATGTTAAATAGAGAAGAATGGCGAGAAGTTGTGAAGAAAGCAAGAACATATTTATAGACCACAGAAAATGGAGAGACTCACCACAAAGCGAGTCTTACGAGCTCAAAGAGCGGCTGCAATTCCAGACTGTATGTATAGTAGAATGTATAGTCTTATATATATATATATATATATATATATATATATATATATATATGTATATATATAAATATGTATATATATACATATATATATATATATATATATATATATATATATATGTATATATATACATTATACAGACTCTTGAAAGATATTGGTTTTGAATTTCAAAAAGTAAAACGAAAAAGCATTCTTATTGAACGGGATAATATTATTAGATGGAGACATAAATATTTACGAGATATCAAACGGTTTAGAGCTGAAGGTAATATTATTTACGTCAAAACATATATCTAGTATAATAATCATTTTAGGTAGATGTATTATCTAGGTAGATGAATCATGGGTTAATGTAGGTCACTCTGCAAATAAAACTTGGCATGATCTACTATTAAAAGTACTTGAGATACATTTATTCGGGGACCAAGTAGAAGATTAAAATCTTTAACTGATCTTGGTCTTCGCTTTGCTTTAGTACATGCCAGTAATGAAAATGGATTTCTCGTGGGTGCAGAATTAATATTCTGTGTAAAAAAAAGTACTGCTGATGCTCATAATGAAATGGATGCAGAAACATTTGAACAATGGTTTACTGACAGTTATTACCAAACACCCCAGTAAATACCGTTATTATTCTAGATAATACCGACGATACGACATACCACAGCAGAAAGACTCAAAAGATTCCTACGAGTGCGTGGAGGAAAGAAAATATAATAAACTGACTGACGGAAAAGAATATACATGTTGAAGATAATATGTTAAAAAGAGATTGACTATTTTGTGTACTACAAGTTCGACATAAATATGATACATATGTGATTGATGTTATGGCAAAAAAAAGCTCACCGCGGATTTCTGCATTTACCACCCTACCATTGTAAGCTGAATCCAATAGAGATGGCTTGGGCACAAGTAAAGAACCATATAAAGATGAACAACACTACACTCAAAGTAAAAGATATGGCATTTCTAATTCTAAATGCATATAATAACGTAGCAGCTCAAAATTGGGAAAATTACATCAAACATGTGAAACAAGATGAAGATAAGATGTGGATTATCGATGGACTGCTGGATGATATTGAGGAATTCATAATACATGTGGAAGAATCAATAATGATGATTCCGAGGCTGATTTATTAACAGATTTAATTAATTACTCTAAGATTCAGACATCAAACGCATGTTCAAATCCTTCATTATGATATCGAAATTGTAATTTATTCCGCCCATCTTTACATATACGTTTTCAGCAAAGAGCTCAAAGAAGTTCGGCCCATTCGACATTGCATCCCGAGAAAGGTATTGTTACCTGAACCGACGGTCACAACGAGAATGCATCCTTACTAGATAAGGCTTAGCTATGTCATGAGTCTTGAATTTTGACTTGTGGTCGAAGATGCCTCCATTTCCACACCGTTGTTATGTATATCCCAGGGTTGTGATGTGTTTGTGTCTGATTAATATCGTGTATTGTGTTTTTTGCGCGGTCATGTGTTTTGTATGTGCGGTCTGTGCGTCAGTCGTGTTTTTGCGTTTAAGTCATGTGTGTTTGTTTGTTGGTCATAATCACATTTTTTTTTGCGTTTCAGTTGTGTGTGTGTTTAATGTGTTTTATTGTAAAGTGTTATTATTGCCTGTGTTTGTTTTACGAAGTATTGTATTTGTTCGTTTGTTGCGTTAGTCGAGTGTAGTGTTATTAGCATATTGCCTAAGGCAAGTGCTAATTCGTCAACTGTGTTATGTGTTGTTTTGTTTTGTCTTTGAGTCCAGGGATTATTTGTTGGGGGTGGTGCTGGTATGTATTTAGGTTTGGGTGCGGTTTTGTTTGCTGGGTTGTTAGGATTGTTAGGACAGTTGATGAATGTGGATAGGTGAGGACCACCGCAGTTTGCGCACTTTGGTGGGGTTGTTTTAGTCTTTGTACATAAGTGTGTCGAGTGTTCGTCGCCGCATTTCATACACTTGTAGTTGATGTGACAGTTTCTTTGATGATGTCCGAATGTCTGGCATTTGTGGCATTGTATAATGTCAGTCCGTTTATTTAAAGGTTCTATTTTGATTGTGAGTCCGCAGCAGTCGCGTAAGTTGTAAATTGATTGGTACTCTCTCGTCAGTTCGATTAATGCCAGTGGTGCAGGAATGCCGTGTTTACCGTTCATTCTTTTAATTTTTAATGTCGGGTAACCTTGGTCAGTCAGATCGTCGGTGATGTCAGTGTCTGTGATAAAGGTAGGAATGTCACGCATAACTACCTTTAATGTCTTCTCGCTTCTTAGTTGGAATGTGTAGTATTGTATTTGTTCGTTGTCGAGTGTGTGTTTAAGTGTACGGTAGTCATTGTCAGTTGTCGGTTCGATGTGTATGCCTTGTCTCACTAGTTTGTTTTCTACAGTGTTAATATTGTTTGTTTTCAGTATGTGTCGTATGTATGCCCATTTGCCTTTTTCTGTGATAATTATTGGTGCGATTTTGTGTGTTTTACGTGTTTCTGTTTTTGTGTTATGTGTAATGTTGGTTTTGTCACTTACCCTGGGTGTGCTGTTTGATGTAGACGGTTGTGGAGTGAACTCGGAGGTTTCCTCTTCCATTTTTTCCTCGGTTTTGGTATTGAGGGCGTCGTAAGAATTTTTTATTTCAATTGGTGTATTTGCGTGTTCTGTTTTTTGTTTCTTCGCTGTTTTCTTCGGGTGTGTGAATGCGTCGGCGATTATTGTTGCGGTTGTCGGTTTTGTTTCTTCTGTGTGTTCTGTGTTGGATATAATTGTTGCTGTCGGATTGTTTTCTTCTGTGTGAGGTGTGTGGAATGTAATTGTTGCAAACGGATTTTCGCGATCAACCATAAATATTTGTGATTGTTCGCGCAACAGACGTTGGATTTCTTTCTCGTCGGTGGTATTTTCAATTATAGATTTAGCGTCTAATAATTGTTGTTCGGTGCATCTTCTTCTGAATGTTGGTCTCAGATCCATGTTAGTGATTTGAATCACGTTATCTGTTCTTTCTCCGGCCATTTCTTCCGGGTTCGTATTTACGCTGTATTGACGTAAGTGCTCTCAACTGCGATGTAGCAAGAATGGATATCGCAGTGAGAAGGTGGGACTTAGCTATGTTCGATGGTCATTTATAAATATATAATTGAAGCAAGGTTGCCAAGTTTCTTGAGCAATTTGGTTTAGTCACAAATCATAACAATGTTTATTAAAACTTATTCAACTACAAGAATTATATATATTATACAATACAATTTATAATACTATACAAATATTTACATTCTGGCTGTAAATCTATATGAAACCGCTTGTACAAATTCAAATTTATTTATTTTATGATTTTTTAAATCATTCAATTTATCGTTTAGAAATCTTGTTTTTATTAAACTTAAATTTGAAATTGTAACAATTTCGACAAGAGAACAACTAATAACTGATTGCTTAAGTTTACACTTTTATTCTACTTTGACTACTTATAGGCATAATTATAATTACACCCCACTATATCCAGATGGGCATTGTTATTTTAGCTAAGTTAAATTACACCAACCCGATAACGAGGGTTGGGCATCAGCTTTCACCGAGACAATAGTTCTTAAACAAAATCTTCTGAGAAGAAGTTATTGTTTGTGGATTTTCCAAATTTATTGTAAATTTTCAAAGTTTGGCAACACTGTGAAAATAACTTCGTTGTACCCGTTGTAATTTATGTGTCAAACTCTCTACCTGCCTATTCTGGGAAGTAATTTCAACTGAGCGGAAGTTCAAATAGATTCATATATAAAATACAAAGTTTGCATATTCCATCAACCATAAAAGATAAAAATGTTGGAAGCATCTGTAAATTTTAGTACAGCGATTGCAGCAAGGCCAAATAAGTAGATAAAATTTTTATTCTAAGTATTAATATTTTGTTAAACCTGTTTGTGCTTATTTTATATATATATATATATATATCATATTTTAATTTTTTAAATGATTCAGATTTCAATTGTTTTATTTTTCTTTCGAATTTTGTGTTTTATTTTATTTTATTCGATTACTTCCCCTTCTATTAAAAAAAGATAACATGAAATAAAAATATAATAAATAATAAATAATAATATATAAAAATACAAAAGGCATTTTACAACTCATTCTTTCATTTATTTTGGTTTTTCCGTGTTTATGTTTGTACTCGGTAAACTTACTTTAGTCCCTTTGTGTAATAAAGTTTACACCTTGAATAGAAAGTGCCTATTATTGAACAATTCTTCTGAGTATAATTATTTTTTCATTATAACCCTCATTTAAGTTTAAATTTGTAATTTGTAGACATCTTTTAGGTTTAGTTAGCAATAAAACTCCATCCGAGGGAGATACTGTTTGTCGAAACATTTGTAATGGAATTTTACCTCAATAAAGTGGAAATTAAGTATGTAATATTGCTTTTTCATTTTTATATCATTAATTATGAATTTCCATCAAGCAAAGGCTACTTCGATTCAAAAGGTAACATGCCTAGGCATTGCATATCATCTACATTATAGAAATAATTTCATAAGTTTCTATGGTTAACTGTGTACATTTAGTTGCAACAATTGATTAAACATTTCAATGCAAACATATTCTTAAGTATTAGTTTTTTAATATACGTTTTGACTTAAAAACACATGTGTATCGACAATTAAACTGATAGCCGCAAGTACATTTTTTCATAAATAAATAAAACACACATAAGATGTTTTAGATTTACACTTTATTAATAAGATAAATGACAGCTGTTTCGCTAACATAGTAGCTTCTTCAAATTCAACTTAAGACTAAAGATACATACAATATACAGCGTTAAATCAGGTAGTTGACCCAAGTTAAAATTCTAGGAACTATTACATTTATATTTATTGCTTTTTGAAAACTATACTATGTCCTACTTGTGCGAGGTTTAAGTTTAATAATATAATATAAGCAACTAAGAAACAATATTTCAATGGGTGAACAGATTTAACAGTGGGGATGAATTCAAGTCTAATTTATCGTTTAGTAACATTTCTGAGTTTTTGAGTTTATTAATTTCTAAAGACTCTAAACAATTTAGTTTTCTACCTTTATTTTCTACATGTATAATATCGAATTGTAAATTGAATTCATGTTCATTCTCTATTAAATGATTTTTTCATGTTGTTGTTTTAATTTGCGTAGTGGATATCTGATTAAATCTTGAACACGCAGCAAATTCAATTAGTATCATAAAAATAAATTTATCTGGATATTAAGTATCTACGTGTGTTCATTTTTCACGAAATACTTGAATATAGTAAGACTAAATTGATGTAAATATGTAGTAAGTAATATTTAAAATTGTATTGATGATAATTAGGGACCAGACACGAGAGGCCGAAATTACGATGGACCATATAAATAGTCTATAACATCGCTAAGTACTACATCCAGTTATTGAGTAGCACTATTCATTCGGTTAACCGCACATCTGTTTTGACGTTGAATTGTGACGAAATTACTTCAATATTGTACTTAAATTCCTTTCTGCATGGGCGTAGATAGAAGCGGGAGGACTTTTATAATTTGTTTTATTTATTAGTTTATATTTTATAAGATAAGTCAAGTACGGTGAGATAGTTTCTTTTTTTCATTGTTTTAACTGTTAATTACATATACCGCCTAATTCTGAGCAAACGCAACGATGCGAATGTATGAATATTTCTCCTGCTCCAAATAGAATTCCCCTGAATGCTGTAGGCGTGTCAACATCGATGTCATATGTCATACATACTTACATATTATGGAGCCGCGTAAGAAAAATTATCTGATTACCAAATTACTATTAAAGGACTATAAATTGTTTAGTCCTGTGTTATTGTAATGATTTTATAATAAATAAATTGCAATACGTTATACTGACGATGGTCAGATAAAGCGTAATAAAATTATTAATAAGCGGTTTAGAAAATTGCAAATAAGGCATCAAGAGATTTAATAAATTAAATTTTAATAATAAAGGTAACAAAAACTATTCATAGTAAACTAAATAAACTTCAGAAATAAATAAAAACTAAATTAAATACTAGTAATGTAAAGAAAAATTTACTCTTACAGATAATAAAATAAATTGTTCATAATGAGAAATTAATTATATAATAACGGAAATTCATCCGTTTAAACTCTTCACCGTAAAATAATTGATGATGTTTGGAATATTTATAATTACGAAAACCATTTAATTTTAGTATGCGGTTAACGGAAGAGCAGCATATGCCTAAATCGTTGGAAATATCGCTATGTGTCAAATTTGAATTTAGTTCTACTGCAGCGCATACTAAAATGAACGTATCATTAGGAACTCCGGCAAATAAGTCACATATTCTTTGATAAGAATTATCAGCGTGGTACCATATCATCAATTCGGCTTTCTCTTCTAGTGTATAACGCGGCATTATCACTATTCAAACGCTTAAGAGACTCCGTATAGGGTGACAGTGGTGACACTAATTTGTGACATTAATTGTCAAATCGTTGCGCGACAGACTGTTTTGTGATTGGCTAAACGCGTTCAGGGGATTTGTATTCGAAGCGGGAGAAATATTCATACATTCGCATCGTTGCGTTTGCTCAGAATTAGGCGGTATATGGAAGTGTCCAATGAATTTAATTAAGTTTCAATAACTTTTAAATTCTTTTTATTTAGATCTAGAACATTGTTTAAGTTACTCTTTCAGATATGATATGGAACAACGTCGAGAATGGCATCGTGAAACAATGGCGAGCTGGATTAAGGGTCAAACTGATGGTATGTCTATTGCCAGTGATTCCGAAATTTATTGCAAAGTCTGCAAAATATCATTAAAAAATTCCAAGAAATCGCACATAAAACGCCACTTAGCATCGCAAACACATACACAAAAATTAGTCCCGTTGGAATTTGATAATTTTAACGAAGAAACTCTGTGAAACTTTAATGGCGGCAAATATTCCATTAAATAAACCTAACAATCCCACCTTCAAAACATTTCTCCAAAAATATACTTGTCGAAATGTTCCTGACGAATCCACCTTACGTAAATATTATGTTTCTAAATGCTACGCGAAAGCAGTAGAACGCATTAGAAGCCATCTTTCAAATCAGTACCTATGGATAAGTGCCAACGAAACTGTCGATATATTAGGATGCTGTGCGGTAAATGTTGTAGCTGGTGTAGGAAAGCACTATTGAAAGTAGCTCTTTGCAGCGAAAAACTTCCATGTCTGTCACTGCCTCCCTCTCCAGCAATAACTAGATGGGGAACATGGTTGGAAGCTAGTAGTTTATATGCAGAGAATTTCGATAGTTTACAAAATTTCGTTACATGTTAAATGACGATGCTCGAACTATTTCTGAATGTAAGGAACTAATACAAATTCCAAATTTAAAAAATCAGTTGTACTTTCTTCAGAAATACTTTTTTGCCAAAACTAATCACTTATTTTGAAAATCAAAAAATCTCAAATTAAAATACGGATTAACCACATTAGATGTGGCTATTAATAATTTGAAAAATATTCCAAGTGACTTCGTATGTGGCATTCGGAAAAATTTAGACGCAGTTTTTAATACAGATTTAATAACACTGCGGCAATTGTGTATAGGGACAAGCTTCAAAATCTAACTGCTAAATACTCTGAAATAAAAGAATATTTCCAGTATGCACTTTTTCATAACTCTCTGCTTCTTAGTCATTGTAGGAGTTTCCTCATCTTCGTGAATCCATGTCCGACTCTCTTGGCGGGCAGGTAGGTTGAAAAAGGGTATATAAGTTTCGCCACCTGTCACTATTTTGGAAAAAAATGGTGCCCTTCATTATTTAAGAAATTTAAAGTTTCATGGCAAATTCTTACACGCTCTGCTTTTGGAAGTCAGAAAGGTGATGCGATACAAAACGACTTACCACTTTTTTTTAAATGCAGGTGATTGTGTATTATGGTTCTAACAGCTGAGGATCCAATCTTGAGTTGATGCTCTATACCGCATACGTATTTTTATTGTCATCTTCAATTATTTTTTTAACAACAGCAATGTTTTTGTTGGCAACAGCCGTAGGAAGAACCCTGCTCCTTTTCGATACGTTTCGCGTTCAAATTCCTTACACCATCGGCAAATTGCAGCCAAATTATAGCACTCATAAGCGTTTCAACCTTCTTTAAAATCATAATAAGTTATGATTCAAAAGTCCTCTCTGGTTAATTCCATTTTCTTTTACTTTTAAAAATAAGTAGCTGAGCTATAACAAACGTAACTTCAACAACAAAACGTCAAATCTCTAAATAAACACTGTATGATTGTTTTTCAGTCTGCTAGATTTTCCTATTCTCAATAAATTCAGCTTTTCCCTTGTAACCATTTTTAATATATACCAATGTAAAACAAACCTAATTTTCGCTTATATTAACGACAAATAACTCAAATATATTTTTCAAAATATATTTTCCCCGTAACAAATGACCTATATCATTTGTTGTGTTCATGTATATGACCACAATTACAAATACTTGGATATGTTGTGTTTGTGTAGAATATAGGGATATATAAATATAACGTGAAAGTGGATTACGTATTTAATTAAATTGTATCTTTCCAGTACGTTTCTCTAAATAACGTAGAAAAAGTTTTTTTTATGGTTATTTAGAGGCTCCATATAGTTGTACATAGTTACTAAAAAGTAAGTTATTAAAATCTTCAAAAACACATATATTTCTATTAAATCTATTTCTGTTTAATTCGTTTGATTTCCTTAAATATAATGCTTAAAAATTTAATAATTAAAATTAGAAGAAGAATAACTAAAAAGCAAGTTTGATGAGTAGCAGCTTTTCTAATAGAAAATTATTTCCAATTACTTACACGATCATATATTTTTCAAAACAACATTTAAACTTTGAACGCACCAGTTATAACCAGAACAACGATCAATGATTTGACCGATATTTAAATAAACAATTATAAACAGAAAGTTGTTTCTTACGAATCATGTGCTGTCATAGCAGATTTCTTTACTGTCATTCAAGGAAATATAAGTTGGTAAATGTGAATGTAACTATAACCCATTGAACTATATACTACTACATACATAGTATCTACAGTTCAGTGCTATAACCTTAGTATAAATCCACAAACATCGAGAAAGCATAAAATCAAACATTTGTACCTAAATAAATATTTTTTGCAATAAAAAAGAAATGCTTTGTTATTGATACTCTACCAATGCCTACTTTTTGTTTAATTTTGTCTTAGCATTTCATTATTACATTATTACATTATTACATTATTACATTATTACATTATTACATTATTACATATTTACGATAATCATTGTGCTTACGAATATTTATAATTCAATAAATAAAAATATTTTGTGTATAGAACTTATTAAAGTGTATTTTATTATTCATATCTATTTATAAATCTTCAAATGTTCAAAAGTTAATACTCTGCTGTTGGTTAGACAACTAAATTAACAAAATACCAATTATTTTGAACAACTTTCTAATGTATAGGCAAACCATTATACTGTCTCCCACATTACAGATTTCTAATATGCTAGATTCAACTTTAATTTTGGACACAGTTGTTAGATGGCGATACGGATACTAGAAAAAATGTAAATATTAAAGTTGGAATTTCCATAGAATTCTATACAATATATATTGAATATTACTTTTTTACCACGTTTAATTGAAATAAACCAAAATATATTTGAAAAAAATTTATTGTAAAAGTAATTAGTTCTTGATACGTAGTGGTGTAGGAATCATTCTGATACACAAAATATTTTTGTAAAACAAATATACCAAGTGTTTTATTTAGTAAATTATTCATTATGTTTCACCAAGAGCCAACCGTGAATTCTATACATTATATTAACAAAATATTACTTTGTCTCTTGTCACTTTGTTATAATATTACAACAATATTGATACTAAAACCATGTCAGTTTCAAATGTGAGTTTTGTAAATATGTACTTTTAATTTCGTTTGAGAATGACGTTTTTAATGTAAAAACTGCAGTAACGGTATTTGTATAAATAAATAAAATGGTACAAAACAAAGTAATAGCATATAATTCTTTATATTTAAAATAATATATTTCCTATCACTAAAAAAGAAAAAGAGATGTGTATGCCGCCATCTCTGAGCGACGAGTGGAACTAATGCGCATTCACCAATCTATAGAACACATTTTTCTGTAAAATGCGAATCTACCGATAGTAATCTACTATCAGCTTAAATAGTTTGGAAAATAAATATAGATGACACGAGCATAAATTTACATGTTCGGATATGAAATATTAAAACAGAATTTAAAAGCCTAAAATTAATATAAAAATATATTAATTAACATTAATAGAGATAAACAAAATAGCGCAAATAGAGAAACTTAAAGGAAATAAAGTAAAATAATTAAATAGTAGTAGATTTATACATAATATTATCCATAAATACAATAAGAATGATTAACTAAAATACGAAATTGTGGTAAAAATTGTTGGTACCCCAATGCCAAATTATATTTTGTAGATAGATTGTTATATCTAAGTTTTTATAATTAATATGTCCTAGAAAAATGGTATACAAAACGCTATAAAAAATTCAATTCAACATATTTTTAATAGAATAGTTTTATTAAAACGAAAAAAATCGTTTTAATCATGGATTAATGTTATTAAAGAGCCAAAAAATAGTGAATCTAGAATCTAATTGAATTTACGTGTTATACATATCACGTCTACAGGACATATTTACTGTTTTCTTAGTATGAAATATGAAATTTCTCAATTTAAAATCAAGTTAGATTGGATACTAATAGGAAGATGATTAATTACTATAATTGATTAATTGTATACAAAATCTTCTTCGGCAGTAACGAAAATGATTTACATTTAAATTTATTGATTTTATTTAATTTAATATTATCTCTTTGATTCTTTATAAGTACCTACCTATATCTTATGTAATTAACAGTTTAATTTCCAAAATTAGAAAAACTTACGGAACTGTAGGTTACATGTCGTAATATACGTACTACACTAGCTAATTGACAACAAGCGTGCACATGTTCAAAATCTAAGAGCCGTAAGTTTAGGTTAATCATGCAAATTATTTCCCTTGAGGCGTTCAGAAAAGATTAGATTGATCTTGTACTGGGATAAAATATTTCTAGATAATTTCAAACCAGTTAAAATAACAATGATGGAGTATATTTTATAATTTTTACATGTTTCTCCTTCCACGAAGTTTAATTCACTTTTTACATGACTCTTTAGCAAATGGATAAGCGATTTTTTTCTTCATCGAAGAAGGCACATTTTTTACACAAACTTTTTTCAAATATAATGAACCAGTCGGAACTGATGTATTCATAATACATCTGTAATCATTCCAATAATTGTCTGCCTTAGACTGATGTTGATCATATTTTGACACATTTTCATAGGATTTCGTTGACGATTGCTGGCCAAAGTGGTTTTGTATTCAACGTTCTCACTAACTATTTTGGAAATTGTATATTGGGTAAAAACTTATGCGATTTTAGTACTTAATTTTAGTTTCTAAAGCAATTTTTCAGTCTAAAGCAACGTCGTTGGATATTTGTCTGTACATTTTCTGTAATACCTAGACACAAATTCAAAAACGTGTATTCAACAACATTGCATCGAACGCAGCAACTTATTGCCGCTGTTTGTCTAACATGTGTAAACTTACCTAGTTACTATTAGGTACATGGATGCCGTACTCCAATATAAAAACTAAATAATGCCTTCCCATTACCTAATTTATCTTAATTAAATGTATCCTAAAGCCATAACTCTTTCTAAGTGCATTCATATGACTGTTTTTGTAATAAATATAGTTATCTAAATTCTTAACCAAATAGAGTAACGTAACTTTTGGGTGTTATTCATATATATTTAAGGCAGAAGGAGTATCCAGATAAGTATTGTAAATCGGCAGAAGAAATATTTAATATAGGTTTCTAATCTTTCGACAAGAATTTTAGTAAAAGAAATTATAATAACTATTATTAGAGTTGCTGAAAATTAAGCGCTAGTTTTTTTCCATATTATGTATAGATTAAAAAGTAAAGCAATACTGTCTAAATATGGGCTATATAGAAAAAAGACTATTCTCAATAGGCAATAAGTAGATGTACAATGAAGGTTCCAGCAAAAAATGCGTTGTATTTTCTGATGGAACTTAATTTTACAACAAGAACGTTTGAGCAAAAACGTCACATCTGAGCAGTGAACTAACTTCACGGTGGTTATTATACGTAACTGTTCACCAAAGGTACTTGTTTCACTAATAAGTAATGTAGCAAACTTCCGGGCAATTATGAAAATGCGCCTTTTGAATTGATCTTCCCTCTCTATCAATTTAAAAGCTGTTGAAACCTGTTTATTACCTGTCCGGACCTCTCCATAACCTGTTCAATAGTACTTTATTATCTGTTTTGTTCGGGTGTTTATGATCTGTTTTACAGAACAGATCTCGAACAGATAAAGGTTACTATTGAACAACTTATAAACAAATAATTAGCAGCTCCTAAACAGCATTTGAAAAGTTTCAACAGCTCCTAAAGGAATAGAGAGGAAAGATTGGTTCAAAACCCGGCTATTAAATTTAAATAACCTCCCTGATGTTTGTTGTATTACCTATTAGTGGAGGGGATGGGAGAATCAAACTTTCTCGGCGAGCAGTGGACTTTTTACTGCGTTAGCTGCATTACTCTGATGTGAGGTTGCAGTTCGAATGACCTTGAATTGCAAAATGAAGCTTCATAATGGGATTTCGCGCTCGAACCTCCATTGAATATCTACAGCAATAAGTAATTACCAAATATAATGTATTAATAGTAATATCAACCTTTCGACATGGTATCTTTCGTTGATTAAATACTCTATATAAGCATGAGATTATGTATAAGAGTTGGTAGAAATATTTCTGGAAATGAGGTAGAAGGACATAAAATTTAATGAATAACTTTTTTGTTTTCCAAAGAATTCGCCTTTGAAATCAATATACTTTCGTATCTCTCCAACCAATTTGTCAAAAATTTTTTCCAGTTTGAAGCTGAAACTACAAGCAATGCTTGAAATTTTTCACGCAACGAAAATTCCTCTCTACATATTTTATTTTTAATGTTTGGGAATAAACTCACAATGTGATAAATTGGGTAAATAAAGGCATCATTAATTAAAAATTTTTCCGTGATTTTTTTTGACGTGATGAGTGAGATGAGTGAGTTATGATAAAGAATAATTTGTCGATTTCGATTATTTGATCTTATTTCATCAATGAAGTCATGGATGAAATAATGAATCAAACTGTGATATACCAATTAATTTTCACGGTTCTTCGATTATCTAAAGTTACTCAGCAATGTGCGAGCGAACAACTTTCTCTAGTTTGGTGGATTGCTGTTTATTTTCAGAATAGTGCTAATAAGTTTCACTAAGTTTCATTACCAGTAACGATGTTGTAGACTCCATTTGAAAGACGTCAGTTGATAATTTTTTTAGTACTTCTTTGTACCACTTAACACTGCCCTTGTTTTTGACCTTCTATCAAATTATATGGGATCCAGTGACTGCAGAGTTTGCCTACGATTAAATTTTCATGCAAAATCGTGTATATTGCTTTCATGCCAATACTCATGGACGATTTAAACTCTACGTGACACGTGACTCTATGTGATACATCGACCTCATTAATTGTTTCACACACAGTTTCCCACAAAATAGACATGGAGGGACAACCTTCACGAAATTTGTTCCTAAAAGTAGTGTGCTCATGCTGAGATTCGGCATACCAACACTTCTTTTTGGTGATGTTCCTTCCCCAGAAGCCAAAAATAAAGTCGACATTTAACTACAATTACAATCTAGTCAGAAGCAGACCAATAAGTAATTTTCTCCTGTCTCAACTTAAGTTAACGTAGGTAAACTTAATTAAGATGCTACTCACTAGAGAATTCTCAGGTTTTAATAATTTAATTACACAAAACTTATTGTGTACACTATTGAACTATGCTCCGCTTTCACACTATCATTTCAGTTAACTAACTCAAAGGAGTTAGTTCTCTTAATCCTCCTGACTAGGTTAATGCTATCGATGATATAGCCTCAACATTTACGTGATAGAGAAGCCGCTGCTTGTATCTTCTGTTATATTTATTTTGTTATGTTATATTTTGGTCAATTTTGAGATGTCGGTGGAGATCGCTATTACGGCAGTTAATTGACGCATTAAGGATACTCTTCAGTACTTGTTTTGGAAACTTTTGAATAATTTAGATGTTGTTTTTGCTGGGACAATCCAAAAGCTGAATGGCATATGTCCAGATAGGTTTAAAAATCTGTTGTAAAGGAGCAGTTTTGCATATGTGGATAGCTTAGCAAGTCACCAATATATTCTTTTAAATTTTATTCCCAGCTCTTCACGCTTCTTTTTAACATGTGCCTTCTAGCGTAGTCTCGCGACCAGACTCCTAAATCTGGGCTTATTTACTCTGATGGGTAGGTATTGGGCAGACGTGTTTGTGAAATAAATTAATACACCATTTTTTTGGCCCAGTAATTGATTTGACCAACCGATGTTTGCAGTTTTTGCCAGGCTTCTTAATGTGTTTCCCTACAACTATAATTACAGTATTTTTTGCTAACGCTGCTATTCTGTTCAGTTCAGGGATAGGAATGTTTCTGGTATACAGTAGATAAACAACGGAATCCGACACACTACCTCGCGGTACTCCTGCTTTGTCCCTGAGAGTGTTCCGAATTTCAGGGTGCGTTCATGCTGAAATTCGGCAAACCAATTGTAAGTACTATTTTGTGTGAAGAAGTTTCATTCCCAAGAAATAAAATGAAGTCGATCGATGCATTGTTCCGCCATTAAACAGCATTTTAAATCACAAATAGTTGCTTTACACCTTACTGGAACAAACGGAAACAAGAAAAAAAATTCCTAACACACAATGCAAATAAATAAACTCTAAATACGATTTCAGCAACTAAGTGGCCATCTTCAGTAGAACAATCTAAAAAGTAGTGTTAAACGTAGTGTCTTTGGTCTTTTATTGTTTCTGTCTGCTTCAGATTTCAAGCTGCAGTCTCCACCCATTCGGATTACACCTTACTATAGAAAAGCTAACGTTTAAGAAAAAAAAGAAGTTCCATTTTTGCACAAAGCTTTTTTCTCTTAAATTCTGCGTAAACAAGACAAGCACTTTACCCAAGTGCCAACTTGTCGATTGAATTATTAGTTAGAAAAATATTGCAAACATGACTGTTTAGAAACGTGGACACCTAATCTACTAGATTCAAGAAATTTATGAGCAATCCTTATATTAAGCAATTAACTACAGCTTTAAAGTGTTTAGTAATTGGTGATGTTTTTATAAAAGTTAACAAAGCTAAAGAAAATATTTAACGTCATATTTTACAATTAGTGTGTAACGTTATATTCCTTATATGTAGTAAGCATACCATTAATACATTGCTTGTATGGACGTAAAAAAGTTGGTTTTACCGAAATTACTGGTTGTTAAAGCGATTTACTTACGTCCGTACAGGAAAAAAAGTAGATCAGAACACGTGCTCTATTAATTTATAATTATGGCAATATTCCAGTTTGTACAATTAATAACATTATTAACAAAATTGGGTTATTTATTTACATTTTTTGATAAGTCAATGTTATTATCACATACTTTATTAGCAACACTTAATTCCGTGGTTACGTTTCAAGATGCATCTAATATTAAATTCAGAGGTTATTCACCAATACCGTTTATCATAATTACATTTAATTTTTGAAGATTTTATTGTTTGAGAAGTGGGAAAAAATGTTATAAACAATTCGGGAGGTTACATTTACCAGTCTCGAATTACATTGCAAGTCCTCAGGCAAGCTCTGGGACGCAAACTAGTCATCGACTGATAAATCTTACTTATCTCCCTTATTACTTAAATAACTATTTTACGGACATCTTGTTCGGAAACTACGTGGTCTAACACAGAGATGGCGCGAATTTACAGGAATCTTCCTTATCATTCTGTAGAATCATCCTTTAATAGGTTAAATATAACAATAGAGAGCGATCTATCAATTCGTCTGTTTCTGACTGTACGCCGAAGTAAACGTCTCGTGCGATATTGTAATAATAAAAAAAAAAACAAAATTGAGAACAGTGATAAAACACTTTCATTTGAAAGGCTTAACACCAACCGAAATCAGCAGAGCTGGATTCAATACTACTAGAATCCGCTTCATCGTTTTCAATGGTTAAAAATTGATTTGCCGAATTTATTTAAGTGTGGTCGTGTGACCACAAATGATGAACCCCGTAGTGAACGTCCAAAAACTCTTACTGTTCCAGATTTGAAAAAGTCCACCGTATAGTCAATGGCATCATTTTCCGAAACATGTAGGATTGTTTTAAATATATATATTTTGAAGTAAAACCAGACCTTAAATCGCCAACAAATTGAATTTACCATAACATACAAAGGTCACGAAATAATTATCTTTATATATATATATATATATATATATATATATATATATATTGTTATTGTCTTGTATTTCACTTATATGAAATAAATACATACACAATTAATGTGTTTTAAATAACTTTTTATTTAGAATCCGTTACATGTTATTTTACTCTAACTGTATCTTGTTGCCACCCTACTCTAGCCAACTATGACACAGTTATGATACAAACAGCCCGGTTATTCCAGCTATCTGTAAATGAAAAAGTAAGAATTAATATATGAAATACACTCAATTGAATGGCTACATTTGGTGGAACATAACTTGTAAAATTAGTTTCGAAATGTTAATAAATTTATATCACGACAACTTGGTATATTTCAGATTAAATTATATTTATTTCAAAATTTACTTTTCATATTTTTAATTTTCATTTTTATCATTCAAGTCAATTACGCGAAATTAAAAATATAGTTAATTTATTTACATTTGAATCTTACATCGATACCAATTGAACACGCCCACTTTTCAAATCATAAGGAAAACCCGCGAACAGGTTATATTTGTATTGGAAATTGTACATAACCTAACATCAAAAAGCCAGTAATATCTACTTGTTAATTAATATTATAATTTTGCCTTTCTGTCTAAATTAACATTTTGTCTACATTTTGATTATTATAAATAATTGTAAAAGTACAAATCAAGACAATTTTTACGTTCTAATAAGGCTTTGAAAAAAAAATAATGGATAGTTAGCGTGGGTGCAGAATTTTTACACGAGTTGCCTAAAAAAGTGATACTCCGGTCTATTAAATTAATTATACTGAAATACTTGTGTTAAAAGAATAAAAATATATAGAAAAGGTGTAATTAATACTGGCGCAACATTTAAAGCACTTTCTACGAGAACAAGGTCCGACACCGGCAAAAAAACTACGAAAGCATCTTTTGGCCGCAGAGAGTCGACCCGATAGCTATATACAAGAACAAGCTTCTACATACCTGCAGCATTTAACCCAAGAATACCTCTCTTGATCCTATTCAGATGAAGATCCCGATTAGTCGAAACCTTTCTTAATACCTTAACGCTACGTGCAAAACACATGTTAATTTAATTTAATTCTTTTCGTAAAAGTCTAATTAATAACTATTTCTTAACCAATCAAAAATTTACTAAATAATTATATCTTGATTTTACTTTTAAATATATCACTATTTTGATATAATTTATGAAAGGAACATTACCTATTAAGAATTTGTAGTACTTACCATAACTGTGTTTATTTATTTATATTAAAACAAACTTTATTTTATCATTTCACTAGTTACATAACCTTAATTTCACACGTGCATATAATTCTAATTCCTTGTTTTGCCGTTAGTCAAGTTACTAATTATTGTATACAGATACCTTGCGTTAAATAAATATTTTATACTTATTATTTTAAAGAAGTTCTTTTATCTATTAATGCGTAGCTAGAAATATCTTTTTGATATTATTAATTAATTTTCCTTCATTTTTATAGGAGTATAATACCACCGACGATGATCCTAAGTAAGAGTCAAATTTATTTAGTATCTTGATCATGCTCTACCGACATCTAGTCGTAATCAGAGATACTACGTATTTTTGGCTGGTAATCTAACTTTACCTGTTCATATTTTATAAGGCGACCAACACATCTTACAGGTAAGTACGATTTATTCACTATTTAACTACTTAATATATTATTATTAATCAGCTATACTTCATACTACTTCTTCTTCTCTACTACTTCACCATATATATATATATATATATATATATATATATATATATATATATATATATATATATATATATATATATATATATATATATATATATATATATAGAGAGAGAGAGAGAGAGAGAAATTTTTGATAAAATATTAAAATATTTTGATATTTGATGCTTCGTATCCCGTCTTTGACATTATATCTTAGAGTGACAGATTATTGTAATATATATTCTAAATTTACTCTTTCAAGCACTATCAGAAAGAAAGTACATTTTTATTAAATAGTTTTTGGATTTGCATACAAAAATACTTACCAGTGTCATTGAGCAGACTTTGGATTGGGTCTTCACTGGAAACTTGCGCTTCAGTAGACATCACTATAAATAGAAAAGAAAATGCATTGTGAGGTTGGAATTATATTAAAAATGCATAAAGTGTCGGGTTGCGTGCTAGTATGAAAATTTATTATTCTGTAATTGAAATAATACCCAGACCTTAACATTGTAATTTAGTTTCCATTGCTAAACTAATTTAAGAACAATTAGAGAACCCTCGTGAAGGTCATACCAATTTTAAGAGTAAGACGAAACAAATAACTTGAAAACACATGTCAAGCATTATAGGTAATTCGTTAATTGAATAATAAACATGTAAGTTTCTTATTATTGTGCAAATTGTTTATTTTTACGTCAAATGTATCATAGTTCGTATATTCAGTTAATTAAATCCGCAAATACAATCAAAGTAATTTTTCTTATTAAATTGTAAATCATTGTAATCTTTAACTTTTCTTATAATAAAAATAATAATTTATTTCCTTCAGGTAACCCAAATTACAGGAAATATTAAGTCAATATAAAAACAACTGCTCAAACTAAAGAAAATAAAAACAATAATATAACATTAAGTAATATAATTATAATAATAATATAGTAAAACAGAACAAAATAATAATAATAGTAATAATATTTATTTATTTACGCAACAGATTCATAATATAGAATTACAGGGTAAAAATTAGATCATAGAGAAAACTAAAAATTGATAGTACAGCCTCCCAAAAAGCGAATAAAGAAAACTTTACATTATTTATACAAACTGAATAGTAATACAAAAACGAAAAAAAAATTCTCTTCAGAATGGACTAGGATGCAGCCCATGCATTACAGTATATATGTAACAATGGCGATTTATGCGCACCTTAGTTACGTAAAACGTATCCGATGACCTAATGCTATACTTTGACACCAGAAAACTAATTTCTCCGAGTAAAGAAGGTAAATCCACATCATAGTTGATGAGTTCAGAAACTTGCTTCATCTCTTCTTTGGCTTAGGGAAGGAGAATCGTCTTATTTAGTAGACTCTTGTAGTCAGTGCCAACGAGATGGATATATGCCAACCAATTTATAAGATAAGTACTTCAAGAAATCAATGATTTCAAGGTTTCTTTCTTATTAATTTTCGTATTTTATTACCGACCCATGTGTACCCATTACTATATGAAAAATTTACCACGAACTAGTAATTGTCGAATATCATAACTTTGTTTTTACTTGAATAAGTACAGAAACAAATACATGCATGACGTTTGAAATATATCTCCATTTAGATGTTCTTTCTAATTTTATTGACCCTTGGAAAAGAATAAACTCCACGATTATTACCGGCCGTTGGGAAGTCAATACTGCACATAATATCTTTTTCAGTATAAGGCACAGTATCTCTTTTGTACTTTGCTAGGTAGTGACAAACGGTTTTTGTGTTTATATTTATGTAGTTGTTTAAGTTATTCTGCTACATTACAATGCCTGATGTGAAAGAGCAAAGAACGGGCATCAAATTGTGCTTAAAACTTAGTAAACCGGCAGCTAAAACTCTAGAAATGCTTAAACAAGCGTTTGGTGAGGCTGCTTTAGGCCAGACGCAAACAATCGTCTTAAAAATGGACGTGTGTCGGTTGATGATGAGAGCTCCGGTCGTCGACGGAAAACACACCACAAAATGTGGAAAAAGTGCGTGATGTTATCCGCTATACCAAAGAAGAAGAATCCATGACATCTGTAACATTGTCGGCTGTACGGCGTTTGTCAGCATATTCTACCCGGTGAACTCAACATGCGGCGTATTGCTGCGAAGTTTTTGCTAAGATTACTCAGTATTGAACAAAAACGGCATCGTGTTCATATGTGCACAGAACTGTAGGTAACTGCCGAAAGGGATGCGAACTTCAGTACCAGAATCATTACTGGCGACGAATCATGATTGTGTTGGTACGATTCCGAAACAAAGCATCATCGCAGTAGAAGGAAGATGCTATCGTCACCACGACCGAAGAAAGCACGGTAAATTCGAAGCAACGTCAAGTCGATGTTGATTTGCTTCTTTGACGCTAGCGGCATAAATAAACTGACATTATACTATGTTTTCTTTAGTTTTTTCTAAAAATATTATTTCGGGATAGGTACTCGTATATAATTGGATTTGACTTGTAATAAATTGTAAGTGTAAATCTGCTTTTAAAAAATTAAAACAGTGTATCATAATACATTAGTTCAGATATGTATATACGGTTTATAAAGCATATATATTAATACGTAATGGTTTTTATCAATTTATTATCTTATTTCAATAAAATAATTTTACATGCATATCTCATTAATCCGATATCTCAGAATTTGACGAGAATTACATACAGGTCCCACCAGTGTTACTTTTAACATAATCTGATTTATTATTTAGAAATTCCGTATTACAAGTGTATACAAGGATTCCCTAAAGATACAGAATCACGATAAAAAATCACACATACAGTACACACTGTTATCTTTAATATTTATTGTTTTCACTTTCGTATTGTAGATACGAAAGCCATAAAACATTCTTTCTTTTAAGAACCAATTAATTATTATATAATACTGACACAAAAAATTTAACTTCTTGAATGCTACATGAACTAAAGAAGGTGATTCTTATATATTTTTTCGTGTTTATTCCGAATATGTTTTCCGAATTTTGCGAACACTTGTGGGTTTTGGGTAAAACACGTTCGAAATTTCAAAAATTCTTATTTTTTAGGGAGTAATGTGGGTACATGATATAACGTAATTTATTCCTTTATTAGAAATAAGTGTAAGGGGTAGGATATGCTACTTTTGAGGCAAAAGATACAATTGCAAAAAAGTAGTGGGTTATGGACAAATTCTGATGTCATATTGGAATTGAGCTGGCAAAATTACGTAAGTATAAGCGAAAACTGTTCCTGTATCTAAATATTTGTACAACAGTGAAATCGGGTTGCTAGAATATTGAAATATTTATAATGTTGCACATAGGTTATACATATACATGAGTAACTGCATCTATTGGCCAACGAGAGAGACCATTACAGAAGTATTCGCCCTATTGAAAATATTACCGAGTGTAAAATACGCGTCATTTGTTTCTTAAATATAAGAAGTCGAAAGCAGTCGAAGTTCTTCGGTAGATTAGATAAGTGAATGGAAAAAACTCTTTGAGCGATGGAATGGTATGAAAATGGGTTAGAGCATTTAAAGACGCTCGTTCTAGCGACTATCCGTGGCGACCTGGTATTGTAAGTTGATGAAAAAGTTCGAAGAAACAGACGCTTTACAATTTCGTTATTATCTAATGAGCTTCCTCAAGTTGCAAGAAGTTTTGTCTGGGAAATTATTGCAGAACGCTTAAATTATCAGAGTTGTGGCCACACTGAGTTGCACAAAACTAATCGTTTAGCCCTCCTCGAGAGAGATACGGTCTAGAAGAGCGTTCTTAAGCCAAATTGTAGAAATATAGGCTGCTTAGGCTACATCAGCATCAAAACAACAGTCCATGAAATGGAGACATTTAACGTCACCGAAGAACATGAAGTTGAAGCAAACAATTTCATTCGAAAAATCATGTGCACTGTATTGTAGGATAGCCAGAGGGGGTGTTGTTTGTGGATTTGTTGCCTCAAGGCGACGCAGTAAATGCTGAGATATGCTGTGAGGTCTTAAATAAACTGCGTCGTGCAATCCAAAACAAAAGAGGTCTTATGTTCAGTAGAGAGATGTCATATTTGTGAAAAAGCAATAACAGTCCCTGAAGAAAAAGTTTGTGACCATGATCATATGATTGGATTGTATCGGGGTGAAGAAAAAGTTTGTGACCATGATTATGGATTGTATCGGGGTGCAGCACATATGGTGTGTAATATAAATGATAAGGAGTCCTGATATATACCTATTATCTTTCATAATTTAACGAATTATGATACACATTTGTTTGTAAACAAACTGAAGCTCTGGAAAACAGGATGTAGATGTTATTGCATAAAGAGAAATATATTTCGATTTCAAAAAAAGTTTACGTGACAGATATAATAGATTGTAATGGTAAGAGAAGAAACGTGTTCTACAAGTTGAGATTTATAGACTTACTTCGATTCATGAATTCCTCTTATCATCTTATTTAGACAATGAACAATGTCAGGAAATTAGATTATTTTATATGGGTGAAAAATTTGAATTAATGCAACAGAAGGGTGTATTCCCATACAACTATGTTACTTCTTATGAAACTCCTTGATGCGCGGAATTACCAAACTAGGAGTGCTTTTATGATATACTATCAGTGACATAAGTGACGAAGACTATTGCAGAGCTCAATTTATTCGATTGTAAAACACTAGGATAATATAGTGATATATATATATATATATATATATATATATATATATAATTTGATAAATTATTGGAGGTTTTCGGCTTTTATATGAAATATTTACAAATATCAAGTTAGTATGTATGTAATTGCAAAGTAAGGGGGGATGTAAACATTGCTGTCTACAAATTACAAATCATACGAAATTTTTAATTGAAAAAATGTCTATGTTGGGACTCGAATCCAAGTCTACAGCTTGCCGGGCTGTCGTCATTACCACTAGACCACAATAGACCCAGGTTCAAGTTATTCAGAAATGCATTATAAAGTAACAGTGTTGATGAATCAGATGTCAGTTATTGAATGTAGATGTCAAGTTGAAGGCAGAAGTCAGTTTTTGAAAGCTCATGTCAGTCTTGATAGCAGATGTCAGTTAGTGAAAGCAAATGTCAGTTACTGAAAGCAGATGTCTGTTTTGAAAGTAGGTGTCAGTTATGAAAGCAAACGTCAGATTAGAAAGCAGATGCCTATTTTGAAATTAGATGTGAGTTATTGAAAGTAGATGTCAGTGTTTTGAGAGCAGATGTCAGATTTGAATGTTTGAAAATGCTAATTATTACTCAGAAGGGGAAAAATAAATGAACGGCTATGAAATTATCTAATCACTTATATATAAATATATATATATATATATATATATATATATATGTGTGTGTTTACATCAATACGTTAAGCATGCTTTACGCATTTGTTAAAAATGAAACAAATATGCATTACACATATTCGTGTCTATACACATGGACATACCCTTCGTATTTTCCAATGGTTGCTTCAGCCAAAGACACGTGTTTCTGTCTCAATAGACTTCGTCAGTTTGGCTAATGAAGTAACATTTGATGGCTTGCCTCTAGGTAAGTAGTAAATTTTGTCCTATCTGGTGGCACTAGATAATCAAGTGAAATTTGACAGATAAAAGAGACTATGCCGAAAATTGCGATTTTCCCTCTACCAGCTCTGCCTGTACAAAAGGGAAAAATTCGTACATAGGTGTAAGTCCATTAACACCTATATACGTATTTTTCCCCTTCTGGAACGCCATAGCTGGTCGAGGGGAAATCACTATTTTCGGCGTAGTTTCATTTGTCTGCAGGAAAAATAATGGAAAATGTTTTTTGGAATCGTCAAAGAATTTTTGTAAGGACGCGGTAAATTCACGAAAGGTTTCTTGATACTTCGCGATAATGCACCAGTGCACAGATCAAGACTTTCCAAAGCTGTTCTTGCTGATTGTAGCTTCGAGGAAATTAAACACACACCTCATAGTCCAGATGTAGCATCCAGTGACTACTTTTTGTTTCCGAATCTCAAAAGACACAACTACAAGAAAATGACAAACGAATAAGTCATAGAATTGTGAAATATACACATATAAATCTATTCATACAGACTGAAATATTCTGAGGCGAGTGTAGGTACTGATACGCGAGTTTCTCATAAATTTTGTACTTTAAAATGTTCGAGTAAGCGTTTGTAATCCATATATCACCAAATATTAGTTTCATCCACTAGAAATAAGCTTTGATGTAAGTTTATAATCGCTGTAAACAAATCCCAATATTTTTATTTTCTAATAAATACATGATTATTACACATGAAAGAAGTATTTTGGACATATCTGTAGTTTCTAATTAATCATGGAATTGACGTATATTTACCTGTCAAGACATTGAATTGTCCGAGGTGATAAAAGCCAAGAATACTAGCATATAATGCTTAACGATGTGTCAATCAGTATTTAGCATCATAATGTGAATATTGCATTATAGATAAAGTAATTTATTATGGCAATTATTTGATCGAGAAGATGTCTGTTGATAACGTAATATATAAAAGATAGTTCTCCATATGTGGTTATCCTATCAAGAAGAGATAATGTAGAATTAATGAAGTATTTATTTCGAATCGTAAAATTGTGTCATTTTTATTTTTGTATAATAATGAAACGCACGTGAAAAGTTTCGGGCATTCTGTAACTAACATAAAGAGTATATCGAGTAAAATTATTTTTACATTAAAAGCCTCTTAACCTTGATAATACGAACTGTTTCGGTAAACTTTTGATAGCGGTATGGTAAAGCTAGCTCATTGTTATGTCATCTGCATTATTTAAGAGTGTCATCATTGTAGTTAGGTTATATTTAGCGTATGTAACAGCATCTCTTTTATTGTTATGTTTGTTGTAAACATGGAAATGAAAATTGTGATTAAAGATTATTCTCTTTCAAACTATCTCTATTCTCTTTTAAACTATCCTTAAAACGTCCTGACTACATTCTCCTGAAATACCTATGCATATTTTTTATGTACCTACATATAAAATAGCAATCAAGTATATATAAATATTTGAAATAACTGTCCTAATGGTAATATTACTGCACGCCAATGGCGACTGGATCATTTCCTAACATTGTTAACATATATTGCTAATTCCAATTAATGTTCAAACCACTTTAATTGCTAATTTTTAATTTTCATAGCCATTTATTCTTTATTTATTAGTTATGGGTATATACTGGCATGGTTATAAATACATTTATATAGATACAAACATATAACAAACCCAAGTTGCCACTTGTAATAGACATCAAATCTAAGGAATATTGGAGAAAAAGTCTAAACTTGCAAATGTTTGAATTGTAGGTCGATTTCTCGGAATAATTAGTTTTGATTTACAATGACCCGCCAGATATTTTACACAAAGAAGCTTTTTCTTTGAAAATATGTGTATGATAAGCCTTTCAAAATCATCTTACGAATTTTTAGGATCTTAAAGTGATTGATTTTGATTTATAAGTAATCGTTCCTTCCATACGTGTCCAATATATGCAGAGTGTTAATTGAAGGGATGATTTTTATGGTTATTTTAAGGAAAGAAAGAAAAATATAAACATGAGTCCGGAAATACTCCCTTTCCGAGATACAGAGTGTTAATCTTCTAAGAAAAAAATCGTAATGATACGCCACTGCTGTTTCCTAAAATAAAAATTATTTTAGAAATGTCAGCAAATTTTATTCCTTGACTTATTTTTCTACGACGCAAGGCAAACCATAAAAAACATTAGAAAAGTAATAACCAATTCTGATCTAATTAGTGAACAATTTTAATTGACTGTTTACAAGTTAATAACAATTTTGTAAAACGAAAAAAAAAGATAAATTGTTGAAAATGCCCTCCTTTTCCCAGGATACATGCTTCAGCTGTTCTTATCGTATTCATGCGCACTCTTTCAAAAATGTCTACAGTATTTCTTATTACATCACTCGCTCCTATGCGATTCATTCTTATACAGTGTTAACTGGAGTGCGGAAAGCAAGAGTTTTAAGATTCCTCTATAAGAAAAAGTCCAAACCATATAAATCTGGGGGCCTCGGAGACAATGGTTGAGATCCACGATGACTTGCAATCGCTTATAAAATATACGATTTAATTATTTTCTTGTTTCTAAACTGAAAGGAGCTGGTGCAAGCGTCATGCAAGAGCCACATACTATTTCTAACTAAAATAGGTACTTCTTCAAGCAATATTGGCAAATCTTCCTCTAAAAACCGACGATTGTTATGACCATTTAGCCTTTATAGCAGAAAAAAAGGCTCAATTAAGTAATTTTCAACAATTCCAGCCCAGATATTTACCGAAAATTGCATGATGATTTTTTTTGGCCCTAACATGATTATTGTGGCGTGAGGAATTCTCCAAACTAGAATGTGCAAGATGTTCAAGTTATTTCCAATTTTTCTAGTTCAGAATTTTCATCCATTGAATTTAAAACTGCTTCTTCAATTTCTGGAGTTCTTGTAGTACAATGGGCACGTTTTAATTGATCGTTTAGCCTAAAAGTACCTGTTTCAGTTAATCTACTATGTACGTTTGAAAATGTTCGTCTATCTGGTGTAAATCTATCGTGAATGCGCTCTTGATACAGTAGTTTAGCCTCCGGTGCGCTGCCATCAGCCAAACCATACATGTAGTGAATGTCAGCCAAGTCGAGATTAGTAAAATTAACCATTTTTTAAAATAACACTGTACAGATATTTTAACATACAAATTAATTGTTACAAATTGTTAAAATTGTTAAATTGTTAAAATTAGTAAAACAACAACAAACATAGACTACTATTAATACTCTCCTTCTAGTATAGGAACAATAATTGTTAATTTAAAGAAAAGGCAGTGGCCTAAAATAATTTTTTCAAACATATTCAGTCTAAATTTCGCTCGAACGCCACTAAGAAATTTACATTGGAAAATGCCCCTGGTAGGAAGGCATATAACGCATTTCATAAAAATATTAGAAGTTGTATGAATCTTAGGATAAACACCCTGTATCTCGGAAAGGGAGTATTTCCGAACTAGTGTTTATATAAGCTTTTTCTTCTTTTAAAATATCCTGAAGATCCTTTCCATATTGACATTTTCAATTATGAAACATATGATATATGCGTAAATATCTCGTACAGATGCATGAATACACCAATACATTACTATAATCGTACATTGTCAATTGGTGGTAGTGGCTGTCTGGTGGAAATCTGGAACTCCCTCGCAGCTCACGAATACGAAGGGCCAGGGTGACTCCCGAGGGCGTCCACTAACCGGTGGATGAACCTTCAAGGTTTACCAGTTTTAATTTGTTGGGAAGCTGATTTCGTGAGACTGTAAGATTCTGAGCGATCCCAAGATAACGACTCTCTCAGTGGTTTTGGTTTTTGTTACAGGAACTCTCATTCTTTTTAGGTTTTCGAAAAGTCCGTTTCTTACACAGCCTAGTACACCGCCGATCAGCGGCAGAAATGTCTCTGTGAATTTCGAATGACTCAGTCTTATTTGCAAAAGCATATCTGGGACTTCACTCTTTTTCGGGCTCTTTAAACAACAGGTGATATAGCTTGCTTCGTATACAGTAACGTTTTTCCGGTATCGATACCATGTTGATGCCTAAGATGGAAATAGAGCACTTTCAACACCGTATTGTGCCTGCTTATATCTAAAGTGAGCACATATATAAGGCACGCCATGAGCAAATGCATCGTGCTTTCATTCTCTGTTTTGCAGCCTCTGCAACTAATGCCTTGTATTTGAAATCTAAGCATCTCCTTTTTATAGAGAAGACTCGAGGAAATTCCATCTTGACATGTTATTATGTACTTTGAGTTCCGAACTAAGGCCTAGTTGTAGATCTCGGTTCCAACCAGGAAACCGAGATCTACATTTAGGCAGAAACCTGCACCTACGTTTATAGCTTAGTTGATGAAAGAAAGACAGTGGTCCAAATCTCCGAAAGGTTTTGTTTTTTTTATGGAACGATAGAATTGCCGCTGCGATTATTTTAATAATAACTATTGTAATTATTATTATTATTATTGTCGTTTTCGTACGAGAGACACTTTGAGATACTTCTGTTTATTGAATACAAATGCTTATTATTTGGATTTTATACATTCGTTTCGTTTTTGGCCATGTTGTCTAAATCTATTTAGTAATAATAACAGAAATATAAATCAAACATGATAATATGTACGGAGTATGTGCAGTGGAGACTATTAATTTGGAAACACCGGCCTAATCTAGTTTACTGGATATTTCTAATATTTGATAGTGTAAGCGTTATGTCATGAACTCATGTCACCCATGTCATCGTTGAGCGCATTCAACAGGTTGTCGCAGCTGAAGAGAAGCTTTTGCTTCACTTTGCTCCGTTTCAAATATACATTGTCTGCTGAACGTTTAGGTTACCATTTGAACGCTGCAAGTCCACGCACATAGTCCTCGACATCAACTGGTAGTGTTCAAAGCGTTTCGCTTAAAGTGATGTTCAATACGCTCTCGTTAAAACAGTTTTAAAGCACTACAGTCTGCTAAATGCAGCCAAGTTTGATATCTTTTCATAAGTATGCTTGTAAATTTATTGCAGCATATAGATCATAATAAAACACCAAGTTATCAACCTATAATATCTTAATTATATTTCACAACCTTTCGAACAGTGTTACGAGTAAAAATTATTATTAAAATAGAGCAAAATTGTCTTAATAGTTTTTAATATTTAGTGGAGACACCATTCATTCCTATTACGTTTATTAGTCTTCTGTTAATTGATTCAACTGTATTTCTTACGTGTTCTTCGTTCAGCTCTATCCAAGCTTATTGAATAGTCCTCCACACTTCTTCCCTATTTCTGGTAACTACGTTCCATGTGCGAATTTTGCCCACCATTAAACCCCATACATTTTCCACCGGATTTAGGTCTGGGCTACGTGAAAGCCATTCCAAGACGTCAATATTATTGAGCCGTAACCAATCCTGCACTATTCTGCTAGTATGAATGGGACAATTGTCCTGCTGAAAGAAGAAATTTCCATCGATGAACCTTCCTGTTACGCTTGGTAACATTACGTTTTCTAGAATTTCTCTGTAAACTGCACCAGTCAGCCTTTTGTTAATTTTGAAGCATGTGCCCCGACCATCCGCGCTAATCCAGCCCCATACGTTTACTAAGAAATTATCATTGGTGCGCAATTTGTTTGCATATCTTTCACTATATTTGTCATTTCCTGGTCTATACACACGGATTCTGCAATCATAACAATACTTGAAGACTTCTTGTTCAGAAAACACAACTTTGCTCCAAACGTCTGGACCTTCATTCAAATGTTGAAGTGCAAATCCAACCCTGTTTTCTTTCAGTACTTCTGTTGCAAAAGGCCTTCTGGCAGCACTCCTGCTAGATAAGCTGTTCTTATTTTTCTTCGGGCAGCTTTTATTGAACCAGAGAAATTTGCAATTTGGCGGACCTCCCCACAACTTTAGAAAACGGATTTTTGTTGATGTGGTCGACCAAAGCTGCATCCTCTTCGTCATTTGTTACTTTAGGACGTCCTGGTGTAAAAGCGCGTGCATCTGCGTGATAGAGTGTCCACATCTTTTTTATTTTGGAAATGCAATTATGGCTGACATTTAGGTTTGCCGCAACGCACCTCAAGCTCCAACTTTCTTTCAGTTTTCTGATGGCCAGCATTTTTTGAGCTTCTCGGCATTTTTAAGTTTACGAAACGATTTTGACTTAAAATTGAAACAATTATTGTGAAAATTGATATGTTAATAACATTGTCAAAGTGACAAATAATTTACAATATAAAAATTTTGGTGTCTCCAAATTAGTGGTTGCCACATTATAACAGATGATTCAAGATTACTTTCCTAAAATGTGGAAATAATGTATAATTAAACTATGAATTACTAATATATTTAAGTTCATGTTTTAGAGTCATATAGTTTAAGAATACCAATTTCTATTGTGTTAAATGGGAGGGAATAAATAGCAGGAAATCAAAAGAAACAAGTGGTATTTTAAAAATATTTTGTAATATATTTTCATGCAATATATTCTAAGAATTTTGTAATTTGTATAGTTTGTAAAACTTCTGCTGTCGTGGAAAAGTGATTTAATTCTAGGAACACATGTACACAAAGGTGAGTTATTCTCGTAAGTATATATTATAAATTACATGTAAACAGGTTTATAATAAAAATTTACTCTAGTATATTTTCGTTCATATATTTCGAATGTTGTGTAGTTGCTGAGATTACTGTATAGTGGCCGTAGTTGGTCATGTATTCATTAAAGTTTTGGCAAGTTTTAATATATTTTATAATTGTCTAATGTAATGCAATAATTCTTTAAAATTATACTTTTTAATGTGTAACTTTCTAGTGATTCTTGATGGTTGATTCAAACTGATATCTGTTCTTAGCATGTGCTTGCATATATTTATGAAGAAACATTATACATATTGCTATGGATTTTTTCTAAAATAATATTTAAAAATAAATGTACATATTTTTTGACTTTCACTGTATTTTAAATGTTATTTAAATGTGCGAGTATAAAAACTGTTTTTTTTTCCGAGGCCAATTCTGGGAGACCTGTTTAATATCTCGTACAAGAAGGTAGCTTGGTGTGATATAATTAATTATATTGAATATCGGTTAATTATTTGATTATTGTTTTTATTGATGTATTAGAGAGTTGTCAAGTTAAATTCTCGTTAAGTATTAAGTTTTTTATATCATAAAACGTTATTTAAAATTATAAATATATTTCTATTGTATCCAAGATTGTTATTTAAGAGATTTATTATTAGTAATATAAATAATAAAGCTTGCTATTAAAATTCTATGTTAAAATTATAGTAATTAGAATTTGTTCGAGAGGGTTTTTTTGTACATGTTGATTGCGCATGTGTAATTTAGAACGTGTTTCAGGATTTGATTATACAGTGTGGTTCTCTGGGGAGAAATTAAAAATAAACTTTATTATTTTTAGATAAGTTTGATCGGAGTCATTAAGAGAAAGGTTTTTCATTCACTCAGCTGTCAATATTTCAGTGAATATATTTTACCTCATGTATTATTGTAAAATACAGAATCTTTATATTTTATAAAGATAGATTTTTTTTCTTTTTTTTGATTTTTGTATTAAATATTCAGTTTAAATTTTATCCTGCTTTTGTTTTATTTGCCACACCAATATTGTTCTTCAAGTTCAAAATATATAAAATAAGTAAATTAAAATATTTGTGTGAACTTTTTACTGGCGCCTAACTCATTGTAGAAATTACACGACTTTCCGAATTGGAACCCGAGAAGATAGAAGTCTCATTTTTGAAAATTCTCCGGCTGAGAAACCTAGTTGGGAAAACAAGTTGTGGATGGTGGCGTATTAAATCTACAAACCACTATTCATAGCATATTATTGGCAAGGCCAACGTGGGGCGAACAGAAGCAGTATTGGTTGTAAGCAAGAAACAGAGCACAAAGATGGAAGATATAACAGCAGCAAAGCAAAGAAGTGAGGAAATTTTGGAGAAAACAAGGACAAGAATAGGTCAAGGAAACACCATACATGAAGAGGGGCACGACGGGGTAAACAGGGAAATAATGATGATGGACATGCTGATGAAAATGCAGGAAACAATGGAGATAATGCAGGAAAGAGAGAAAAGAATGGAAGAAATGATGGATGCGATGATGGTAAAAATAATGGCGTTAAATAATGCGAGTCAAGAAGAAGTTTTAACAAGGGGTATGGACTCTATGCAATTGTCAAATGAACAAGAAGTAGAAGAAAATATAATGGTTTTAAATAGCAAATTATCAGAGGAAGTAGAAAGAAGAGAATTCGCAGAACAACAAATGAAGCATATGGAAGTAAAATTAGTAAAGAAAATAGAAGAAGTAAGAAAAGAGAAGAATGAAACAAATATTCCCGCTTATATTCCTGTACCTGTACAAAATCAAGTGTTACCAAAATTTTATGGTATTACAACAACGAATCCCATGAATTTCTTAAAGAAGATAAAAGCCAGCTTGGAAGGTGTGCCAGGGGACGAGAAAAAGTTGCAAAAGATAGGAAACTGCCTGAAGGATGATGCTATGGTTTGGTGGGAGATGGTGTCAGATGAGGTGACGACAATGGACGAATTTGAAGCCAGATTCACAAATCAATTCTGGGGACGAAACAAGCAGACAAGGGTAAGACAAGAATGATTATTTGGTAAATATAGAGTAGAAAGTAATGAGGAAATAGGAATTAATGGTATTTATATGATCAAAGGCTGAGCTTGTCAACATAATTGCCGACGTTATTGTATATTTAAGCTCTATATTATCCAACTGTTGTTGAGTTTATCGGAAAGTTACTATAATTTCAAAATATTTTCTTTACAAGAAAAACCGGAATTATCTCCTTTAATTGTTTTTTGGTAAATAGTATTAACTGAGATTTGAAATAGTTATTATTGAACAAAATCCGATGCACTAATAAATAAAAAAGTCAAGTAAATATGTCCAAAATATATGTCGTAAATTTTATCGCCGATTACGAAAATAACACAAAATATACACTCGTGGACCAAATTATCGAATATTTTAAATTATCAATTTTTTATGGTATATATATATATATATATATATATATATATATATTTTAATTAAAGAAAAACATTATACAAGAAAAAATAGCTTATTTTTTACTGTTTACTTAACGAATATTAATTTTTAATTAGCAGAAAATCATTAAAAAAATTAATTATAAATTTTATGAGAATTTAGGATAATTGTTTTAAATTTAAAGGCAACTCAGTTAAGCAAATACTAGTCTTTTGATTGAAATAAGAGCATAGTTATTCCCACCTCGAGTTCTAATTACTGCTTGAACCCTCTCAAATGCTACCAATTAGAGTATGAATATATTCTTGAGGAATTGCGTTCCATTCATATTGAGTTGCAAATCGAAGTTCTTCTATTGTATTTGGAACAGGATTTCTTTGTCGTAAGCGGTGTTTTAGCTGATCCTACACGTATTCAATGGGAATCAGATCTGGGCTATACGGTGGCCAATCTAATCTTTGAATCTGAACTGCATCATGGCAATTAGTCACTATGCCAGCTGCGTGTGGTCAAGCGTTATCGTGCATAAGTACGAATCTGTCGTATCTAGTGTGGCTCACGTATGGAAAAGCATGATTTTGGACGATGTTTTCGATATACCAGTCACTAGTTATACTTCTATTGGCTTCTGCAAGTTCGGTGTGTCCATCCCAACTTATGCCTCCCCAAAGCATTATGCCACCACCTCCCAAAACTAACAGTTTGGTATGAGATTGCAGCTGCTGTACCGTTCCCCAACTCTTCTATAGACATAATTTCGCCCATCTGGCTTCCATAATTGGATTCTAGTCTCATCAGTGAATAGAATATATTTCCAATTCTCGATATTCCAATGAGGATGTGTTCTGGGAAATTGTAATCGACAAGTTTTGTGATTTTGGAGAAGACGTGGAACTTTGACAGGACGTCTTGGCTTTAAACCTACTTCTTTTAGTCTTCGTCTAACCGTTCTCGAACTAACAGTAACATGTCTTACATTGAGTAACTTATTTTTGAGATATGTGGATGTCAATGTGCGATTTCGCGTAGAATTTAGTATCAAAAAACGATCATCTTGATCGTTTTTTGATACCTTTTTAAAATATTCGATACTGTAGATTGACTTCTCCTGAGACGTCGTGCGATATCTTTTTGTCTATATCCTTCGTCATACAGAGTTACAATTTGTGCCGCTTCAGCTTCACTGCAGTAGCTAATTGATGGCATAATGCTTGTTTTTAAGAGGAAGCAACAAACAAAAATCACTAATACTTACTTAATTTGACCACAAATAAGTTAATTCATGTTAATTCTTAAATTAAGTGAAGAATTTTTTAATGACGCAACGCGCGATAGACAATATACGCAATTAAAATCATTAAAATGAATTAAACGTCAAAATATTTTAAAGCAATAGAATATATTAACCTACTAGCTCAGTAACATCAGCACATATATAACTTTACGGCGATAATTTAAAATTATATTCGAGTAATAGACATAACAAAAAATATTCGATAATTTTGTCCATGAGTGTAGATAAATATTTAAACAAATACCTGAAGTTCTTATTCCACTTTTACCAAATAAGGTTTATATCACCCACTTCCACTTTATTTGCACGAGCACGTGTTGAATTTTTAAAACAAAATTTAAAAACCACACGCACTATTACCGTCTGCTCCGAACCGGCTCAATGAATGACAACTACATCAACAGGTACTTCATACTAATGGGCATAATAATTATTTATTAACGCATGTGATAATGAGGAAGATAAAATGCGCGATAAAAAACGAATCGTGTGACTTTGCTAAATTCATCCAATCCATGTCTTGAGACACACAAATTTCGTGCAAACATAGTTTATTGCCTAATAATTTATGGTGATATTGTATGTACTTTGTGAATAAGTTAAATATGTTTGTCTAATATAGCAGAGAAATGTTGGTAAAGGTCGTATATTTTGTAAATAAAACTTTTCTACGTACGTAATTATTTCACGTTAAATGCAACTAAATTTAACATGTTTGTTTATGCGACAAGGTAATAAGACAGATTAATATCTTGTAGTATTAAGAGTCAAGGTGGGAACGAAATTTATTTTAACTAAAAATATTGTATTTTTTTAACAAAATGACCCTGAATTGGAAACCTGTATTCAAAAATAAGAGATTGTCTGGTAGTATTATATATAACGTACTGGGATTTTTGAATTATTAAAATTTATTCGTTTTTTGGTTAGTATTACGCATGAATATTTAAACGATTCTTAAGAACTTTTCCATTATGCATACTTGGCATGTTTCAAGAAGTTTCTTTAACATCAAATTTACCGAACTTTTACAGCAAAGTTACTCGATATTGTTAAATTACGTTCTGCCATAAATATACAGATACTGTTAATATTTTTTCTTTATTGTTGCATGTAAACTATGAGAAGAAATTAAATAATCCAAAACTGACATATTGAAAAAAAAATCCATATTTGAATCTTGCGGATTGAAAGTCTAGCAAATTTCTTTTATAAGAATATTTAGAATTTGTTTAATTCGTGGACAAAAAGTAATGAGATTATTAAACTTAAATAAAACACCTTATATTTCACAAACAATAGTATATTAACTATATGTACATTTCATGTGCCCTGCACACATCATCAGTAGTAACTAAATTTAAAAGTATTATTTTTTAAATACATGTATAGTAAAAATATCTATCTATTTTTTTGGTTAGGGGTGTAAAAATTACAATTATAAATGGTCAACAAATGGTCAAAAAACATGCATATAAAAATATAAAACTAAAAATAAAAATAAAAAATTTTGGTCGTATATTGTAATAGTGCCTGTTAAAATCTATTGAAATTCCAAGAAAGGACAAATTATGGGAAAGACCGTTACCTATGAAAAACAAGACAATGACTGTGTTTGGCATGTCGGGTTCTATTAAATAACAATATAGTAACGTGAAAAAGAAAAATTAGTTATTAGATACTGTAGGTATACAATTTAAAAGTTTATTATTAATAGGTGAAATATCATTGTTTAAGAGGTAATTTTTGTATTTTTTCATATGTATTGCTTCCCACATGTCTAAATTTTTGCTATTACATTTTTTAATTAATTTTACATTATCTAAGCTGAAATTATGTCCGGTATCTAAATGATGTAGAGCTAATGCTGATTTATCTACATTGTGAAGTTTTACATGAGCTAAATGTTCTTTGAAACGGGTTTGAATATTTCTTCTTGTTTGGCCGATATATAATTTTGGGCAGGAATTACAGTTAATTCTGTAAATACCTGATTCTTTCAGTGGGTCTGTGTTAACTAACTTTGTTTGAAGATGTTGTTGTAACTTATGAGTGTTGGAAAATGCAGGAGTTAGATTACATTTTTTTAACAATTTAGTTACGTTATTCTGCCAACTTTTGTGAAATTGTTAAAAAAATATAATCTAACTCCTGCATTTTCCAACACTCATAAGTTACAACAACATCTTCAAACAAAGTTAGTTAACACAGACCCACTGAAAGAATCAGGTATTTACAGAATTAACTGTAATTCCTGCCCAAAATTATATATCGGCCAAACAAGAAGAAATATTCAAACCCGTTTCAAAGAACATTTAGCTCATGTAAAACTTCACAATGTAGATAAATCAGCATTAGCTCTACATCATTTAGATACCGGACATAATTTCAGCTTAGATAATGTAAAATTAATTAAAAAATGTAATAGCAAAAATTTAGACATGTGGGAAGCAATACATATGAAAAAATACAAAAATTACCTCTTAAACAATGACATTTCACCTATTAATAATAAACTTTTAAATTGTATACCTACAGTATCTAATAACTAATTTTTCTTTTTCACGTTACTATATTGTTATTTAATAGAACCCGACATGCCAAACACAGTCATTGTCTTGTTTTTCATAGGTAACGGTCTTTCCCATAATTTGTCCTTTCTTGGAATTTCAATAGATTTTAACAGGCACTAATACAATATACGACCAAAATTTTTTATTTTTATTTTTAGTTTTATATTTTTATATGCATGTTTTTTGACCATTTGTTGACCATTTATAATTGTAATTTTTACACCCCTAACCAAAAAAATAGATAGATATTTTTACTATACATGTATTTAAAAAATAATACTTTTAAATTTAGTTACTACTGATGATGTGTGCAGGGCACATGAAATGTACATATAGTTAATATACTATTGTTTGTGAAATATAAGGTGTTTTATTTAAGTTTAATAGTGTAATAATTTCACAAGTGCTCAACATATATACAACTGTAATGAGATTATATTTTTTAAAAATACACGTGCTGTGTCTTGTCATAAAAACGAAATTTCTTATATTCCATATATTTATATGTTAAATATAAGAAAGTTCAGCATAAAATAATTAAATTATAACATTTCAAATTTTATAAATATTCAAAGTGTATTTTCAAGTTAAACCACTATATAACGTACTTTTATTAGCATATTCAAACTTGTAATATTTTCTTAGATTCCAAGAATTTACATTTACTAATCTTATTATATGTCGAGCACTTGTGAAATATTGAAATAGCGCAATAAAACAAAACACTTTTTTCACAAAAATAGTTTTAATAAACTAACTGTACATTTCGTGTGCTCTGCACACATCATCAGTAGTACTGTTTAAACATATCTGCGACACAATAAATAATATGAAAATACATCATATACCTTACAAAAATATTAGAGGTAGGGTGAAAACAAATTAATGAAAAATTACAATGAATCTTAAAACTAATACAATTTCTGAGAATGAGTTCATGGGGAATACCCAATATATATGAAACAAAGGGGGCATCAGGTTGGACTAACGGCAAAAGGATTAGGGATTGCAATATAAAATATTAATCTGAATGAAGAATTTAGTACCTGTTTACAAGATATCTTAATTATTTAATGATGTCGGTGTACATGCTAATAGTTTACTAATGAGGGGTAAAATATAATTATTTAGAAGATAAATTTTGTGTTTTTGTATGTATATGGCTTCCCACATGTCTAAATTTCTATTACTGCTTTTTTTAACTAAACTAACATTTTCTAAATTGAAGTTGTGACCTGTATCTGTATTGCTGACTTTTCTATGTTGTGTAATTTAACATGAGCCATGTGTTCTTTGTATGGTGTTTGAACATTTCTTCTGGTTTGCCTGATGTATAATTTTGGACAAGAATTACAACTTATTTTGTAAATGCCCGACTCCTTCAACGGATCTGTGTTAACAATGTTTGTTTTTAGGTACTGTTGTAACTTATTATTGCTGGGGAAAGCTGCAATTAAATTGTATGTTTTAAATAGTTTTATTACGCTGTTATGCCAATTTTTATAAAATGATATCTCACAGTACTTTTTATTGTTGTTCAAAGTGTCTGGTGTTAGAGTGATTTTTGAAGTTTTGACCCTTTTCTTTTTTAGTTTGTTTTTAATTGGCAATACTAATTGTTTGTCGTAACCAATCGATTCTGCAACTTTAACTATGTAGTCCAATTCTTTCTTAAAATTCATAGGAGATAAAGGGATTGACAGCAATCTGTTGATTAACAAATAAAACTGCTCTCTTTATATTTGTGAAAAGTGTACGAGTGTTTATGAATGTAATTGTCTGTATGTGTTTCTTTTCTGTGGATGTCAAATTGAAAAGTGTTGTCTGATAATGATATTTTTAAATCTAAAAAGGGTAAAGCTTCACCTTTTTCTAATTCGTGCGTGAAACGTATTGAAGGATATTGTTTATTTAAAATATTTAAGAAAGCCTCCGTATTGAAAGATTGGGGTATCACTGCAAACACATCATCTACATATCTTGTCCAAAAGTTAGGAAAAAACACAATTAGCTTTGACTTGTTTTCAAGGTTATTCAAAAATATGTTTGCTAAGAAAGGTGATAGAGGATTGCCTATAGCTATGCCATGTGTTTGTTTATAGAAGTTATTGTTGAAAAAGAAAGTGTTTTGATCCATGCAAATTGTCCTTCAATAAGTTTCACGCACGAATTACAAAAAGATAAAACTTGAATTTTAAGAAATAATTAGACTACATAGTTGCAGAATCGATTGTTTAAGACGAACAATTGGTATTGAAAATTAAAATCAAACTATTTAAAACTGTTTAAAAGATACAATTTAATTGTAGCGTTCTCCAACAATAATAAGTTACAACAGTGCCTAAAAACAAAAATGGTTAACACAGATCCGTTGAAAGAGTCGGGAATTTACAAAATAAGTTGTAATTCTTGTCCAAAATTATACATCGGGCAAACCAGAAGAAATGTTCAAACACGATACAAAGAACACATGGCTCATGTTAAATTACACAACATAGAAAAGTCAGCATTAGCTCTACATTATACAGATACAGGTCACAACTTCAATTTATAAAATGTTAGTTTAGTTAAAAAAGCAGTAATAGAAATTTAGACATGTGGGAAGCCATATACATGAAAAAACACAAAGATTATCTTCTAAATAATGATATTTCACCCCTCAATAATAAACTGTTAGCATGTATACTGACATCATTAAATAATTAAGACAACTTGTAAGCAGGTACTAAATTCTTCATTCACATTAATATTTTATATTGTAATCCCTAATCCTTTTGCCTTTAGTCCAACCCGATGCCCCCTTTGTTTCATAGGTATTGGGTATTTTTCCATGAAATCATTCTCAGAAATTGTATCAGTTTTAAGATTCATTGTAATTTTTCATTAATTTGTTTTCACCCTACCTCTAATTTTTTTCTATGTAATGTATTTTATATTATACATTGTCTCGTAGATATTATGTTTAAACAGTACTACTGATGATGTGTGCAGAAAACACGAAATGTACATTTAGTTTATTAAAACTATTTTTGGGAAAAAAGTGTTTTGTTTTATTTCGTTATTTACTAATCTGTTTATTATATATACTAATCTGTTTATCATATATACTAGGGTTATTTGTTATTAGTGAACGATTTCAATACACCCTAATTGTTTAATTTAATATACATAATAAGCTTACGATTTACAAATATGTATGTACCTTAAGAATCTATTATTGAAGAATGGTTAAGATGAAAATACATTAAGAAGCTATAGCCTATATAATAATTAGGAATTCTATTTTATTATTATATTTAATTATTAGTGAGATCTAAAGACTATCGCAAACATTGGGTGTTATTTGCACCGGTGTAGGTAAATTGGATCCTGGTAGGTCATAAATAAAATATGTAAATTTAAAGCATCTTTATCGATAGGTAAATTCGGTCCCAACATTTAAATAATTCCTTTTATAAAGCTCACCCCAATATATTAATTTTTTTTACAAAAACTTAAAGAATTTCAAATGGATACCTATGTAAAATTATAAAGTGTACATTTGATTTCTAAAATACATAACAGTAAAGTTAAAAACCGTCAAAAGTTTATCATGAAAATGGTTGAAGCATACAGAAAACAGGAAATAAACCGTTTGCATTTCATTAAATGTATATCCTTTCACTGTGGCGTTAAAAATTAAGGTAATTGTAAATTTTTAGATTTAATTTTAGTATTTTTGTAATTTACTTTGCATTTCATTAAATGCATATTCTTTCACTGCTTGTGTTTACCCAAGGGTAGCCGGGACCGAATTTACACATGCACTATCAGGCAAAGAAAAATTACGGGACCGAATTTACAATATATTTTTGAACGTCTGTTTGCTCGGGGCCCAATTTACATGCAAATTGGGTCCCATACAATGTTCAAGATGTAATACTGTAGGTAAGTAAATTCCACAACAATGACATCAAACGTACTGTTTAGTTGTGTAGGGGTAGGGGTAGTGATATATTTTCTATCAACTTGTAACACAACACTAACATTCTGAATACAACAATCATTATCTAAACAACATTCACATTCTTAACACAACACAGTACGAAACAAGACAAACAGTCTTAACAAACAGTAAAGAATTCAGTTTAAGTTAACATTTATTACTACATTACGAGATTTATCTTTTGAAATTAGATTTAAGTGCTTTTTGTAAAATAAATAAAACTTTCAGAAAACACACCAACTTTCAATATAGCTTCCACCAACCAAAATAAATAACTAGCTTATACTGAAGTTACGCCTCGTGAACAGTGGGTCAAACACAAAATTATACACTATGAATAGCGATGTGTATATTTATTTGGTAGATAGAAACATGATGTGAAGTGTATTAAGGAAATCATATATAATGCAACAAGAAAATTAATTCCAGCATTACCAAGAAATATAGAAAAAGAACAAAAAGCATGAAAAATCTTGCCATTTAATACCAACATCAACGAAAATTTGTGTTGGAGAATAATCTGGACATTATTGTAATTTTTACTACTGGAGCGTTTGTGGAAACATGAAATGATCCACATATGTTTAATTACTGCACTATTTTGTGCAGATTTTTACCGTCTATGATTTTGTCAACGGACATTACCCTATTAGTTTCTTGTTTATTAAAAGATAAACATGAACGTACAAACGTAGAACTGTGGAACGTAGGTTTGAGGACGGAAAATTCAAGGTCAAGTGCAGATTATAGCTACAGAAGCTCCGAAATTTGAGAGTGGTGGGATTATTGTTTTGAACTATTATTTCTAGAACCGCAAAATGTGTGGCGTTTCTCTTTGAAATACGAGAGTAAATCAGTAAGTAAGGTACAAAAAATTAATTTACCATGATAATCATTGGTAACCATTGGAAACAAATTTTATTTTTAAACATAATCTCCACCAATGTCGATGCACTTATCCCATCGTTTTAACAGCGCCCCAATTCCAGCTGCATAAAATTCTTTAGGTTGCTGTCTCATCCACAGTAGGACAGTAGGACACAGTAGAACGTTGTCATCATCTGCAATGTGTTTGCCTCCAAGATGTTGTTTTAGTGGACCAAAGAAATGAATATCGCTTGGGACTAAGACTGGACTGGACGTTTTCTCCGAATGGCAGTCTGAAGCTTGAAAAGAACATTAGAGTATGACAGAGCATTCACAGTTTCACCTTTTTTTGTAAATTCGGCATTTATTTTGCATTTGCGACTTAATTACTGACTTTCCCTCGTATGTGGATTTTAACCTCAAAGTGTGAAACTTCGAAAATTTGCAGACTATTTACTCGATAATAATCGATATCATAAGTTGCGGAACTTCTGATATCTTATTCTAATTTTTTTATTTTCATATTTTCAACACTTTTGTGCATATTTTAACTAAATGATTTGCATATTTATGCGCATATTTTTGGGTTTTCCTAGTAATGATCTATCTAATAATTTCAGTTAGTTTAATTTGCACCCATATTATTAATTAAACCCTAAAAACGAAAGTTCAATCTCATTATACTGCTACAGGATGTTTCTTGTTTTAATTTGTACAAAATTCTTTGAAAAAACTGAAAGCATACCTCACAGTATTTTTTTAAATATTAAAGAATAATATGTTTGTGAAAACTAAACAGTATCGATGGCTGAATTTTTAACGTTGGATATTTGCATTAAATAATTAGATTAGTACGGTGATACAATTAATCTTTTGTAATAATCTTAATAATTCATGATTTACAGATAAGCCATATATCTCTGTACCAAATATCATTGAATACCAGATTAATATTCCTATGAATCTTATTTATATCAATTAAAAGACAATAAATTAAGTACGTTCATTCAATTAAAGAAGGAAAGTATTTATATACATATTCGTAAATTCGTAAGTATGTATATAAAAAGTTATATACGCTTACCTAGTGAATAATATTTGTTTTATCAACGTTGCAAAATATTCGAAAATATTTTCCACATACATGTGGATATTATTTACATTGCGTACTTTCTACAAATTTCATCAATGGCATTCAATCGCACAAATTTGTCAGATATAACAACTCGAAAACAATAACTTTTTACGCATTATTTAGAGACCGGAAGCAACGGGCCGAAATTACGATGGACCATATAAATAGTTTATTACAACACGCGGTTATTGAATAGCACTATTCATTCGGTTAACCGCACATCTGTTTTTTGTCTTGAATTGTGACGCAACTACTTCAATTTTATAGTTAAACTCCTTTCCTCCTGAGCGTAAATAGAAGCGGAGAAGTTTTACAGATATTTACAATGAAGAGATTTATTTTTCACCGTCTCTCTTGGGACATACTTAAAATTCGACTGGCCGGGTTGAATTGTCTGTTTACTAGTTTGAGTGGCATAAAATTATCCATTTGAGCAATTGCATTATGCAAGCTGTTTTCTTTCAACATTTTCAGAAAGTATTGTCGTAAGTTACTTACTAGCCCATAATGCCTGGTATAAACACTTGGTATTCTCCTACTTTCTTCTCTTCTTGTCAGGAGAAACCTTTAGGCCGTACAATGTGGGTGATGAATTCTATATTTTTGGACTTCTACTCTTGTCTTGATCTGTCACTTCAATTTTCATGCCGGCCAATTATTCCAAACACATAAATGCATACAGATGTTGCAAAACTATTGATTGCTTTGGATATATTTCTTGCAGACAATCTCGTTTTCAATAACGATCCTAGAGAATATTGTTCCTTCACAAATTCTTTTGCAATGTTGGGCTCACCTTGCTTCACTTTGTCCACTCCTCCCACTGTGAACCCGTGATGTTCAACCCACTATCTTTCTTCCATGCAATTTATTTTACATTTTTCCAATCCAAATTGCATTTGAGTTGGAAAAAAAAAAATTTAGTGCAATACAATGGACTGTTTTTACAAAAACTGTAAATTTGTGGTACAACTGAACAGTACTATGTTGCATGGGAAATTGTTCATAATCAAATAGGTTTCTAGAAGGCTCGTTTGCACAACTGCATTTAAATACTGGTGCATATCTGATACGCACCCGGGAAGATTAAGAAGTGTTTTGATTAGTTTATTGTGCGGCAAATTATTCTATATATAAGAGTGTATAAATTAAGTAATTAGGCTGATTTTTCAATTTTTTTTTTATTGGAATAGAATAACAATTCGGTAGTCTCTTCCAAAATAAATTCCTTGGCAATCCACACAGCGCTGGAGATGGCCCTTTATTATGTCTATTTTTTTATATTATAAAATATATTTGGTTTGAATTTTCTACACGTCATTAAAAGACCATTTGGAAAATTTAGACATTAAAAACTTCCAAGAAATATGCATGTATTACTTGTAAACGTACAATTACAGATTAATGCTAACTAATAAATTTAGATAAATGATTTGTGTATTAACATTCTTTGAAATTGTGATAAGATAATAAAACTAATGTTCTTTTCGGACAAAACAGAATAGACGTAAATAGAATAGACGAAATAGACGTAAGCTTTCTTGACGCAATTCATATCGTCTAATGGAGGTAACTTAAATTCTGGAGCGCAATTCATATCTGGGATTAAGAAACTAACGCATTTTTGGGGTAATTCAGATTCACCAGGTAAATCAATTAGGAGACGAAGGACATACTTATTCTATAATCGTCGCAGTCATCTCATAATATACCAATATTTAATACATTCAAGATAGATTAAATAAAAGGAAATTTATCGTTTCGGTTAGTTAAGTGTTTAAAGAAAGATAAATTTAAAAATAAATAATTTGATTACAGATAAACTATTATTTAGAAGTTGGATATAATTACACGGGACAATACAATGTATGAATTGAATAATATGTAATTGAAATATTGCATATTAAAATATCGTTCTTTTACATTTCACTCTCAAATATTACAATAAGTAATCAAGATAAAAACCTTTAAGCCGACTTATTTTGTATTACGAAGGACATTGTACGTATAATGCTAATTTTATCACAATAATACTTTGTCAATAGAAATATGTTTTGTTTACAGAATGTATTTAAATTGGTTTAATCATTGTATCTCGTGTACAAAATATGTAAAAATAGATATTTTTTTCTAATCATATTAACGAATTTCCTCATTTTTAATAGGTTTTTAATTGACGAAGTTGTTATTGAGAAAATTAATCTCTTTGTCAACGGGTTACTGACCAATGTGACTACGAGATTTTACTTTCTTCCACAGGTAATTTATCGTTATTATGGCGGTTATATCACTGTTTACTCTTTTCTAGAACATTTAACATTTGTTATAGAATATGTTTTTGTTCTACTTGAACAAAATGTCAATTGAAATCGGAGATGTCGTTGGATTCGTCAGAGGAAGCAGAAAGGCACGACGAGCACGTCTATTGAGCACATGAGACCAAGTTATGATAAAAATAGCAAGAGACCAAAGACCAGCAGCAAAAAGAGATCCTGGGAGGCTCTTAAAAAGGAAAGCTGGATCTCCATTTCCACTGGAACGCCATGATGGATGCGTGAAGAAAAACAAGTTTCAACCTAAATAAGAGAAGAAGAATGAGAAGAAAATGATTATATTAGATTACTCGATGTGTCTGTAAAGCCTTTTCCACAGTACTTCCTTTAGACTCGTTTTTTTAATTAAATTTAGCAACTTCGAGAGTAGTTCTTCTAAATATAGGGTATAGGATATTGATCTTTCATTGGTAGGAATCGCGTTCTTGTTAAGCCTGCGGATTGGCATAGTATATGAATAGCGGTTACCTTTTCCTCTTGGCAGAATCTACATACCGTTTCTTCTGTTCAAAACCATATTCATATGTTTGTTAAGCCTACAATGCCCCGTTAATAGAGCTACTATAACTTTAGCACACTTTCTGTCTCTATTCAGTAGGTCTGTTGTAAACTTATGCAAATATTCTTTAAAGAACTGTTTTGCCCGCTTTTGACCTGAGGAGTTCCTCCGACTTCCTCTGGATCTAGTTTCCCCACACTTTTTCATTGCTGTTTTAATAATTGTTTTTTGCAATGCCAACGGAAGGCTTCGCTCCTATGAAGGCCGTAGAGGAGGCCTATCGAGTCAATTTGTCCGCCTTCTCATTAGACCTGCGGACTTCGTGCCTCGGGACTTGTTACTTAGGCTAATGTCACTTTTTTCGTGATAACTGAGATCGTTTAGGGCACACACACAATCCCATACAAGTTCGAATTTAACTTGTACTGAATCCAGTGACCTTAACATTACTTAGTTGTCGGAGAAAATGGATACGGTGCGATTTGTCCATTTTAACTACCGTAGTATCTCTTGGAATATTTTTCTTTATTTAAGCCCATATATTCCGTCTCCAACATCTTTTTTTGTTTTAGAGCCGTCTGTGTACCTACCAGATGAATTCTGCCTGGACGGGTGAGCCTGTGAAAAGGCGATTTTATATTTCTTATCAAAGTTGAATTTTTTGACTATGGCATTCGTGCAATGGTTAAAAAATCTGTCTGGGGTCCTTCTATCAACTTATTATGGTCAATGTCGTGGACTTGTCTTATAACTGTTCGATCTTGTATTAGTCTGCTAGCCTACTGACCTTGTTTCTCCTTGTATATGGATATTTAGAGGTGGTAGATTTAGTAGCACATTCAACTCAGCTGTAGGAGTTGTTCTCATTGCACCTGTGACACTTAGATATGCTAGTGTTTGTATGCCACCTAGCCGTCCACTAACTCGTTTTTGCTTAGTTTTCGGCAATGAGGATGATATAGAGAATTTACTTCGTCAGACGTACAAGAGGCTACTAAACTAACAACACTTAACCTCTTTCCACAAAAGTCGAGAAAGAAGTACGAAACCTTTTTGGAATGGGGCAGCACAAAGAACACGAATTCATTATGGTCTCGTGGAGTATTTCTCCGAAATAGCAATGAAATACAAGCCTTCCTCAGTATGATCTCAATATTCCATGTTAAGATCTACTTTGAGCATTCTCAACAAAATTAATATTGAAACTTGTTAAGTTATGTGCGTTTAAAAAAACATCTGAACACTATCAGGCTACAAAACCAAAAACCTTCCCAAAAAACTTTATGAATTAATGAATAAAGTATATCTTGCAACAAAGCTAAGATATCAACTCCTTAATGATATACTGTCATATGTAAATACAATTAACAATATTTTTTAAGGTTGCTCTTATAAAGGGCATTATGGGAGCTTGTAAGACCTATGAAATACATGCCATTATAACGAATAATGTGGCTGACGTAAACAAAATAATGTTGGTTACCGCCCCTGTCACAAAAGTCAAAATCATACGGAAATTCATCATTAAGTTCTATCATGTTGTTCAAAAATATATTAATCCGTGTCCGCCAAATGTATCGACTGGTAGATTCTTTCTAAACCATCAGTAAGGCAAGCGCACTTCTCAAAATATAGGTGTCAACAAGATTTTCAAAATGGGGCGATAAATAGTTAACTTTTAAAACCCCTGAAAGCTAAATATACAGGACACAATTTCATCGGCTGCAATATTAGTAAATGCTGGTGCCGATATAATTATTTTGGAACGGCATGTGGGATGAAATTTCATATCAGTAGCCGAATGTGATATAAACACTTCCATGAAAAATACTATGGTATCAGCATTAATATCATCAACGAAGATCAGCGTTGTATTAAATTGAACGGAGAATGAAAATATAACCAACAACAATGAGTTAAACAATAATACTCGTGTAAATTTAAAATCACCTCCTTTTAGTATTAACATATATAGTACAGTTAATGTATATATTGATAATAAAAAGGAGATATAAAAATAGATATTATAATTATTACTTAATTTTTTAATATGATTACAAAAATTATGCTATTAAAATCGTGATAAATGGCCATTTCCACGCAGATAAATTATTTCATTCAGTTTGTATCACAAATTCCATCCTTAAGTAAATGATCAACTTTTTCACTTGTTGAATAGTATATTATTATTATAGCTGCATCATCCGTTAAGCTATCTGCAATTCTATTATTACAATACACATGCTATTTTAAATCCTAACATCGGCATTAATGTTTAATAATAAAATACTTACCAAATGTCTATATATTTCTGATTTTCGAAAATGTATTTAGTGGGGTATGCACTAATAGAAATTAACTAACAATATTTTATAACATTTTAATAAAAAGTCAATACATTCACTGAAATTTACACCTTCAAAATCGGGTTTAATGATCCAATAAAAGAAAAAAAAATTCAAGACACAGTTATTCTGTAAACAAACGCTAGAATACTGGGTTACAAGCATTCAATATTGATATTTGATTTAATAATCTTCATGTACTTATCAAATTCTTCAAACAATACTATTAACTTGGATCAGAGACGTAACAAATAATTCACAAACACATTGTATTTTAACATAATAACCAGTAACGTAATTAATAAATTTACATTTTCATGCATCATTTTAAGACGGTAAGGAGAATGTTTTAAAAATATTTTGGAAGCCATGTGTCCCACACATAGAATAATTTGTTACATCAATCCGTTACAATCTGTTATTTATTTATCTTATACACGATCAATAGCGTGCGTACTTATCAACGATTTTAATTTTATTGTTTGCATGTAATATACAGAATGGATAAAGACTTCTTTAGGTTATAATGTTAATTCATCTAATTTCCCGAATAAATCGTGCGAAGTGGTTGTTGTAACTATGCGAGTCGGAAATTTTAAGTATAACGCTGATAGCTTCCTTTATCGAATAGTAGTCGGGCTATCTTGCTGGCCAGTGCAAATCGCCAAACTGAAAGATAAGGCGACCCAGAAATGCAGCCTTCAGAATTTCAGTTGTGGCTCGTGCAATATTCGTCGTTGCGTCCCAATTCATCCGATTGAGGAAGAAGAAAGTCGTTGAGCATGGCTCTGTAGCGCTCGCCGACCACAGGGGTCGTTTGGCTCGCGGCGTTTTCGAAAAAATAAGACCCGATGCCGCCTCCAGCGTAAACAGCACACTATGCTGTAACTTCGAGCAGGTGTAATGGCTCTTCGTGGGTTATACGTGGATTTTCGGTGCCCAGAAGCGATAATTTTGCTTATTCACATATCCACAGAGATGAAAATGGGCCTCGTCGCTCATGATGAAAAGTTGTCTTCCTCGTGGTAGAGATTCTGAATGGTTTGAGCGTAGGTTACACGCAATTATAAGACAACATCTTCAAGTCTTTCAGCAAAATTCTCTCTAAAGACCGCTGATTGATGCCCAATTGCGTGGTACGTCGTCTGGTTGATACTCTGGAGTACTCTGCGACTTCTTCAGCCACAGCCGCGATATTCTCAGCAGAACGGCTACTCCGGGGCCGGCCAGACCTGGCAGCATCTCGTGTTGTCCCACACTCTTCAAGGCGAGCGGGCGGCTAAACCCCGTAGTGTTTGCCCAGTTGGTGTCGGACGACCGGGAAATCTGCGCCGAAATTCACGCTGCACCAATACCACCGACGAATTATTCCACAAAAAAATTGAAACAATTATTCCGCGTTCTTGAGGAGTATAGCGCTCCATGTCTTGTTGATGTGTATCTTTTATCTGTTTACTTCACAAATGTCAAAAGCAGAATTGATATTTGCCGCCATTTGAAAAAATTACATCATCTTCCGATACGGTGATGACTTTTGTGCCACCTAGTACGTACGTTTAATCAAGGTTCGGCAATTCCTGGATTTATCAATAAACAATATCAATATAACGATTGCAATGTTAACATAAAATAATTATGCACTCGAATATACAATAATAATAAAATTCGGAACAGTATGGACAACACATATGATCATCTTTAACACATGAATGATTTGAAATTATGGATATAAAAATTCCGGACTCTGTGCGTAATACCTTAAATTTGTCAACATGTACTTCTAATACATAAATTTACATACTGCGTGCTTGTAATTAAATAAATATATAATGTGATAAAATTACTGTTGGTTTATCTATTGCCTTGTTTTTAATCGTTTTGATAAATGGATAACCTATTTCAAAACATAAAGTGTACTTCTTTCTATTTATTTATGTAGTCAAACTGAAAACACTTTCCCATTGCTTTGTTGAGGTTCATTCATAACTTACTTATGTATAAATTCATTCATTGTAAACACGTCGTATGTAAACAGATTCGTCGGCATATCTGCAAGTGACACGGAATATACATACGGCACATATAGGGTAAGTCAGGAAGAACAGCGGTAGGTACTCAAAATTTATGTGTTTAAATTAATTTTTTTCACATTTTTAAAAAATTAAAAATGACACAATTGGCTTTTCTTTTAGTAGTATAATCCAACAATTTAAATAATGATACTTATTCTGAATAACCCTGTATGGCTCGGTAAGTTGTCTGCAAACATGATTAATTTTATTATCCGTCAATTTGTGTTATCGTATATTAAAATGAACGAAATCGAACATAGAGTCGCTATAAAGTTTCTTACAAAACAAAGAAAAGTTGCAATAATTATTTTTGAAGAAACGTTGACTGTATACGGGAATGATTGTCCTTCCAAGTCAGCTATTGTCCAGTGGTCAAAATTGTAAACGTTTAGGGTATACGTAAATTGCCTACCGAGATAAAGGGCAACTATTAATAATAAGGAAATTGCGTCCCACAGTGATATATATATATATATATATATATATATATATATATATATATAGTATTTTCGTGACCTTGGTATGATAAGGTAAACTTAATTAGTCGGCGATTAAAGGTCTGGTTATTACTTCAAAGTGTATATATTTAAAATAATCCTACATGTTTCGGCAATGATGCCTTTGTCAAGGATATAAAAAATATAAGTGACAGAATATAAATGTCAAGTAATTGAGTTGCTATGGTTTAAATTATTCAAAGATACATTCAAATAGTAATAATAATAAAAAAAAAAAAAAAAAAATGTAGAATACAAACTAAAAGAAAATACCTAATTTTAAGTTGTAAGATGTAACATAAACCTTAAATCTGCTCATAATACTAGTTTTAATATTTAACATCACAATGGAAAGAGATACATTTAATAAAATTCATTCTGCTTATTTTGCTTTTTGTGTAAGACTCGATCATTTTTTATGTTGATGTTATGAATTTTAGCAGTTAAATGCACACTTTGTAATTTAACATTAAGTTTCACTCTTTAAGCTTTTCTATAAAAATAAAAATATTTAGATGAGCTTTGTAAAAGGAGTCGCGAAAATAATAATTCAAAATCAGTATTGAAGAATCGTGTATTAGTTCTTCTGCAAAAGATAGTTAATGTATAAATTTTTTGATCAGCTTTTAGTGACATTTCCAAGATATTTGTTAGAAAATGCTTCCAAACTAGCATGATCTGCGGCAATAGTTAGGTTTGAAATCTAAAGCAATTAGCAAAATAAGTTAAAAAATAAGCAAGTTACACGAGGTGGCATCAGTATGTTCTCAGACTAGGTCTAGGTCGCTTGCCTAAGCCACTAACGGCTTGCATCTCCTTCAAAGTATTCTCCCTGCGAATTGATACGACGAACCTAGCGTTTTTTCCATTTCTGAAGGCTGTCAAGCACCTCCTGCGTTTTTTTCTGTCTTTTATAGTGACAAAACGGTGACCTTTCATACGAATTATCATTTTCGGGAACAAAGCAACGTCGCGGGGGGTTAAATCAGGCGAATATGGAGGGTGTGGGATGGTGGCCACCTTGTTTTTGGGCGAATATTGTGTAGTTTTCATTGATGCGTGAGCTGGTGCATTGTCGTGATGCAACAGTCGGTTTTATTTTTTTCACAATGTAGGCTGTTCTCGTCGCACATCTTCTCTCAGTCGCCTCAAAACGTCACAATAAAAATCTTAGTGCACCGCAACACCAACTGGCACAAACTCGCGGTGGACAATGCCTTCGATGTAGAAAAACACGGTTTTTGTCGCACTTTTGACCTGCCCTTTTTTCGGTCTTGGTGGTTCAGGACTTTTTCACTGCGAACACTGCTGCTTAGTTTCTGGATTATAGTTATAAAATCAGTTTTAATCACCTGCTATGACTCTGGAGGTGAAGCTAGACGCACAGACAAAAGGTGAAGAACTAATTTCGTAGCAATACGACATGTCTATACTTTCAGTTAGAATTTTTTTAAAGCTTCCATAGCTTATGGCGACATTTGTATGCAAATCATGAATTGATCGATAAGTTGTCGAATTTTTTCAACATTTTCGTCCCCTTTATTCTCTTAAAAGGAACTGAATTGATCGATAAGTTGTCGAACTTTTTCAACATTTTCGTCCGCTTTATTCTCTTAAAAAGGATTTGTGCCTGCCTCGAAATGAACGTACCACTCTAGAGCATTTTCTTGAAAAGCGAAGTATTGCTAAAGTTTCGGTAGCTGATTTACCAAGTTTAAAATAAAACTTTATGCACATATGTTCCTCAAATTTTTCAGCCATCATAAAATTCGTAAATGAACGTTACAACACACAATTTGTAGACCACTGTCTCTCATGGTAACGGAACTAGACACACTGACTCGTTAGGTGTTACGTAATCAGACCCTGGCCGTCAAGTGTACGGTCCGGGAACATTATGATACCACCTCGTACACTGAGAAATATATACATTTCGTGATTTAGCAGGTAGATGAACATACCACATCATTAGGAACTAAAGGAAAAATTCATTCAATAAGAGATGCAGGACTTATTTAATCCTCTTTGCCTGTGACAACAGATTAAGTGTGAGAGAGATTAACGACTGGTTATTAATACAAGCTGAGGTGAATTTAAATCCTGCCCGTTTATTTTTGACAGAAAATTTACTATTGTTTCAGTTCTGACCATATGTTCTAATGCGTAAGATTTCCAAGTATGCTGAAATGCCTAAGCAAGTAGCAGGTAAATGTACTCTCCTAAAGAGATGTTGAAGAGGCTTGAAAATAATTGACTCCTGTCATATGTTTTGAACCATCTTCGAAAGCAGGGTAACTATTATTTTATGCATAGTATAATTTCATTTAGCAACAACGGAAATCCTTCTTTAGCAAAGTACGTTTTTGTAAAAAATGCCAATTTTATATATTTTCGCAAATTAGTTGCGATAAAGGAAATATGCAATGGTTCAAGAGTTGCTTACAGATATAAGTAGTGAAAAATTTCTATTAGGAGAATTTGGAGAAGGATTTGAGTCACCTCTTCGTGAGTTTAAATATTCCTTTGTAAAAACTCCATCAATCTATATTACAATTTTCTTTTACTATTGCAGTTACAATATAATAGCATAACTTTTAAAATTGCTTAGTTATGAACTTATACACCCTACGGGTGAATAGTAAAATGGAAACCTCAAGTCCTTGACTGTCTTTGTCTAGAATGTCTATATTTATGCAACACTCGTTTATTGTTGCGAAAATTATTTCTTTGTTAGACCAGGGTAGAGTTATGTCGTTTAAAATTCTTTGCATTGCGATGAATAATCACTATGAATATAATTATATTTAAATAATAATTATAATTATTATCGTCGCTTCTCGAAAAATAAAAAAGGATGCCTCCCAAATAAATATTAATATTTAGTAATATTTAAACATTAAACTTGAGAATTTAGTAAACTCGTTCTTGTTTATTTAATTATTGAATTAATTAATTTTTAAATAGTTTGTCATGTTTTGTTCGTATGTTTGTTCATGTACTCCATATATTTACATATATTAATTGCAAAGTTTTTTTACGTGTATGTAGTCTCTAGATAAATATTTCCACCTCATTATTTGTTTTTGCTTATTCTGAGTTTGATGAAATAATAAAACCAGTATTTCAATTTGATTTTGAGAGGTTCTTGGTATTAAACTGTATTTTTGTTATGATATTATGTAGAATGTGAGGATGCATAGTGTAATATTATCATTCAATCAAAACAACCTCTTCTAATTTTCTTCGCAATAGACAGCGCTGCGGTAGGATACCTAATTTATTTCATGATTGGAATGGTAATACTTTTTGGGAGTCTAATACTATTGTTCATTTCTTTGCGTATATGTTGTCTACTGTATCTACTTCATTCCCAGGATTCACATATGAAGGATTGGACTACTGTTCCCAACCCGTTTCCTTCTGGTTATCTCTTGAGGAGGAGTTAATTAATTTAGCGGCCACATTTCCTAATAAAACACCGTTGGAGACTATTTTTTGCCGAGCTTTTTGATACGCGACTATAGATTCGTAATGGTATATCCTCTAAACTACTTATTAACTTATCAAGAATAATTGAAACATACATGAGTAGGTAAACCCCACCAGTTTTGTATAATACAAAGGTATTTTTAATATTATAAAATATTACTAAAAATCTGATGTGAAGAACACAAATGCAGGTTCACTATTAATATTTTCTGTGAACGTGTCCGAATATATCCTATCCCCAGAGACGTAGATACGTATTTCGCTTTTCTACAAGCTCATCGGTACGCCCCTGCTGGAGAAAGGATATTTCCAGACACATTCACAGAAAAGAACCACCTCGCCCTATCACCGTAATTATCCAGACCGAGCGCAGAAGTAAATTCGGCGCTACCTGTTGTCAGACAGCCGAAGTACCTCGCATACGGTCCACATAATTAAACAAAACTGGTGGGGTTTACCTACTCATGTATGTTTCAATTATTCTGATACATTACACATGCGGTTAAGCCGTAGTATGAGTGAAGGCACAAACAAAATGCAGTTTTCTAGAGAGTTGGCTGTGCTAACCTTTGGAAGGGCGTCGTTACTTCACATTAATTATGTGGACGGTATGCGAGGTACTTCGGCTGTCTGACAACAGGTAGCGCCGAATTTACTTCTTCGCTCGGTCTGGATAATTACGGTGATAGGGCGAGGTGGTTCTTTTCTGTGAATGTGTCTGGAAATATCCTTTCTCCAGCAGGGGCGTACCGATGAGCTTGTAGAAAAGCGAAATACGTATCTACGTTTCTGGGGATAGGATATATTTGGACACGTTCACAGAAAATATTAATAGTGAATCTGCATTTGTGTTCTTCACACCAGATTTTTAGTAATATTTTATATTATTAAAAATACCTTTGTATTACTTATTAACTTATCCAAAACAACGAATATTTTTCCTAATCGGTGTAAGAACACAAGAATTATTCCCGTGCATAAGAAAGGAGATTGTGCTTCGATTAATAATTATATTATTATGACGATCTCTATTATATCGAACTTCGCCAAACTCATGAAAAGGTATTATATACTAGACTTTTTAGTGGCATGCGTGTTCATATCTTATCGAACCAGCATGGCTTTATCACGGACAGATTTACTCTCACCAATCTGGTGTCGATTATCCAGTATGTCGGTAGAGTCTTGGATAACCCAGAACAGCTCGATGTAATTTATACTGATAAAGGTAAAGAAGAAGGTAATTTATACTGATCTGTCTAAGGCATTCTAGGTACATACTTTCTGAAGATAAGGTATATGTTGAGTTCGCATATTGGCGACACATGAACAATGAGCGAATTAATTAACGAACAAATAATTCCGACGTATGTTCAGAAGTTGTCACATTCTTTTGCGCCATCTTCTTTGTGGAGCACTGTGACGATGTTGAAGGCATCCTTGTTAATAAAGTAAAAAATTGACATTTCGCAGTAAGTGATAGCGATGTTATCATTATATTCTAATAAGTAATGATTTTATCAGGGACTGTCAAGTACGTGCGTTGTTGAAACGGAAATCTGAGGGGTACAGGCTCAAAATGCCTAAAGTTCTAGTGGTGAACAAGTTAGTTAGACAATTTCCACTGCAACCACCAGATGAAGTACATCTGCTGGCAATGGTTCGTTACAACTCCTCTATTAAATATCGATTAGTATTTCACACTGGATTGTTGCATTAATGTACGTGATTTTGATTTTCGGAATATACGGATTGTAGCATTGTAGCAGGAAAGTATTGGTGCTTATTTCTATTGATCATGTAGAAGATACTGGGAAGCATGTCATTGTTTTGTTAAGCGACATCAAACACCATTTTTTAGTCATCGCAAACATGTGACATTGACACCGGCAAACTTGAAGATGTAAATGCATCGACATCTGGCCATTCATATACCATGCAGAATCACTTTTTACCTAGGATTAGAGACACCGCACCAATATACTTGTCATGCTTTAGTGCTGGACTGAGACTCTGATGGTCGACAATGGACCTAACACTTTAACGATCGCATAACTTTGTTATTAGGATAATTAGGATGAAAGAACACGAGAGAAGCCATAAAGAAAAGAAAAGAGATTCAACTTTCGCAAATCATTGTTTAGAAATTAATCATAGATTTAATATAGATTTAAAAATTTTACACATTCAAGAAAAAAAGTAAAAAACTTAACCTGTTAGAAAACTTAGAAATTAATAGATACAATAGTTTAGGATTAGCTTTAAATGACCAACTAGATTTAAACAACTTCCCTCTACTACTTGAAGAATTTTATGGAGCTGAAATTGGACGATTATTGTTGAAAAATAAAATTGTATTCAGCTGATTTTCATGGTACATTATATTTTTCTTATCTTTTGTGACTTACATACTGACCCTCGTAAATATAAAGAAGCTAACCGTAAGATGGGTTTGCCGCGTTTGCTTGCTGTTGAGCAAATACGAACTCATGTTACGGTTTCAAATGTCTGATTAAGTTCAAAGAAAATCCAAGATCTATCACCACATTTCATAGATAAAAATGGTCAAAACGATGGTTATATTCTGACGAATATACTTTGAAGAACGTAAAAACTGTTTTTTCGACCAATGAGGTTATCACGTTTCTTTTTTTATGATTTTAAAGACGTATTTTGATATTTTTTTTTATTTACTTTTATTCCATAATAATTTACGTTTTCTCACTTTATGTTTTTGTAATATGGAGAAAACCACAACCTGTGTACAAAAGGCATTAATTGAGATCAATTTCGACACATAATCAACGAAAAAATCAAATTGGATATCAAGCTGAGAGAAAATTCTGATATTGAGAAAGCTGTACAATACTCATCCCGAATGTCTCACGGGAAGCAACGCCAGAAACTAATAAAATAGTATGAAATAATTATGGAATTCCACTATACATTAAGCAATTTGCTAGTCAAAAACTAGACACCAGATATCCCTTAAACAAAATAGAACTAAATGGATTAAACCACCGACTTCATGAAGAATTACAAGAAGAAATGAAATTTTTAGTTCTTATGTAAGTAATGTAAATCCTGACCGTTCATTTAAGATACCTACCGTAGCTATTCCATCAGCAAAAACGCTAACAGAATTTGAACTCGAGTCATACCATTTACTTATTACTCTTGTAGTAGACCGTATATTTTTCAATAAATAAATTTTAGGAGAATGGTTTCCTTATTCCACGTTTATATCCATTTATATATATATATTTTTCAATAAATAAATTTTAGGAGAATGGTTTCCTTATTCCACGTTTATATCCATTTATTTTCTAAATAGTTCTAGGCTACTAGAACCGACATAAATATACAATCTAATAATAAAGAATTGGTTAGGTTCATTGCACGTGCTAAATACTGAAGGATATTTCGAGGTTTGTTGGTTAATTCTTTTATAAAATTGTTCTACAAATTACTGTGACTGGAATCTATACTCAATGTTTTTAATAACAGCAAATACATTTTTTACTATGTATTTGAACACGTAAAAATACCATAAACGTTTCAAGGTGTTGACTATGATTTCACGGTATAGCATAACATTTTCATTATTCACCTGGCATAAATAATATTATATCGCTAATTCATTGTTTACCATATACCAATAGAAAAGCACTTTCTTTTATAAAGGAAAGTATTTCGCATAACGAATATTAAGGCAATATTAATACGATGGTAATCGTATTCTACATATTGATTTTAAATAGAATTGACTTGTATGCATTGTTCGCAGTGGTTCAATTAATATTTTCGTGATTTTATTATTAAAGTTGTTTACTGTAATTTCGTTTTAAGAGAATTTAGGACATAAAACAAATGTGTTTATTTCTTTGTATCTTCCGAAAATGTAGTAAACGAAGTGAGTCCAATTAGATTTATAGAGAAAATGGAAAATTAAGGGAAGTAAACAGATCGGCCGGTCCGAGCGGCGTCCCAGTAATTTTCGACCTATCGGACATATCGGAGTACGATCAACGTGGTACATTAATTGAGAGAAATTAATCAGTAGAAGAACAAATACAATTGAAGAAGGAATGAATATATATATATATATAATGACAATATATGAATTAATTAGCGAGGCTAGGTTATTTAAAAACGAAGTTTTTGTTAAAAATAATCAGGATTTTATGGAGATAAGAAATATATATATATATATATATATATATATATATATATATAGTAGATTAAATTAGTTGGCGATTTAAGGTCTGTTTTACTTTGATATGTATATATTTAAAATACTCTTACATGTTTCGGCACATAGTGCCGTATATTTTAAATATATACATATTAAAGTAAAACAGACCTTCAATCGCCAACTAATTTGATCTATTATCACATACAAAGGTCAAGAAATAATTATCTTTATATATATATATATATATATATATATATATATATATATAAGTTACTCTTGATGTTCTCGCGGACGTATGATGAAGGTGTAGTTTCTCGGGTTCTTGGCCGCGTGTGAGTTTTGTCCTGAAAAGGACTATTTACTCTACGTTTCAACGAGATCGCACTCGTCATATTCAGGGGCTAGTCGGTCTGTCGCTGGTTAGAGCTGGAGATCGTCTAATGTGCGCCTAGCACTACCCCTTGTTATATGCTGCTGTATCGGGAGGGGGCGTCCCACTATTGACGTCATGCGTGCGCGGCTTCGTGTAATTGGTCCGTTTACGAAATACCATGTTCAGTGTGTGATCAATCATATGTGGGGCAGACAAACAGGCGAGTTAGCGTGAGAAGAGAAGAACACCGAAACGCGGTCGTCAAGAAAGAAGTAACGTCATTGTTAGCACAACATAAACTTCTGACAGGGCACCCTATCGACTTTGAAAACACGAAGATCCTAGCCAAAAGTGAAAACCTAACGACGAGAATTACAAGAGAAGCGATGGAAATAGAAAAGCGTCCTAAGTGCTTAAATAAACGTGACGGCGGCCAGCGCTTGCCGCATAAATGGAATCCGCTCCTAGTTCACCGACAGATAAAAACACAACCAAATCCCGACAGATTGCAACCCCTACACAGACACACGGACCGACCAGGGAACTTACAGGCACTCGGACCAACTACACGAAGCCGCGCACGCATGACGTCAATTGTGGGACGCCCCCTCCCGACACAACAGCATATAACAAGAGGTAGTGCTAGGCGCACATTAGACGATCTCCAGCTCTAACCAGCGACAGACCGACTAGCCCCTGAAGATGACGAGTGGGATCTCGTTGAAACGTAGAGTAAATAGTCCTTTTCAGGACAAAACTCACACGCGGCCAAGAACCCGAGGAACTACACCTTCATATATATATATATATATATATATATGGTAAACCTAATCAGTAGGCGATTAAAGGTCTGTATATTACTTCAAAATATATGTATTTAAAAAACTCTACATGTTTCGGTTGTATACGCCTTTATCAAGAGAATACAAAATATGAATGACAGGATATAAATGTCAAGTAATTAAGTTGCTATGGTTTAAATTATTCAAAGATACATTCTAGTAATAATAATAAATCATGCCTTAGTATTTCAAAAAATAGATAACAAGGTGTGAAAATATGTGTTGTTCGCTGCTAGCAATTTGTGTCTCCTTCTGGGTATGAACTTGTGTGTTGGTTGCTGCTGGCAGCTTGCGTCTCTCTATGGGTGTGTGGTTTTGTGTGAGAGCGTAAGTGTAGGGTTTTGTATGTCGGTGGGTTCGTGCGTGTGTTTAGTGATCGGTCGCATGAATTTAGAGAGGTCGGATAAACACTAAACACACGCACGAACGCACCGACATACAAAACCCTGCACTTACGCTCTCACACAAAACCACACACCCATAGAGAGACGCAAGCGCTGCCAGCAGCAACCAACACACAAGTTCATACCCAGAAGGAGACACAAATTGCTAGCAGCGAACAACACATATTTTCACACCTTGTTATCTATTTTTTGGAATACTAAGGCATGATTTATTATTATTACTAGAATGTATCTTTGAATAATTTAAATCATAGCAACTTAATTACTTGACATTTATATCCTGTCATTCATATTTTGTATTCTCTTGATAAAGGCGTATACAGCCGAAACATGTAGAGTTTTTTAAATACATATATTTTGAAGTAATATACAGACCTTTAATCGCCTACTGATTAGGTTTACCATATCATACCAAGGTCACGAAGTTATTATATATATATATATATATATATATATATATATATATATATATATATATAAATACCGCCTCATTCTGAGCAAACGCAACGATCCGAATATATGAATATTTCTCCCGCTCCAAATACAAATCCCCTGAACGCGTTTAGTCAATCACAACACAGTCTGTCTCATTCCGAGCAAACGCAACGATCCGAATGTGCAATCGATGTCATATGTCATACATACTTACATATTATGGAGCCGCGTAAGAAAAATTATCTGATTACCAAATTACTATTAAAGGACTATAAATTGTTTAGTCCTGTGTTATGGTAATGAGTAAATTGCAATACGTTATACTGACGATGGTTACACAAAGCGTAATGATATTATTAATAAGCGATCAAGAAAATTGCAAATAAGGCATCAAGAGATTTAATAAATTAAATTTTAATAATAAAGGTAACAAAAACTATTCATAGTATACTAAATAAATTTCAGAACTAATAAAAACTAAATTAAATTCTAGTAATGTAAAGAAAAATTTACTCTTACAAATAATAAAATAAATTGTTCATAATGAGAAATTAATTATCTAATAACGGAAATTCATCCGTTTAAACTCATCGCCGTAAAATAATTGATGATGTTTGGAATATTTATAATTACGAAAACCATTTAATTTTAGTATGCGGTTAACGGAAGAGCAGCATATGCCTAAATCATTGGAAATATCGCTAAGTGTCAAATTTCAATTTAGTTCTATTGCAGCGCATACTAAAATGGACGTATCATTAGGAACTCTGCGATTTGGGAATAATGGTTTTAAATTTTGTACAGAACCAGTAATGTCTATTTTCTTTTTAAGTCTACAAATTGTAGCTTTGTTCGGGATGGGCCTGTCGGCATACCTTCCGGCAAATAAGTCACATACTCTTTCATAAGAATTATCAGCGTGATACCATTTCATCATTTCGGCTTTCTCTTCTAGTGTATAACGCGGCATGATCACTATTCAAACGCTTAAGAGACTCCGTATAGGGTGACAGTGGTGCCACTAATTTGTGACATTAATTGTCAAATGGTTGCGCGACAGACTGTTTTGTGATTGGCTAAAAGCGTTCAGGGGATTTTTATTCGGAGCGGGAGAAATATTCATACATTCGGATCGTTGCGTTTGCTCAGAATGAGGCGGTATATATATACCGGGTGTCTCTTATTTACAATCCGATTTTCATGAGACAGCTATCAAATAAAATGGTTTGATGAATACTATGTTTGAGATTATGTTTATTATTTTCCAGCGCCATCTTCAATTTCTAGCGATTGTCAGCTTTTTTTTTCAAATTGCTCGGTATATATTTTTTTCGCATTATTGGATAGAGATTTTTTTCCTGAATACATTGATGTGCAATACATCAATTTTAGTTAAATTTAGAAGAAAAAATTATTAAAACGCTCTCTATATATTCTCTTAGTCACTTGTGTGATACTGTAGTGTGCAATGGAAAAATAACGCATTACGCATATGTCTTTGACTTTTTTTTTTACTAAGCAAGCATATTTTAACATTTTGTTACGCCTAGCGTATAGAAGTTTAATTCATTTAATTAAATACATATATTTCGTCTTTAAATATATCATTAAATTATATTTAACTAAGACATTTTTTTACATTTGTACAAACTTTCATTTTCGTTACAAAGAGAAAGTATTTTCTTTTGTTATATATCTTGAACTGACCGACGAGACCCTTCCGTCTACCTGGACCGTCAACCGATAACCGTAATGTTGAATTTAGAATATCGAATTTCTTCTAGAACATTCCATTTTAAATTGTTTTAATTTAATATTATTTACATCTTCTATTATATGTCGTGTTTGATATCGTTAGGAAACTTATGTCACAAGGGTTATTTTAAGAATAATTATGAAATTGACAGACGACGTCTTCAGGTCGCGCTTTTAATTAACTATTATTCAAGATATCGATCCCCCTCTTCGATAGATCATAAACTAGACCGTTTTCTAGACCCCTTCCTTTTCGATACAAACTAACAGTTCCTTCTTCTCTTTCGAACCTTTCGTGAGGAAACACACATCGTGCTGTTCAAGTGACGATGCTACCATGCCGTCCAGGTGTTCTTCAACTTCTAAGGTAAACTGCATTGTTCTATGCATATTATTCTTTTAAGTGAATCCATATTAATTTAACTAATTTCTTATTCCTCCGGTAAAACATTGCTCTGCATATACTTGACCAAGGTATATCTTCGAAGACCACGTGATCATCATCGCCACATAAAGGTAACTGTATTGTTCTATACAGAGATTCTTTTATATTCATCGTAATTGATTAACCCTTAATTTACTACTCCATTTAACGTTCGTTTCAGAGTATTTTTATGTGTTAATTTTAGTTACTTAATTGCCGCTCTTCGTGTACATATTACTTTGTTTTAATTGCTTTTAAATATACGAGTTTCAATTTCTTATTATGTAAACATAAATACAAACTTTAAGGACGCCGCTGTGTTTTATTTTATGTATTAAGTTGTTGTATATTTATTTTAATTAACCACCATCACGCACGTCCTGGACCTTTGATGAGACTTCACCAACACCACAAATTATTATCTTAATTATTACAAAATAACTATAATATAATTTTATTATTTATCTTAGAATAATTTCATTATTAGTATACCTAGCCGAGCCTTGTATTTGTAACAATTTTTAAAATAAACCTTGATTTGAAGAAAATTTAAGAAAAATTTTCTGAAAACGTGGAACTGGACGTTTTCTTATCCGTTGAAGAATGTCAAAAGCACGATTCGTGAAGTTGCGAATATAAATGGTACGTCCCGAAGTACTGCGTCTGCAGTACTTAAAAAACGCAAATTTAAACCATACATTGCAATAGATGAAAATGATCCAATTAGAAGAACATAGTTTTGTAATTTTTACTTAACAACTTTGCAGTCACAACATTCATCGCCAATGGAGTCAAGAAAGCCTAAATATGTCGTCGACAATCATTTTCAACGTGGATTTAGTTGTAATGTTTGGTGGGGCCTTACTTGCAGACAGCTACATTGGGTCATTTTTTATCGACGGTTCCTTAAATTAACCAAGTATTAACCGAAGATGTTGAAAGTTTCTTGGATGAATTACCGCGTGCGGAACTGCGTGAAGTATATTTTCAACAAGACGGTGCTACTCCCCATAATAAATGGTGGTTGGATGGATGAACAGTAGATGGCGCATATGGACCTATTCGTTGGCCTGCGTCTCTAGATTTTCTGTTTAGGGGATATATTTAAGATCGAGTTTATGTAACAATGCCATAGAACGTAAACGATTTACGAAACCGAATAATTCAAACTTGCCAGGAAATACATAATAATTTCGTATTAAATGCCACCCAAGGTGTTATAAGGAAATCCAGTATTGTATTGAGCGTGACGGTAATCAATTCGAGTAATATTTGTAAAATTTTTTAGTTTCGAATTGATATTTTAGTTTTATTTTTTTTTCTCTTCTAAATTTACAATTAAGATGGATGTTTTGTACATCAATGGATTAAAAAAAAACTCTCTCCAATGATGTAAAAATATATATACCGTGAAGTTTAAACAGTTAAACAATTTGGTTTTCTTATACGTTTATGCCGTTTGTAATGCTGATTCTGAATCTGATTTAAAATTGGCTCAATCACGTCAGGATTTTGAGATATTTTCTTAATAGATTCTTCAAAAAACGCATTAAATTTTACTAAATTTCAAACTTACTTTTGTATAAGAAAGATACTACTATAAATATTGCTCTGTCGAACATTGAGTTTATTTTTTTTTTCAAAAACATGCCACATCATTTGACGTACGGTCAGAAAGTGAATAAGTGTTTCCGGCACTGGTATTTGTTGGAAAATCGGTGAAAGACTTACCGGCTTGCATTATAAGGAAATATTAGAAAATGTAATGCTCCCATACATTTTAAGTATTTTTTTCGTCATGACTATTTTTCAATATGTTATAAAAATATATATCTGTCTTTGAATATTTATCCACAGGACAATTGCTCTGTACACAAGAGTCGCGTTGTGGTAGATTGGTTTGCGCAGGATCAAATTAATGTTCTTCCATGACCTTCCCGAAGCGCAGATTTAAATCCTATTGAGAAAGTACGGGATTTTAGTTAAGAAAGTCAACAACAGGAACTTTCGACCACGAAATGTGGAATAAGATTGAAACGGCTTCGGAGGAACTGGAAGAACAAGCAATAAGACAGATGGTTATGTCTATAAACAGGCGATTACAATTTGTAATTTCAGCTTATGGTGGTTACACTAAATATTAATATTAAATATCCTGTTGTATATTAAATTTTATTGTATAGTTTTTTTTTCGTATGTTTAAATAAAAATATATTTAATGTCAACTTGTATGAATAGAAATAAAACATTAACCTAACCAAAAATGTTTGTTACGTTTCTAGAGAATTGAGTAACGTTAATTTCATTTCGTTAATAATACATTTTATAAAGTTTTTGAAAAAGAACGCTAAAAATTGAAAAAGTAATTAGATAATTTTTATTACCGCTTTTCATAAAAGGACGCCAACTCTTAATTGTTTTTATTATTCCAGAGCCTCTTCTTTACTTTTCCAAATTAGTGTTATTTTCGCCTGTATCTTTCTCAGCTGATTTATTTTAGCTAGTATTCATTATTGTTATTTTTTGAAAAATTGCTATACTTGATTTTAATATGTTTCCTTCCTATTTTAAAAAGTTGATTACCTTTTAATTTGACATAACCTAGTAATTTACTCTCGCTAGCCATGAAGTACAGTTTTATCATAAAAATGTCATCCCTATTTTAAATTATTCGAATTAGTTTTAATAAATAGAATTATGAATATATTTAATGTAAATAATGATTGAAATGGTGTTGTGAATTATTAAATGAATCTTGAAAACTTTAAACGACATTAAAATATGAATATAGAATAAATTATACTTATTTGACTCGCGACCGAATTGGAATTAATTTCATGTCGAATGTTAGTCAACTAAGAGCAATTTTACAAAATTTATGTATTTACGAAAATATTTTCAGAAAATGAAAAAGTTGCTAAATTTCGAGAATTGTTACTCTGTTCCATTATAATATAAATTTAAAACACTTCGAAGGTTTAAGATACGTCCGGCCGGTCGGTGCAGGCAAAGGAGAGAATTAAAATTGTCCTAATGGTGCTATATTCTAATCAATACTATCCTTGTTGATACTTATTATTTGTGAAATCCAACAAATATCGTATTCTACTATTGCTACCCCCACCCACCAATGAAAATTTCTATGAATTATGTATTTACTTAGAAACATTACATTTCAGTTAATTATTACATGTTAAAAATGTAACATGGAAAATTTAAATGTGAGAAAAAGTGTTAGGAATCGTGGTAAAGGACTATTGTTTGTTACAAAAGCAATTTTTTGTAGCGGCGGCAAAACGTAAAGTTACAGAAGAACTTAAGGTGCAACCTAAATGAATTGTACATTCGCTGTTAACAAAATGCGACAATATTTAATTAACAATTGGCGACTTAAAAATCGGTGAAATGAAGTATTTATGGTGAAAGAAGAAATACATTTCCGAGTTTGCCCTAAAATATAGAAGTCTTTGAAACTTTGGAAAATATGAAATCCGAAATTAGTACGAACAGAGAAGAAAAATTTTGGATTGTGAACGACAGCAACCATTGTATAGTAATATTCTTTTGTAAGTCAAACCTGGAACATTTGTGTAAGTGCAGAAAGATATTTATGAACGGAATATTTAAATATTCTTCAAAATATTTTGTACAGTTATTTACCATCCATGGACAATATAACGGGCACTATATACCCCTAGTGTTTTGTTTACTCAAAGATAAAAGTCCAAAAACCTATAAACACTGTTTAAAATTTGTCAAATGTGAAGAATTTTCGTTGCAATTTCGTCCTGCGGAGGTTGTTATCGATTTTGAAATGTTGATACACAAAGCTGTCAGTTCCATGTGGCAGAATATTAAAATAATGGGCTGCTGACTTCATTTCTCTCAAGCTTGGTGGCGAAAAATCCAAGAGCTAGGATTCAACAAACACTATAAAGTAAAAACAGACATTGGCAAATGGATTGGATACTGTTTCGGTCTGCTTTTCTTAGAACCTGAGAACGTTGGCCACCGTTTTGTATTTGATCTACTGCCCATAGTACCTGAAAATGATAAACTGCAAGCATTTATGGACTACCTAGTGGAAACTTATAACAAGTGTTCATTTGAAAAGTCAATCTAGGTTACTTTGAAATTTTGATAGAATAAGACGCAAATATATTAATATGTGTTTGTTGTTCCGTAAACGTAAATTCAAATGACATTTGATAATGTCAATCACAAATATCAGTTAGTGCATAAAATAATCGTGCGTCGATTCTGGTTTAAATAAATTGCTTCTCAGTTTTAAAATGGCTTTCACTTTAGAACATAAAAATTTTTTTAGTCCAGGCTTATTTTCGAAGTGGTAATAAAATTGATGGTTTATGGGTTTATTCAGTTCAAGATTGCATGGTAGAATTTCAAGTTGAGTTTCCACATTTTCTAATAGATTATATACAATTTAAGAATACTTTGGATAGAATTTTAAAACTTTTTTCTGAAACTGGTAGTCTCTTAAGAAAATCAGGCAGCGGAGCAGTTAAGAAACGTACACCTCAAGTTGTTAATCGTGTTGAAGAAATAATGGAAAATGAACCACAAACATCTGTTCGACATTTGAGTCAACAAATAAACCTTTCTGTTGGTACAGCTCACAAGTTATTAAAAAAAAGATATGCAACTCTATCCATACCGTGTCACAGCAGTACAAGAATTGTTAGAAATTGATTACCCACGTAGACTACAGTTTTCTAATTGGTTTGTAAATATGAACAATAATGGAGAACTTTCGCAAAGAGTCATCTTTATTGATGAAGCATGGTTTTATAAAACGGGATACCTAAATTCACAAAATACAAGAATTTGCAGTAGTGAAAATCCACATGTAATTAATGAAGAATCGCGACATCCAGAGAAAATTGGTGTTTGGGCAGCGATTAGCCAAAGGCGAATCATTGGACCAATATTTCTTCAGGGAACGTTAACTGCTCAACGGTACCGTGCGGAAATATTACAACCATTTGTCAATCAGTTGCATGATCATGAACTTCAAAATGCATATTTCCAACAAGACCGAGCACCTTGTCACTGTACTGCAGAATCTTTGGATTATTTAAGAGAATTTTTTGATGAGCGTATAATTAGTCGAAATACTCAAATTGCCTGGCCTGCACTTTCATGCGATTTAACACATTGCGACTTCTTTTTGTGCTCTTATCTAAAAAATAAAATATTTCGAACACCTATATTGAATTTGAATGATATGCTACAGAGAATCGATCAGAAATGCATGGAAATTAATAACAATCCAGTAATGTTGCAGAACATCATCAGAAATTTTGAACGGAGGATTTTAAAGTGCATTGATCTTAAAGGACAACATTTTCAACATTTGTTATAGTTTTCAATAAATACCTATTATTTGTTATTTATTTGTATGTATGAAACTGTCAAAATATACGACTTCGTAGGTTAAGTAGTAAATTTTAATTTACGACATACTTCAAAATGTTCTCAGTAAATCACATGCTACTAGATTGACTTTTCAAATGAACACCAGTTATAGAAGAGAATTCAATATTTTTGCTCCCGAAATTTGAGCGGCTAAATGTGCTAGCAGCTCAGGGACGACCAACGCATGCGAATCGTTTCATTCACATGTAAATAAGAGTTTTAACTTCTACCATCCAAATATATTTGTCTATTTAGGACTTTTGCACCCGTATCAAGCTGAAATTTATATTAAAATACAAAGTGTAAATAAACGAAGCCAAGTGAACATCCACACAAAAACTCGAAAATTTTCTAAAGAAGAAAATCGAACAATATGATAATAAAAAATTGACGACACTGCAATATGTACAATTAGTTTCACATTTAAGTAAGTACATAATTTTAAAAATATTAGTTTGTAATTGTTCTACCATTTAAGTATTTATTTTCCTTTCTCATTCGTTATTTTATATATTTTTCTTTTGTAATAGAATAAATTCTTAAATTTTAACATATTGTATTTTTTTCTAATCAACCCATAACCTATTCTGCTTGTTTGTGTTCAATATATCGAAAGTATCATAACAATGATGTTATTTCCACTAAAACTAATATTGGAGATTCATCTCTAAATTAACATAAATGAATTAAGTACTTAAAGATTATCGGACGAAACTTTACCTACTCGTAAATACCTAAAAATTCGACCCGGACGAAACTGTAACTGCCCGCAAAAATATATATAATAACTTTAGATTTTCTAAATATTAGCTTACCAATTATTTGTATGGTGAATTCATCCTTCATTTTCAAAGCTACCAATTAGTCTATTTCTCCCAAAGCAGTTTCTTCGTTACATGGAATAAGCGAAAATTGGCCAAAAAGGCAGTTTTATTAGAATATTGTACTACTTAAAGGTAATTCTTTACTAGCTTAATGATTTGCTTTCCAATGGAATAATTAATAACAAGGCAATAATAACAAGGAGTTTGTAGATTTCCATTAAAATTATTTATTTTCATTAAGATTTCCAAATATTTCCACATACATGTATTTTTAACAATCCCTAGTGCATATAAACACTTCTTCTCTAAGACGTAAACATTTTCTAATAAAATCCATGTCAAAGAAAATATGTGAATTAAAGTTAGACACACGCTTGAAATCAATCCATTAATAACAGATATCCTTTCTTATTTTGATCACGTTATCTGTAAGGGAAATATACTCTCTTTTGGATTTGCATCTTCATGTCGCTGCACATCACTCTTAGTTTTTAATATTTCATAACGTTTAAACACCGGTTTAATTTTTTTTATACACAGTAGTGTTCTAAAGTTATATAGAGAACAAAACAAATCTTAAATGATTAGTTAGTTAAAAATTCGGAAGTAAAAAGCAAGCACAAGATACTATGGCTTTAAGTGAAGAGGGCGAATCGTCCACAACTGACTACTGACCTTTTTGTGCGAACGGGGGCAGCATTCCGCGTGCCAGATCGTCTCGTGATCGCTACTATGGCAACGCAACTGCATAGTGCACACTTGAAAATATTCGATTCTCGACTTTATATAATTTTTAGGGTGTCCGGTCGTTCTTTGGAGCATTGGCCGCATTTACTAAATTTCGACGCTACGTCGCTGTAAAGGTAGAATTTTATCTAATGGTCAGTAATAAAAGGATTTTCAGTTTTCCTTAAAAAATTCTGAGCTGACAAAAGATAAAATTCTTAAAATGTTATAATTTTTATTTTTCTATTTAATTTCTACTAATTTCAATGCATTTATTGCAACGATTAATTAATATTCTCTGCCCTTGTAAAAATAATCAGATGTTTCTCCCCCAAAATGTTACAATACGACTGTTTGCAGCTCAATATCGGCATGAAAATGATGTTCCCTAAGTCTTTTCTTAAGAAAATAAATTATAGTCACTAGAAAGTGAATGATCAATTGAAAGATACATTTGAAAATTGTAGTATGTGAAACTGTAGCCATATGATCGGGCGCATAATAATGCAGTAATCGTACATCTTTTGACAATTTTCCTCAACGTTTTTCAGGAATTCTGTCTCACAATTTATGCCACAAACAAGCATAATATATTCTGTCAATATATATGTTATATTGTGATCTTTAAAGTTGCTCGCTAAAATGCTCAAAATATTGTGACTACAATCTCTCTTATTGACCGAACGACTTTTGACTTTATGAGGCGAGGTTCATCAGGCCATTGGCATTCCATCGATCTTTTTTGAATAGAGAATCATAATAAAAAAAATATTGTTTTATCTTCTGTGACAATAGACTCGGTCTGCACTTGTGACATTACCTAATTGAAGATTGCTGATTATTACGCGAAAAATTTTTCTATTTATAACGCTTTTCTTATGTCCCACTATGATACAATACACTTCGATCACGTTTGAACATGTATAAGCCTGTGTTAAAGCCCGTTTAAAGGAATGCAAACATTACTTATGACGTGTATCCTAAGGCAAATTATTATTATTGTTTTTAAAGCTAAAACATTTCGGCTTGAAATTGTAGCTATTCTTTTTAAGTAACTCTATGAATCCTAGTCCATGTAGTGGATTAGTCCACATTCTCCTTTTTTTCTCACAGACTTTGGTGACTTCTTGCCATCTCGCCTATTTTCTTCCACTTCTTTCTGATCGCCACTTGTTGCCTCCATCCTTCTATATTTAGTGTTTTTAATTTTTCTTCTACCTGTTGCTTCCATCTGCTTCTGGGTCGCCCTCTCATTATTTTTCTTACTAGTGTTCCTGTCTCTCTTCTCATTATGTGACCGTACCATCTTATTCTTAAAGCCTTGATTCTTCTCACATATTTTTTTTGAGTACTAATAATTTACCGATCTCATCATTCATTAAAGCTCCACATTCGTTATTTCTCATACTTTTTGCACCTACCATTTTTCTTATTACACGACGTTCAAAAATCTTTAGTTTTTCTTCTTCGCCCACTATGAGCGATGCCGTCTCCGCGGCGTATGTTACTACTGGTTTAATGAGTGTCTAATATAATCTTAGTTTGTTCTTCATACTTAATTTCTTGTCCTTCAGCAGCTTTTTATTACAATAGTAGGCTCTATATCTTTTCTGGATTTTTTCTTTTATATCAAGTGCCTGATTTCGCCTATCGACGCAGCGTCGGAGTATTACAGATAGTTGACTTCTTTCACCTCTTCAAAACTGTAACTTCCACCGCTCCAACTCCTCATATCTTTGTCATTTCTGCTACAACACATATATTTTGCTCATTTATCTACAGGCCTCTTTTCTACTCCCGTTGCAGTTCTTCCCTCTTCTTGGCTATTATTGCAACATCGTCCACATATGCAACTACTTGCACAAGATGTTTATTTAAAATGCCAAAGTTGTCAATTTCCCTTATTATGGCATTATTATGAAAAGTAATGCCGATAAAATATCTCCTTGTCTTATTCCTATTCTTATTTTTATATCTTTCGTCATTCCTTGTTCCGTTCTTTCATTGGCTTTAGAATCCTTCTTTGTCACTTCTAACAATTTTCTAATCTTTCTTTGTACTTCGATGGCTTTTAGGTCTTCCATAATTTGTTGTCTATTTATTTTATCAAAGACCTACCTAAAATCTATGAAAATGATGTTTGTTACCAGGTTATGTTCATATGTCTTTTTCATAATTTGCCTTAAAATGTGTATGGCATCAGCCCTTTCCTGAAACCACGCTGTTAACTTTCTATTCTTTTTTCTGTGTGCTTCTCCAGCCTATCTCGCAGTATATTTGTTAATATCTTATATGCTGCGTTTAGCAGTGTGATGCCTCTGTAGTACCTACATTGTGTCAGGTCGCCATCTTTTAGTATTGGTATGACAATATCTCTTCTCCATTCCTCTGGTATGTCATTTTCCCACGATATCCGTACTATAAATGCATAGATCTCTAAGTGCATCTCTAAGCCTTATTGTTTTTGGGCTTTTTAATGGCCACGATAGCTTCTTCATAGTCGGGTTCTCTTACATTCTCATTCCCCGCCTGTTCCTCTTCTTCTCCCAATTCCTTCGCCCATTCCTTGGTGTCTCCTTTAGCGTACATTTCCTTGCAGTAATTTTTTCATGTTTCCGTTTTAATTGTAGTTGTTGCTGTCTTTCCTTCGCGTTAATTATGGGCTTGTAAATAGCATTCAAGTTTCACTTCCCTGTCTCTTCCTCTATTTCATCCATTATATTTTCATCCATCTATTTTTTTTTCTTTTTACACATCTACGTTGTCATTTGAGGCAAATTATTAACTGCCTTTATTATTATGTATTAAGGTTTTTTTTTCGTTACTGTTAAATTGTGTTTAGGAATTTTTCTTGATACGACGGATGTACAGTATTTATTGTCCCTAACATATAAAACAATATTATTTTTCAACATAGTCACCCTACCTTGAATATACTGATTCCACCTAAGTTCTCACATATTTACACCTTTTTGAAAAACTCGGGGTCCTGATCACAGAAGAATTATTCAACTGCTATCATAACCTCGCCTTCGCTATTAAATTTGGTCCCCCGAAGACTTTCCTTTAGTTTTGGAAATAAATAAAAATCACTAGGAGCTAGGTCAGTTGAGTATGGTGGATAATCCATCAGCTCGAAACCTGCATTGTTAATTGCACTTAACGAAACAAAGCTCTAATGCACTAGAGCATTATCCTGATGAAACAAAATTCCGTAGTGTAGCGTAATACTGGCCCGTGATTTTATGTTCTCGTTCCAGGTAATCAATTAATAAAATTCCCTTGGCATTCCAGAAAATTGCGTGGTGGTGAAGATCCTCGATGTCATCACTCCTTGCTTTGGACTTTCGAGTCAGGATCGAAGTGGTGAACCCAGGTTTCATCAACGGTAACAAAGCGATCCAGAAATTTTTTGGATCACTGTTAAACAATTTTAAATTCGCATCTAAAGTCGTGACTCTCTCTCGTTTTTGTTCGGGTGTCAACATTCGGGGTACCCATCTAGCAGACACCTTATAAAGTCCCAAATATTCATTGATTATTGTTCCAATTATACCGTTTGAAAAACCTGTTATCTCTGTTAAACGTCTACTAGTTAACCGACGATCTTGTTTAATCAAGTCACATACACGACCAACATTTTCCTGAGTGCAGTTTGGGACTGATCTGCACCTTTTACATGTTCGCAAGTTGTTCCTCGACATCAAAATTCTCAAGATCAATTCTTCACTATCTGATATGAAGGCGCATCATCCCCAAGTACACTAACCATATCTTCATAAATTTGTTGTGGTGCTAAATCTTTCCTTTGCAGATAATTTAATGACATCGTGAAGTTCGTTTTTCTTCATTTTTCAAAATCTGTGAGCAGCTTCTATTTTAACTCAAGACAACTTTTTAATAAATACTCAACTTTGGCACTTTGTTTGACTAATAAACAACGAATTAATGGTGTTGTTGTGTAATGTTTATTTCAATACTCAACTTTGGCACTTTGTTTGACTAATAAACAACGAATGAATGGTGCTGTTGTGTAATGTTTATTTCAACTTATTTCAACGCCGACTATATTAGGGACAGTAAATATTGTACATTCCTTGTATCACTATTCGATTTAAATTTCTATATGTACTTATACGGAAATGCTAAAATATTTAATTCTTTGAAGAAACGCGTACATGAAATTGAAACAGGAACAAAAGCCACACATCTGATAAATCTCTTCTGTAATATAAAAATTCTCTCGAACAAGCAAGAAACCCAAAATATTATGATTGTTTTGATTAAATACACCCAAAAAGGGCTAATTTGATTTATTTATTCGATAGAATCAGCAAGTGCTCATTCTAACTCAAGAAAGCATCAAAAGAACTTGATATTTTCTCTTTGTACTAAAGATTTCCCATTTGCGTTCAACTAAAAAGATTCATCAGTACTTCGTAGAGAAAAAAAAAAGAATATATATAAAATAATTAAGAATAACGCAGGGCCTCGAAAGCAAAGAAGTGACAAAGGAGCACCGAGAAAAATTGAAGAGTATGAAATTGATACTATTAGGCAGCAAGTATACTCCTTCTACAGAGGAAATGTTGTATCTACACTTGACTGCTTACATAAAAGAATCAGTGATGAGCCTATAAATATTCAGTGTTCTAAAGCAACCTTGTAGCGGACGCTAAAGAAAGCTGCTTTTAAGTTTGGCACTATAGACAGACGTCGCACAATTATGGAAAGCCCGAGGTTACAGAAACTTCGATATGAATACTTAACGGCAATTAGAAGGTATAGACAGGAAGGACGATTCATATGTTATTTAGACGAGACGTGGTATGACGCCCATTACACAATTTGCAAAGGTTGGGTGGATAGTTCAAGTATGTGTCAGTTGGTTTCGAGAGGGAAGAGAATAATCATTCTTCATGCTGGGTCAGAAAAAGGATGAATCGGACAGCCGCTATTATCTGCTAAAAATGTTAAATCCTCAAGTTTAGATTACCACTCATCTTTATTTGAAGAATGGTTTTGTGACACTTTACTGCCAAATTTACCAAAAGATAGTGTGATAGTGATGGACAACGCTCCGTATTATTCTCGACAGCTAACAAAAGTTCCTACAAAATGTAATAATAAGAAAGATATTAAAACATTTTTAGAAGCAAATGATTTATATTTTGAGGATAATTATACAAAAAACCAATTAATAGAGGTGATGAAGACAAAAGAATATTTAAAGGAATATTATGTGGATAACAGAGTGGATAACAGAGCCAAAGAAGCAGGACATACAATTTTGCGTTTACCACCATACTATTGCATTTTCAATCGCATTGAATTGATATGGGCCCAACTGAAAAATACCATAAGACGAACAAATCAAACACCGAAATTTAGTGAAAGCAGCGTAACACACATAACAAATGCTATGGAACATATAACTGCTGTAAATTGGAAAAATGCTATTAAACACGCAATAGCAAAAGACGACGAATATATGCGCATGTACAAAATAGTAGCACCTTTGATTATAAATTTGCAATACGATTCAGACACAGACACCGATTTGCAAGGCGACTCAATCACAGATGATTTATGAAATGCGTTGACACATAAAAATTTTATTGTGTATTACAAATAAATTAGCTTTATATATCTATATGTATCCACTACACATGTTGCCACCCGATTTGTAATTTTTTCTTTGTATATAAACCCAATGTACAGATATTTTTTATTATATACTTAAAATTAACAGCGTTTTATTATTATATTATAGGGCCCTAATTTATAGTCAATACGGCCCCTAGATTCATACGTTGCAAATAGGTAAACCGTACCCGTTCAATAAGGAGACCAGGTATAATAATTATCATCACAGAAGGTGGTGCAATAAAAGCATTAGAGCCGTTCAAAGTTATATTCTTATAATTTGAAATAAACTATACCCATAATAACATGCATGTAAATGAAATGTAAAGAAGATGCAGTTTATAAATCTACTAGTTTGTCTAATACAACACACACGAAATTTAAAAAAAAGATTAGATGTTTACTTTATAGAATTATAATTTATTATTTATGTAAATCGGATAAGCAGAATTTTTCAGTAAGAGTAAACAGAAAAATTTCAATTTTCTTCTCAAAATACAGATTTAAAATTGGCCAAACAATTCTTGAATCTAACATTAATTTATATAATCTTTTGTAATAAGAACATTAAAATTTCATAGGTCGTTATTGAAGAGCTTAAGCTAAAGTCTTTGAAACCTTCAAAGGATTACAAATCATCAAAATTGTTGAAAGAAGACAATAATAAACAGGTTAAACAAGCTAATATTATGAATATGTATAATGTGTATTAATATGCATGAAGATTTCGAAATAGGCGCTGTAAATTTTGACAGAAGTTACTACTACACCAATCTCCAATTTTAAATTTCTAACGGTCGTAATATATGGTTAGCTTGTTGTAAACTATATGCAAATTAAAGTTAAAGTGTCTGAATAAAATAAAATATTGCGATAGTAATGTATTTTATAAATTTATTAAACTCCCAGTTCATAAAGTTGTCAGTAGTACTATAATTTAAGATGAATAAACTATATTAGAAAGACCGATATTTTAACATATTTTTGCAATTTTATTTTATAAAAACAATAAAACAATGAATTAATTAATTAACTGATGTGGCTTTTAGTCGATGAAAATCTATTGTAACATTAACAATTGTGCAATTTTTATAAATATTTGTTTATAATAACAATTGTTTCACCAACACTGTGGCTACTTAAGACAGGGAAATCCGATTACAGAACGGAATTTATTCTAAACAGCTAAACTAATTTAAGAATACAATTACACGAGAATAAATTTAATAATGGAGAATTATTCAAAGCTACTTGATCATTTAATAAATTATTACATTTTTTATGTCTGTTTATTTAAGTTGTTTGAAGTAATGTTATTTTCTGAACGCAAAATAGTGAAATCTGAATAAAAAAAAATATTCATTACAAGTATTTAAACGTACAGCATAGTTGGAATTACTTTTGATATAATTTAAACAACTTTTGTGTTGTGATATTCTTGTTTCCATAGATCTTAAAGTTTGATCGATATACAGGCTGAGTTGTGAGGATCGCACCAAACTCCGGGAGTGTATTGTACTCATAAAAATATTTAAAAGAAACCCATATCTTGTTAACCGATCTTCATTTGCTTTGAAGTTGTAACATCATAACAATATCTACAAACTTAACATGTTTTAATGAATTCGTGTTAAATAATATAAACCCATATAAAACAAATTTCAGTGTAATTCTTCATGAAAAGGAATTTACTGTTTTTTATTACAGATGATGTACTGCCTAACTGAATCAATCCATTCGTTAATAATTTGTTTATTCTGATACATGTCAGTGACAGTTAATTGTCAAAGTGATTTGTATTTTTCAGATGACACGCTTATTACAAAATCCCAAATACTTATACAAATCTTGAATATGCAAATATGGTTTTCATTTATGGTTATTGTAATGGAAGCGCTAGAGCTGCTGCTGGAGGATATCGGGCTACGGTTTCCACATCGGAGAATTCCCGATAAAAATATATTTATTAGAGTTTACAGCAAACTGTGCGAATCCGGAATACTACCCCGTGCTAGGATTATATCCGAACGTGCAACTCTACCAGATCGGGATGAAGTAGAAAATATTCTGGGTTTAGTACAAGATGATCCAACTACCAGTTCAAGAAGAATTGGCACTCAACCGGGTATTCCTAAAAAAAGAGTAATTGATACACTACATCAGCAAGGCTTACATTCGTACATTTACAGCGTGTACAATATTTACATCAGGAGGATTATGCTAGTCGTATGAGATTTGGCTGTGGATAAATAATAACCATCGAGTTGTATCGCGCATACTTTTTACCGATGAGGCGTCATTCAATCGTGACGGCATTAATAATACTTGTAACTCCCATGTATGATCAGAGGACAATCCCCATGCAAATATCGAAAATAGATTTAGCGCAGGTTTTCGATAGACGTATAGGAATGGTCGATAGTTATTTGATTGACCCATAGATTTTAGAGAATCGCTTGACAGGAAAGAATTACTTGAATTTTCTGCAAAATGAATTACCAACACTACTAGAGGATGTTCCACTAGATATCAAAATGGAAATGTATTTTCAGAACGATGGAGCACCAGCATATTTCGCTCAACAGGTTAGGCAGTATTTGAACGAAAGATTTTCACGAGTTTTGATTGGTGGCGGTGGCCCTATTAATTGGCTTCCAAGATCTCCAGACCTAACACCATTAGACTATTGTTTATGGGACTGGCTTAAAAATGAGGTTTGCATAGTGAAAGTCGACACTGCATTAATCCACCGTATTATAAATACCGCAGCCGATATTAAAGAAAGACATGAAGCAATCAGAAAAGAAACTGGCACCCTTCTTGAACAATCAATTTTTGAAAATTTATTATAATAACTGTAACAATAAGATTAAAACACATTAAGCTTGTAAATATTGTTATGATGCTACAACTTGAAAACAAATGAAGATCGATTAACAAGATATGGGTCTCTGTTAAATATTTTTAATAGTAAAATTCACTCCCGGAGTTTGGTGCGATCCTCACAAATCACCCTGTATATATACATATATATATATATATATATATATCGGGTGTTCCAATAATTCTGGTGACGATCGATATCTCGATACTGTTTGATGGTACAAGAAAACATTTCAAACAAATGTTGTTTAATTCTTAAAGGGGCACAGCCTAAAAATACTTTCGTTTATACAGGTTGTCTCAGAATAGCAGTACTGAACCTAACTAAATTTTTTCAAAGGAACACTCTATATTTAATTCCATTTTTTAGAGTCTGCTATAAAATCGACATGCTTCTTATCTACTATTGTCTATACCTGACCGTAATAGTTTTTTAAATATTTAACATTTTCTCTAATAAATGTCATGTGCAGGTACTATTTTGCTAAGTCATATCTTACTTATGTTTGATCCCAGAAACGAATTTTTGGTATGTAAGTAGTTTCTACCTGCGATAACTTAAAATTATTTTTTTTGATACGGTGTGTTCGGGAAGGGGAACGCCTCACAAATTTCAGATGGAAAAATCTACATTCTTTTAAATGGAATTCTTCATCTTCTTCTTCTTTCAATAGGCGTATCGCCTGTTTAGTTCCGGTTTCTTTGTGGCGGCAGTTCTTGTGAATTTGATTGCCAGCTGTCTCGCCAGCGTTTTGGTGGTCGTCCTATGGGTCTTCTTCCGTGAGGTATGTTGTTTCGTACTATTCTGGCCATTCTGTCGGGAGTCGTTCGGCTGACATGGTGGTTCCATTCTCTTCTTCTTTTCCGTATCCATCTGACTACGTCATCCCTTTGACACTTCTCCCTTATATCTGTATTTCTTTGCCTATCATGTAATGTGTATCCTGTTATCGTTCTTAGAGTCTTCATTTCGGTTGTTCTTAGTATCCTCTTTGTTATCGTTGTTTCCGCTCTCGTCTCCGCACCATATGTCATAAATGGAATTCATAGTGCTTTAGTATGTTATTTTACTTCTAAAGTAAAGCGCTTTATTTTTACTTAGGCATATCATATACCTATCTGCAATAGATTTCGACATTTTTTCGTATGTAAAATTGCTTTACAAAAAGCTGTCCACTTTAAGGCAATAAGTTCTTAAAACTAAGACGGCAATGGGAAACAAATAACACATCAAAATTCTAAACTGTCAAATTGCTTAATGCAGTATTTGCTCTATAAGTCAATTACGTGTGTGTTTCCTCATTTTTTAAAAATAAATTTTTCATAGCATAGATTAAATATTGAGAATAAAACGCTTGGCTATATTTCCCTAATTAATTAGAATAACTAAGAGATTTTAAGGTATTTCTTGGATAATTGCAAAACAGCCAAAACATATGTTAAGAGTTATTCTAAAAAATTTAGTGAAATATAGCCAAAGTGTTTAATACTCAATATTTAATCAGAATAAAAAGTTATTATGCTCAGTAACTAGCATTTGAACAAGCTGTTGATAATTAATTTCCTAAGTTCAGAATGTGTATTTATCAACGCCAGTCATCTTGGGGTAGGCTAGTCCAAATTATAACTGATATGTAATACATCTTAATCTTAAGTTACGTACGTTCTGTTAACTATCCACATCTAATAACGGTATTTGGCAATAATGGCTCTTAGCTGATGGAAACTTACCTGTAACAAAAAAAAATATATAATTAAATACAATAAAGCCCATATATTTCATGTAAAAAATGAAATACTGCAAAATCTGTGTTAATGACCACCTGTCGAAAGCGGCCACCTAAGATAACGGACAGTTTCTAAAGTTTCCCGAACTTCCCATATACGAAAGCCCGTTATTTACTGTCACCCTTATAAAATGACCTCGGCCAAATAAACCCAAATTTTTACGGCCTCTCTTCACAGAAATTTACCTGCAGATATCGGCCGGACTATTTATGATGTATCTTTATTGATGGAAAGGAAATACCCAATATTATTTCGTATTTGTGCGAAATTGTCCAATTCACTCTGAAAAAGTTACTATCTGGTGCGGTTTTTGTTCAGGTGGTGTGATTGGGTCATACTTCTTCGAAAATGATTCTGGTAATGCTATCAAACGGTGCTGCAGGCCATATAACCAATTGAATTGCTGGACAAACGTTTCCCTGGATATGTAATTTCCAGATATGAAGATATCAATTGGCCACCACCAAGATCTTGTGATCTAACACCGCTAGACTACTTTTTGTGAGATAATTAATAAATGAGTTTTTGATTGACAGACCGCTTGCCCGCTCTTAATTTATTTTATACAATATACTATGGTCGATAATTTCTTTTAAATTATATATATATATATATATATATATATATATATATATATACAGGGTGGCCCAAAATGACCGAAGGGGTTTTAATTCCTTATAACATTTTCATTATATATTTTTTTTTGTTTTGTTTTCAGTATTTTGTAAAGAAGACTTAGGGAATTTAAAATGGAACAGTACACAATTGAACAACATGCCAAAATCGTTGACCTTTATTTCTCAAATCAACGATCCATTGCGAGATATAATTTTTTAAAAAATATTCTCCATTAATATACTATATTTAAAATTAAAAAAATTTAATAATTATGTCTTAAATAAGAAGTTATAATGAATTCAAACCCCTTCGGTCATTGCGAGATATAATTTTTCATAATTAAATTAAAAATATTCTCCATTAATATACTGTATTTAAAATTTAAAAAAATTAATAATTATGTCTTAAATAAGAAGTTATAATGAACTCAAACCCCTTTTGTTATTTTGGGCCACCTGTATATGTATATGTAATTTTTAATACCAGTTTAAAAGTAGGTGCAGTTGAATTTTTAAAAGAACAATCATTATTTATGTTATTTATTTCAGTACTATTTTCCCCTATTTGCAATCGACAACATAAACCTAATGCAATATTCGTAAATACACTTCTTATTTCAATTCAATTGCATAATTTTGTATTGTTGTGTCTAGAGCTTTTTAGTAATATAATTTGCATTCAATAACAACATTAATCCAGTAACTTTCACTATTATAATGTATAAATATGTACAAATCTTGACATTGTAACTTAGGTATATGCGAATTGCCTTCTTTTCGTTTTTATCACGTTTTAAGTGCAAGTACAATGATAAACTGTGACGTGAGAATAATTTAATCAGATAAATTTTGGCAATAAATATACGTCAGACATTTCGGGTGAAACGGCTATCCTCCCGATATTATTTAGCTGAATAATATTAGCTGTTTTGCATTCTTATAAAAATCTCTTACTGAATCATAGACATACACGTAAACGCGATAGCTTATCTTACACTAGACCTGCCAAAACTGCACGATAAATATCTAAAGGAATGGCATACTGATTAATTAATATATTTCAATATGTATTTTGTACTTGAAGGTGTACATGTGCATATTCTTATGTATTTTACTCAATTTAAGTACGAAAGATAAAGAATAAGAGGAATCGAATGAAGTACAGAACGTAGTTAGCATCTTGGAAGTAAGAAAAACGTAACGTAAGTAAGATGTACTTATACAAGGTTAGGCAAATGTATGAATACATTCGAAAATATTTGATATGGTTACTTGGATTTTAATAAGACTTTCCACAATTAATTAAATGTAAATCGGGGATTCGATGAGTATATTTATATCCGAATCAGACTTCCTGTTTAGTCGGAAGCAATGTTAACTTTTTTATTTTAAATGAAACACTGGATTCTGAAAAGTCCTGGTCCTTTAGACGTCGTCATTGTGCAGAACTACAAATTAATGAACACACACGAAGGCGCATTCTCTATAAAGATCTAGGATTTTATCCTTATAAGATTGCGATGGTACAGAAGCTAAATGAAAGTGAGTACCCACAATGAGCTACGTTCGCAGAAACCATGCAAACCACTTTAGAGGAAAACGAAAATGCGGTGATCATGATGAGTGATGAATAAAGGCCGGATTTATATGTATTTGCAATTTTTTTTAGGGTTCGGATTAATTTATAGTTTTCTTAGCGTTTCGGCTAATTCTAAATAAAATAGCATCATTCATATTGCGCATATTATTGCATATTTACCAATAAATGCATATATCTTAAAACAAATGCATATATTTTTTAATAATAATAATTGAGTATATTTCGTAATTTTTTAAATTTCAATAATTTCGCTGACGGTAGTACGGCTGTTGGGTTCCCGAAAGCGCACATCTAGTCTGGCCGCTTCCAAGAAGTACCGCCTTTGAAATTGCAACAGTCTAAGTTGCCGATTAGACCAATTATTTTTAGGTGAAAGTCAACAACAAATGCAAGATGATTTTGCTTTTGAGATGTGTGATGCATTTTTGGCAACGAATATACTATGGACGAACATAGAAAATGCCAAGTTTAATTCATTTTTGGTAAAATATTGCAAACGGAAAATTCCAAATGAGTCTACGATACGAAAAAGTTATTTAAACAAATTTTACGATTTCATTAATCTGTTAAATACGAAAGATCCGGACCGATATTGGTACAGATGATATTTTGATTTCAGTTGACGAAACAACTGATGTACAGGGAAATGCCGTAGCATTTGATTGTTGGAACTCTTAAGGCAGGTCAATTTTGCAAACCATATCTTCTTCCATCAAAGGTTTTAGAGAGAACTAATTATAACACCATAGGAAGATTTGTTAATGATTCGTTGTGTAAGTTAACGTAGTTAATTTTTATTTTTTTTCCGTTTTGAATAAAAATGCACAACCGCCTAACATAACCACTTGAATTAGGGTAAGTTAATATTTCAATGTATCTGCATGTGTTCTAAATTATCAATTCAGTTAAATGAGTCCGTTACGTGGTTGAGATTGTGACGAAGCTTTTAAAAATATAGCGTTATTTTTATTTAGGTGTACTATCGCCTACAGCTAGTAAAGATTATAAACAAAAAGTTAAAATTCTTTATACGCATGGAGTTGCCTATAAGTTAAAAGCTGTTAACAATTTAAAGGTGTTTTATCCAGATTTGCTGCACGTTACTTATCTTGCACATAGGTTCAATTTAGTCGCAGAAGTAGTGAGAAATGAATATCCCATTGTAAATAAATTGATATCAAATACGAAAAACGTATTTTTAAGAGCACCACTTCGGAGAGAAGTGTATTCAGAAAAGTGTACAAATCTCAAACTACCACCAGAACCAGTTCTAACGCGTTGAGTGGGATGCATGGCTAGAAGCAGCAATTTTTTATCAAGAAAATTTCGCAGTCATAAAAGATGTATGTATGTTATACCTATATGAAAATATAAATATATATATATATATATATATATATATATATATATATATACAAAAAAGTTTAAGTATATCAATACGTTAAGCACGTATTACGCATTTGTTACAAATGAAACAGACATGTAAAATACACATCTGTAACTGTAAACATGGACAACACACCTCGTATTTTCCAGCTTTTTACTTTCGCTTAAGACATATGTTTCTGCTATTACTATTAAGCGTCGTCAGTTAAGCTAGTGAAGTAATTTAAATGCTTAAATCGCCTATAAGGCATAGCAAATTTCGTCCTTTCAGGTAGCACTTATAGTGACATCTGAAACTCGTCATCTTCAGGAGCTAGTCGGTCTGTCCCTGGTTAGAGCTCGAGATCGTCAGACGATCTCCAGCTATGCCTATACCAAACTTGAAGCTATTATAGCCAAGAATCCGGGATTTTCCGTTATGTACGAAATATCCCAAGTATTGAATGGCTCTGGGTCGAATAACTGCACTATAGCAGTAGACAAGTTACCACAGCATGATTATGCACCAGTAACAATTTGTGATGTCGAACAATCTTTTTCACATTACAAAAATATTCTGTCTCACAGGAGACAAAACTTTACTCCAGAAAATTTAGAAAAATATCTTGTTTAGTATGTGAATAATAATTAAATCAAAATTATATTTATTTTATCAACATTAAAAATATGTTTAGAGCTCATCTGTATTAATTAAGAGAGTGATTTTTTAATGCATATTTTCCATATTAAAATGTATATTTTGCCTATTTAAATGCATATTTTGCCTATTTAAATGCATATTTTGATATTTTAGTGCAAATAAATCTGGCCTTTAGTGATGAAGCGCATTTTTACCTAAATGGTGATTTAAACAAACAAAACTGCCGATATTAGGTAACTCACAAGTCACATCAGTTGAATGAATGCCTTCTACAGCGCAAAAGTTACGGTTTGGTCTGACATCACTAAGAGTTGCACCATTGGCCTTTACTTCTTCGAAGAGAACGGAGTGACAGTGATGGTCAACTCTGTTCGCTACATAAACATGTTAAACAACTTTTATGTTCCGGAACTCCGTAGACGACGAATTGGTGGACATACTTTGTGGTACCAACAAGACGTGGCCACCGCCCACACAGCAAGAGCTTCGACGGCAGCTGTACGATCTTTGTTTCCGAATCCAGTGATTTCCATATTCGGCGATGTTTTGTGGCCTCTTCGCTCGCTAGACTCGTAAACCTGCGACTTCTTCCTATGGGACTATCTCAAGTCGCGTGTTTATCTGGGGAAACCGAGAACACTGGAAAAGTTGAAGGTTGCAATACGACATGAGATTGGCAACATCTAAAACACCTTCTTGGATACCAAGTTCAAGGAAAAACTAAATTTGTATTCAAGAAAATGGTCGTCAGCCTACAGACATAATTTTTCAGACATAATAAACAGATAACCTATGTTTATTTAAGTCAATTATTTTCTCGCAAAATTTACCATATACTGCTCAATTCAAAAATCGACTAATCCCGAGTCGCACCCTGTATAAAGCAATGTTTTATCATTCAAAAATATGTGGATATTAAATACATTAACATATTCTTGTGTTAATTTAAAAACTACAACGCCATTTACGTAATGGAATTATGTATTCTAGTTCTATTGTGTACTGCAGGAGCTGTTACAAAATGTCATAGGCACAGTTTATTTTATTGTTTCTATTGCATGCGCTGGTTTGTGTTTAGATTGTAGTAAATGCAGTTAAAGTGGGGAAGTGATGAAATTCATTACAACAATAATTTAGTGTTGCGCTTATTGCATATTAGAATATGCAAAGATAATATTACTTAAAGGAAATATTTCTCAATAATTTCTATGTATTTAATAAATATTCGTTCTGAAACATAAAGAATGGGACAAACTAATGAGTTTATATTTTTAATTACGGTAATAAAGATAAACCCGACTGTGTGTATATGCAAACGTGCATCTATTCGCATAAATGGGTGTAAAAAAGGTGTAAAAGCAGATATTATTTCCAATTATAAAGGGTTATTAGAGACGACGCAAGATTTCTTTTAGGCAGCAGCCCTTTTTTTTTTGACATTTATGCTTGCGTGTGCCTACCATTTAATCATAAAACAAATGATTTAGATGTTATTTCAAAATTCAGCTAGTTATCGTGCATTAATTCATATTTTCGGCCATTATAATCATCCAAATCGAAAAACAATCGAACGTCTTGAGCCAAAATTTGAATAAACGTATTCATTTCATAACCTATGAGCCAAAGAATTGAAGGGAGCGAAGAGGATATTGCAGATATAGCTGCACCAACATTTTTGAGGGTAATCAGAAACTGTACCCATAGCGTTAGAAATATGCCTAAGATAAGCAGTTTTAACCTGTCTTTTCACCAGATCTTTCAAGTATTTCTAAGGTGTCATTGTTTCTAGTTCGTTTGCACCGCTTGAAATAGTAAGCTTTTGTTCAACTGTTCATGCATTATTCAATCTTAGTCGTTTGTGTTAAATTTTTATAATTATCCTTTTGAAAGTGGATAAAACAATTTGTTGTCCTTAAAGTACAGTAAACTAAGTATTCTATTTTAAGGATTACAAATTGATATTCTAAATTTCATTATTAATAAAGTAATTTAAATTATTTGAAACTTTGCCGCTAATGATATGTTGCGTTTCAAAATAAAATGTTTTGTATATTTAAAGAGAAGCTCAGAAATGGAAAACAACAAACCATATATAAACAAAACAGTGTTACGTAACAACTCATGACTACTAAACATTTTTGCCGGAAATGTACCGTTCCGTTTGGTTACATGGAAAATTAATTAAACGAGACAATTATCAGTTTTATCTGTTCTTGTTTATTTTTTTCCCTATTTAACCAAGATAAATAAGGTGGCGATTAACATATGACCGATGCTAATTTAACAAACCACACTAACTTAATTGACTGTAATTGATATTAATTGACTTCCTTATTTTTCATAACGATATTTTGATTATTATGGATTGTTTATTATGTGTGATAATGACGACTTCTATTTGTGATAAGTCGACGCAGCTTAATATACCGTTTGTCTACGGTTATGGATTGCAATTTCCGACCAGTATTAACTAATTTCAAATTAAAGTCTTCAGTATGATAGAATATAGAGACATCATTTCATTGAATAGAAAAAACGAAATTAAATATTTAAGTAGCTATTAAAACGAGGATTATTTGACGGTATTTGTTTGTGAAAAAATAGGTATTACTTTCGAGTAGGTCATGCTTTGATAGGAGGCTATTTATACAGAGAATTTCATGTAACTTGCAATATATGAATGTAGTAACCATAGATACGAAAATGCTATGCACTTGCACTGTCCCACATAAAATGCAATATGTAATAGTTATGATCGATATGATATTTTTCATGGTTGTTTTGTCAAATTATTGACAGTAAAGCCTATTTAATTCAATGTAGTGTTTTAGGATTAAAACTACATTTCCGATAAATATCGTTTATTGAATTGAATCCCGAAAGATACCATGTCACTAACTGAGTTCTCTCTTCCTTTGTGTATATCATTTAAGATTGATACTAAGCTAATATCGAAATAGAAATACTGCTACTTTTGACTTAACTAATGTCAAATTATATCGATATGTTGCATTTTACGTGGGACAATGTAAGAATGTATTACCTAGTTTCTATGGAAATAAAAAACCTATACATGTTTGTATATTGCATCGTAAGTGAAATTCTCTGTATGTTTACTATTATCTGACGTTTAGTTTGATAGATACAGTTGCTTAAAGAAAACGTGTTCAACGAAAGTTATAAAATTGATTAAATTGCTATTCATAGAGCAACTCAGTACTGGTTCTTTTAATAAGAAAAAGATTTTGGCGAATATGCAGTAAGAATTGAGCAGCAATAGTCCGTTGAAGGCCACTATTTGTTGCTGGGTTGCTCGTTTTAAGCGCGAAGACATGAGTCTGAAGGTGAAGATCGTTTTGGGATATAAAGACATGTTACTAGTCAAGAAATGGTTGAAATAGTTCATGATGTATTACGTGACCGAATAGTGAAAGTGGAGAAGATTACTAAGACTATCGGCATGTCTACTTAACGTAAATTTTGTATGTCGTATTAAATATGTATAAGCTTTCTGCCTGATGGGAGTCTTATTTACAGAATGTGCAAATTTCCAATGATAACTTAAATCTGTTAAACATAAATCCAGCAGATTTCCTGCATTGTTTTTTTACGGTTCATGAAACTTTGCTCCATTACTATGTGCCAGAATCGAAACTGTAATCTAAGCAGTGGAGACATCGTGGTAGTTCTTCGCTAAAGACGGCCAAGACGTTTTCTACGGTTGGAAAGGTAATGGCTAAAATATTTAGGGATTAGAAAGGTATACTTCGAATCGACTATCGCGCAAAGGGTCAAACTATCAAAAGGACATATTAGTGAAAGTTGCCATTAGAGAAGAAAGACCCGTAATGGCTTGAAGGAAAGTGCTATTCGATAATGACAATGCATCGTCATACACCAGTCGTATTGTTCGGAAGAAACTCATCGGATATTAGCCCCTTCAGATATCTACTTATTTCCAAAAGATGGACCAGGAAGTTATGTTAGAAGTACGATTGTAGTCTGAAATGTGTTGAGCCTCAACATGAAGATGACGTTATTCGTCAAAACCATCCCGGCACTACAATCGTATATGCTTTGAAAGAGGCCTGTGAAAAAATCATTTTGGACGGTTAGTTGTTATTTAACGCGTTTGTGTCAGTCGGTGTCAGTATTTTTGTAAAAACGGAAAAAATGGAATATCGTACCGTGATAATAATAATAATATGTATTTAATTGAACGCAACAGTAAAAACCAAAACGGGTTACTAAACGGGTGCTAAATGTGTATAATAAATTTTAAAATGCAAGTTACATATTGAGTTCATTTCAGTTCAAAAACCAGAAAAGAAAAAGAGAAAAACGCTGACAAGAAAAAATAAAACATCACTAAAGTCCCTAACTCTTAATCCCTATAAAAATATCTTCATAGTAAGTATTGCCAAATTTGCACATTTGAAGTATGGGGCTCCTCAGCATAATTCCCGTACGATGACGAACCGTGTGAAATGTATCAACATGTCTCGCGGCCATCCTCGGAACACAGAAGCTAATATTTGACAAAAGTTGCATACATTCTACCTGGTTGTGAAGAAGTTTGTTTAAAAATATTGCGAAAGTTGTCTCTCTACGTGTAGAAAATCCAACTTGTGCTCATGTAGTAGGTTTGTATGACTTGTATTCCTCTCTGGATACGAACCGTCTCTTCTATAGGAGAGGTACTTTAAAAATCGCCTCTGAACTCTCTCTAATTAAATTTGGTGCAGGACGTAAGATGGATCCCATATTATCGAAGCGTATTCTAATTTATTCGAATAGTTTCGAGATTGGTCAAAAGTTTGGAGTTACGCATGACAAATCCAAGCGTTTTCGAAGCCGATTTACATATACTAGCAACGTGTTCATCAAAGCTAAACGAACTATCGCATAGCGTGTATAATTCTTGCATTTAAATGGCAAATTTTACAGAGGCAGGCTCGGAGCTAACGGATCAACTAGATCTTAAATAAGTAGAAGGAGAAGAAGAAGGGCAATACAACTACGTAAATTAATACTGAGTTGGAGGTTGTTTACGAAGACTCTGCTCCTTTTGCTACCGTGAAAACATAGCCAGCTGCATTTAACCATGATCGTACCAGTTTGCCTGATGATGAGCTTTCGGAACGACCAAAAACCTCCGATAACATAGAAAATGTTCATCAGATGGTATTGGACAACCGTTGAATCAAGGTTGGAGAGCTAGTAGAGGCTATCCACATACCGGAAGAACGCGTTGGTCATATATACACGCTTACGTACTTTGGACCACGAACGCATTCGAATGAACAATTTCAAAGTCCTGCTGGAGCGGTTTAGGCGAAACGAGTAAGATTTCTTGCGTAGATTCATAACTGTAGATGAAACTTGGATCAACCACTACACTCTTGAGACGAAAGAACAGTCAAAACAGTGAACTGTAATGGGTGAACTTGCTCCGAAATGTTTGTTTAGGATAGCCACGTTGACTATCTCGAAAAAGGTAAAATAATAACGGGAGTGAAGAAGAATAAAGTGCTGTTCCATCAAGGCAACGCACTTGCTCACACTTTGGCGGTCACCATGGTCAAATTAGTACATTGAACTTAATATTTGTAAAAAAATACAGGATAAATATACAATATATCAATATATAACGGATTTTTTAAATTAGTAAATGTTGTAACTAAATAGCACTGAAAGAAACGAAACCAGAAACACGCCACTGCAAACTATAATTTAGGAATGAATAGACACAATAACGATGGAAATAACATCTGCTCGACGAATGCAATCGGGCAAGAAAATAGTGGGGCTGTTATAACATGCATACTATACATGAAACCGCCACCATGTTTTATCTCTGGTTATTACCAACACTATTGCACAGTTTTTATTTATTTATTACATGAAATAGATCAATATGGAATTCGCGATAATACATACTGTATCGTGCCTTATCGATGACGAACAATTTCGTGGTTGTGAGATATATAAAGATCTAACTACAGTATTTGATTGAAAAAAAAAAAATTTATCGAGGACATAGCAAAAAATGTAACGAATGCCTATGACAGTTATGGTTTTACATTCAGAAATTGCAGAGATATAATAATATCAACGGCTAGTTGCTGTTCAGTGCTTTTATGAGACCAAAATTGGAAAATAATTCCAGAAAAGATTTTTTAAATTTTTCCTGTATTTAAAAGATGAGTTTATCCAGAACGTGGTTTTGGACTGTGGTATTTCGCTGGATAAGTCTGACGCGGTATCACTGGAAAGAAGACGTCCTGCTTGTGGCATTAAGTTTTTATACAATTTATTATATAATAGCATCGATTGTAGGTACCAATCTGTTAAGCCAAATAAAGGTTCGTGTGCTAATTTAAATTACAAGGCTGTGTAATGCATTTCACTGTTCAGTGAGTAGAACTAATATCAATTTAAACTCATTAATTTCACGCATCTACAATAACTGGAATTTTATTGCCTATGCATGCGATTTTCATCAGGATTCCTTAATGAAAATATGTAATTTTGTGTATAATTCTGTAATAGCTTAAGTTTACATGCATCTAATTACTAATTTTTACTTTTCTTTAGTTTGGAATTCAAAAATATTTGCATTATTTTGGTCGCATCCACTCTTTTCTAATTTATAATCATATTTTAAATAATTTCTTTATTTAGGTTTATCTGTTGGAAATTAATTTATTATTATTGTTGCGTCATATTTAAGTCATCGTAAACAAGTAGTTTGAATTAAACTCTGTTCTTTGATCTCGAAATTGCCTCTAGGGACCACGATGTACTTATAAGTTATAAGTACATCGTGGTCCCTAGTTATAAGTTATAACTGTATCTCAAGATAGTACAGTAGAGCTCGCTTGTAAGGGACTCATATATAACGTACGTTCGGATACAGCGTACACATTCCTTGGTCCCAGCAGTCTTATTTAAAATATTTTTTTGTTCTTATATGACGCACGTATTTATTACGTATTTCCGTTATTATGTATAAAAATCTTTTTCAAAAAAGAATTATGATTTTTTATTAACATACTTGTTATATAAATCTGGTATAAATCGTATGTGTTAAATATCGGTAAATTTCTTTCTCGACGGAACAGTAGAAGCTCACACACCACAATCGCTATTAAAAACATTTGTTTCGGTAGATTATTAAGTGCAATTTTACGTGTTAAAAATAAATACTTGTATTGGACGGCGGCATAAAGCATTATCAGTTAAAGAGAAAATAAATATAATTAAAGAAATTCAAAGCGGAAAAAAGCAATCTGATATTTGTCGTGCTAAATGTATTAAAAAAGCAACAGTTTCTACCATAATTAAAAATAAAGATAAAATTCTCGCATTAGAATGGACAAACGTAAATGCCAAGCGATTACGTATATCAGTTCGAGGAAGAGTTGATGAAGCTTTACTAGGATGGTTTAAGTATCAACGAGGCAATAATATACCAATTAGCGGTCCTATTCTTCAAGCTAAAGTAGAAAAATTTGCCAAATTATTCAACGACAGTGAATTTAAGCGCACAGCAAGTTGGTTACAGCGTTTTAAAAAACGTCATAACATAAGTGCTAGTATATTCATGGTGAAAGCGCAAATGTAAATAAATTCGGAGGAATCTAAGGTGTGGCTGCAGTCGACCCTAAGTGGTTTTATGAAAGACAATCATAAATCACATCTTTAATGCTGACGAAACTGGCTTGTTCTACAAACTTACATCAAATCGTACGCTAAAATTTAAAGGTAAAAGATGCGTTGGGGCAAACAATCTAAGCTTAGATTAACTGTGTTGGTGTGCGCTAATATAACAGGAACTAAGAAACGTAAATTTTTTATAATTGGAAATTTGAAAAACCCAAGATGTTTCAAACACATTAAAAAGCTACTTTCTATAAGTAAAAGGTAGCTTTTTAATGTGTTGCTGCCAATCGTTGTGCATGAATGACACCTAAAATTTTTGAAGACGAAATAAGAACTTGGGAACCTAAAAAAAACAGAAAAGAAAAATTTTATTATTGGTAGACAGCTGCCCAGCTCATCTCCGTACAAGTGATCTTAAAAATATTCGTTTGTTGTTTCTACCACCGAATTCCACAAATCCGTGCTTCTACCAATGGACCAAGGAATTATTCATACCTTAAAATTCTACTATCGACGCCTGTTAGTAATGAAACACATTACCAATTTGGATACTTAAACTTCTAATGAAATAAATTTGCTAGAAGCAATGGAAATGTTAGCTAAAGTTTGGCCACAAATTTCGCAAGAAACCATAAAAAAATGTTTTCAGCACGCCTGGAAAATTGATTTTGATGAAGACGACGATCTACTTTTGTCCCAATGGCTTGTCAAATATAATGATAACATGAGCAGCTGAAATTACAAAACCCAGTTATGAAGATGCTTTTACCGGAATAAGGACAGTGACGAAAGTACTACCAATAATAATTTTAAATCACGCATTAGGTATTAAACATTTTTTAGAATCTATTTGTTTCAAGAAATCAAATTGTTACCGACTTTTTTACTAATTAAATTTTAATAAATAAAAATACATTTTGATAGTATATACATAATCTTTGGCTATATTCTTTTATAACATACTCCTTTTTTAACGTACTGTTTTGTATGATCCCGACGAGTGCGTTATAGGCGAGTTTTACTGTACATTGAGGCCTCTATCTTGAATCAGAAAGGATGTAGCAAATTATAGTGTGGAGACACCCACGAGAAAAGGATGTTTGTACCAGAAATATTATAATAGCTAACTGAAAGCCACTGTGAAGTCTTTAACTAGATATGAAGTTCAAGAGACGACGAAAATTTTCAAAGAACAAGATTTCGGTTAAGAATAATCCTCCGCCTTATATAGCCGGAAGAAAGATTCAGCGATTTTATGATATAGGGTTAAAACTTTAACTATCATGTAGTCCTGATCTGAACTTTCCTAACCTTTACTTCTTCGAAGCGTTTAAAAGAAGAACTGCATGGACAAAGGAGGATGTTAAGGCTGTGAATAAAATACAGTATCTAAAAGCTGGAGAATAGATTAATTATGTACACACAAATAAGGAGATATTTTCGACAAAAGTAATCAAACAATCTTATTAGAAAAGTGAAAGACTTAGGCCGGGCGCAGATATACGCGGTAACAGCGGTGGCGATATAAGCGTTGGCGGTGACGGTCAGACCAGAGATAATATACTAAGGAGATACGCAACTTTTAATACCAAAAGAGTTTTCGGATACCTACAATATGTAGGTATTTAAAATTGTATATTTTTAAAACTATTTTTTTGTGTATTTAATGTATATGATAGTAAATATTTTAATCAAAGCTTAATCTAAAATTGTTGATGATTTTTAGAACAAGTTTTGAGTGATATTTAATAATCTACATTAAATATGCAAAAACGTCTATACTAAAAAATCTGTTAATTATTACTTATAAGTAGTAGTAATATAAATTAGGGGAAAATCATTTATTAAAGTAATGCAATAATAAACATAACATTTTGTATGAACTAACGTTAGTATTTACAAAACACAATCAGAATATGCGTGTCTATGTCTTAATGTCTTTATAAACATATAAACCAGTTAAATCAAACCTTTGATTTAAAAGAGATATTACTGTCAATTTTAAAGATATTCGATTTTCTAATTAATTTAATAATATACAAGGTATTCAATCTGAAAAAAGCTTTTAGAAAAAATAATTTCCATAAATTGATCCAAGAACAAGATTTAAAAAAGATAATAAGTTTTCCATAACGGAAAGAACTTCTAGGTCACTAAATTTTAATAAAACTTAAACATACTATATAATTACAAGAAAATGAATATTTCACAATTATCTTTTAAAAATTTTTCATGGCAAAATTGAACAATTTCATCACATATAACACTGCGTGCCTTTACCATTTAATATATTATTTAAACTTTTAAAATAATTATAAATTATTTGTCCACAAAATTTTTCAATTATGAATGGAGATACGATATCATTATTATGAAGACTGCTTTCATAAGAAAGATTTAATTTTACTTTGTTTTATACAATATAAACAATTAATTGTTTCCTCAACTTTGTTTTTATAGCACAATTTTGATAATAGTTTATTGACTATATTATCTATACATATCAAGCTTGAAAAAAAGTTTTTACTGCAATATATTAAACTTCCAGCTAAGTGCGCTAAGTGCTGTAAGGGAATGTTCTGCTACTGAAGATGGCTCGGATACAGAATTTTGTTTGCACACTTCACATTCACCAAACTTTGCCATTACTGTCAATTACTGTCACAATGGCGATATTAAGGATCAAAGCTGCTTCTTCCAAATTCATTTCAATAAAATATAACGTTCAAACAAGAGAAATTGGCATGAGTAGTCATAAATGCACCACCGCCACCGCGTAAATTTGGCGAACGCTACCGCTATTACCGCCACCGCTATGAGCGCGTATATTCTCCGCTTCAAATTTTAATGCTTCGTTACTTCTTGACATTACCACGTATATTTTATGTATCATATTTAACATGTAAACAACAATAGCATTTTTGCATACATTTTTACGCAATGAATGTGTATTCTATCTAACAGGAAGGAAACGCTTGTATACTTAGGTGGAGGTTAAAGTAACCTTGCTTTATAGTTTGTTTAAAAGTGATTATTATTTGTTGTAGCGAACAAAATTCGTTGCAGTTATTTGCCCAATAACGGATAAATGATTTAATTGGTTTTCCTACGTGCATCCTACTTCCTTATTATTCATCTAAAAGTATAATCTAACGAAAATAGCAAATACTCGTCAGATTTAAGTAATATGAGAATTGACGAGAGTATACGAGGTATGTCTTTTTAGTTTTGCATATAGCTTTATAGAGGGCGCCAGTAATAACACGCCAGGTGTCAAAATTAATCTCAACCTTTCGTTAACCTAAATCTACAGTTTCATCAAGATACGGTAAGTGATATAGTCATAGTGAACTTTTAAAGTTTATAAATTGGCCGAAAAATGAAATTGAGTTCAAAAGATTTTTACGCAAATATTTTTTACAATTTTCGAAGAGGATTAACTCAACGACAATGTCTTTCTGAGTTGGTTTCTGTTTTTTGAAGATGAAGCACCACATCAATCGACAAATTCGCGTTGGTACTGTGAATTCCAAACGTGGAAGTACCAGTATCAGCAACGATCTCGGGGCAGGTCCGCCAAGAATATGATGAACTGGCTGGAAGAAACTTAGTTTTCTATTGGATTTCGCATCTTCGAAAAGCAAAAATTGCCTCCTGTTAATTGGTGCCGAAAACTTTGAACCGGTTCAATATCGAAAACTCAAAAAACGTCTATAGTATCGTGAGTGACGGTGAATCATAGATTTTCTATGAACCCGAAAATAAACGTCAGTCTGCTGTTTGGATGTTTCTAGATGAAGAGAATCCGACAAAAGTTATCCGTTCGCGTAGTGTGTTGAACAAGATGGTCGCAACGTTTTTCTCAAAATTAAGACATGTAGCTACAAGTCCTTTGCAAGAACGAAGAATGGTTAATGCAGATTGGCACACAACCGTTTATTTGCTAGAAATAATCACCATGCTCCGAGAAACCACTCTACAACGATGATTTATCCTGCATCATAACAATGCGAGGTCACACACAGCTCGAAAGGCAATTGAGTTTTTGGAGCAGCAAAATGTAAGTATAGTCCCGACCTAAGACCCAAAAATTTTTTTGCGTTCCCAAAGATCAACAATGGAATGCGTGGTTGATGATTTCAGTCACAGGAAGAAGCAGTAGATACCTTAGAGACGGCAATTTCGACTGTCCAAACTGAAGACTGGAATAACTGCTCTAACAATGGGTTTGAACAAATGCAGAGGTTTATAAATTTTCGTGAAAAATATTTTGAAAAGCAATAAAGCACTTTTAGTGGATCCACTGTTTGATTTCATAACTATATGCAACACTAAGAAGACCTAGAAAGCCTCGAATCAAATTAATAGATAGATAGATATATAGAGCTTCGGCTTAGTCAAATGTAATAATATGTAAGTACAATAAAATTACAGCAACACAATCAGAAATACGAGGCCGATTGATATATAAGGCCTCCAACAACACCACTGTGTGAGTAGTGGGGATTGAAACAAGTTTTAACCCGCAAACAGTAATTTCCAGTATCATGTTTTAGCATGCAAAGTTTTATTTTCCTATGTACCATCGTTGAGTAACAGTATCAAGTAATGATCCATGATAGAATTTTTAAAGTTGGAAGCTGCGCGCCCATCGTAAATTTACAAGCGATTGAGCGCCCTTTATGGCAACGATTGCATGGACATGAAGAATGTTCGTTAGTTGGTTTCACGTGAAAAACTGTGACACAGTTGAAAAATCAGGGTGTTTAACGAAAAGCGATCAGATCGACTAGTATCAGTGCATAAGAAGAATCAAAGACAAGTGCATACGCTGATTCAAGGAAATCGCTGGATTACTCAAGAAAGGCTCCAGTACATTAATCAGACGTTGAATTACTACGTCATGAAACAACAAAGAAAAAATATTTGTCAAGAACTTCTTAACCAGTATCGATGTGAAGGAGATGATTTTCACAAGAACATCAATGCCGTTTATCATTATCACGCCGAAAACAAATAGCAGTCAATGGAATATCGTCATCTTAGTTCTCCACATGTACGAAAATTCATGAGTTTCATCAGCGCAAAAAGTCATAATCACCATTTTCTAGGAGGCAAAGTAAGTCGTTCATTACGAATATCTGTAGAAAGATCAACGATTAATTCAATAAGTTACAGCAACACTCTGCGACCACTAAACAATCGTATTCGCAGAGTAAGGTTGGATGGAACGATTGTTTTCTCACACGACAACAACGCCAGACTACACTGTAGCATCGAATCGATGAAGATAATAACGAGCCTAAAATTCACGGTTGTTTCGTACCGTCCGTACTGTACTTATTTGACGCCGTCAGATTTCTGGTTGTTCTCCAAGTTGAAGAAGATATTGAAAGATCAACGTTTTTCGTCAGAGATCGAGCCTCTGTTCGCAATGATGAACAACAGATAGCAAGAAAGTTTTTTCATGGACGAAATGACGAAGTGGATTTAGCATTTGGAGGTATACGTTGCACTAAATAGTGATTATGTGGAAAAATAATTAATTATGTTCGCTAGTAGTACAATAAATTTACTTTATTTTGATACTGGTTTCATTATTTGGTCTTTTCTTATTCATATTTTATCCTTATCTTTTATTGTATCATATTTTTTATTTTTGTCAAAGAACTGACATTCTTCAACAGAATAACCCAATCGTTTTGTAAAATTTGTAGCCATCTGGGCCTGAATCTATTAAAGCTCCCCACATCCTTCAACTCATCTGGCAATTGATTGTAGAGTTTTAGACCTATTGAAACGAGAAACCTCTTTGTAATGTTTAGCATGTTATACAGTCTTCGAAAAACGTTTTTGTATCTAGTTAGTGAAAATTTATATTTGGATTTTTGCGAAATTTTTTTTATTTATAAAAATATAAAATAGTAATTCAAAAATATACAAACTAAGCAGGGCCAAAATATTACATTCTGTATAGGACTATCTATAAGATGTGATGGAATAAATTAACGCTTCTGTGGTGCCTGCCGCAGTGGTTCGTATAATAAGTTCGAATAATATTTTGCGTTAATTGTAGTACCTTTCGTCAGATAATCCATAAAAAATAATCTCTTTGCAAGCCCAAAATACCTTTCCAGTACGCGCCTTAAGTAGAGGCCCTTCTTCGGGTTTACGCCATTCTCTAGATTGACTTTTGGTCTCAGGATTGAAATAAGGAATCCGCGTTTCGTCAGTGGTTATTATCCGTTGCCAAAATTCATTACCGTAACGGGCTAACACCTTTTGAAGTTGACGACAAGTATTAGACCTATTGAGATTCTGTTCCGGTCCCAACAGCCTTGGCACCCAGCGGGCTGAAACCTTGCTTACACCCAAACAATCACGTAAGATCTCATGGACTTGTCGTGTACCTATTCCTAGGAATACACTAATTTGCGAAATAGTAATTCTTCTGTCCTCTTTCAGTAGGTTCTCCAGGGCAGTAATGTTTCTTTGATTAACCGACGTGCACGGGCGACCACTATGTGGATTGTTTTCTAATGATGTTCTACCACTTTTAAAAGTGCTACGACAATGCGTCTATATCGCTCGAACACCTGAATCAGAATGAATGATATTGCAATTAACGATATTGTGTATCACCAATAGGATTGCCCATAAGTTAATTAGAGAACAATTCCCAGAACTTTGGAAACATCCCTGGTATGTACTAGTCCCACAAAATACAATAAAACGTCTTGGTATTTAATTTCACATTGTAAACTTAACGCCTGATTGTGTTAGGAAGAAATCTACTAACACGATAAACTGATTCATTCATTTACATAAATTTTCATAGGTGTCGTAGACGTAAACTTATCAAATTATAACCTTTTGGTCCATAAGATCCGTCTAAAATATTGTTTTCATGTATTTACATACATTAAGTCGATACGTTGGACGTGAATAAAAGAATTTATACATGATGTGGAGGGTTTATATATCACGCTGATTGCACTGCATAAATTTACGTTTGACTTATGTAATCTTTTTTGTGAGTTTAAAATAAATCTTTACAGATTATTTGAAATATGCATTAGCGAGCCTTTTGCTTGTAGTTTAGCATAATTGAAAACGATGTATTTTTTTGCTTCATTCATTATCATTTATAGAAACGAAAGCCGGATTTTTCTGCATTATTCGTTGCAGTTAAATCTGTACAAAGTAAAATAGTTAATACGATGATAAATATAGTGTATACAAACGAGGCAAATATTATATGTTCTCGGGTGGAAAAAATAAAGTTCATTTATGTATTTTCACATATTAAGAACTCATATTTATATAAATTTGTGTTTAATTGTAATATATATATATATATATATATATATATATATATACGTGTTCTAACATATGTGTTCTAACAGCAAAGACTACTGGTCTAATTATATATATATATATATATATATATATATATATATATATATATATATATATATATAAAGATAATTATTTCGTGACCTTCATATGTTATGGTAAATTCAATTTGTTGGCGATTTAAGGTCTGGTTTTACTTCAAAATGTATATATTTAAAACAATCCTACATGTTTCGGCAAATGATGCCTTTTATATTCCTTGAAAAAGGCATCATTTGCCGAAACATGTAGGATTGTTTTAAATATATACATTTTGAAGTAAAACCAGACATTAAATCTCCAACAAATTGAATTTACCATAACATACAAAGGTCACGAAATAATTATCTATATATATATCTATATATATATTATCTATGCGTATATACATATACGTATAGATAATTATTTCTTGACTTTTGCATAATACAGTAGATTTAGATATTCGGCGATTTAAGGTCTATTTTACTAATATATATATAAATATAATATTTTCGTGACCTTGGTATGATATGGTAAATTCAATCAGTCGGCGATTAAAGGTCTGGTTTACTTCAAAGTATATATATTTGTTTTAAATATATATACTTTGAAGTAAACCAGACCTTTAATCGCCGACTGATTGAATTTACCATATATATATATATATATATATATATATATATATATATATATATGAACTTCATGTGTATGAGAATTAATAATTATTAAATCTCATTTTACATGCGATTGTCGCTATAATTTGTTGCATTTAGCGACAATCGCATGTAAAATGAGATTTAATAATTATTAATTCTCATACACATGAAGTTCATTACAGTTCGTATATATACACGTAGTATAGAAGTGAATATCATGTCTGTCTTCGGTAAGGTGCACTGATGATCTGTAAAAAACAGTGAAATATCGATATATGCACATTCCGCGCAGATAAGTTTTTCACAAAAATTTTTCATATATATATATATATATATATATATATATATATATATATATATATATATATATATTGCATAGATATTAAAAGTACGGCCAAGGGTACCTAAATCTCATTTACATTATCGTTAGATGATCGCACTCTTTTACCAGAGGATGGTATAAAATCTATTTAGTCAAATTAAAATATGTCGAAACAAACTATACATTGCAAATATATTTCATTCGTATAGTGTTTCAAATAAAGTCTGTTTAATTAAATTAAATTTTTAAACTAATAAAGCAGGCAATCGGGACATAATTTACGCATTCCATCTGCGAAGTTCGGACTCCTTCAGCACACACGGTGGGGTGCAATTTACCTAAAAATATTAGCATGGAACGTAATTTACATTTTGCGCTAATATAAATACTCGTCTTTCTGGAAGTAATTTAAATAGTCCCTTAGTTTTAATTAACTAAACTCGGAGATTAAATGGCATTAAGTAAAACATTTCGTTAGTATTCTATACATTATCTACAACTAGGAATTTTGCAGATATTGAAAACGCTTGTGCCATTGAGATTAAGTCAATATTTTTAAATGATAGCAACATTAGAACTAGGGCTTAGAAGATTTTAATACGTACTTTTTTCCCCTCTAATGAATGGGATTAAAAAAAAAATTGAAAAATTGAAAAATTTGAAAATAATGAATATTTTGGAGATTGAATTAAGAATTAAAGAGGAACTTATATATTAACGCATGTAACAAGTGGCACAATTTAGGATGACGCTCAATAATTTGCCTTGTATTATTGAGATAACATCTAACGAATTCAATAAAATTATCATTAATATCAAAATAATACAGTATATTTAATAGGGAATTATGATTGACAGAGTAAATACTTTGAAGTAATCTAACCAGATAAGAGCAGTAATTTCATTGTTTGCAGCTTCTCTAAAGATATTATCAGTAAAGTAAATATGTAGAGGTCATTTCGCTGTACGGAAACTTAAGTGGAAAACAGGCGAAAGTAAATACTGTACTTAGATAAACAATAATGTAGTTGCCCACTAATACCTTTCTTGAATTTTCCGGAACAAAATATAAAATCAACTTAATTTAAAGACGAATATGAGAAGGGACTGTTTAAATTTAACTAGAGGTAAATAAAATGATAATAAATAAAATAAATAAATAAAGAATAATGTACTACACAGGCAAAGTATCTGTTGTTACAGAGTCTATAGTTATCATGTTGCGCTCCTAAAATTTTTTAATCTAATAATAAAGACTAACATCTACAGTAGCGTATAGTGCATTCAGAATTATAAGAAATTAACTTTTAATGTCTTTACAACTATTGTTGCACCCCCTGTATCGATAATTCTCTCATTGTTACTGAATGGATACGGTTCACCTACCTGCAGTATACGAATCCATTGGCCGTATTGACTACAAGTGGTAATATAGATAGGTATATCAAACACATAGGTACATAATTGTATATAAGTAATTTTCAGTATATACATAAGTATTAAAGGTAAACTAACATTATGTTAACAAACGAACATTCTCACTGGGTAGAACTTTCTTTCATTAATAATCGTCTCTGCTTAAGTCGTCTGGTAAATTACGTCTATGTCTGAATCGTGTTGCAAATTTATAATCAACGGTGCTGTAATATTAAACCGCGATATCATAAAGTTTCTGGGTCAACGGTGGCCATGGGGTGAAGAACGTCTGTCTTAATTTATATCATCCTTTTGAGAAAAATCTGATAAAATTTTCAGGTTAAGTGTCATGCTGACGTTAAAATTTGTCAATATATTAATCTTAATGTCAGTATGACACATAACCTGAAAATTTGATCAGATTTTTCTCAAAAGGATGATATAAATTAAGACAGACGTTTTTCACCCCATGGCCACCGTTGACGCAGAAACTTTATGATATCGCGGTACATGTCTAAATATTTATTCTCTTTTGTAATTGCGTGTTTAATGGCATTTTTACAATTTTCAGAATGTATGTGTTCCATAGCATTGTTAATGTATGTTTCGGTAGTTTCACTAAATTAGTTTGCCTCATGGTGTTTAAAGTTGGGCCCATATCAATTCTATTGGGTTGAAAATGCCATGATACAGCGTGATACTGCATAAACGTAAAACTGTATGTCCTACTTCTTTGGCTCTAGTATCTACATAATAATCCATCACATATTCTTTTGTGTTCTCCACCTTCAGTAATTAGTTTTTCGTATAATGATCTTAATAATATAAATCATTGGCTTCTAAAAATTATTTTATTAGTACTAAATTTTGTAGGAACCTTACTTTGTTATCGCGAATGATATGGAGCGTTGTCCATCACTATCACACTAACTTTTGGTAAATTCGATGACAAAGATCACAAAACCATTCTTCAAATAAAGATGAGATCATATCCTCATGGTAATCTAAACTTGATGATTTTACTTTTTCTTGCCGATAATAGACACTGTCCAGTCCATCCTTTCTCTGACCCAGCTTGTCAAATAATAATTCTCTTCTCTCTCGAAACATGCACGTCCATCTGACACATACTTGAACTGTCCACTTGAACTGTCCATCCAACCTTTGGTAACTGTGCTAGCCTTAGTTCTTACGTCCTTTTTTGCCTTATCCCCTTTGTCTTGTTGTCATATTGTCTTTGCGGTTCCTCTCCATCTATTACGTTTTCTTAAATAATGATGAATTATTCCTCATTTATGACATTTGCATTTATTGGAAAAATCCCTGTTGCCTCAAATCCTTTTACACCTTTTTCAATTGTTGCTATCTTGTTGTAGGCCTTTTTAAACAGCTCTGCAATATCAGATTGGTCAATTTTGTGGTAATTTTTGACCTAAGAAAAGAATCGCACTCGCGATTGTACACGGTTTGCGATGGCCCATAGAAGCAAACATCTATTAGTTGCAGTTAATGGGAGGTGTGAGGCGGTAAGGCCACCATGGTTATACAATTCTCCTTGAAAAAAGTGTTCACTTTTAGTATACAATGACTGCTTTAGTTATCTATAATTAATAACTCTTTGTTCGCGACTGAACATTTAGTATGTCTGGCGAAATGCACCATCCATTCAGAGAAGAAATCTTCGTTGATCCAGACATTTTTTGACGTCCCATAGAGAGTATTTGTGGGATCATTATTTGTGAGCTCATATTTCATTCTAGCCCTTCTGAAAATGAACATAGGAGGAACATATTCTCCCGAAGTACTCACTGAACAAAGGACGTTAACCAACTTTACACGTTCTCCACTTGCAATGGCACCAACTTGTCGTTGTCCTCTAATCGCCAAAATTTTTCCAGGAATGTGGACAGGGGTTATACCGATTTCGTTGGCATTGTAAATACGATTTGTAGGATAATTATAGTCTTCAAGCACTTTAGACAAGTTAGAGAAAAGTAAGTCAACTTCTTGTTTCTTAAACCTTTTTACCCTGTTCAATTACCAGTTCTTTGACTTTCTCAGGAATATATAAGTGTGCTTTTCCAAGAACCGTAGTACCAGTCATTACCACACATTATTTTAACTTTGTTGAAATTATTTGGGATATTGTTGGCTTCCGCATATTGAAAAGCGATCTTTTTGACTTGAAGCCTTAACAATTCGTAAAACAATTTTGACATTTTAATTATATGATTTCAAAGCGCCACTTCCTGTGCAGGATAAAGAACTGGGTGTCTTCCTAGTTTCTTATTATTTTAAACGAATTTTCCTCTAAGACGGTCCTGTAGAGTACCATATGGTACGTGATATGTTCTAGATGCATTTCTCACTCCCATAATTTAGTTTGAACGGCGTTTACAGCTCGAGTCATGTCTTCAAGAGACCATGAACCCCGATTTGTTTTTCTGTTATACCGAAACGGTATTTTTTAGAACATTTTGAAAAAAAACAAGAATTATAAATTTCGGGCACTTGTTCTCGACAGTCTGCTTGTATACCCATTTTTAACTAAAAACCTCCTGGTCGGTCTTACCCAGCTTGTATGAAATATGGAAGACAAACAACGAAAATAATGTTTCAATTCCATTTACATCTTTCAGCTTGTTAGGCTGGCAGTTATGTGCACAAATAAAATAATGAACTCTTATTCTTTAAAAAACTATTTTGTTATGTATTTTACATGTTCAAAACTATCCCATATCAGTTCATATCACTACTTAATATGACTTCCATATATGTATATATTATTTAAAACTTCTTAGATTATAGATATAACTATCACTCATTTGTTTTGTCTTAGAAATAATATAAAATTTCTTTTGTTTGCTAATACTGTTATCTTTCTAGTATTAAATAATGTTTTAATCAACAGCTATCTGATAAGACGGTGATGTTTTCACTAACTTCGGTACATAGGTACATATTTGTAAATATATTTTTGTATCGTGGCTACATAATCGTGTACTTCACATAATAAATTTACGTCTTGACGACATTATATATAAATATTTGAAAGTCATTTTTATTTTAAAATCGAAACTATGTCACTTTATAATTTATATGCTCTGAGTAATAATTTAGAGATTCTAATGTATAGATGTATGCTTCTGAAAAAGCTATGACAACCTAATTAATAGTGCCCTAAAAGCTTGTTTTTGCTGGATATTATTTCTTTTTTCAATTACAATGTGAACAGAGACAATCTACAGAGTTCTCATATTATTAGAGACTTAGGCGTGATGTTTGATAATTGTTTTAAGTTTGCAAGTCATATAGACAGTATGACGGAAGCTGCGGTTAGAACACTTGGTTTTACTCTGAGAAACTCTATGGTACTAACGACCGGACACGAGAGGCCGAAATTACGATGGATCATATAAATAGTCTATAACATCGCTAAGTACAACACACAGTTATTGAATAGCACTATTCATTCGAATAAACCGCACATTTGGCTTTTGTCGTTGAATTGTGACGCATTTAATTCCATTTTACACTTTAATTTCTTCCTTCATGGGCGTAGATAGAAGCCGGAGGAGTTTCTACAATTTGTTTTATGTATTAGTTTATATTTCGGAAGATAAATAAAGTACAGTGAGTTAGTTTCTTTTCTTCATTGTTTTAAATGTTAATTACATAAGTCCAGTGAATTTCGTTAAGTTTCAATAACTTACGCATACATTTTTAATTTTTTTTAAATTAAAATTTTTTAAAATTTAGATCTAGAACATGTTTAAGTTAATTTTTCAGATATGATATGGAACAACGTCGAGGCATCGTGAAAAAATTTCTAGTTGGATTAAGGGTCAAACTGATAGTATGTTCATTGCCAGTGATTCCAAAATTTATTGCAAAGTCTGTAAAATATCGTTAAAAAATCCCAAAAAATCGCACGTAAAACGTCACTTAACATCAAAAATACATACACAGACATTAGATCCGTTGGAATCTGGCAATTTCAACGAATAACTTTAATGAAACTTTAATGGTGGCAAGTATTCCATTGAATAAACTTAACAATCCTACTTTAAAAACATTTCTCCAAAAATATGCAAATATTATGTTTCTAAGTGCAACACGAAAGCAGTAGAACGCATCAGAATCTTTCAAATCAGTACCTATGGATAAGTGCCGACGAAACTGTCAATATATTAGGGCGCTGTGTGGTAAATGTTGTAGCTGGTGTACTACAACCAACTACCAACTACAAAGCACCATTGAGAGTAGCTCTCTACAGGGAAAAACTTCCATCTTTGTTACTGCCAGGATTCAGTAATAAATAGATGAGAACATGGTTGGAAGCTACTAGTTTTTATGTAGAGAATTTTGGCAGTTTACAAAATTTCATTACATGTTTAAATGACGATGCTCGAGTATTTCTGAGAGCCAGGAACTAATACAAATTCCATATTTAAAAAATCAGTTGTACTTTCTTCAGAAACACTTTGGAAATTTGCCAAAACTAATGACTTATTTTGAAAATCAAAATCTCAAATTAAATGATGGATTAACCACATTAGATGTGGGCATTAATAATTTGAAAAATATTCCAAGTGACTTCGGATGTAGCCTTCGGCAAAAGTTAGACCTAGTTTTTAATAGAAATCCAGATTTAATAACATTACGGCAAATGTGTATGGGGACAATGCCTCAAAATCTAACTACTAAGTTCGCTGAAATAAAAAAAAATATTTTCAATATGCACCTATAACTAGTTGCGATGTATTTCATTCAAAGAGAACAAATTTTACAGAAGAGAACCTTGAGAAAGTATTACTAGTTAATATTAATACTCCTTTACTCAGCTTGAACTAAAAAATAAACAAATAAAAATATATGTCGTATTTTATAGATCACAAGCCGTTTGTTTTCCAATTATATAAATAAAATTAAAAACTCTTTCAAAATCGAAATTTTCAATAATAAGCCCGTGGGCAATGAGTCATGGGCCTCTCTTGTTCGGCCCCTAGTAATAACACATCTATTCTATGCGCTTGTGCGAAATAGGCTTGAATATGCATGCGGTTTGGAACCCGATATGCATATGCTTAATAGACCACTTTTGAAATTAATGAGCTTCAGAAAGAATGGAGTTTATCCTGTTAGGGATATTGACTATGATACACTTCTGTTGGAGTAGGACCTACTAACCTTGAATTATCGTCGTAGTGTGGCGAATGCTAAATTCTTGCAAAATTTGATTAATAATGGAATAGATTATCCACTATTGTTGGGTAAGGTTAGCATCACTGCTTCGCGGTTTGCTTGCGGGTGTTGAGTATCTTGGACACCATATTCTTGAGGGATATACCAGCCTGGTTCTTCCTTATGACTATTGACGTACACTTAATGTGTACGTATAGTCAAAATTCGCGTTAGTACTTAGCTGAACATCCTCACTGCCAGATTGAAAACCCGTTTTACTAGGACAAAATAAGGGTGTGGTGTTGAATTTCCCGCTAGAAAATTATGGGTCCTCTCTCCTCTCTCCTCAACAACCACGATTAATGCGGCAAATTTTCAAGAATTAATTGAGTTTATTTAGTTTATTTAGTCACCCGAACTGGAAGATTTAGTTTGTTGTTTGCAATAGGAGAATGCAGCAGTACATGTTTGAAATGATACGCTTGATTTCTTGGAGGAATTTTTCGGTGAAAAACTGATTTTGAAAGAGTTGTGGTCCGCGTTCGCTCGATTTAAGCCTGTTGGAGTTTTATCTTTGGGGCTAGCTCAAATATCGATCTTATAAGAATAATCTGTAAACGACAGCTGATTTAAAAAAAAAATCATTGAACACGCTATTTTTCGATTTTGCATAAATATTTAAAGCCTAGAACTTCACTGCTTTTTTTGCAAAATTTCTCTTATTTATATTTATTATCGTTCCAAAATATTGTTTCTTTTAAATAAATATTGGGTCCTTTTAAATAAAACTAACGAAAATTTAAAACACACTACATTAATGACACAATAGACTAAATACACTAATAACTAATAATTAAGAGCATTTATTTCACAATATGTATTTATAAATGAGTATTTATTTACGTTTATATAATATCACCCGACGGCGATTACTCGTTCAATGCCCATAATCCCCATGTGTATCTTATTCGAGGGCCTTCAAGAAGCTCCTTTCCTAGGGTCCGGAAGACCTGATGACGTAATCGGCGCGTGATACCTTTCGCCTGATGTATCGTCGGATAACTCACATCACCATATTTAATTAAATATTTCCATACCAGTCTTTGAAATCCGTATTGATATTTCTTTAATTGATTCACAGGTGCTTTTTCTTTTTTTTCGTTGATTATTAGTTCTCTTTTTTTCTGCTTATTCCTTTTTTCACACAGTCTCTCTTCAAGACATTTTCCAATTTTCGATAGTATTAATAGAAAGTGGATAATTTAATTATTTTCATCGATATTTATATTTTACTTATTTCGTTTAATAATGTACCGCCTTATCATTTCTTCTGGAGTTGTGTTCAGTAACTTTCCCAATAAAGTATAAAGATTAATAGTATCTGACGTCTCTTTTTTAGGGAATTACATCATACTTTTGGGCTAATATTAAATACTTTACAAATAAATGAAATACCACATCATTGTAATTACGTTGCCCTGGAAAATTGTTACTCTGTAAGGGCCAATGAAAGATTTTTTGTTCAGACCTACGGTTTTCCTCGCCTTCGAGGTTAGCTATATTAATTTTATACTTAAACTCGATTTTATTTAAATTAATGAGGTCGTGTTATAAATTGTTTATATTATAGTGAAAAGAGATACTAAAGGTGTTACTGTAATAGATATTTAAGAAACGCACTGTCGATAAAAAAAGATATATTTTTTTAACTAGCGATTTATCTCAAAGTGGCGTTATTCAACAACTATATACGAGTGATTAGTTAATATCATATTCTTTTATCAGAAAGAAAATCGCTTCTGAATTTAAATTAGGCTTTTGTACTAGCTTCTAAATCTAGAATGTTAGTTAAATATTTAAATTTCGTATATTGATTGTTACTTAGTTTTAGATATAAATGCAAAGAATTCCTGCACAATGAGGAAAGGAGGTTAGGAAAACAATATAATCGAGATATATAGGTTAAGTGAGGTTACGTGCATTTGTATCTATGATAGAGAGTTAGGTAATGTGTTTTTAATGTAATCGCAATTAATTTTTATTTAAATATGAAGTTTATTGCTCGATTTATTTGTTTCTGTAAAGTTTTATTTCGTAAGAAGAATCTTGGTTCACAATAGATGTTTTGTACAAAATTATATTTAATTCTTGGTAAATAAAATTTGATTATTCTGGACCAATCGTAAATTTTCATAAGAAGCAAAGTTTAAAATATTTAATTTTTTTTTTCTTCTTCATTCTGTACGTAAAAGTGTTGTGATTTTATATCTGGACTAATTACTATTTACTAATTTAGCTACAATATCTTAGTGTATCAGTGAAGTCTTAAACAAGCGGAGGCAAGTTTAAATAATTAACATGCCTCTGTCAAAGATGTTTGACACTATCGACCATAAAACTCTTTTATAAATAAACTAATATTATATGTTTCATCTGCCGTTAATTTACTTCGATCACACTTAGATCAAAGGAAATATTATGTGACTCATACTGGCTTCAATTCCATTGAGCTTGCTCCTCATAAGGTTGGGTCCACTACTATTTATTTTACTTACCACTGACCTTCTTTATCGAATTAATTATCTAATTCGCGATTATATTGATGATATTGAAATATATTCTGAAATATCTTCTATGTAGTTAAACTTCGCAATAATCTGATAGAGCGGGAAGGAAAACCACGAAAACCTACTCGTGGTTAACCTTCTCGCTCTAAGCGAATGCCGACAGCTGAATATCTTAAGTCGCTTCACGGGCACAGACATAATAAGAAGTCATGACTTGCCCTGTCTCAAGCCAATGCGGTACGCTGTTGGGGAATGCTAAGGCATGAATTTTTATTATTAAATTTGAATGTATTTTTGAATAATGTAACTTTTATCCATGAAAACTTCACATATATAAATATGACATTAATATACTGTCGTTTATAATTTAAAATTCTTTGAAAAAGGCAGTAATTGCCGAAACATGTAAGATTATTTTAAATATATACATACGTAACGTAACAGAATAATTCGAAACATACATGACTGAGTAAACACCTCACCAGTTTTGTGTAATACCAAAGTATTTATAATAATATAAAATATTATTAAAAATATAGTGTGAAGAACACAACACTAGTTCAATATTACTATTTTTGTGAACGTACCCTTCTCCAGAGACGCAGATACGTATTTCATATTTCTACAGATTCCTCAATACGCTCTTACAGGAAACGGATACATTCACAAAAAAAACGACTTCTTCGCTATCTCACAGAAATTATTAAGAACGAACGTAGAAGTACATTCAGCACTGCATATTTGCAAACGACCGAAGCACTCGCTCTGTCTACATAACAAATGCAGAAGTGATGGAAACACTTCGTTAGTTCGCTCGGTCTTAATAATTTCTGTGAGCTAGCGAAGTCGTTCTTTTTGTGAATGTATCCTTCTCCAGCAGGGGTGTACTAAGGAATCTGAAGAAATATGAAATACATATCTGCGTCTCTGAAGAAGGATACGTTCACAAAAATAGTAATATTGAACTTGTATTGTGTTCTTCACACCAGATTTTTAATAATATTTCATATTATTGAAAATGCTTTTGTATTTAAAATATATACATATTAACGTAAAACAGACTTTAAATCGCCGACTGTTTAAATCTAATGTAATATACAAAGGTCAGGAAATAATTATATATATATATATATATATATATATATATATATATATACGGTGTCCTATATATATGTCCTATAAAGAATGGAAAGATGTAATTATATAGAATATAAATCCAAAATGTTTTGAGTAAATTACGACGCGAGCCCCAAAATTAAAAACCCCCTGAATATTTTATCATGTTCCACCTATGAATTCAAAATAATTAAAATATATACAAATAATAAATACCTTTATTGAAGTTAAACACACACAGTGTATGTTTAGATAGGTAAGAGCTCTCGATATTATGAAAACTATATGGTAAGGTCAATAACCTCGTACAAAATCAGCTGTTTATTCGTTCAAATGTATTATTAAAAATTAAGATGTGTGTTACATTAATTTATTAACTCATTTTAAAAAACATACTAAAAATAATTTGTGGACATTTAGAACTGACATCATTTCACGAGCATTACGTGAATGTTTTTTTGTTACGAAAAGTAAGAAATATAAGGCTTCAGAATGCCGCTATCGTATTTACACGCTGTAATGTTTATGTTTGTAGAAACGCTAGATGATAACATTATATATAAACTTTTATGCTAACGATTCGATAATCTGGTACGAAAGTCAGCTATTAAATATTTATTGTAAATTTTTGAAGACTGTGCATTAAAAGAACATGTAAGATGTGTGCTCTACCGGCATTTAGCATCCTATTTGGTAAGAATCTATCTTTAATCGAAGGAGTAAATATATATCGTATAGAACGTACGTAACGATCGACAACTAGACGAATGTTAAAGTTGACGGACAATAACAAAACTACTCTTTTTGTTATCGTCGCTCGCCTTTAAGTATTGTTTTATAATATAGTCGATCGCACAGTGGCGCGACAAACATTTTTTACATACTATTTAATTTTTTTTCCTTCCCAATGAGAGGGAATTTCGGGAAAATATTTTGGATTGCTATTCTATATAATTACATCTTTCCATTTTTCATACACTGTCTTTTTATTTCAAGTACACGCGGTATATATATATATATATATATATCAAATGTTATATTTAATGAACGGCTAAGAAATTATCTAAACACTTATATATATATATATATATATATATATATATATATATATATAGACTTGTAAGTATTATCGACCGTACTATCTTAGTAAATAATTATTGAACCGGCAAGCGATCTGGCAAATAAAAAAACTAATTTATTTCACTCTCTATATTTCATAACTATTCGTTGCTTCTTCAGGAGATCAATTACAGAGTTAACTTTTAGTAAAGACGCGACTATACATGTTAAAATTTTGACGTGAAAAAATGTTTGTGTCACGTCAACCTTTTGAAAAAAAATAATACATAAATGTTGAATATTTATTTATAATTGTTTTTGATAGACGTTTTTAAAGGTCAACATTTTTCGTCAGATACTTTAGGCTGCTGTTCGCAATTATATCAACAGTAAACAAGAATGTTTTTTCATTGAAGGAATGAAAAAATGGGTTCAACGTTTGGAGAAACGTCTTGTACTAAGTGGTAATTATATAGAAAAATAATTATGTACATTGGTAGTACAATAAATTTTCTTTATTTTGAGACTGGTTTCATAATTTTGTCTTTTCTTATTCTTATTTTATAGAGTTGAAGACATACGTATATCAATCCGCCCACGCAGTACAATAAACCAGATTTAGGAAGTAATCACGAATCTATTAATTACTAACATACCTAATTAATTATGAACTTGTAACTATACCTGACAAATAATCACTATTTCGTTAACATCGAGCAATAAATTTTCACAATGTTAATGGTTTTTGTTATCGATCGATCTAGACTACAAATACGTTTCGTGCATTTAATAAAAGCGAAGTTCGCATTTTCCATGTAAAGTAGGGAAAATAGTACTATATTTGACGTTAAAATACACATTCAAATATCTCGCAGCAGGAAGCACGTGAGAATTCGCATTTTTTTGTATTTATTTATTACAGTACATATCAAAAACGATTATTTTAAAGATAGTTATAAATTCATTGCAGTATTCTTGTGCCACTTCGGCGGCAACTGTGTACGTGATTATTCAAATGTTTCAACACGTAGAACAAATAATGAAAGCCTTACTTTGAAACTAATAATAAATATATTTTTTTTATAGTAAAAGACATCGAAATATTGTACAAATTTTGATACAAAAATTTGATTGGATTCAATAAAATAGACTTTCTTAAAACTGCGTATAGACTGTTATAGAACTGTAATAAACAAACGAATTGCAAATTAATTTTAACCAGAAAATTTTATGTGGCCTCCGTACTTGAGATACGAATATACCAGACGTGAATTATTACTTAGATATTTAATGTGACATGATATTCAAAGATAAACTGATTATTTTTGAAACGCGAGGTTAACAAATATTAACATGCAGTGATAGAATTAGAGGAACTGACAAGCTTCGTAACTGTATTCATGAATTCTGCTATATAAGTAGTTTATTCAAACACGTTTAGAATCAATTAGTTAGTATTGTTAAGTAATGATAGTATTTCCTGTTTTGAATGAAGGATTGTGGCTATATTTTCGATCTTTTATGCAAGATTTTCAATTTGATCTTTGAACGATTGTTAGAATATTAACAATTTTTAAAAAGAGTGATAGTTCCGATATTCGCAATTTTAAATCTGTTGTCGTTACCTCTACATTCGCGAAAGTTTTTAAATTTTTTAAATTAAAAAAATTCCTTATTGTTAGACGCTATAAATAGTGAATTTTTAGTTGTTTTTTACCAAAATACTTATGCAATACTAGCTAAACCCGGGGCCACGCTTCTCTGTGGCCCGCTGTGATATGAAATGAATGGAAACGCAAATAAAACTATTGTAGCGAACATAGATTCATCGACTCATTCAATTCAATGCCTTGCGTTGCTGTGGCTATGTGGAATGAAAAGAAAGGAACAAAAAAGGTGTTTTGAAAAAATGTATTTTTTATTCTAAAGCTAATGAACTGACTGCATTTTTTGTTTGTCCGTTTTCTACAAAAACCTAAAGGTCAGACAGTTTACCGACGCTGGAGCATGCGACGTATAATTGCTAATGGTTTTCTAAATTCATACCGCACACGTGCAAAGATTGTTCTTGGGGTTTATTGATAGTCATAGCGAACGCAAGGAAATTGAAGTCGTTTGAAATCGAACGTCATGTCGGTCGGAACGAGTGGTACTCGTGGAAGCAGTACGTCTTCACCTTTATGAGGTCCAATCAGAATTATTGCTTCAATTAGATTCTTCATCAATTTTTTAACTATTAATCGTGTGCCATTGCAGAAATTTAGCTGATTGATTCAAATTCAAAATGTGTGACAGTAATTCGGGAACATATTTCCGTTGGAAAATTCACTATTTCACTTTGGTTCATCATGGAGTCAATGGATTTGTATGTAACTGTTTCACCTGCGATTCTGTCTAGAATGATTTTGTTCATATCGTGTACGTCGACAATCAATAATAATTTCTCTTTTTTTTTTCAGAAATCCAGTTACTTGTTTAATTGTTTTTCAAATATCAATATCATTAATATTTTCGTCTTTCAAATTTGATTGTCATATTTTCTTTTTTAAATAACATCTTCCGTACATTTAAATCTTACTTATACACATTATTTTAAGCTTTCATATGATAATTAATTCAAGATTAAAACAAAGTTATTTTCTTTTTTACAATATGTAACCGTAAATAGAGTATATGATTAGCAAACGTCAACTTCTAAAAAAAAAGTACTACCAAATCAAGTACTTCAGAAATTTTTTCGCTCCTTATCTCTAAACGCGCCGAAGATTTCACGGGAAGACTTTTGTCGCGCTGTGTAAAAAAAAATTCATTTCTTTGTCGCAATATAAAACTAAGGGTATATATGCCTGACAGATAAGTATTTTTTAGTATCTTATTCTGGAAATATTTTTAGAATCTAGTCTCGGTACACTATTAATAATGAGCAAATTTCCGATCGAATTAACGAAATTGTCATAAAAACTTTGACTGTCTGTGCTCGCATTATTATATAGATAGATAAATCAAATGTTGCCTTCGTGTTACATTGAATAGTATTTAGTAACATTTAGGGTATGTAATTTAAATACAACGTTGTTGTACTAGTTAATTACAGACTTAAAATGTTTTGCAATATTCTATCTCCTATAATTAAAATGTTAGAATAGAAATTTTGAATTTTAATTCACAAATAGTCGTCATGGACTACATAAATAACGTGCCTTCAAAAACTTTCTTCATTATAGTAGGCTCTTTTTTAAGTAATTAAGTAATCAAAAATTGGTACTCACGCTAAGTTTTAGAAAACTTCAAATTCTGACAGTTGTCATACATAAATTCCAATTATAAGCGTTTATACTTTTTAAATTATTTTATTATAATATTAGAGTTACAACATAATAGTTATTTATGTACCAAGGGCATAATGAGGATGTGTATATTCGAGGGCAACAGTTTACAAAACCGAGGGCCTTCGGCCCGAGGTATTGTAAATTGCCCGAGATTTATAAATATCGAGTTATGCCAAAGGTTCATATAACGTTTTATTTTTCACTTTAATAGCTATTATTACAACTAGGGGAATATGAATAGTATATTTCCCGTGGCTGGCTAGTTACATCCCGAGGGTGAAACCCGAGGGATGTATAGACAACCAAGGGAAATGTATTCATATTCCCCGTGTTGTAATCAATAGTTTTTTTCTGATTGAAACAATATTGTTGTGAAAATGGAAAAATATTGGATTGTATATTTTTGAATTTATCGGATTGGTGACGTTGCTAAGGGCCGTGTTTGTAAATATCATGGTTGACTGGTTTGATTTTCGCGTTCTGTTATAAATAAAATTGATGAAATGTCAAACAATGTGCTAACACAAGCGGCGAAAGCCCGTGAATGTTTGGTTCCGGCGAAATCAAAAGCTGCTTACACTAAAGTGTATGAAGACTTTCAAGAGTGGAGAAGAGAAAATTTGGTGAACGGTGTCGACGAAAATATTTTGCTAGCGTTTTTTGAAGATTTGGTATTTTGCTATAATTTTTTTAATTTTTGGCGTATGACTAATTTATTCTATCCGTAGTCGCATAAATATTCACCAAACACGTTGTGGCCAAAATTATCGATGCTAAGGTCAATGTTACATTTAAAGGAAAAAATTAATGTTAAAATGTTCGATGAAGTAGAAGCACTTGTGAAAAATAAAAATAAAGGATACGTTCCTAAAAAATCAGAGGTGTTGTCCCGAGAACAGCTCAAAAAATTCTTGCGAGAAGCTCCTAATGAAATTTTTTTGATGTATAAGGTAAAATTTTAATTGTCATTCTCCTCTGTTGAATAGACTGTTACAACCGTAATTTTAAAGGTCGCTTTAATTATGGAAATCTTTGGCTCCTGCAGAACGAACGAATTGGTGAATATGCTCTCTTCCGATATCGAAGATCGTGGGTCGGTGATCGTGATCAACGTTTCAAAGACGAAGAATGATGTAAATAGGAAATTTACAATTATTGAAGAAGAAGATCTGGGTGCTGTTCGTTTGGTGAGAGAATATTCGGCGTTGCGTCCGCAAGGTGTTCTTAGGTTCTTCGTGGCTTATCGAAATAAGAAGTGTACTCTTCAGTCGGTCGGCAAAAATACCTTCGGAAAGATTCCGAGTAAGGTTGCTGAATGGTTGGGTTTGGATAATTCGAAGGCGTATACAGGCCATTGTGGAAGACGAACATCCGCGACTTTGGTGACCGATGGGAGCCTCAATGACTACACTAAAGAGACACGGTGGTTGGAAAAGTTCGTCTGTTGCGGAAGGCTATCTGGCTGACAGTATGTTGCAGAAAAATAAGGTAGCAAAGATGATAGCGGGTGTGGAGGGAGAGCCATCTGCAGCATCTGTTACGGTTCCTGGTGTGTCGATGACGAATTGCGAACAAGATTCTTCATCGTTTGTATCTGGTTGTAATCGCTTAAGCGGAAGGTTTGAGAATTGCAATTTTATTTTGGTTCTGAAAAGTAGTGTTAATAATGCAAAGACTTTCTTAGTTCATTTGTTGCTTTAATTAGAAAATAAAACATTTCTGATTATTTTTGTTGCTTCAATTAAAAATTATAACATTTTTATGGTGAAATGTGACGTTTCATATTTCCCTTGGGACAATATGAGCGTTTCATATATCCCTTGGGAAATATAAGTGTGTTATGATATATCGTAACCAAGGCAGTATTATTCAATATTGTTTCAATCGAAAAAATTATTAATTGACAAAAAGCGTATTAATACAAACAAAGCCTACCACAAATCTACTTTGTATTTGTACGTTGACGTATGACGTATGACGATTGAGTGATTTATTTATTTCATGAAAAATAAATTGCGAAGTGTGTTACAACGTATCTGATAGAAGAAGAAATTCCGGAAGTAATACACGAACGAGCATTAAAAGCTGACGGAGAGTTACTCCCCAAAATATCACGACCACTTTATGAGGGAGAACTCTAAAAATTTTGACGACTGGAGAAGCTAAAATTCTATCAAAACTGCCAATGAAACAGTTCTAATATTCAGATTGTTCTATTTTCTTACGTTTTATTAATAATAGCGGGCGTTATGATAACGCCCTCTTATTAAGCCCTAGGGCGAAATGAATGGAGTAATATATCTTGTATCACAGATATAAACAACCAATTATAGACGAGTGAAAAATAAAAATATTTATTTAAGAAGTGTTTTATACAGAAGATAAGAAATACAATTTACATAAAGAATAAACAATATTTGTTCTATAAAAGTATTATACAAGATGTAAGATATACAATTAACGTTATATAATATAGATTTCAAAACTTAATTTTCGTGTCTAAAATTTTCTTTCAATATCTTTTTTAATTTAACAGACATTTACATGGTTCCGCATACATTTGCTCATTTCTGTATAAGCCTTTACCTACACTTTTTAAGATAACACTGAAATCTGAAATTCAATTAGATAAAATAATTTCTACCAATTTATTGATATTTCAGTTGGTGTTTATATTATCCCTAAGAATTATTATGCGCTCGTAAACATCGGCATCAGTTCTGACATACCACACATGAATATTTAAAAAAGCATGGCCATCTCTAACGAGGAAAGTTTTTGGAGGCATGTTAGTTTTATTTTCAGCAACTTGCGAGATACAATATAAATATGTTCAAATTGGCACACCGGTACATACGCGTTTCTATTTAGTATAATAATTTAAATGAAGGTATGCATATCTATTACGCATATAATGTAATCATAATTACTATCATACATATATTAGAGTAGTCTGCAAAGTATCATAAATAATATTTAGAATGAAATTAATTCACTTCGAACTGCGCGTACGCGATTTAACGACACATTTCCTATGTTTATATGGATTTGCGGAGCACTATTTATATGTATATGGTTCGTATTGTCTTCCGATCCCGCCACGTTCTGTAAACCGTCGCGATTATATAGCTGTAATTTATTGTTCGCCAAACCGCACGACTAACGCTAAATTTCAACTTCATAATCGTGTCTGTTCTGAACTTGAAATTGATGAAATTACCACATGGTATATATGTAGAACGTATGGTTTCATCCTATGCTAAGTTAAATAAGATCGGAACTTAATTTTCTGATATAAATTCAAATATACAGAACAGACGATTCATCAATATACAATAAATCATTTTGGCAGTTTGTATGTATAGAAAACATGTCCTTGAGTTATTCGCTTGGAGTAAATGTTTCATTAGATCCGTATTGTTATGCTACCCTCGCTTAGGAAGCGAACCTTGGCACGGTTTATTTATTTATCCGAAGTCATCGACATTGTATTCAGTGTTGAGTAAATTGGCAATATTTTATTTATTTTGACTCTAACGGTAATTTAAATTAATGTAAATCTGAAAAGTACCGTAAGATGTTAGACATTTATTTAACACGTTTATTTGGCAGATCGCAGTAAGTTTAAGTTAATATCATGATGTCAAGATAATAGTAATTTATTAACCAATAACAAACAATAATTCAGGATAACATCGTTAACTAAAACCACAAAATAGGTTGCACGAAACAATTAGGAATGGGAAAATAATTAATTAACATACGGAAGTTTTATCTATATATCCAACCATCCAAATTAATGTGACAAAAGTGAACTAAATTAGTGCAGGTAGAAAAAAAAACATTACAATTTATGAAAACAATCTATAATTATGTGCTGCAGATGATACTTTTTCCCGTTTTAAAAATTATTATTAGAAGAAAAATTTTTAAATTGTGCGTAGTCTAGTGGTTATCACGTTTGGCTGTGGACTACATGATCCTTGACCTCGGATCATTGAGTTGCAAAATTTTTTTATTTTTGTTTGCATGTTTTATTATTTAAAGTGCATCAGAGATTTCGAATTTTAACTTTATTTTACTCTCCAAATAAGTTTGCGTTAAATAAAAATTAATCAGTTGCATAATAATCAATTTATTTGAAACTTACAAAACCAAACTATGGGTCTACATGAGTTTAAGATACATTTGAAACAAGAAACATTTCTTTACCAAAATTTATTCCCCCAAAAAAAGTTGTAGACTAGTTTATCGCAAAATGCTCTGATGGGACAGAAAAAAAGGTAAATATACTTCATGTGTTTGATTGAGTCTTTAAGCACCCGATCTCTAACCGATCCCTGCGAGACCCTCAATTTCTCAGGCAAAACTGATGAACATAAATATTTATTTATGTTATTTTTCATATAAGATATACTAACTATATACTAACAAATTGTACACGATTTTAAAAATAACATTTAAAACAATCAGCCACAACATTTCTTACACCATAACTCTCAAGTTTTTCAAGCAAAATGCTGTGGGCTACACAATAAAATGCAAAAATCAGGTCGCAAGAGACACAGCCAGGATACTCGCCGATATATAAGCGCTTAATAATTTTATTAATAAAAGAGGTGATCGCAGTTACAGTTGAGCGATCCTGTCGAAACTCATACTAACTATCTGAAATTATGTTACTTCGGTGTAAATAACTTAGCAATTTGTTCAATATAGCGTATTCAAACAGTTTCGCGAAACCTGCGCTTAAGGCAACAGGACGTTAATTCGGTATGTGGTGAATTGCATTCCTTATATGAACTGGATTAATTGCTGACGTCTTCAAAACTACAGCGAATATACTTCACTAGACAAGTTAATCAAATACCTAAGATCTTATTCCACGATAAAATACAATACCTTGCCATTAATCGAATTTAGGAGATAATAATTTCTTTAACGCATACGCGTATCATTGCTGCATTGTTGCAGTACTCAACTTGCAAAACATATTGTACAACCATTTCTGCAGTATTAAATACTAGAATAATTAATTCGGTTTTCAATGTATAGGAAAAACAAACATGTACCTCTACGTTTCTTACATAAATTAATGTAATCATGTTACTTAGTACATACGTCGAATTACCATTCAGTAATTCATACACAGGTCTCGAAACACCTTCTGGAAATTTGTAGAAATTGCCGATGTTTCATGTCATATCGTAAATTTCAAAAACGTAAACAAGACGTGGTTGCATTTACGTGCCGACTCCTTGTTTTCTTCATATATGTTAAAATAGTATAGTTATTTAATGCTTTTGCAATATTTTAATCTAAGCAAGTGAGAATTACCCTCCTAAAATATTCTGTTTGTCGGTTCATATTGTCACCTTTTGACCAATATTATTCTATAATTTCATTAGAATTCGATTAAACAACTGCAATTACCTATTGTGTTTACGCATTCTAAAGTTGTCGTGTCTAATTATTTTAAAACGTTTAATGTTAAAAGTAATATAAGAATAAATTTCCAGTGACTACTTAAAATATTATGGATATGAATATATTCTGCGTCTTAGCATTAAATATGTGCAGTAAATTAATATTGTTGATAATAATAAAAATAATAAAATTTATACGAAACAGAGAAGAATTACTCTTTCATATTGAAAACAATATGTATAAAAAATGCAACTAATATTTAAGTAATTAAACTATTAAACTATAATATTGATACACAAGTGTCCCGCATCTTTATCTTCAAATTTTAGGAGTGTAAAGTAGACTTCATTTCAAGTAACAAAATCCCAAAACTTGTATATCCGTTTTTATTTGTTTCAAAGTTACAGATCTATGAATGTGATTGTCAGATCATGAAAAAAAGTGTAATCCTAAAGTCAATAAAAACTGATTTTATTTAAAAAAGTTCAATTAATAATATTTTCGAAATGTCCACCTCCTTGTTGAATGCAGGTTTGTTCCCGTAAGCCAACAGAAGAAGTACTTATCCGAATTTCTTACATGTTTTGTCGGATTTGGTGAATACCATCCAACAACTCTCCTCTTGTGTTAGAAACTTGCGCGTAGACTAAATTTTTCATGTACCCCCATAAATAAAAGTCAAGGGGCTTAAGATCGGGTGATCTGGGTGGGCATGCAACAGGATCACCTCGACCAATCCATCTAGGATAATTGACGTTAACCCAATTTCGACAGCAATTCCGAAATGCGGTGGTGCCCCATCAATGTGAAACCACATGTCTCGTCGAACATTCAGTGGGACATCCTCTAAAAGACCTGGCAGTTCGTCAACAAGAAATTGAAGGTAACTGTCCGCATTTAACCTCCCAGGAAGAACGACAGGACCAATCAACAACTCATCGATTAAAATTCATGTTGAAATTTAGATGGGCGTATAGCTCAGGGATTTTCTGATGACCACCTGTATAGGTTTATAAGATTTGGAACACCACTTCTCGTGAACGTAGATTCATCTGTCCAGAGGACTGTTCTGCAGAAATTCAAATGAAGCCGTGACTGTCTCAATATCCAAGTAGAATAAACTAGACGAACATAGTGGTCTGCCTCAAGCAAACCGTGTCCCCTGCGATAATGATATGAATATAAGCCCTCACGTTTTAAAATTCGCCAAACTGTTGTTCGTGGCACTCTTAGTTGTCTAGCGATTTGACGTACACTGAGAGTTGGATCCCTTGTAACAATAGCTACTGCTTCTTCCTCTAAGTCTGCTGACAAATTTAACTCCTCGGTCGAAAAGATAATCACGCAGTCGGCATTCTTGAAATTGTCTGTGTACTTCCAGAAACGTTCTGTAATGAGGAATGCGCCTATCGGGAAACCGATGTCGGTATTCAATAACTGCTTGACGTGCATTGCCGTTACAGTAGCCATACACCAAATGCATGTCCGCATACTCTTGAGAAGAGAATCGGTAAGGCATTTTGAATAAAGAAAACGTGTCCACTCACTAATAAGCTGTTGTATGAACTGAAACGTAAAGTAATCCTTCATTAAAAAATACAATGTTAACAGTCATCTGAACATTTGTTTATTGTATGATATTCATAGTTCAGCACTTACGAAATAAGTGAGAACCTTCTTTATCATAAATCAGTTTCCAGTACTCTTTTTTGTAGATCTCCAAGAAATTACTGTATGCACTACGACACGTGTTTATTTATTTTAGGATAACATTTTATTATGCGACGTTAACAATCACAGGCCTGTTACTGAATTGTTTAACTTTTTTTAAATAAAATCAGTTTGTATTGACTTTAGGATTACAGTTTTTTTCATGATCTGACAATCACATTCATAGATCTGTAACTTTGAAACAAATAAAAATGGATATACAACTTTCGCGTTTTTGTTACTTGAAATGAAGTCTACTTTACACTCCTAAAATTTGAACATAACGATATGGGACACTTGTATAGTATAGATACAGGTAACTCTAAGGAAAATGAAACAAAATATAAACCAGTTTGAAATAAATTTGAAGGAAGAACAGAAGCTATATATAGTAAAAACCCGCTTACTGCGAATATATAGCAGCAATAGCAATAGAGGAATATAGTGGGGATGTAAGTTGGTTGATCGCAAGGCAGGTCAGCTGTCACGTTCACTTATGTCAGTTGTGTTATTTTTAAGTCTGTCAAATTGACTAAAAGTGCCCTACTTAATTCTCCGATCGTAAAGGCCAATCACATAATTTTATACAGTTCATAAAGGTATTAGTTTTCAGTTCGTACTGCCCAAGTGTGAACCGCAAAATTGTACTTTATCTCTTTCTAACACACATGAATAGGCGCTGTAATACTACTCACGTTTGTCATTTTAAGTTAATACTTACGTCTTTGAAATATTATATTAAATAAAAAGGATAGGTTGTCTAGGAGATAGTCTTATAATATTCGACTTGTAAAATTAGTTCAATACTGTTGCTTATTGACTTTGTTTCCGGTATTCTGACTTTTAGGTTAAGCATTCTTCTAATTTGAATATTTAGTTTATCAAAAATTACAAAATCTTCTCTTTTGAGAACAATACTGATAATAAATAGTAGTATCAATTAGTGGCAATAAGTACGAAATTGTTTGATTATCACTTTGACATTTTTAACCTATTTATTTTACAGAATATTTCTTAGATACTTGGTAAACCTCTTGGTTCTCAAGTTCAACAGTTTGTATTAAATCTTACAGCGTATTTTGAACGGGAAAAATAGAATGGTGGACCATTTATGTCCATCGACCATCTTAATGAGGTAATTCACATAGTTAGATAAAGCGGTGTTATAAAATAAGTTTTAATTTAGAGGGTAGCAGAAGCCCTAAATATTTCTAGTAGAACGGTCCACACTATTAAACATCATAGCATTCAGAATCCATTCTTATCGTCTCCTGGCAAAAAAAGGTCTTGTAGGAAGCCAAAAACTAAGGACCTACCAGAAGCAACTAATATTGAAGTTCGAAATACTGTTTATGACATGTATAAAGAAAGTATGTTTTTAATATGTTTTAAACAGTTATTACATTTTCAAATTTTTCAGAAAAACATCTTAGCTTAAAAACTCTAAGCAATGTTTGGCTATGAAAGAATTTGTTCATACAAGTACAACTTCTTTAGCAATATTGCTTAAAGATATTGGTTTTAAATATAAGAAAGAGTGTAACAGGAGAGCGCGCAGAGAGAAATTAAATATAGTCTGCATGAGAAATGTGTTTTTAAGGGAATATATGAACAACTTTAATTCAACTTTACATCAAGTCGTGTTCCTTGATGAAACTTGGATCTTTTCAAAAGGGAATAGAATAAAATCTTGACAAAATGAGTATATAAGAAGTGTTAGGAAACCCAAAGGCTATGATGGTAAACGGTTTATTATTATACATGCTGGCACAGAAAATGGCTTCATTAAAGGAGCTAGTCTAATTTTTCCATCAAAAGCAATCACTGGTAATTACCATGGAAATGGTAATTACCATGGAAATGGAGAAATGGATGGTGACTCCTTTACGCAATGGGTAAATGATCAGCTTATACCAAACCTTGAGGTACAATCACTTATAATAATGGATACTGCTCCTTATCATAGTGCTATTAAAAATAATCAACCAAATACCTCCTAAAAAAAAAACAGTAATTATGGAATGGTTGAGAAAAAAAGATGTAAGCTATTCACCTGAAATGACTAAGAATGAATTAATTCAATCAGTAAAATATCATAAAAAAGTGAAGATATTTATTATAGATGAAATAATAAGAGAAAGTGGACATGAAGTTTTAAGGTTACCCCGTACCATTGTGACTTCAACGCAATTGAAATGATTTGGGCTAAGGTTAAAAATTATTATAATTCAAATATTGGAAGAAATGGTTATTCAGATGAAAGAGTTGAAGAAATGTGGAATGAAGCTTCGCAACAGTGATGAAATTACTTGGTATAATTGTGTTAGGCATACGGAATATTTAAATAATAATTAAAAAATGGCATGAGCGAGAGCAATTTCTTGATAGGGCAGAGATTGTTGCAATAATAATTAATGTAAACGACTCAAGTTCTGAGTCAGAATTAGAAACTGACTAGTTTTCATTTATTTTTGTAATATATACTCCATTCACACTAAAAATAAAATATTGCAAATAATACAAGTAATATTTTCGAGGTTTTATTTGGTTGAAACAGGCAGGTTTACTTCTCTAAAAGTTCACTAAATATTAATAACCGGGTAACTATCTTATTTTGACAAAATATTTATGTATTTATATTTTGTAGAAGTTTAATATGGTAACATTAATACTGCCATAAAAACTCTTAATGTGCATCATTTGCATGCACATAATATGAAGCAGCAAAGAAATTACTGCCACTGGTTCAACGAAACATTACATGATAAAGATCTCGTGGCGATGTTTTATTTGAATGAAGTTTGTTTTTTTCTTATTGGTGGTGTACTGTTTGTTTTTTTTCTTATTGGTGGTGTACTAACTTCCAAATTATTAAATGTAGTTATCAGAAAATCCTCATGTGTTTGATAAGTATTATCTTCATCTAATAAAGGATAATATGGATTTGGATTGTATTATTTGCAAGACGAATTATTATACCATTATTTTCTTAAGAAACAATAAAATATTAAATGTAGACTACATAAATGTTTTCTTTTATGTATAATTTATAAATGTAATTTGAAAACATATATTAACAACTCTTAAAAGGTTTTAATTCTTTTTGAACAAGTTACGAACATTTTCCATTCTTTTCCAATATATTTCAATTTATTTAAAATATAAATAATATATAAATTAAGTAGAAATCTAAATTATACATCGAATTAATACATTCCCAATTTTCTTAGCCCAGATATAGTGCAAGAAAATGATTTCGGTAGGTATGTCATTCTTAATAATGCAAACATTTTTTAACACTAAAGATATTTTTCAATACCTATGCATTTCACTATTTATATCTGGCTTGAAATATTTCTTTTTAAATAAATTTCTGATCGAATATATCGTGAGTTTATAATTATAAATACCATTTAAAATAATTTGTTGGAATATTAAAGTAATAATATCCGCATAGTTTTCTTGGAGAGAATATATTTATACAGAACTAGAAAAGAAACAATACTTTTGAACTATTCATGTTCCCACTTTACTCATTATTATTTTGACATGTATGTTATGCTTTCTTTGGTAATATTGCAAGTAACATACTAAAATTTTGACAATATTGTAAAACATTACGTTTATATTTTATGATGACAGACGGTTGTTTCCGTGATTGAATACTGACTTCATTTGACTCTGCAGTACTGATTTGAATAATATGCTTTGAATTTGACCTTGAACTGAAAACTTATACTTTATGAACTATATATTCACAGTAAGCGCGTTTTTATTGTATACTGATTTTCATATACAACGTGTCCACGAACAACCCCTAAAGAATGAAAGTGGTGATTGTACATACAAAAGTATTAATCAACTTGGGTCTGGAAATGCTTCTGATTTTTGGTCAATTAGTTTTGAACTACATTTAATTTACGGTTCAAATTTGGTACATGGTTTACAAATAATAATTTATACATTCTATGTTTATTGGCCAGTGACTATAGCATACAGTTTTGGAGAGGTATCGGGGGCCCTATAATTCTTGACACTAATTTTTTATTAAGTATTGCATTCTAAACTACCTATAATAAATTATCCACGTGATGACCGCTGGTTTGAAGACATAATGTAATTCTTCTGTTTAGAGAATTTCTGATCCGTCCATAAATATTGTCCTTTTGTCTGAACTCATTGCAGGCATTTTGAACGCGTAATCAAAGCTGCCCACGCGTTTGCATTGGAATAGTGTACACACAAGATTTGAGAAAAACCGATACACAAAGTCACAGGGATTTAAGATCGGAGACTTAGAGCTGACCTTTGTGCTGGTACGCCTCTAGCTACCCACTGGTTTCCATAAGTATCATCAAGATATCGACGCAAAATTCTACTAAAATCAGCTGGACACCTATCATGCGCAAACCACATGATTTGGCGAATATTTAATGGAAGTTCGTCTAGTAATGTGGGTAAAATATTTTGAAGAAAATTTACGTGCACTTCACCTGTTAATCGACCGGGCAACTCTACAGGTTCAATTAGGATGTTATTTACAATACCATTCCAGACATTAAGACTAAACCTATGTTGATGCTTGGTTTCTTTCACAACATGGGGATTATCCCCAGCGTATGTATAATAATGAGAATTATAGAAATTAGTAATTCCGTCTTTGGTAAAACTAGATTCATCGGAAAATAAAATTTGCGAAAAAAGTTTGGATCTTCACATTTCTTAATTCTTAAGCATTTAGAAAACGTTAAACGAGTTGGAAAATCACCCTCCAACATAGCATGCACCTGTTGAAAATGAAACAAGTGTAAGTTCTCTTTTATTAATAGACGATTTGGAAATTTCTGGATGCACCGCTGATAATCTTCGAACACTTAATTCTGGGTTGTCTTCCAGATTCATTAAAATAGCTTCTTTGAATTCCTCAACGGCAACGGGATGTCTACCCGTTCCATTTTTTTTAGGAAACACCGATCCGGTTTCCCGCAACCTTTGGTGAAGGGCGGAAAAAATTGTACAAGTGGGATGCGTTCTATTAGGTAACTTTTTTTTCATGTCTACGTTGTGCCGCTAATGCGCTAAAATTAACTTTCCTGTAGATTAAATGCATATCTGCGTATTCTCCAGTAGTATTTTTAATAAATAAACTGATTTTAAATTGTATGAAATTATTATTATGACAATAACAATTTTTGACATTAACACTTTTCAAACGATGCTATGCTGTATTGTTTTATTGTTTAATCCATAATGTAACAAAATCCTTCCATCTAGTTTTTTAGATTTGTACTAAATATGAAATAAGAAAAAACAAAGCCGCTCCATTATCTTGAAAACTGTTTTTTTTCCCGGTGTTTAGCAAGAGAACCTTTTTAACATTAAAAATATCATAGAATTATAATATTGCAAAAAATTATAATTAATCAGAAACTAAAAAAAGTTAGTGTCAAGAATGTATAGGACTCCTGACACCTCTCCAAAACTGTATGCGATAGTCACTGGTCAATAAACATAGAAAGTATAATTGTACATATTCTTTCTACACTTTACGACGCTATTTTATTCGAATTTTTCATAGAAAAAATTCGCCCTCAAGTAGGAATCGAACCCACGACCTCTGGCTTGCCGGACCATTGCTCGACCACTGAGCTGTTGAGGCGTGAATTAGAAACTTTTATGGGGATGCTTTGAGTTACATCAAAGGAAACAGATGAATATATCTTGCCCGTAGTACGGCGCGTAGTACGGCATTCGAATAAAATAGCGTCGTAAAGTATAGAACGAATATTTACAACCACATTACTTCGCGAAAATTTTAACTTTCCGGTATCACAGTATTCCTGGGCTTGCTATTTTTTGTGGATTCTTCGATATTTTGCAAAGGAAATGCTCCGAAACCTGACATATTTATTTAATTTTGACAACTATTTTATTTTTCCACATTTAAAGAATAATATTTTCAAGACCAGACATCACACAATCGAAGAGCTTGGTAATACTATTGTGAATTCTTGTGCTGACAACCCAAGAAATCTTAGTAAATGGCTTTGAAAGCATGAAGCGTATAGTTCAACTTTGTCTTCAAAATAATGCTTTAGTATAATTTTCTTTTAATGTTTCAAAAACTAAATTACTAATTATTACACACACTTACATGACAATACCGGTATGAACCGAGATTATTGTTACCATGGAAACATTACGCTACAGATCTATTACTAATTTCGATAGTTTGGATAACCAAACTATCGAAATTATACGTTTGTGGCAGATTATGTGCACTGTCATTTTACATTTTACTGAAAAATACATAATTTATTTAAAACAGTTAATTATCCAAACAGGCGTATACCTTGTGCGAAGACAATTTTAAATATTTTTAACAAATTCAAAGAAGATGGATAGTATTTCTTTAAGGTTGAAATATATCTAAGATAGTAAAATTAGTGTATCAAAAAATGTAGGAAATATAACAAAAAAGTACAAATAGATTCTACCATTTCATGAATTGTAGAACGTCCTTACATTACTTCTAATGAATTACCGAACGTAACTCATGTATTGGAGGCATTTCAGTAACACGATAAAAACAAATAACACCTTGTGGTAACCTACGAATAAGTGGTTTTATAAAATTGAGAATTTATCTTAAAAGGCAGTAGTGGGAAATTCTTGTAGGTAATAAATATGTTTCTATTTCTTTAATAATCCCAATAACTTTTGGACTGTACAATTATCTGACAGCATCACTACTGGAATTAACATTGAAGAAGGGAAGACACTATGCAACAAACTTTTGGAATCTGGAAGAAAGAATAAGAGAAAGTAAAATCAATTACAGCCGATGTAATAATAACTAAAAGGCAATACTTCGAAAGGCCAAATTCAAATCAGGACGTAGATCCTCTTTTATTTTTGAAGTTTTAAAAAATGGTAATTGCATTTTTTACTTGTATTTTCTTTTAGGTAACAGGAATAGAGCTGAAACCCTTAAAACAATCTGCTAGGAAATACTTCTGTATTTCAGCGAGTTCAACAGAAAGTGAAATTGTATAGTACATCTCCTTTAATAAATAATAGAACAAAGGTGTGCAATACTAAAACCGAAAAATGTTAATACGATAGTGTTTCAAAATAAAAATTTTAAAAATATTAATAAGGAACCTAAGTATTTATTTTATTAAAATTACGCCCAATGTTTTCCTATTAGCTAAAGAAATAACTCATTGGTTTTCATCTTACTATGCTTTTTAACTATTAAAGATATGCATGTTTAAGCATTCAAAGGAAAATTATATAGATTGCCATACATAATGTACACGAAACTCTTTAAATCTATTACGGAACTGTTTGTTATATCAGTAAAAATTATTCTATTTAAAATTTCTTCGTTTTTATTTAAGAAATTAAACATTATATCACAAAAATCAGTTCGTTTTACTTTATCTTCCTCGAAAAGCTATTGATCGTTAGATATCATGTATAGCTTATTTTTGAATTTTTTCAGCGTTTTGAACACCAAACTGTAAGATATTCCAAAATGGTCTGGCTACATCTAAAAGCAATCCTACAGACCGTTCTTCTACATAACACAGGATATTCAGCTTCATGTGTTCTGTTAACACGTGATTGGTTTAATTTTTTTTGCGGAAATTTTGAAAACAACATTTTCTTTGAATTTGTTAAAAATATTTAAAATTGTCTTCGCACAAGGTATACGCCTGTTGGGATAATTAACTGTTTTAAATAAATTATGTATTTTTCAATAAAATGTATTTAATTTAAGATTTGTATATGAATGAAAAACATAAATATTTGACAATTTGAAATATGTTACTGGTATTATAACTGGCTGCCTACTATGCCGCCACCATACATTTATCCCTATGTGTAATGATAAAAGAAAAACCCGGTATGTAGACGACGAATTCGCAGATTTTATTAACTTTAGATTACAAATGAAACAGCCATGCAATATACATACCTGTAACTGTACACATGGACAATACACCTCGTATTTCAGCTTAAATGTATATACAGATACAAATCTGTTTTTTAAATAGATTTGTATTATTTTGTATCGCATTGCTTCACTAGCTTGGCTGATGACGCCTATAGATGGCAGAAACACGTGTCTTAAGCAGAAATAAATGCTGAAAATACGAGGTGTATTGTCCATGTGTACAGTTACAGATATGTATTTTGCATGTCTGTTTCATTTGTAACAAATGCGTTATACGTGCTTAACGTATTGATATACTAAACCTTTTATTGTAACTTTAGATTCATTAAATCAAAAAATTAAATTTTCTTAATATAATACATCCCAATTCTTCTATAATATAAATATTTAAATGAAAAATTGCTAGGGTTTAAGAGTTTAAATTCATCGTTAGAGATCATTTATATTCCAACTTTTATTTAAATATTTTGCGAGGGAATAGAATTTACTCTTGTGCAATGATTGCATTCTATTACATATATATTTGCACAGAGATCATAAACTAATAATGTATATTATAAAATATTGTATAATTTGTACCTGATATAGTAATAATTATGTCAAAATAAACTTCCTGTTTAATATTTAGTATACATTTATGCAAATATTTGTTTGTTTGGATGTATAATTATCTAATACCTAATATTTGAAATTCCATATCAAGCAGAAAACTATTACGTATGGAATTTAGTTTCCAAGTGATTGTGAAACGCTTTCCATACTTTTGTAACAAAAATAAGATAACATTACTAAGGTGTGTAAGTTAAGTCGTGTTATAACTCAGTTATAACTACCTTTATTGCCTTACACGCAATATTAAATAACCAGACATTACATGTGTCGAAATATTTTTTTTTCTTTTACGGTAGGTTGTTCTCTTTTGAATTGATTTTCTCGTAAAGCTCCTAAGATTTCGTCCACTTTCTAATGTTTTTGCTTTTACGTTAAAGAACTCTATGTGATACCTTGAAATTTATGTTGTAAATTGATAGTATGATTATTTTTTTTGGTTGAATTTAAATGTAATTAAATGAAAGATAACATGCAATATTATAGGCTATAATGGCATACTATCGATGCAATATTTGACATCATCGAAGTCACAAAGAAAATTTAAAGACGAAAAATGGAAATACGTTTGTCATGAATGCGATCTAAAATATATAAGAAAATGACTTTTGGAAAGAAACAATTGATCAGACAACATTAATAAAATGTTAGAGAAATTGTACGGATATGAACAAGCAAGAAGCAATTTCCTGTGAGATTTAGAAATGGAAATAATTGGTGGTAAGCCTATCAGAAGGAAGAAAATTTACAAAGAACTTAATTTCCATATGTTTAATAGTATTTTACGTAATTTCTCATTCATAAGTTAAAATCAGTTCTTCTTATGTGTCCTATATAGTTCGGTACGACGTATTAAATTTCTCAATGCTTTTCTTTATAGTATTACTAGCTGAACCCAGCATTTCTTACCTCGTAAACTTCAATGCGAGAAGTACTGTCACGTGGCGTCATCTACATTTAAATAATACTATTATTACTATTGATATTAATTAATATTATTACGCCTTAACTTTCTTTCTACTGGCAGATCGAGGATTACAATTGCTTTAAATGTTCTCCGAAAAACAGCTATTATTTTTTCTGCAGAAGAGGTGACTTTAAACTTCTTGGGTTTGGCTCGAGTCCTCAACAAGCCACTGCATCGACTCTTGTTTCAATTCTAGTTCGTAATCCAAGATTAATCTCCAGTGACAAATCGTTCCATGACTAAATTTAGCTTGTTCCCACAAAGCGTTAAAAATTGTTCACACGTTTCTACCCAGACGTACATTTGCAATGGCGAAAGCATTCGTTGAATTCACCACAAAGTTTCAAAAACGTTTGTCATTTCAAGTTACTCGTCAACAATTTTAAAGAACGTGGCTACTGAAACACCTAATAAATCTGCGAATTAGTCGCTTCTTCAGTTTTGCATCTTTCAGTACCAAACATTTGTTTTTTTCAACATCTGAAGTTATCATATCATTAGGGTTTAAACCAGGGTTTAAACCAAGTTTAAATAATTTTGACCTCTCGACAATCGCTGACTTAGAAGGGCAATCATTCCCGTGTGCAGCCAACATTTCTTAAAAATTATTTTTTTGAGTTTTTCTTTGTTTTGTAAAGAACTTTATAACGGCCCTCTACTCGATTTTATTAATTTTGATATAAAATCAATGTACAATAACATAAATTTACAGACAATATAATTAATAATTTTGGAACTATTTTGTAAATTGTGATTTTACAAAAGTATAATGGGAAATTGCGTTAAAATTTAAAGGCACCTAGTCCGGAATAATACAAACGGTGGAAGATTAAACTAAATAGATACATGTTCTGAGTTGCACATATTATGTTTTCGAAATTACTTTTTGCTGAAAAAGTAAATTTATTATTATTATTTTTTTGTAGTAGTAGTTCTTCCCTAGTGATGATAACACGTTATGACAGATAGCCTAGATAAGTTAATTGGCCAAATAAAAGGTTTTAATGAAAATGTTGGAACACAATCTAAAATAGTGTTTTGCTAAATTCAATTTATTATTTTATAAATTGCATGTATATTTTACAATTCTGAACTCACGACGAATGTTCAAACAAATTACAATTGTTTTCCAAACATAACTACCACATCTAACTGTAGAATACAAAACATCACATAATATTTCTCGTGTAATATTATTAAACGCTGCCGTTACAGAATCTAACAATTGTTGCTCATTCTCCAAAGAATGCCCATAAACGTGGTTTTTAATGTAACCCTAAAACAAGAAGTCCAATGGGGTTAAGTCCACAGATCGAGCTGGCCAGGACACTTCGCTGGGAGTTACAATCCACCTTCTGGGAAACCGCTGAGAATGATACTCACGAACCTGTCTAGAATTATGTGCTGGAGCACCGTCTTGTTGGAACCAACAGTTATTAACCACTGCCGTAGGGAACTCGTCTAAACAGTCTTCTAAATCATTTTGCAATAAATAAAGATATCGTGCCGCATTTAAGGAGTTATGTTTATTTCGAGACTTTACAGATTTCTTAAATGAACCGTAATCTTTTAAATTGTAACACAAACGTCTAAAAATGGATTTACTTGGTTGCCTTCTTTCTGGAAATCTGTTAAAGTACATTGTTTGGGCATTCACAGAATATTGATGCCACAGAGCATATCATATTCTTCTTCGCTGCTAAATCGTTCCCTCTCCATGTTCAAAAGTAAATTAAACCGTAGAGGTAATTCAGTAAAACAACGTGCAACAAACAACAAATAACAACAAACAACAAAAATAATAAACAGCAATAAAAACAGCACCAACGACACAGTAAAACGTTTCCTTAGAAGAAGACAAGTATTAACGTCAAAATTGTTGCAAAATAATAAATCGTTGTTTTGTAGCGCCTACCCAGATACAATTGAGCATCTCTTGTGAGTTCAGAATTGTAAAATACATATGCCATTTATAAAATAATGAATATACATTTCTTAAAATACTATTTAAATTGTGTTTGATCATTTTCATTAAAACATTGTATTCGGTCTAATTGACTTACCTGTCATAGCGCGTTATTATCACTAGGGAAGAACTACTAGAAAAAAATACCAAAAAATAATAAATTTACTTTTTCAACAAAAATTAATTTCTATAATATAATGTGTGATACACAGTTGTATTTGAAATGAAAAATTCTATCAGATACAGGATGTACTTTTTTCTCCGCCCATATAAAAAAATTAAGTTGATGATGATTTCTCAAAACCGAAACGTCGCACTAAAAATATAACACGGTCATATTGTAGAGTTTTAAAAGTGCCGATGAAGAAGTCTTATTTATTTTTCGATAACTCGTATAATAAAATCAGAAAAAAAAACAAAAATTTAAAAAGCCACATTTTCCTAAATATCTCAAAAAATAAAAAACATAATTGAATTACGTAAATGCCATGTAAAAGGTCACTAAAGCGCGCAACTTTATTCCAATTTAAACAACTTTGTATCTCTTACCGTTCCCGAGATACCCATGCAGTTCATTCTTATCTTGGACACAGTGTATATAAATACATATATACAGTTTTGGTAGTACCAGTTCTAGTCTCTATCGAAAATTCCTCGTACAATAATATTATATTACTAAAATGGTTTAAACAACAAATGGCAAAACTAAAGTTACAATGGCGAACGCAACTTTGAAGCACGCTTTGTTTGGTACTCAGCAAGTAAATACGAACAAGTAATATATAATACGTATTTAAACAACTTCTAGGTATTATTGTATGACCTTCCATAAATATTCCAATATAATTTTTATACTTACGTGTTAAATTGAATTACAAATAACTCGCAAAATTTACACAATTAAATGATTACTAAAAATACTTCTGTAATAAAATTAATAAATAATTCAACATATCGACGCCTACAATAATCGTATGATTTTTTGTACTTGTAATTTTGCGCTGAATGTTTAATTATATCTTAACGGTTTTTAATTTAAACCGATTTTTAGATTTTTGGGACACAGACAAAAATAAAATATCTATTTATGGTTAGTAATATTAGGAAGTATTGCAATCAAACGCAAATAGTATTAAAACATTCAAAAATCCTACAAAATTATTGCTAAAATTGCTGAATACTGAAACCGGCGAGACAGTTAATGCACGTAAGCAATTACGCACTTATGACGTTGCATGACAACTTCACAACTTAAATTTATATGAATAGTATCAATCCATTCGATGTTTTGACTTTTAATTTTCCATTAATTTTCATCCATATGGACCAAATCAACACTTCTGGCTCAAATTCATTACTTATAAAATAGAATTGTAGTTAAAAGTAATAAAATAGATTATGTTTATATCCTAAATATTATAATTTTTATAACATTTTTTATTCTTTAGCTATATTTATTAAAATTAATTTTAATAAAATGTCAAGAACAGCATGGTTATGAATTAAGGTTTCCGTGATGTCTGTCAATCATTCATCTCATGACATGTACGTTATGTATTTATTTAAAGAACCAAAATATTCCACAACAAATCTTGCCAGTCTGAATATAGAACACATAAAGTGTATTTATTTATTATAAAAGCTTATTTAATATAGAAGAACCATGGCAAATTTAAAATGATCAAATCTCCGTCAAATAATATTCTAAGATGCACTAATTAGAAGACCGGAATAAAATTCAGCCTGCATATTGTAAAAATTAGGACAGCCTATGATTTTCATTCGTTAAGAAAAAGTACTGATAAATCTTACTAATGTTACATGACAGTGTTTTAACATTATTTTGTTTAGGCTTATATTTAGATGCTGTGTATAATTTTGACAATTTCATCTGCTTTTATTTACTTTCAATAAATGCTTTTTTCTATGTCTGAGTTTGATCTTGAGCAACTATATCTAATGCAAGACCTTTTGTAAGTAAGCAATACACTCAAATTTTTCTAGTGTATTTTTCAAAAAAAAATCTTGAAATTTTTAATTAATTTATTTCGAAACAATATCAAACAATTTAACATATAACTTTCAAGAAGAATATAATAAATACTTCAAAAGCTGCATTTATATTTATCAGAAATGCTTCATTCAACACAAGTTGCTGGGATGGGATTGTGCATTCAGAGGTTTTCCATGCATATCTGTAATAAATGTAAATTCTTAACTTATACTAAAGACGGCAGACTATGTGCCCACACTGTCAAATTTAATAATAATATGTTTATATACTGCGAAGGATTGTTCGACGTTGAGAGATGTTATATTTGCATAGTTAAAGTGCTCTTTGTATCTGTACAATGGATCTTCAGTATTGGTAAAAAGTTGCCCTAATTTTGTAAAATCTACATTTTTATCTAATACACCTTATGTGTATTATTAAATGTAACAGTGTGGGGCACATAGTCTGCCGTCTTTACTGAGTTATAACCAATAAATAACCTAATCAAAAGAATACTTACTGAAAATGTATTAAAAACAGTTCTTTGTATTATGAAAAGGTCAATTATTTGCTAGATAGAAAGAACATTAATTACAAAAGCAATAAATCGAAAATAAACCAAAGTAAGATGTCAAACGTCAAAGTTTAGTTATTTCGACTATCGTAGAACAGCGGTGTCATGGTGGGCGGATGACCGCATGTTATCTCTGTCTATCTTATTGGTCTTACGGCGAAGACAATTCCACATTTTCGTTTCAGTGTTTTATTCTTGTTTAACCACTGGGCTTTGAATGAAATGATAATATATACATTGCAGGTGCCCATGTCCGTGATAACGCCACGCAACTAATGACGTGAGTCAAAACATCGAGTAGACACATACTAATAATAACTATGAATAACCTACATTTTTGTTTTTAGCTAACTATTTTGTTAAAATAGGGAAACGCACGAAGCAATCCACTTTCGTCATTAAAATCCATGATGTAATAGTTGTAGTAACGAGTGTTCATTTGAAAAGTCAATCTAGTAGCATGTGATTTACTGAGAACATTTTGAAGTATGTCGTAAATTAAAATTTACTACTTAACCTACGAAGCCGTATATTTTGACAGTTTCATACATATAAATAAATAACAAATGTGATTGACATTATCAAATGTCATTTGGATTTACGTTTACGGAACAACAAACACATACTAATATATATGCGTCTTATTCTATCAAAATTTCAAAGTAACCTAGATTGACTTTTCAAATGAACACACGTTACATTTATATGAGCATTGTGTCGACTTATAAAATTTACGATGAAGTTTATAGGTTATATTTATATCTAGATTGACAAAATTTAGACAGAAATATATCCTATAAACATGATACTGTCAAATAATTCGAATTCGACAGTATCATGTAAATGTTCTTTCATGATGACCAACATCTAATGTTAATATCTTTCTAGTTGAAATGATGCCAAAATTATAATTTTCAATAAAATTATTCATTAAAATAATTATACAATTCCAGATTAAGAAAATGATAAATTTACTAATATATAAGACTATTATTTTCGTAGCAATACAGACGTCATTGTTTTTAGTTGTTGACGAAAGTGGATTGCTTAGTGCGTTTTCATATATTATAGGTGCTAGTAATTATCGGATTGTTTAACTCAACAGAAACACCATTATATAGTTCTTGGAACAAATTGTAGAGAGTCTGTATTTTTTGTATATTGACAGTAAAATTCGATGTTGTCAGTTTGCCATTTTTATTTTCAGTACCGCCAATGCCGCTAACCTGCTGTCATTATACTTGTCATTTTTGTTAGTTATTTACCTGCTTTATATTTATTATTTCTCATAGTTATCTGTTCTTTTGCGAACTAATTTTACGATACCGGTCTTCATATTATAATTTCTGCATTAAGATGACGAAAGCTTTATGTAAGCAAAACAAGATGCTAGTTGTATCATTGATTGAATATTTTACAAAAGAACGAAATAATGGAGGACCGTTTCTACCAATCCATGCTATTAATGAGGTATATATTAATTATACATAATAAGAATATTAATAAGGTTTTTGGTAGAGAGTTAAGTTAAGCAGAAAGAGGCCACGAAGAAAATCTGTGACGAAAATTGCTAGAACTAATGAAGTAGATATAGGGAATATAATATATGAAATGTCTAAAAAAGAAGACAGCACGTAACTCGACGTTCTATATTAGAATGGTGGTTTTAATTTTAATTAATGTTGGTTTAACAGCCTTAAATATTATATTAACACGTTCGTTACCACCACTTAAAAAAAAACCTTTGCCACAGACCACAGGTTTTTTTTTTGTAAAATACGCATGTAAATAAGGTACTGTTATAGATTCGTATAGACCTCTACGAAGTTTAAAGCTTCTTTCAATAGACCATACAAAATAAAATCACTTTAAGTAAAACCACTTCCTCGACTCATATATGAGCCGGTGGTCTGTAAGATGAAACCAGCCGACTCATATATGAGCCGAGCGGTATCCAACGTGTTAAAGAAAATTGGTTTTCGATGGCTGAAAGATAGTCCTAACTAGGGAAAGGTCTCATGGAATTACCTCACATCGTATTTTCAAGATTTACTTTTTTAGAAGCACGTGTAAGAAATATGAGATCCAAAGAATTCGAATTTGTTTATTTGGATGAAACATGGATCTTGAATATTTGAAAATGATAGTATATGCAGATCGTGGCAATAATAATTCACCTTCACTATTCGTCGTTTTTTTAGCGCAATATATGAAATTGTCAAGTCGACACACTTGACATTTGGTCATATATCGTCGTACAGAGCCACCGTCAAGGCTCGCGTCAATTTGATTGCTAGATTGGCATTATCTAGTAGGACAAGGGTGACTTATAATAAGTAACTCTTATAACTTGAGACAGGACCCATCGGGCCGAAATTACGATGAACCATATAAATAGTCTATAACATTATTATTACTGAATAGCACTATTCATTCGATTAACCGCATATCTGCTTTTTGTAGTTTTGTAGTTGAATTGTGAGGCAATTGCTTCAATTTTACAGTAAAATTCCTTTCTTCATAGGCGTAGATAGCTTGAGGAGTTTTTAAAAATTATTTTATTTATTAGCTTATAGTTCGTAAGATAAATAAAGCAGGGTGAATTACTTTCTTTTTTTCATTATTTTAACTGTTAATTACATAGTGAATTTCGTAAGTTTAAATAACTTACGCGTACATTTTTAACTTTCATTTATTTAGATCTAGCACACTGATTAAGTTACTTTTTCAGATATGATATGGAACAACGTCGAGAATGGCCTCGTGAAACAATGGCGAGATGGATTAAGGGTCATGCTGATTGTATGTCCATTGCCAGTGATAACGAAATTTATTGCAAAGTCTGTAAAATATCGTTAAAAAATCCAAGAAATCGCACATAACACGTCACTTAGCATCGCAAACACATACACAGGAATTAGAGCCGTTTGAATGTGACAATTTTAACGAACAACTCTCTGAAACTTTAATAGCGGCAAATATTCCATTAAATAAACTTAACAATCCCACCTTCAAAACATATCTCCAAAAATATACTGGTAGAAATGTTCCTGATGAATTCATCTTACGCAAATATTATGATTCTAAGTGCTACACGAACGGAGTAGAACGCATTGGAAGCCATCTTTCAAATCAGTACCTACGGATAAGTGCCGACGAAACTGTCTATATATTAGGACGCTGTATGGTAAATGTTGTAGCTGGTGAACTACATCCAACTATTCCATATTACGCATGTGTAATAGCAACAAAATTTATAAATAAAGTTGATGCGGACACAGTAGCTAAAAACATTTACGAGAATATGTATTCGGACGACAGGTACAAAAAAAAAATACTTTTATTTGTCAGTGACAGTGCTGCTAGATGTTAAAAATAGGCAGACTATTAACCCCTTCGCGCCCAGGCCGGTTATGCAACTCGACGATATTATACCAGATTTGGTTAAAAAATGGTCTTCCGTTTCGTTGAAGTTTTTGCATTGAAAATTATTACACTATGCCTAAATAGTTATTTTACAAAAAAGACATTGAAAAATATTCCATAGGCGGCGCTACCTGGGTCATTTTAAGGCAATAAACAAAAACTTTTTGCTTTGCTAAATATAACGATGCATGATTAGTTTTTACAAATATTATAGCTTACTTCTGAATAATTAGGGAAAAAACATCATCAAAACCGAAGACATAATAAAGACAGTAGCGGAGATGTGTGAAGAAACATTTATTATGGGACCAGAAAATACAATATAGGTAGGTACTATTTCATTTCAATAGTCATGAAACTGATCGAAATGGGCTTGACAACACAAATAGACGGGAGCATTTAGGGAACTTGTGCATAAGTTGCTTGTGTATACTCTCTTTTTATCAGTTTGGTAACATATTTTACAAATTCCCCTTTTGCGGCGTTTCCCTAATTCCTTGTAGAAGGACGCAAACTGGAGTTTATTTTTGGCTCACTTGACATTGGTGGAACTGCTTCCACCTGGTTTGTATTCTTCTTTGATTCTTGTATATCCAGATGAATATTTAGTCAAGAGATCATCAATCAAAATTTTTGTAAACTCCAACACACTCTTCTCCTTTTCTTCGGCATTTGTGTACAACACTCTCGCATTCAACACCATGCGTTGGATTACATGAAAACCAATTTTTTTAAACCAGGTGTAACTTTTCCTGGTGCAATCATATGGTTCAATGTCTTGATCAGTCGCATCTACTCCTCCCATATTTAGATTATAATGTTCTATAGCAGTTGGCTTTTGAATAAATATTGTACTTGATGTGGAGGGCGGGTAACGATTTGTTTCTGTATATCCGGCCTCAAGTTTAGTGGTCAGTAGATATACATCTCTCTTATCCTTATATCTAGTAATCAAAACATCATCTTTTTTGACAAAGCATGTTTGAAAAGTTTCTGGAGGGACTTCTGTCAGTTCTTTGGGTACACCTCTATTCGCGCGAATGGTTCCAGTCACATAGGTGTTTTTTGTGAGTAGACTCTGCTAGCCTCAAAGATATGTACCAATTATCAATTATTATTTCTCTGCCTTGATCTAATAAATTTCGAAACAGGAACACCACAATTCTTTCAGATAGAGACAAAACTTCGGATCCCTGAATGTGATCGACGTTGTACATGTCTTTTCCGAAGTACATTGTAGGTGTACCCCCGTAAATGTGGACTGCTGGGGCATGCGCAAAACAGCTTCATTCCGAAACGGGAACACTTCGTTTTTATATATTGTTTGAAATGGATTCGACCTTTATACAAAAGCAAACATTCATCAATTGCAACTATTTCTCCAGGATCAATAAGATTCATACAATTTTCTTTTACATACGCGAAAAACATACCCAAACGGGTATTAGGTTTACCTGGAATGAAGGCTCCCGGATTACTGAATCTGATGAATTTCAATATTGAGAAAATCGATTTCTACTCATGACTTTGGCACAAAATATATTTGGCCCTGGAAATAAAAAATCACGTTTCCAATAATCGTGGATTGTAGGGTAGCGAATTAGTCCCATGTATAAATGCAATGCCAAAAAAGTGTACATTTCAGGAACCGTTACATCTTTCCACATAATGTCGTACACTTTCTGGGTACCATTTTCTACTAGGTACCTTCCTGCCCGTTCATTTGTCCATTCACAAAGACATTGGACAATTTTTTCGGATATGAATGCTATGAAGCAATTCTCGGGATGTTTCATGTCTTCCAGTTCAACAGCAGGATGAACACCTTCAAACAAACGGGAAACCGGCACCAACGCTGGCGCTCTTGCATCCTAAAGTAAAAATAAAAATAAGCACATGATGATATGAAAATAAGGGTAAAATTACAGAGAATGGATCCACTACAACATTAAAATCTCCCATACCTAGCGCCTCATCGTCTTCAGAGTCGGAGGCACTGGACAAACTATCATCATCATCGTCGTCGGAGGGCTCTGGCAAATATTCTGAGCAAGAATCGTCAAATTGCTCTTCATTATCAATTAAATCACTCATTTTTACAAAGAAAACAAATTATAACTGCAGCCGTACTCTTTAGATGCAATATAATGACGCACACATGACGCGAACAAGTGAATCTATAAGCTTCACCTTGAGCTAACCAATCAAAACTTCCATCCCCACCAATAATTTTTCAATATGACGATATCCCAAACATAAAACAACGTGTACAAAATTATCCCAGGCTTATAGCAAAAGTATAATATTTGTTGCCACATATGGCAACCTGGGATCACAATGCATAGTAAGCTTGTTGCCACCGGTGGCAACATGGGTCTGAAGGGGTTAAAGGAAACATATCCTAATATGCTGCACAGTACTTGTGTACCACATGCTCTCCACAGAGTCTGTGAATATATCAGAGAAACCCTTCCGGAAGTTGATAGACTTGCGTCCGCTTTTAAAAAAGTTTTCAGAAAAGCACTATTGATAGTAGCTCTTTACGGGGAAAAACTTCCATCTTTGTCACAGCCTCCCTCTCCAGTAATAACTAGATGGGGTATATGGTTGGAAGCTACTAGTTTTTATGCAGAGAATTTCGATAGTTTAAAAAAGATCGTTACATGCTTAAATGACAATGCTTGAAGTATTTCTGAGTGCAACGAACTAATACAAATTCCAAATATAAAAAAACAGTTGTACTTTCTTCAGGAAAACTTTGGAAATTTGCCAAAATTAATCACTTATTTCGAAAATCGAAATCTCAAATTAAATGATGGATTAACCACATTAGATATGGCTATTAATAATTTGAAAAATATTCCAAGTGACTTCGGATGTGGCCTTCGGCAAAAGTTAGACACAACTTGTAATAGAAATCCAGATTTAATAACATTGCTGCAATTGTGTATGGGGACAATGCCTCAAAATCTAACTGCTAAATACGCTGAAATAAAAGAATATTTCCAGTATGCACATATAGCCAGTTGCGATGTAGAAAGGACGTTTTCTATCTACAAGGATGGATTCCATTCAAAGAGAACACATTTTAAAGAATAAAACCTTGAGAAAGTATTGCTAGTTAATATTAATACTTTTTTACTTAACTTAAATTACAAAATGAACAAATAAATACGTATTTCGTATTTTATAGATCACCTTTGTTTTCCAATTATATAAATAAAATTAAAAACTCTTTAGAAATATAAATTTTCAATAGTATATACGCCCGTGGGCGATGAGTCATGGGCTTCTCGTGCCCGGTTACTACTTATAACTAGAGAACGGACATTCTCACCACATGACTAAGTTCTCCCAATACAATAGCCGTTGTCCATTGTTAACGCTGGCGAAATCAGGTGGCCGAGAAAATCAAACACAAATACTTCATTGTATTACGCCGAAATGTACTCAGCGATGTTTATAAACATTTCCAATTGCCGATTGCGTTTAATGGAATATATCCTCCGAATACAATAGGTGTGTTGTCCATTGTAATCGCTGTCGACCAGATGGCCAGATGGTCTAACAAATACTTCATTGAATTACGCCGAGTCATGTGGTAAGAATGTCCGTTCTCTACTTATAACTTAACCTGTTTGCTTATGGATACTATTAATTGCTCAAAAGCAGTTGAATAATAAATACGTAATTCAATATGTAGATAAAAAGATTCTTCACTCCAAAATTCTATTTTTACACAAAACTACCTTCTTTTAAATGCTATGTTAACAGAATTAGTTCAGTTAAATGCGAAGTGTTAACTGAATTATTTTTTAGACATAAAATTTTACAAAATATGACGCAAACATCACTCAAACTATTAGATTCCAAAAATTTTCACAGCAGGTCTCGTATGAATTATCTTTAGGTATTTTTTAAAAGAAATCTCAAGAAACCATCAATAAAAAATCTTAAATAAAAACCTTTGTTCTGATGAAATTTTTGCGAGTTTTGTACTGTTAGATGCCCCAATAACCCAGAAGGAAGTGTATAAATTTGCTTTCAATATAACACCGATCCAATTAGTTTCTGTGTTTAATTAACATTTCAAGAGCAGCGAATGTAAATCTTCACTTTTCTCTATTACAGAAACACTTTCTTGTATATACGTTCATAGAAGTCTATATAAAAATAAAACTTAAGTAAATAATAATATGCTATTGCATATTAGGTCATTAAAGAAGCTTAACAAATAGTACTAACAATTACTTACCAATCAAAATGTACACAAATTACGCGTTATCCATGCAAAAGGAAAATGAACATTTCCTTATAAGTACACTAACACTAATTGACTAGGAAAACATTTTTATTAGCCACTTAATTCACTCTAATAAATTATGTTTATTTATGAAAATGTGGATTCATGAAAATAAGACGAAGTAATAATCAACCAAACACAAAATATAAGGTAAATGTTGTTGCATCACAGCACAGAGTTGAAGTGGCAAAAAGTAAATTGTTCAGATATTTGGAAGCCAAAGTGGGCCGTCGATAATTGAAATAATTAGAAAGTCAAGCAAATGCATTTAATTTAATACAAGTGAGTCGGCTAGAAAAAGAAAAAAAAAACAGATCGAAAGGGGAATTTATGTTATTAGGAATATACATATATGTGAAACGATTTTGATTCCTTTCTTTTTGCATAGTACTTTTTATTTCAATATGTGAAAATTACACTGGTCAACCAATTTTCATATTTTAAATTTTTCTTTAGAAACTTTACAATTTTTATAGTTCTAACAATAGTAACAAACAACAAATTTATTCTGGCGCGTCAGTTTTGGAAAAAAATAATTGAAAAGTAAATTAAAAAATAATTAGGTATATACATTATAAAAAGCTGTATGGTATTGTCCTGTTTAAAATATTTTTCTTTTTACTTTTCTTTTATACGAGGTAAGATCGGAAAGTTTCTAGAACGAGACACACAACACCACTTTTCGGAGTAAAATCATATTTATTTTTTTATATAGTATCCTACTAACTCTATACGTTTAGTCCAACGTTTTTCAAGACCTTCCATTCCTTAAAAAAAAATAAGAACTTTCAAAACCTTCCAAAAGTTCATTTTCAGCTTTCACGATTTGATTATTCGATGAGAATTTATTTCCAGCCAACAATTTCTCGAGTTTTAGAAATAGAAAGTCCGAAGGGGGCAAATCTGGCGAGTACGGTGCATGTTTAATTAATTGGAATCGTAATTCGTGCAGTTTCGCCATTGAAATTGCCGACTTGTAGGATTGTCTTGGTGAAACAAGACTTTTTTATTTGCCATATGAGGCCTTTTAACTTTGATATCTTCGTTTAATCTGTTTAATATTTTATTTTATTGTCCTCCGTTGTTGTAAGTGTAGTCAATAAAAATTATTCCTCGTGAATCCCAAAAGACGGTAGCCATCACCTTTCCAGCTGACAGCATCGTTTTAGCCTTCTTTGGAGATGGTTTACCGCGTACTGTTCACTGATTTGGTTGTGTTTTAGTCCCTGGCATGAAGTGGTGTAGCCACATTTCATCGACCGCTACAAAGTCTCAAAAAATCTACAGGATTACTCTTGAATATTGCTGAGAAATGGTAACACGAGCTTGCTTTTGATCGTCTGACAGCAAACGTGACACCCATCTTGCACAGAGTTTTTTCATGTCCAAATGTTGATGTAAAATGTAATCAGTGTGGTAATATGATATGCTTATTGCATGTGCTATCTCTCTCATCTTTAATCGACGATCATTCATCACCATTCCCTCAACTTCTCTAATAGTTTCTTCATCGGTAGATGTTTTTGGTCTCCCAGAACACGATGCATCTTCTATGCTTGTTTGACCATGTTTAAATTCATCAATCCAGTTCGCGACGGTTGCATACGACGGTGAATACTCTCCATGAACTTTGTCTCATTCCGGTATTATTTCTTCAGCATTTAAGCTTTTCAAAAAAAATCTTTAATAACTGCACGGAATTCGATTTTATTCATGATTAAGAAAATGCGCGCACTGTTTACTTTGCTTGGCTATAACGGCTATACTTTATGCACTAACCTTTCTAAAAATTTGGCACCAGTTATATAATAAATGAGGCACTTAAAACACCTAATCGGTACGCGCGTACAACGCCATCTTTTAGTTCGTTCTAGAAACTTTCCGATCTTCCCTCGTATTGTTCGCACTTTCTGATATCAATGTTCAACAATAATCTGCAAGCATTTCACTGTTTTACTTGCCCTGATAATGTTTTTTAATAACAGAAATGTCTTAATGAAATCTTCTGCCGGATTCATCACTCACGTCGTCAAGGTGCTAAATTTTTGTTTTGGTAAACTCATTGTGAATACAATGAAAAATTAATTGGTTTGTACAAGAACGAATAATGAACAATGAAATTATACTGAAAGTTAACGAAAAATAGGCAGGTACGACTATGGCAAAAGATGTCAAACACCAATTGACAATACCTATAATTCTCAATATGCAAAATACTAAGGAAAAATATTTCCAAAATTTAACAAACGTCAGTTTCAATCAATAATGGACACCCGATAGTAATATTCAATAACTTCGATGCTAAAATCGTTCACCAAATGTAATTAATGCAAGTTTTTTTTAGATAGTCCATGTTAAAATATCTTTATGCCTCCAATTTTACAGAGCTCTCTGTATATTCGCTTTCTAAAAATAAAATATAGATCATACATTTACATAGTTGTATGGAGAATCGCATGTAATTCCTGTTTTTAAATTTAACAACTATATTGGGACAAAAAACTTGATACAACTAATTTAGAACGGATAGTATTAATTAACAAAGGTCCCAAAATTTAATAAAAAATATTTAAAAAAATTGATTTAATTATATTAACATTTTATGATTATCAAACTAAATCACGACTTTATATTAATTCACTCTATATATATATATGCACATATAAACATTGATTACTAATTGGAATTACTAACAATAAATGATAATGTATTTATGAATATTTATCACTTCCCACATTATTTTTTTTACTTTTTAAATTTATTCCTATATATCATTCAATAAGTGTAATGAAGACATTATTACATTTATCTGCAGTTGTAGAAAATTATGAGATAAACATATTTGATGCGAACTCATAAGTTTATTGGTGGTAAAATAAAATATGGTATATTGTCAAGAAGTATTACAACATTTACAACATATCATATATTGCTGCGAATATTATTTACTCATTTTATGACATGTAATTCTTTCAGTACACAGTGTTATTGTAATGCTCTTGTTGAGATTGTCTAGTTTCATAAAAAAAAAAAGCGGGTTTAAAATGATATTTGTGTAATTACTTATTCATCTATTATTATTAAACTATTACGTACTTTTTCATGATTTTCTTTGTAGTTATTTCACCTATTATTACAACTACTGTAATTCCTCTGACGTTTGTGTAGATTATCTGTTCAGAGAAATAGAGAGCACTTGAGTTTAACCTGGTTAAACTATTGTTTTTACGTTCCTTTATTTCGTAAATCGTTAATTATCATTTTTTAACCAATTATAACATATTCAATCTTGCGTTCTTCTTTATGAAATTTTTCTTGTTATAATTGACATCTGGCACGCAATTACAAAAAAAAATAAGAAGAGACAATTGCGGATCTACTTTAAAGCGGGACTAGTTTAGTCAGAACAAAAAACACAATTAGTCTAGTACAATGTTATTGTTTTAAGGAGAAAACATGACTATAACGTAAAAAATTCGAAACATCGTTAATTTATTTGACTTATTTTAAGAAAATTTAGAGGTTATGCTATGTTTTTCTTCTAGTTTTTCTTTAGTCCAAATATGAATAGACTACTTTAAATTTCCTTGAAGAGATAATTACGAGCTTACCCTCTTGAGCTGCAAGATAGAACAATGCCATTTCAATCTCCAAGTGAAGACAAGATATATTTCAGAACAAACAATATATAGAATAAGGGGTGCAAGTAATAATTATAATAGGAGATTCTCCTTGATTCTAATTGTATCAATTTTTTGATTGGTCCATTTCAACTTTCACAGAGACTTAATTAAGAGCAATATTTGCATTTTTTACAAAGCGATTTACTTGACCTTTTGGACGGTATACGTCTGAACATAAAACAAAATATATGGTTAATAGAAGTTTAAAGTATAAAGTGAAAATTGCGGAATTTATTTAAAAGGTCCCTAGTCTATTTTATTTGTCGGTATGCATGTTATGATGTCGTCTACATATCACAACAAATTGAAATTAACAATTGAAGAAGAAATTATAACATTATAACAATTATAATAACAGTATTAATTTTCTTGATATTTCTTTGACCTATGATAGACAGAGTCCTATTTATACAAATTGGTACAATAAATCCACAGCTTCTTTTCGAATTACCACTTAAATGCACCTACAGTATACAATAAAATGATTATAAATAATCTGACTGATAGAGCAGTAAAACTATCACATACTAAATACAGAAAACATAACATCAAGAAACGATCTTAACAGATAATAACTATCCTGAACAAACAATTAAAAAAATAATTCTCCAACTATACAACACTGCAGACACCAATAACAATTTAAACAATGAAACAACATATATCAGGGTTCCATATGTTCCACAATTATCAGAAAATATAAAATATACTTTAAAAAAATGTGATAACTACAACATATACATAAACTTAGGAATACAAATAAACATCTATTTTCAAAACTAAAACCTAAAATAGAAAAAAATCGAGAAACACATGTTGTCTATAAAATACCATTACTACATAAGTCAAACTAAACAATATTTATACAAAAGAATACAAGCACAAAAATACTCCAAAACAGACAAAACTACTTTATTTACACACAAACTGCAACGCGATCACCATTTCGACTTTGAAAACACACAAATAATTGATAGAGAACAACTTGAATTAAAGAAATGATTAATATTAAACAAGAAAAAAATTCTGTTAATTGAATAATTGACATAAAAAATCTACGCAGTATATATTATAACTTAATAATGTATCGGTCTGCAATTTACCATCAAATATTGTACATATTAGAAAATATAAATCCTGTGTTATATAAATATCTAGCGCACTGCTTATCTTGCCGGCAGTCCCGATTTCAACCCAGGGCTAGGCTGTCCGACTAGGTTTTCGTGGTTTTCCTTCTCGTGTAAGGTGAATGCCGACAGCTTAACATCTTAAGCATACATAATAATAACTCATGCCTTGTAATTTCCCGTTTTTGTTGTCTACTATTTTTTGAATACTAAGGTATGATTTATTATTATTAAAATGGAATGTATCTTTGAATAATTTTATCCATGACAACTACAAATGTATAAGTATGACATTAATATACTGTCATTTATATTTTAAATTCTTTGAGAAAGGCATCATTTGGCGAAACATGTAAGATTGTTTTAAATATATACATTTTTAAGTAAAACCAGACCTTAAATCGCCAACTAATTGAATCTACTATATATATATATATATATATATATATATATATATATATATATATATATATATGTATATATATATTTAGTGCTTATAAGAATTTTATTTTTCTTATTTATTTTATTGGCCGTGTCTTAATATTAAAAATAATAGACTTTTTATTGGTTTAGCGACCTTTTATTGATTATGATGTTTTATTCTACGACGTTTCGACTTTTATTATTTTTCAGTCTTTTTCAAGTAGCTAGAAACAAGAATTAATGCAATGAGAACATGAGAACTGTGTTTGCTTTTGTGAGATTGAATTAACAATTAAAATTAAAATTAGATTAATAATGAGTAAGGAAAAATTAAAGTGGTTAAATCTGTATAAATGAATTGAAAATTTGATGTTTAACTACATTACAGTAAGAAACAATGAATGACAAAACTCACCGTTTCTTTTGGTTTTCAAAATCACGCATTCTGTGTAACATGTGTTATCGGGGGCCCGAGACCTTTTTTTGTAACGAACCGATCGCACTGGTTGGAATATTGTAAGTGTTTGTGGCTTTGTTAAGAGAGGTTAATTTCTGTTCTATTTTGGAATTTAACAAATTGGTCAGGACCGTGTTTAGGGGTATGTAGTAAAAGTATTTACAAATGGGAACTGATAAAAAGTTTTTTTTGTTGATTTTATCTATTGTTTAATGAGTGGGTAATAGAGTTTAGACAGTCCATCAATTTCATTTCTGTCGTTGATTGTTCTGCTGTTTTTGAAAATGTGGATCATTTCTAAGACCTCCCTAGCCTTTGTATTCTTTTTCTGTGTTATTACTTTGGTGTTATCAAAATCAAAATTATGTTTTAGTGTCAATTGGTGTTTTTTTAAGGCAGTTTGATTTTTTGCGTATTTGTGACCTTTCAATCTTTCTTGTAGTAACTGTTTTGTTTGGCCTATGTATACTTTGTCACAGTCTTTGCAGGGTATGTTGTATATTGTGTGTGATTGCTTTAGTGTAGGTGTTGAGTCTTTTAGTTTGGTGTGTAGGAATTTTAGGTTTTTACCGCTTTGGTGTGCTATTTTAAAGTTAAATGGTTTAAATATATTGTTTAGTTTTTCGGATAATCCAGTTATATAGGGTGTGGGGATATATGTTAATTCATTGTTTTTTTTTGGTTTTGTTGTGGCCGTTTGTTGTGTTATAAATTTTATTAAGTCTTAGTTTTATTATTTTTTGTATAAATTGTGGTGGATAATTGCTTTCTGTTAGTATTGTTTTTACTTTATTTAGTACTGTTGGTCTGAAAATTGGATTAGTGAGATTTAAGGCTCTGTCTACTAACGCTGTTACTACATTTTTTTTGTGGGCTAGGGGTTGGATTGAAAAAAAGTTTACATATCTGCCGGATGTGGTTGGTTTGGTGTACCATTTTGTTTGTATGTTGTTTTTTGTTTTTATCAGTGTTAGGTCTAAGTAGTTTATGGAGTTGTTTTTTTCTATTTCAATGGTAAAGTTTAAATTTGAATGGAAATTGTTGAAACTATTTTGTACATTGTTTATTTCATTTTCTGGTAGCATCATTATGCAATCATCGACATATCTTTTGAAAAAGGTTGGTTTTATTTTCAGGGATTTTATAACACTTTCTTCGATGTGCTCTAATACTAATTGGGCTACTACGCTGGATATAGGTGCTCCCATTGCTAGTCCTTCAATTTGTTTGAAAAATTTGTTGTCGAATTGAAAATATGTGGAAGTTAAAGTTAGTTCTATTGCTTCAAGGAAATCTATTAATGGTAAGTCTGTGAAATTTTTGATGGAGTTCCATTTTTCTGTGATTACTTTTGTTGCCAGTGTTAAAGGTATATTGATGTACATTGATTCTACGTCTAAGGAAACAAGTTTTTCGTTGTTATTTGTTTTGATTTTATCGATATGTTTTTTGAATTCAAAAGTGTTTTTAATATAATATTGGTTTTGACCTGTGACATTGGTTAGTGTTTTTGTTAAATATTTTGACAGTTCATAAAACGGGCTCTGAATGCATGATACGATTGGTCTTAATGGGATGTTATTTTTATGTAATTTTGGTAAGCCATATATTTTGGGTGGTTGTGCATTATGTATTTTTAATTTGTTTGCTGTTTTTGGTGAGATGATCTGTTTATTGTTATATATATATATATATATATATATATATATATATATATATATTATTATTATTATGTTCTCATTGCATTAATTCTTGTTTCTAGCTACTTGAAAAAGACTGAAAAATAATAAAAGTCGAAACGTCGTAGAATAAAACATCATAATTCAATAAAAGGTCGCTAAACCAATAAAAAGTCTATTATTTTTAATATATATATATATATTTATATATATATATATATATATATATATATATATATATAATTATTTCTTGACCGTAGTATGTTATGGTGGATTCAATTAGTTGGTGAAGGTCTGGTTTCACTTCAATATATATTTATTTAAAACAATCTTACATGTTTCGGCATATGATGCCTTTCTCAAAGAAATTTAAAATATAAATGTAAATTTTTATATTTTAAATTTCTTTGAAAAAGGCATCATATGCCGAAACATGTAACAACGGAATTGGAACAAATTCATAACATTTCTCAAAAATCTGCACTAAAAATTCTCTAGTCTGCGAAACTGAAATTGTATACAATGTAAACCGTTCATTAATTGTTGGAAGATGATCCAGACCGAAGACTACATTTTTACAAAATAATGACACCATTAATCACAGATCAGCCAAATTTTGTAAATCAAATAGTCTCTTCCGACGAAACAATGTTTTGCCTCAATGGTAGGGTCAACAGGCGCAACTGTTATTACCAGTCAACAGAAAATCATCACTGGATAGAAGAAGTACATACAGCACCTACAAAAAGTGAATGTGTGGGCTGGTATACTGGGAAATCAAATATTTTTCCAAAGAGAAACTTTAAATGGTATCAGATATTTAAATTTACTGCGGAACGATATCGTACCAGAATTACAGCGCTATTTCGAAATCCAAATAAACTTAATCTACCAAACGAATCTATTTGGTTCCAACAGGATTGGGTTTCGCCACATTTTGCGCGTGATGTTCGTGACTATTCGGACGAGGTATTTCGTACACGCTGGATTGGATGCATTTATTTGTTACATTATTGTTTTGGCTTATGACAAGTTATGACTCTTTGATATTTAAATTTTCAAACAAAGTCAGTTTTTTATTTTGGTTTCCATTATGCACACCACACATTATCCCCTGAATTAGAATGTGTAAATATTTTTTCTAATATATTCTTTTACGCAGGAACAAAGTACTTAAATAACCTTTTTTTCTGATTTCTAATTCGGTGTAATCTTGTTTGTTGTAAAAATATTGATATAACAAAGTGTTTATTATATATAAAACTGAAGTATTTCAGTTTTATATATAATAAACACTTTGTTTTTAATGTAGTAATAAGTTAATAAGTTACGTAAACTTGCCTTTTATATCCATTATGTTTATTGATAGAATAGGAAAAACACTGTTCCAATGCACATATACACAAGCAGCAATGAAATCGTAATGCTCAGTTAGAACTACTAATCGGTAAAACATAACGATCAATCTTTATATATGAAATAACAAAATTGCTTGCGCGAGATCAATGTCTAATGAAACAATTTCGCATTTTTTAATTCGCATTGTGATTTGCTTAGTCGTCCTTGCCTTACCGCCAAGTATAAAAAAAACATTGAAAATACCCAGAACTTTGGACTCACGATGGAGTTCCCTTTATTAATTTCGCATGACCGTGTAGATTTTGAACTTACGAGCGATCTCCTATTACAACCGAAAATTCTTATGATTTTCTAGAAAGATTAACGTTTATTATTTATATAGCAGGAAAACATTATCAAGCAATCAATTTTGTGATTTTAATATAGTATATTCTATTAAATAGTTAAACCGCAGATGAAATTATTATGTCAAGGCGACTGAGGAGACTTTAATGCAAGAGTGCTGAGTAACCCGTGGCTCAATGCATTATTATGTAACGCCTGACCAGCATATTTTTAGGTTATTTATAGACTTCATCTCTTATAAAAAACGTATGCTCTTCTTTATACTGTTTTTTATTACTATTTTCTTAGTCTTACACATCTTACTAACTAAGTTCGAGAGAAAGTAAAAAAAAATTAATTTTAGGTATTTTTGTACTTTTATTTATATTTGTCCGGAATTAAGAATAGAGCTGTCACAAACACAAGATTCCCTTAACACTCTGTCTACCGAATGGGTCCAAGGAACCTAAAAATGATTTTATTTTGTGTTTATTTAAAGATTTCGCGTTTAAGAACTTTGTGATTACATGACTATTGCTTATGATGTACTTTGTTGAATTTTAGTTTGTATTAATTTTTTGTTTCAATATAAATTTTCAACAGGGAACTACTGTTTGGGTCCGAGATTTCGTATATATTCATATTCATATTCATCTTTATTAATCCTCTCGACCACAATAGTGGTATGGGACAAGTCCAATATTTACACAGCATAAAATAATACATGTATTAATATATCAAGCATGTCAATAGAAAATAAAATAAAACAGACCATTGCTCAAAATCAATCACAAGAACAACAATATATAAAACATACAATACAAAATACAATAATAATAAATAATGAATTAGCTTAGTTGATCATTCAAAAACTCTGTTAGTGAATAGTAGCACTTCCGTAGTAAATATCGTTTGAGTTCAAATTTGAATCGATTGTGGGGTATTATATTTTTGAAGCTTTCTGGCAGCTTATTATAAGCTTTTATTGAGAAATACCAAGGATTTCTTTCATAAAAAGATAATCTGTGTTTAGGTATTTCTAACACAGAACTATTTCTTGTCACATATGCGTGGTAACCGCTTATCTTTGGCATGCTTCTCAGGTTTACCTTTGCATACATTATCAGATGCATTATGTAGACACATGGTAGTGGTAAAATTCCCATTGAGGTAAAGTATGGTCTACAACTAGTTCGACAACCCACGCCATTCATTATACGTATTGCGCGCTTTTGCACCACAAAAACCCTGTTCAAATCAGACGATGATCCCCATGCAATAGTCGCATACGAAAACAACGAGTGAAAGCACCCAAAATAATACATCAGCAATACATCATAAGCAACCTCTGACCTGAGTCGGGCAAGTACATAACATACAGGGGCCAGTCTCTTACACAGACCATCAATATGCACGTTCCATGCACACTTATAATCGATTGTAACCCCCAAAAACTCTGCATTGTCAACTTGGCAAATAGTACGACCATTCGACCTTACTAAACTTGACTCCTTCCTATCATATGAAACCGGCTTAAATTCAATGAACGCACTCTTTTTACTATTTAGCATTAAGTCATTATTTTGCAAGTATTTATTTATTGTCACTAAACTTTCTCTAGCCTGATTAATAGTACTTAATTTATTTCGGTCACCTACCAACACAGACGTGTCATCAGCAAATAAAACAGCCCTCTCAGTAGGCATATCATTCACATATATTATATACAATAAAGGGCCAAGAACACTGCCCTGTGGTACACCTCTTTCCAATGTCAATTTACTAGAACAAAACTCATTTATTTTTACATAGTGTGTCCTCCCCTCGAGATAGCTCTCAAACCATTCCATTACGTTACCCCTTATTCCATAATGATATAACTTCCCAAGCAGAATTTTATGATTGACAAGGTCGAAAGCTTTGCTTAAATCTAAGAATATACCCATGCATGTTTTGCCCTCATCAATATCGTTATATAGATACTTTAAAAATGAGACTATGGCACTTGAAGTATTACGACCAGTGCGAAAGCCGAATTGGTTGCTATTTAAAATATTATTCCTTTCTAGAAACTGTATTAATCTTATTGCCATTATTTTTTCAAATATTTTGGAAAACGAGCTCAATAAAGATATTGGTCGGTAATTTGCCAATGATTCCCTTGATCCGCTCTTAAACAGAGGTTTAATTTTCGAAATTTTTAATTCATTGGGAAATTTTCCCTGTACTACCGAATTGTTAATAATTTGTGTGAGTGGAGACACAATCTCTCCAATGCACCGTTTCAATAAGCAAGTACTAATTTCGTCATATCCGTACGAATACGTATTTTTAAGGTTATTTACAGTATACATAATTTCAGTTTCATCAACCGGATAAAAAAAGAATGAAAGCATGATAGGTGAGGAACTATTAATTTGATAGGTAGACTCATCATCTGATCGCAATAGGTTATCCGCAATTTTATTATAATATTTATTGAAACATTCTGCAACTAAATTTTGATTACTGATGACTTCGTCATCTATACTTAGTGTAATATCTTTGCATGTCTGCGTAATACTGGTATTGTTATTTATAATAGACCAGGCCGCTTTAGTTTTATTTGACGAGACAGACATAAGACGATTATTATACATCAGCTTAGCATTTGCAATCATTTTCTTATATGTTTGTTTATATTTTTTATATTGGTGTAGAATTTCATTATTACCAGTTAATGAGAGCTTATACATTTCTTTCAACCGCAACGACGCAATTTTTATATCGTCAGTGACCCAACTATTTCTAGGGTGGCTACTACTTTTGCGATGCTTGCATGGGAAGGCAGTTTCAAAGGTCGGGATTACCTTTGCCATGAAAATTTCATACTGTTGATCAATGCTCGCACTCACATCAACATTCCAATCCTCTAAATCCAACAGTGCTCTAAATAAATCTATATTTTCTTTATTATTTAATTGCCTATAAGAAACTGTAGCACTTTCAGGAATAACGCCAGTGAACCCCAACGACAAATCTATTACCTGTGCCGAGTGGTCCGATATACCATTGTGGACAACATCTGACTCAAACACCGGAAAACTAGCACTAACACATATGTTATCCAAGCAATTAAACTGTCTAGTGGGTTTATCTATAGTTAAGATAAGGTTATGAGAAGCTATTAGATCTTTAAATTGTTTTACTTCAGTTGAGATAGACAAGAAATTTATATTAAAATCCCCACAAACAATTATATAATAATCCTTATATTTTTGTAAGATTTCTAATGCTTCATCGAGTTTCTCTAGGAATATTGTGAAACTACCCGTATTATTCCTATATATTGCTGCAACCAATACCTTCATATTGGGTGACGTAATTCTACACACCACACACTCAAAATCAAACTCAACGGACAGTTCATTAATTACTTGCATTCCGCTACTATATCTTACCATATCGTTTCGGACAAATATCGCTACACCGCCATGTATATGTTTCTGTCTACAGAAATGATCAACCAAGCACAAATTACTTAGTCTAACACTTTTAATATCCTGAAGTGAGCACCAATGTTCAGACACACAAAACACATCACAACTATCCCCCAAAAACACCTCCAGTTCGCCAGTCTTATTTTTTATCGATTGAACATTCTGGTGAATCACTGATAACTTCACCGAATTGTACGCTACTTCATCGCTCTTTCTTCTAAAAAAATGGGTTCTTTACTTTTAATATTTTCATGTGTAGACTCGTTCATGCATTCTTCTATGTGTTCCATCACTCGGCCACTTAGATACTTCCTCGTCCCGGACCTCAAATGAATACCATCTCTACTGTAATCATCCACATATATTAAATTATTTATACAAAACACGTCGACATGTCTGAATTGTTCTGCCATTGTATAAATGCGATGGTTAATGTGTTCTATAACTCTGTTTAAGTATTTCTTATCCAATCTAAACGGAATAGTGCTTATTATAAGATTAGTCCCTCGTGTTACTTCCATTACATGCTCGTAAATACCTAATAGATTTTGTATTGATACACTGTCAACACATTCTTCCACATTGTTTGCCCCAGCCATTATTAGAACAAAATCTGTTTTTGTATAGTTACTAATATCATTCTCTAAATTTTCTGTAACCCTCTGCAATTTTGCTCCAGGTTTAAGGAATCCCATCACGGACTTGACGGCTTTAAGTCCAGTTTTTATGTGCTGGCTGTACGATCTTCCATGACTATCACTCAGTAACAAAAGCTTTGCTTCCTCATTAACTCGATTTTCTTTAACCTGAGTGTCATTAACTTCACTATCTTTTGGTTCAACGGTCTTATCCATATTAACGTCCAACACTTTTTTCATATGAAGATTTCTATTTGCAACAAAATTCTGCTCCACATATTCTCTCATATATATACCTAAGTGTACGATAATTAGGGACTTCCCCAGTGTATGTAGGTATATTATGCAAAGGCAGGAACTTCCCAAAATCAGTTCCTTGTCCTTGAGAGGAAAATATTCTTTTCACCAATATATACCGTCAAAGCCAGGTAGATATGGCATCAAATTTTGAGCAATTTGTGAGAGCATCTTATCCTATGCATGGAAATTAGAAGTCTAGACCGGAAAAATAGGCGAAATATATTGAAAAGATTAGTAAAAAATATAGAAACATCTGGGAGAAATATAACAAGCGATATTTTTTTCACGTCCTATTTACTTAATTATCTACTGTCAAAAATATTTACAATTAAAAATAAGCAAGATTTGCCCACCTGTTTCACAAATCCGAAGAATCGAGACATCTTGTCGTCATTATTTGGCTTTCAAAATAATAAAATGATATTTTCATACTGTCCAAAGAAGGGACAAGTAGTTACATTACTTAGTACAGTGCGCAACGACACCAAAGTTAGTGGTACAAAAAAAAAGCTAGAAGTAATCCTAGATTATAACAAAACTAAAAGCGGTGTAGACACTATGGATAAAATGACAAGAAGTTACAGTGTGAAACAAATGACAAGGAGATGCCCATTAACTATTTTGTATAATATGATAGACATTAGCGTTATAAATGCATTCATAGTGTGTCTGTCTCTCAACAGAAACTGTAGCAAAAAGTTACGCAAGAGAAGAAATTTTATTGTAGAGTTGGGTAAACAACATGAAAATCTAGAACCAGCTGAAGCATCCACTAGTAGGGAAACTGAACCACAAAGGAAAAAGGGTCGATGCAGTGGCTATACATCTAAAAGAGGCAGAGAAACTAGAACTACTTGTAATAAGTGTAAAAACTATGTATGTGGAGAACATTCCATAATATTATGTACTGTGTTGAATAAAAGTACTTTGTAATCATTCTGCAAATTACTGATGTAAGTGTTTATTTATAAATAACCAAAGAATAGCAAAAATAAGTTAGAACATAAATAAAATCACCGTAATTCATATATGGGTCCAATAGACCCTAACGGTAGTTATAAGCTAGTTTTCTTTTCAGTAGACAGAGGGTTAAGGTAGATTATAAGCTATTGCACCCGAAATAGCGATGAATTAAATGCCATGAAATGGTAATCCTGCTGGGCGCGATGGCAGGTCTTGTAGTTTTCTAATTTACGTCGACTATTTACCTGACGGTAGTTATAAGCTAGTTTTCTTTTCAGTAGACAGAGGGTTTAGGTAGATTATAAGCTATTGCATCCGAAAGAGCGATGAATTAAATGCCATGAAATGGTAATCCTGCAGGGCTCGCTGGCAGGTCTTGTAGTTTTCTAATTGACGTCGACTATTTACCTTAGTATTTGTAATCATACAAATCATGTATGTAAATGATATTATTACAATTCTCAAATTTGAGTCTTCGAGAGACAATTCATTATTGATTTATTTATTTCGTATTAGAGGCGATCTTAGTAGTTATTTATGTACCAAGAGCGTTACGGATATTATATTGCTCCGAGGTCAACGTTAATTCAGCCCGAGAGCCTCCCGACCGAGGGCAATATAATTGCCATAACGCCAGAGGCTCATACAAGATTTTATTTTTCACGAAGAATTAATTTCATAAGCGGAAAATTCAAACTACATTGGAAAAGTTCCGACATTTCTGTCAACTATCATGTCGTTGACAGTTGTTATGCATCATTACGCATCTAACATGACTCCTTGAATCAACGATTTAACCTTAATTTTATTTTAATTAACGGTTGTGACACTTTGAAGCTTTCAAGTTGCCAATGCTTAGATACTCTTAATTCTAATAAAGAATGGTTTGTCTTTCTTTAGACTTTCTTAAAAATTCAAATTATTAGTTCTGTAAAATGTATATCCTTTCTTCTCGGGCCTTATTTATACTCATACAACATTAAAAATTGTGAATAAATTGGCGGGCGTTATGGGCCATATCGCCCGGTTATAACGCCCACGGGCGATATGACCCTGTTTATGGTAACCATATCCAAGGTGAAATGAACAAATACTAATTAAGTGAAAAATAAAAAAAATTAAAATTACCTAGATGTGAGTGTCACTTTTTTTTTCTAAAATCACTATTAAAAGTTGATTTTTTAACACAGCATACTACACTTATTTATGTACAATTATATTATACATGCATTAATAGTGTTTTAGTTTTAAAAATAAGCAGCCGAACGTTTGTCAATGACATATTTATTAACGATAATTACAAAAGCTAATGTAGTTACAAATTATTTAGAAACAGTAATATTAATGTTGCAATTAGAACAGTTTGTAATATTTATGCCTTGTCATACAACTTCTAAATTTGTACAAATATTGGACAAAACATCTTTATGGATATGTAAATTCGAATCATAAGGATTATTACCTTTTTTATGGAGATGTAAACTGGAATAATTGGCAGAAGGGTTTTTTGGAAGAATGTAACGCGCAATTCTATTTTTATTTTCTATAGAATCCTCCAAGTATCCTTCTGCAATGCTAGAACTTTTCCGTCCTCTATGCCTCTTTATGGTAAGTACATAAGTTTGCACCAGAATCTGCTAAGAAGTTAGCAGATGTGCGACGAAAACAGTGTCGAGTATAAAATTCAGAATTTGGTAATTTCAAAAATTTTGCAATATCTGCAAGCTTTTTTCCGAAAGTATTTATACCCACGGCTTAAATAGAACATTTATTATTAGCATATTGAATAAAAAGACGTTGATGGTTAACATGAGCTGGGCGCAATTCTAAGTACTTGCGGTATATCTCAATATATGCCTTATTAGCAGTAAATATCGTCGGGACTTTAGTTTTATTATCTGGAATGTTTACTACTAGTTTATTTCCCAAATCCACTATATTTGTTAAACCCATATTCCATAGTTCTTCGCGGCAGCATACACATAATAAGCACCCATAAGTGCAGCTATTTCAAACATTAAGTAGTCGTCTGGTGCTTCTGCGATAAACTTCTCAATATCTTGTCGTGTGAAAATTTTAGACTTTTTTGGTTGGCAACCTTCGCCTTTACGCTTCAAAATTGCTATAAGTTTGTAAAGCTTGCCTATATCTTGATTGCTCTTGACATTTAGCATCAATTTTATCATAGAAAAGTGAGCCCAAAGCTAGTTTTAGAATTTTCCTCGAAATAAGCCAACATAACGATTTCACTTATTTGCCCGAAACAATCTTACTATTACACCATTTCAAGTAGCCTTTGTAAGCTATTTCGTATTGTTGCTTCTATTTCGAAGGAAAAAATTTAAATTTGCCCTAGAAGCAGTTTCTTTAATATCTTTCGCAAGTGATTACATTTTTTTTTCGAGAATATTGTTCATATTGGATGCTTTAATATTAGAATTATTCGTCTTGAAATATTTGTCACACGTTTGACAAGCATGACATGTGAAACAATATACAAACTTGATTTACCTGTTCCATAAACGTTTAATTTTAATACATTGAAAATGTTTTAAATAACTTTTTTCTATTTTGCGTTCGAAATGAACTCATTATGAAACCCGAAACAGTATCGAAATGAGCTTCATTTCGATACGCTTTTTTCATTTTTCAATGTTGGCGTTGTTCGAACACAGAAATAAATATCATTGCTGTCATTTGATTTTAAGAATTTAAGTACATTTGACAGATATGATATATGGTCGTACTCTACACAAACAACGTATATTGTATACAATTGACAACAAGATATATTAGTTTCTAAGTCACTCATGTTTATATTTTTAAATAAAATAAGTAATGTTAACGAAAATTAATAAATAATATGTAATATTATTATTCGCGGATAGCAAGATCTAAATTAGAGAATGTCAAGTATCAATGTGACCAACTGCATGTTTTATATAAAAATTAAACTCTGAACTTCCAAATTAAATAATTCCCACTTATTAATGTAAAAAATGCAAAATAGAAGAAATAGTATAAAAAACTCGTTTCATAAGGCCTTTTGCCGCACTCGCTCTTTAGAAAACTCGCCGCTCTCGCGGCTCGTTTTGTAAACTGATATCGTGCGGCAAAATGGTGCCTTATGAAACTTGTTTTTTAATATACTATTTCGAAAACTGTCATTAAAAGTTGACATTTTCGTTTGATTTTCAGTTGACAAAGTGAGTGTTTTTTGTCACCTAGCTGCGAAATACTTTTACGTTTTAGAACGAAAAACAAATGTCAAAATAATTTGTCATTTTTCCGAAATTTATTTATAATTTTTTTAAATTAATTGTGAAACAGCACTTTGTGCCGCTTCCAATACTTCCCCTGGTAAATGTTCGTCTTCACTTTCCGATCTCATTTTGAATTAAATACTCTTAGAGTATGAATTACAATATATAATTCTGAAACTAGGTTGCTAGCATTAATAGTCACCGCGACCAAACCGTTTTGATTCAAACATGGCTCAAACGATTTCAAATAAAAATTAAATTGTGTTATGCACAACAATTTAATTGTATCTCGAACGCGAAATGCTTTTGCGTTCTCGAATGGATATTTTGCCTCGAAAGCTCGAAAAAATAACTTCCATTCTTGAACGCAAAAGTACCATTTCGCGTTCTAAATACAAAAATAACTATTTCTACTCCTATCTTTAAAATACCATTTGTCGTATATATCTCCATGATGCTAAGTGATCTTTTAAATACACCACTACAAGCCGTGGCTTCGTGCGCTGGGTGAAGTTAGCAATAGGCGCTTTAGTTATGGACTGAAGTTAGTTTTTAATTGCAAAATATCAAATTAGATATCTGTGTCTCTTGTCAGTAATCTGTCAAAATAACTCGAGGCGGCGTGACAAGAGACAAGTAAATTTTGTATTTTGTGGAAAAAATGAACCTAAACGAAAGTGAAAGTGAAGAAGATGTTTTCATTGGTACTCCACCCAAAATTAATCAAGCAGCAGCATCGGCATCTGCTAGTTTGCTGCCGAAGAAATCGGAAAGTCAGTACGAACGTGCATATAAACTTTTACAAGATTGGCATTAAGAAAGCTAAACAAATTGATTAGCTGAAAATGTACCGTTTCCCTTTTTTTTTTGATATGATAATAAATAAAATAATAAACAAATTTCCAAATTTTTTATTTACATATTTGCGGTCGCAGAAAAAGTATAGTATGCAGCTCGTTTTATAAACTTGTTAGTCAGTCATTTTATTTTAAAACTCGTAACTAAAATTGAGTTTATAAAACTTGATACATAATATATTATTTTTTGACTTTTTAACAAAGCATACTATACTTAAAAATGTACAATTGTATTATACAATGAGAGGAGGCATTTGGTAACTCTGGTTTATGCATATCCCTAAACATACCACGATATATCCAACTATAACAAAAATAAAAATAAATAAAATCTCCTAGTTTCTTCGTGGATCAAGTATTTGTTTCATAATTTGATTGACTATAATAGTTAAAACAAAAATTACAGTGTATTATATGTGTGATGTAACTTGTACATAAAGATGTCAATTATTCTAGACTCAATAAAAATAATTTAATCACGAGTTTATATTAAAACTCTACAAGTCTTTAGTCTTTAGATAATCAAAAGCGGACTCAAAAACAAATTTTTGGATTTAATTGCTTTCCAAAATTCGCAATGTGATAAAATTTGTGAAAAAATCGAATCCATCGTTAGCGACATATGAAGAAAGTTCATATGAGTTAATATTGAGAAAACCTGTTGTAGATGTTGGATTGCGTAATGGAATCTATGGAATCTCTATGGAACTAAAAAATGTATTTCTCTTATAATAGAGAATAAATATTAGTAGCCCACAATCAGGATAATAATTTTCGCGTTAACGTCATAACCTACTATAAATATTTTTATTTCTACTCTTGCTTGAAGAAGGTTATTAATTAATTAAGGTGTGAGCTTTGTAAAATACATTGATTGATTAATTAAATATCAAGGAAATAATATTCACAGATATTTAACGAGATTTAGGAATGAAATAAGAATTACTGATACGACAAATGGGTACTATTAATTGAATTGCTTTCTTTCTATTATAGAAACATATTGCCTACAGATTTGCATTTGCCCAACCACTGGTATATTTAGTAGACCTCAGTTTGGCTTCCAACGTGTTTCCGGAAAAAAGGAAAATTTAGGATATTTCCAATTATCGAGAAAGTGGATATCGATATTTTAAGGAATTATAGACTAATCTCTAACCTTTGTAATTTTGTTAAGCTGTGTGACCAGGTTCTTTATGATTACATTTATATTAATGTGCGTCTCTACTTGTCTCCTTTACAGCATGGTTTTGTTTCTGGTCGGTTAATAATTACTAATTTTAGTACTTTAAATCAGTATATAAGTAAATACCTTGATAATAGAGACAAGTCGATGATATATATACAGACAGATCACGTGCTCTATCAATCATAGCATATAACTGCAATAAAAAATATACTCCTTTAATATCACGTGGCACAAATAGTGTTACCCTATTTGAAGACGCTAAAACTTTTTCATTTGGCGGCTAATATAATTGTTTTTTTCTTACATTTGACAGGCGACAGTTACGAAATTGATTATGTGTCAAAATGGAAAGATATACGCTACCAGACCGCGGAAAAATTGTTTCAAAGTTTTGTGGAATAATCCGTCAGTAGTTTTAACTCAACGTGAATTTCGGAACAAATATCTGAACCGTGGGGTGCCTACTGCTCAAACAATTCGACGTCTGGTGTCTAGACTTGAAGAGACTGGATCAACCCGAGATCAGAAATCAACTGGACGCCTTTGAACCAGCCGGTTATTTGAGAACATCCAAGCTCTAAGGGATAGTATCGAGGAGAAGCCATCAAAATCGACGCGAAAACGCACAACCCAATTGACCATTTCTCGGCGATTCCGTCAAAGAATTTTGACCAAAGATTTGAAGATGTTTCCGTATAAAATTCTGATGGTTCAACAGCTGGTGCCAGCCGACCGCCAATCCCGTGTGGCGTACAGTGCGGTTGTCACTGCACAGGTTGTACTGAACCTAAGGTAATGAGTAATGACAATAGTCACCTATGCAGTACGTATGCGCATCTAAAATGCGTGCAAGTTGCAACCTGATCAGAGCGATGTAGGCGCCCTGCCGCGCTAACTTACCTTTGGAACCGGACATCCCTAGTACATTAGTTTGTCTCGTTAGTGTTTTTGTTCTTTTGGCTCGATAGCATTAGAGTTATGAATTCTGTATTTATTATAGTAATTTACGAGTGAGTACTTTCGCGTTACTATATTGGTTGCACGACCTTAATTTACTGTTCTTCATAAATATTTTACTTTATCCTGTACCTAGATTTTCTGTTTTATTGTTGTTATCATTGTTTTTATATTGCCTTTGGTTTCTAATTCCTGACAAACGCAAATAATGTTTAATTGCTATTGGGACATTTTAGAACTGTTTTTATTGCTCGGTAAAGAAGACGAAAAGCATTTCTCTTGTTCCCTTAATTGATGTATTTTGAATGTTTTAAAATTATACCTGCTTTTACTGTTTCCTCTTCTGTGTTGTAAACAAACTGATAAATAATTTCCAAATATTTATTTTTTACTAACGAAATTATACGTGTTAAAATTCTATTTAAATGTAGATTAAGTTTTACTAAACTATTACTAAAAACTGATTTTTTTCTGATAACTGATAAACTTTTTCACTGTGTTAAAAATTGCTTGTTTTTCAAGTCTTCTTTCGTTAGACATACTGATATAAGGATGTCTTTCTAACATCACAATTTCTACTGCCTCGCGTCGAGATCTACGCTTAACTAAAATATAAACATCTGAGCGGCATGGGCGACCTAACACAATGCATACAATAAACCTGCTTATCTTCAAATTCGCAATTTTTCTTTTGTAAGTGGGTGCGTCTCAAAAAGCTAAACTTTTCGTAAACATCTCTTACGATAAGTAATTTCTTTGTTGATACTTAAATCTTATGAGACTGTTATATATGTATTAACAAAAATGCTGAGTTGTAATTTCCAGAGAGTGGACTAAAGCGATTGAATGACACATTGCCCTGATAAGACGTCGTGGCGGTATCAGGTATAGTATGTATGTTATAACTAGAGTGGACCAATCCGGAGCGAAAGCAGAGGCGTGACTAACGAATTGGTTCCCGCGTGCCCTATCGCACATACGATTACTTAGCATGTTGGTCACGGTCATCGTGTGTACACGTATAATAGCAGCAGGAAAGTGTATTCTGTGTATTTAATAATGTTGAAGGAGCGTACAGTACAATAGCAGCACCGTTCGTGATAGTATATCTCTAGATATGAATAATGTTTCGCATGCGGGAACCAATTCGTCAGTCACGCCTCTGCTTTCGCTCCGAATTGGTCCACTCTAGTTTAACACCTAAGTATTTGCTTGCCCGATTGCATTCGTCGAGCAGATGTTGTTATTTCCGTCATTATGTATAGTACATTGTGTGTATTCCCTCATAAATTTAATTCAACAATGTCGTGTAAGACGGAATATACATTTATATATTATTTCGATGAGTTCATTAAAATAATCGCTTAAAAAACTATATGCGCTAATTTCAAAAGTGTATTCTCGTCCCTTCATGCTGTTATACATATACATGCACATACATATATGTATTTATTGTTAGTATATATTTTATTCTCTTCTATAAGGGATTGTTTCTGATTTCGTTTCTTTCTGTGTTATTTGGTTACAGCGTTTAGTATTTTAAAAAATCCGTTTTATTTTGATATAGTGTATATTTATCCTATAATTTTTAATTAATATTAAGTTTAATTCTCTACCTTATTTCTGGAGTAGTTTTCGTTTCTTCTTTTTAGTATATTTCCTTCTGTTCTTAGTATTTCTCTTTATTTTCATTAACTATAGAGAATTCTCGTAGGGCAACTATGGTAGGATGGATTAGAGGCTATACAGATTGGTTGTATATTCGTAATGATACCGATATATATTACAGTGCCTGTTCATTAAGTTTAAGGCGTCCACAAAAGTGTAATGTGTAGAAACATGTTTCTTCGAGAACTCAGCAAGATAACATACGACCATCTGCACCTGACACTTTTAACAAAGAACTGTGTGAAGCTTTCACGGCGGCCAACATCCCATTCAAGAAGCTTAGCAATCCAGTCCTCAAGAGATTTCTTACAAAATCTTATCTTATACTGACATACCAGATGAATCTACTTTACGTAAATACCACTTACCAAAATGTTATTTGAGAACCATTGAAAAAATATGAACCAACCTATTTGGTCATTATCTTTGGGTGAGTGCAGACAAAATAACGGATGTAATGGGACGATATGTGTTAAATGTAGTTGTTGGTATTCTTCATCAGACAACGTCATCCCAACCATACTTAATTGTAACTAAAGTATTGCCAGTCGTAAATGGTGAAATAGTTGCAGAAGTAATTGATCGATGTATTAATAATATTCTGTCATCGGATAATAACTATAAAGACAAGATGCTATTATTTTTGACTAATGCGACAGCTTATGTGTTAAAAACAGGGAAGTTATTAAAGTAATCTTATCCCAATATGATACACGTTACCCGTGCAGCACATGCACTACACAGAGTATCTGAATACATCAGGGGTTATCAAAATGTTGATAAGATAGCTTCATCATTTAAAAAGATATTTCTCAAAGCTGAGACAACAAGTTGATGCCATATTTAGGAGAAATCCAGATTTGAATATATTATATCAATTCTGCACAGAGGCGATTGAAAAATCTATACATTCGAAGTATGGTGCAACATTTTAATCACGCATCCATCACCAGTTGTGATATGGAACGGACATTTTCTATTTTTAAAGACGTTTTGACATCTAAAAGAACTAATTTAACAGAGGAACACCTTGAACAAATTTTAGTTGTCCATAGTAATGTTTTACACTTTCAGGGTTTCATAGTGTACATAGTTTCGAGTTTTATTCTTTGTAAATTAGTTTTATTCAAAATTCGATACGCAATTCGCTCGTCGGCATTAATTTTGCTTCAGCAGTAGTTGCTGCCGGTTACAAAACCATTTATTACATTCGCTTTGTTGTGCATTGACAGATACATATTAACTGTATATGTAGATATGTGCCATTTATGCAGTGGCCACACATATCAAATTGTTCGAAACTCATGGATCGCTTACAGAAACAAACTTATTGCGAATATAAGGCAGACGCCTATGGGCTATGAATCATCAATCGCTCTCTGCTAATTTCATACGAACACGTGTCCTTTATAAAACCCGGTGTATTTTCAAAACGTTCGTTACGTATATATTAACTTATACTGAGTAGAATCCTGTAATGTGTGGAAAATCTGACAATTCTATTTGTCACGCCAAATGTTCTTTCTAATTTTTACTTTATTTTTACTATTTTTTACTACTTTTTTTAACTTATCTGAATAAATAGTAGGTAAACAGTAAAAGCTTTTTTCTTTTTGCGTTGTCATGGTGTAGTCAGTATCTCTATTCTAAATATCTTATTGTAATATACCTACATTTGCGCAAATAAATCTGCATCTTGATATGCATTCAATACATTGATACTTTTAGATTATATTTCATCTTGCAGGCGGAAATATTTTTTTGCATTTAAAAATAAAACATATCAATAATTGATTTTGCATGTAGACCGAAAATAATCACAATCTGTAATTAGTTTTTATCATTTTTAATATTTATATACATTGCTAAGTCAAATTTTTAATGATGAGTTTTAGCGAAGGAGTCTTTTATTATCATGACTTTGTAATTTCGTCTCTAAATTCAATTCGTTAATGCTCAATGGTATGTGAAGTGTTAGGTCTATAATTTTTTTAATTTAAAAGTATAGTCAACATCTGGATGCAATTATTACAACCCAAACTATGCGATTTTTCCTGTAACTCTAAAAAAAAAAAAATGAAGTGGAAAATGGAATGAAAATATTTTCATTTTTATTATTGCTTTTTTCTACGTTACTATACTGCTACTATACAGCTCAAAAGAATTAGCGGATGTTTATTATTTTGGTTGAAAAGTGTTGTAATTATTAAAATAAATAGCTTCTTAATGATCAGAATATGGGAATGACTTATTTGACTAAGTACACTCAAAAATGAACATTATCGTTTAGTTTCATTTTAATGTTTATTAGCATTTTGAGAAAATACAAATTTTGTGTAGGAATAAATACAGTAAATTACAAACTGATCAGAAGTATAAATTTGGTAATTGTTATTAAAAATGAAAACTAGTAAGGCGTATGATCTCATTGGATGGCCAACATGGCTTGACATTGTCCTGCCATAGAGTGAACCAAATTATCAAACAATTCTTGGAGAATGTTGTCCCACTCTTCTCTAAGAGCAATTTGAAGTTCTGCAACTGAACGAAGTGCAAGATTTCGGCTTCCTAATCCATCTCAGGTATGTTTGATACAATTACCGTCCAGAGAATTAGCTGGCCAGTTCATTCAATCGATTCCTACATCTTCAAACCAATTGTTAACAATGTTTTCTCGAGTGTATCTCATCCAAATGCTTTTGAGCAGTAAGTGAACCATTTTGAATGAAATACAATTCGATATGGCCATACCGATACTTATTCCGGCCCACAGCATCGCATCGCCGCCGTTGTACTGAGGCCTTTCTCGGCCAAATTGAGGGATTTCGTGTTTCTGGTTAACGCCAAATCAAAACACGTCTTTTATAAGGGTGCACACTGAATCTTGACTCGTCACTAAACAAAACTCGGCAAAACATATTTGCCTGTGTTATCTTAAGCGCCAATTACTTGTATGTCATTTTTACGAGATATCTGTTAAATCTTTAGAGCAGTGTATATTATAGTAGGTTTAAATGTGTATTATATAAATTAAGACGTACATACTGGCCAGCAGTAATTTTGCCGACTACATATTGTACTTGAGGTGACTAAGATCGGCCTATTTGACCCGAATAGTCACAATTGCTGCCAGGCACTCCTAAAATAGGTGCACGGTTGACATTTACAAACATTGGAAAACTATTTGGAGTACATAGGTGCCTCTATGTGTATACCACAAGCGAGCGAGATTAAGTTGCAATTTGAATTGTTTTTACGTTCAGGCACCTTCACATACCGAACATTTTTATATTTAAATAAAAGGTGAATTTTCTTTCAATAAGATTTTTTAAACAGAAACTGTCCTTAAAAGGCACTCCAAAAAACGTTTAGAAAGAAAATTTCAGGAATATTTTAAGTCTTAAGTTATGCGTAGGAAGTTATGTATAGAGATTAAAACGAAGAATACCTCGAACGGTTATAAACAAAATACATTTTACCGAATTGTAGGTAAATTCTGTGTTTTACATCTTACAATATTTTACACAACTATTCCAAGATTTGAATGAAAGTTGCAATAAAAGTGGATCGATAGAAATTTGACAGCTCATAGAACATAATGTGATGAAGTTGTCATTTGGGTGCGTTTAATAAAACTAACGATAATTAAAAATACACTATATTAATAATAAAAAACAATTATTAATTCTATAGCGCGTTCGGGAATATTCCGGACTCTTTTGTCTGGTGTTTATTCCAGAAGGGTCTCGAACATGTTGACGCGTACGACGGGCGACGTCATTCGTTACGCTCATCGCATGAGTCACATCACAATAATTGTGTGATATAATACTCACATGAACAATTACTTAAAGACATGTATTCTTATTGCAATTTAATTTTAATAAGATAATTTTGTCAACATGTCGGCTTTTAAAGATGCCTGTAGAATATGAAACAAACATGTAAATAATTTACATATCTGTAACTATGCACATGGACAATACACCTCGTATTTTCAGCAATTACTTCTGCTTAATACATATGTTTCTGCCAATATAGGCGTCCTCAGCTAAGCTAGTGAAGCAATTTATACAAATTAATACAAACCTGTTATAAACAACTGGTTTGTATCTGTATTTAAATTTACTGAAATAGCCCGCAAAGATCAAGCAAGTTCCGTCCTATAAGAAGACAACTATTTAATAATTGACATCTTACGGGCGAAAGATACATTGTCCGGAGGGCTACCTATCGTTCGAACAGCTATGCTGCTACGGGAAACGATAAAATACGTATGTAGATGTAGTCCATTAACAACCTGCCAGATGGCGGTATATACGAAAAGGTTTTGTTTAAGTATAACAATACGTTAAGCACGTATAAAGCGTTTGTACAATATGAAACAAACATGTAAATAATTTACATATCTGTAACTATGCACATGGACAATACACCTCGTATTTTCAGCAATTACTTCTGCTTAATACATATGTTTCTGCCAATATAGGCGTCCTCAGCTAAGCTAGTGAAGCAATTTATACAAATTAATACAAACCTGTTATAAACAACTGGTTTGTATCTGTATTTAAATTTACTGAAATAGCCCGCAAAGATCAAGCAAGTTCCGTCCTATAAGAAGACAACTATTTAATAATTGACATCTTACGGGCGAAAGATACATTGTCCGGAGGGCTACCTATCGTTCGAACAGCTATGCTGCTACGGGAAACGATAAAATACGTATGTAGATGTAGTCCATTAACAACCTGCCAGATGGCGGTATATACGAAAAGGTTTTGTTTAAGTATAACAATACGTTAAGCACGTATAAAGCGTTTGTACAATATGAAACAAACATGTAAATAATTTACATATCTGTAACTATGCACATGGACAATACACCTCGTATTTTCAGCAATTACTTCTGCTTAATACATATGTTTCTGCCAATATAGGCGTCCTCAGCTAAGCTAGTGAAGCAATTTATACAAATTAATACAAACCTGTTATAAACAACTGGTTTGTATCTGTATTTAAATTTACTGAAATAGCCCGCAAAGATCAAGCAAGTTCCGTCCTATAAGAAGACAACTATTTAATAATTGACATCTTACGGGCGAAAGATACATTGTCCGGAGGGCTACCTATCGTTCGAACAGCTATGCTGCTACGGGAAACGATAAAATACCTATGTAGATGTAGTCCATTAACAACCTGCCAGATGGCGGTATATACGAAAAGGTTTTGTTTAAGTATAACAATACGTTAAGCACGTATAAAGCGTTTGTACAATATGAAACAAACATGTAAATAATTTACATATCTGTAACTATGCAGCATAGCAGCATAGCTGTTCGAACGATAGGTAGCCCTCCGGACAATGTATCTTTCGCCCGTAAGATGTCAATTATTAAATAGTTGTCTTCTTATAGGACGGAACTTGCTTGATCTTTGCGGGCTATTTCAGTAAATTTAAATACAGATACAAACCAGTTGTTTATAACAGGTTTGTATTAATTTGTATAAATTGCTTCACTAGCTTAGCTGAGGACGCCTATATTGGCAGAAACATATGTATTAAGCAGAAGTAATTGCTGAAAATACGAGGTGTATTGTCCATGTGCATAGTTACAGATATGTAAATTATTTACATGTTTGTTTCATATTGTACAAACGCTTTATACGTGCTTAACGTATTGTTATACTTAAACAAAACCTTTTCGTATATACCGCCATCTGGCAGGTTGTTAATGGACTACATCTACATACGTATTTTATCGTTTCCCGTAGCAGCATAGCTGTTCGAACGATAGGTAGCCCTCCGGACAATGTATCTTTCGCCCGTAAGATGTCAATTATTAAATAGTTGTCTTCTTATAGGACGGAACTTGCTTGATCTTTGCGGGCTATTTCAGTAAATTTAAATACAGATACAAACCAGTTGTTTATAACAGGTTTGTATTAATTTGTATAAATTGCTTCACTAGCTTAGCTGAGGACGCCTATATTGGCAGAAACATATGTATTAAGCAGAAGTAATTGCTGAAAATACGAGGTGTATTGTCCATGTGCATAGTTACAGATATGTAAATTATTTACATGTTTGTTTCATATTGTACAAACGCTTTATACGTGCTTAACGTATTGTTATACTTAAACAAAACCTTTTCGTATATACCGCCATCTGGCAGGTTGTTAATGGACTACATCTACATACGTATTTTATCGTTTCCCGTAGCAGCATAGCTGTTCGAACGATAGGTAGCCCTCCGGACAATGTATCTTTCGCCCGTAAGATGTCAATTATTAAATAGTTGTCTTCTTATAGGACGGAACTTGCTTGATCTTTGCGGGCTATTTCAGTAAATTTAAATACAGATACAAACCAGTTGTTTATAACAGGTTTGTATTAATTTGTATAAATTGCTTCACTAGCTTAGCTGAGGACGCCTATATTGGCAGAAACATATGTATTAAGCAGAAGTAATTGCTGAAAATACGAGGTGTATTGTCCATGTGCATAGTTACAGATATGTAAATTATTTACATGTTTGTTTCATATTGTACAAACGCTTTATACGTGCTTAACGTATTGTTATACTTAAACAAAACCTTTTCGTATATACCGCCATCTGGCAGGTTGTTAATGGACTACATCTACATACGTATTTTATCGTTTCCCGTAGCAGCATAGCTGTTCGAACGATAGGTAGCCCTCCGGACAATGTATCTTTCGCCCGTAAGATGTCAATTATTAAATAGTTGTCTTCTTATAGGACGGAACTTGCTTGATCTTTGCGGGCTATTTCAGTAAATTTAAATACAGATACAAACCAGTTGTTTATAACAGGTTTGTATTAATTTGTATAAATTGCTTCACTAGCTTAGCTGAGGACGCCTATATTGGCAGAAACATATGTATTAAGCAGAAGTAATTGCTGAAAATACGAGGTGTATTGTCCATGTGCATAGTTACAGATATGTAAATTATTTACATGTTTGTTTCATATTGTACAAACGCTTTATACGTGCTTAACGTATTGTTATACTTAAACAAAACCTTTTCGTATGCCTGTAGAAAAAATATATTATAATAATAGTAATTATGATAATGATAATTCATGTCTTAGTATCCCTAAAGAGTTCAATCAATTACAGAAGGCAGTGGCAGGCCATGAGTAAAATATTTGACTGTCAGCATATACGAGGTGCTACCCAGAAATTCCCGATATGTGAAAAAATCACTAAATTGTTCCTACAACTTTCACTTGACAAAACGGCGCCCCTTGAGCTTCAGTTTCAACTTCGGAAACAGGAGGAACCCAGAAGGGGCAAGATCTATGAAGTAGGGAGGGTGGGGTAGTACCGCCGACATCGTTGAGACTAGAAACTGACGCACAACAAGTGACGTGTCGGTTGGTGGATTGTCGTGATGTAGGATCCACGAATTATTGCGCCACTGGCAGGCCGCTTGCGTCGAGTGTTTTCTTTTAGTCGCCGAAGACCATCGCAATAAAATCGTCCATTAACTGTTTCATGAATATCGACTTAACGTTTCTCAGAACTTGCCGTTCTTTCTTCGGTCGCGGTGACGATGGCTTCTTCCACTGCGATGACTGCTGCTTTGTTTCGGGATCATACTCGTACATCCATGATTTATCGCCTGTAATGATTTTGGCATGCCTTTCGGCGGTTTTCTTCAGTTCTGTGCACACATGAACACGGTCCCGTTTTTGTTCAATGCTGAGTAACCTTGGCACAAACTTCGCAGCAAAGCGCTGCATGTTGAGTTCGCCGGAGAGAATACGCTGACAAAGCCGTACAAGCCGACAAAGTTACAAATGTGATAGATCATTGTCCTTCAGTCTTGCAGGGTAGCATCACTTTTGCACTTTTGCCACATTCTATGGCGTGTTTTCCATCGATGGATAACAGGAACGGTTATCATTCTCAACCGACACACATCCAGTTTTAAAGCGATTGCACTACTCATAAGTTTGTGTCTGGCCTAAAGCATCCTCATCAAATGCCTGTTTAGGTATTTTTAAAGTTTTCGCTGGCGTTTTACCAAATTTGAAGTAGAATTTGATACACATTCTTTGCTCTTTCACACGAGACATTGCAGTGCCGCAAAATAACGCATACACAACTCAACAAATATAAATACGAAAACTGTTTGTCACCACCTAGGAAACTATCGTTTGACAGAGATACTTAGTATATATTTAGCTCACACCATCTAGCATCATAGAGCTCTACTACCATCCCTTCGCACACTACATCTAAATTCCGGTAATTTCTGGGCGGCACCTTGTAATTTACACGAGAAGGAAAACCATGAAAAGCAAGTGAGTTACCACTGCACTATCACCTGGATAGATCATCATATTTGATAAATTTATTCCTATATTCCTAAGTTTCTGATTTCCAAAAGCCCTCCTCGGACTTCGTGGGCGGGTTGCTGTTAAACCTACAAGTCAGCCTACCAATACCAGCGTGGCTCGAGTTAAGGTGGCGTGGATTTCTTAAGGAAATGTTGTTAACTTGACTGATCTATATTAAAATATTAGAAAAAAGGCGCCACTGCGTTTTGAAGGCTGCTTTTATGAGTGAATATACGTTACGCGGAGGACGTAAATGCGATAATGTACTCACGTAAATCCTAGGTTTACGAAAGCTAAATGAATTAAAGCTAAATGAAAAAACAAACCAATATAACATGTAGGTAATAATGTTTATTTTAACCGTTGGTAACTCAGATCTTATAAAGGGAAAATAAAGTCTTGAACGTCTCTGTATAACAATATTAAATAGTAACAATACATCAACCTGACAGAATACCACAGTGGGCTAAGCCCTGAATATAAATATAAATAGCTAAGAATATATCAACTAGACAGAATAGCACAGTTGGTGAAGCCCGGTATATTTACATATTTAAAAATTACTAAAAATATAATAGTAACTACACCAATGGTAAACAACGATATAAAAATAAAAGTTCTAAATAATAAATGTATAAAAAATTGTAAACACTCCTTTATATATCCAGACCGTATATTACATGATAACAAAGAAAGTATACGTATACAAAAAATAGTTATAAGCTAATGTACGAAACTTATTACTAAATAAAATGTGACGTTAAATATTTACATATGCACAATCTTGTACCCAATAATAACTAATTAAACATTAAAAGCGATTAACAAGTAACAAAGTCAAAAACTGACGAATTAGTACTGCCTAGTTGAAGTTAAATATACTATTACATGTGAAACAAATGAAACTTCTATAGAAATATAATTATTCGTGAATCAAAACGGTACAACACTTAATTCTGGGGTTGTAGATGTATAGCTCGAGGGTAAGCCAACGGCAGTGCCGTATATTCCACACCAACCGGTACTCAAGGGTACAAAGTTCCTATGGATGTTAAATTTAACTCCAATTTCCAACAACCGCAACAACGACAGCTAATTATCGCAGCCCTCGAGATATTATGAGGGCGCTATAAACATCGGCATCGACGAAGGCCCAAATCCAAATATTAGTGTCAATCAAACGAAGAGTGAAGCTACAAAATTCATCTATTTAGATGATTATTCGGTAATTTTCGAAACTTGACACAAACAGCGGCAATACACAATTCACCTTCGGTCACAGTCGATAGTGCATACATAAGTTCTGGAAGGGGAGCACTTGGCTTGAGTATATGATTGGCCATAGTGCAGGCACATCGGTCGCGTACATTCTAGTTCAATATGCACGTACAATATGACGCAAAAACACCCAATGACATCTAAAAACGATATTTCAAATAATAAACACAACAGTGTACAACAATCTAGCCTTTGATAAAAATCAACAAAAGTTGTTTGATTTTTAGGTGCTCCTTTTCTTCAGTTTACTGGTCATGTGGCTTTAGTAAGTCGAGGAACGGTCATCGCAGAATTCAACAATATAACTTTCAAATGATAATACTATGAATTAATCGAATAAAAGAATTAAAATTTCAAGGTTTGATGTGATTGTTTTTCAATTTCAAGTTCTAGCGGACTTAAAAACACACTTTTATACTTGTATAAGCACAATTTATCATTAATGTGTATAATTATTTTGAAAATTATAAATTATGCACAAACATTAAATTTGTATTTACATATTTACATTTAAATATGAACATTTTATAGTGCATGAGTCTCAACTTTAAACTCCTGTTATAATCATGGATGAGTCAAGGGCAATTAAATTGGTTGAAGTATAAAGATTATTTAACAATGAATAATGTCTTATTTGCCCAAGTTGAGTAATAAATGCTCGCTAATATGTTTCGATTTATGAATTATATAACTAATAGTATTTATCCATTCCAAAGAAGTATACATAACTCATAAATATAGAAACATTTGCTTGGGTCTACTTGCTTTCCATTTTCCTTGTCAGCTGTAATAATTTCTACATCTTAACAAATATTTTAAAATGCAATTCTAAAATTTAGTTTTCTTTTTATTTTTTACCAAAGAAGGTAATAATTAGGGAAAGTTTCTAAGCACAAAAGAAGGCAAAATAAATTATTAATAAGTCTCAGTTACTATATACATAGAAAATATAAACAATTTTTGTTCATAGAAAATGTCATTGTTTAAATATGTGCTATTTTGGGAAATATTACTTATTATTATTACTATTTACTTTAATTTACATCTCTAACCTTTTATTGGTGGGTGTTCAATACATAAAATATCCTATCTAAATTTTAATTGCATGCTCGGATACAAAAATCGATGTAAACACAAGGTGATGCTTAAAATTTCCTAGATTACAATATAATTAGCGCTGTTTTTGGATAAAATATTTATACGAACAATCTGGCGAGAGGATAATGATAAGGACTATAACAATAATAATACTAGAGAACAGAAGCTTTGGAATTAGGAATTCCTTATGTTAATTGGGAATGTCGTTAGGAGGGCGGATTGATATATAATGTCTCCAATTCTATAAAATAAGAATAAGGTAAGACAAAATAATGAAACCAATCTTAAAATGAAGTAAATTTATTTATATTTTAACAATCTGTGATTTTTTACAATTTTAAATGTGGCTTAAGCCGTAAAGAATGTTTTGAGGAAATCAATCGGGTGTTTGGTGACAAGTCGTGTTCCTTTGCGACAGCAAATTTGATTTTCCTTAAATTACAGTTTTCGAGCTTCTAAGCCAAAAAACGGCAGTTATTGAAGAAAATATTGGTCTTATTCGGAACATGGTTGAATAGGACCGGAATTCTACTGTCAGAAGCATTCAAGCAACGCAAACACATACACAGAAATTAGCTCGTTGGAATCTGAAAATTTTAACGAAGAATCCCGTGAAACTTTAATGGCGGCAAATATTCCACTAAATAAACTTAACAGCTCCATACTGGTCGAAACCTTCCTGATGAATCTACCTTACACAAATATTATGGCCCTAAGTGCTACACGAACGCAGTAGAATGTATTAAAAGCCATCTTTCAAATCAGTACCTATGGATAAGTGTCGATATATTAGGATGCTGTGCGGTAAATGTTGCAGCTGGTGTACTTCATTCAACTATTCCATATAACGCATATGTAATAGCAAAAAAATTAATAAATACATTTGATGCGGAAACAGTAGCTAAAACAATTTAAAAGAATATGCACCAAATGCTCTATTCGGACGACAGGTACAAATAAAAAATACTTTTATTTGTCAGTGACAGTGCTGCATATGTTAAAAACAGGCAGACTATTAAAGGAAACATATCCTAATATGCTGCATATTACTTATATAGCACATGCGCACCACAGAATCTGTGAATGTATCAGAGATACCTTTTCGGAAGTTGTATCCACTTAAAAAGTTTTCAGAAAATCACCATTGAGAGTAGCTCTTTACAGGGAAAAGCTTACATCCTTGTCACTGCCTCCCTCTCCAGTCCTAACTAGATGGGGAACATGGTTGGAAGCTACTAGTTTTTATGCAGTGAATTTCGATAGTTTACAAAATTTCGTTACATGTTTAAATGACGATGCTCAATGTATTTATGAGTGCAAGGAACTAATACATATTCCAAATTTAAAAAATCAGTTGCACTTTCTTCAGGAACACTTTGGAAATTTGCCAAAACTAATCACTTATTTTGAAAATAAAAATCTCCAATTAAATTATGGTTTAACCACATTAGATATGGCTATTAGTAATTTGAAAGATATTCCAAGCGATTTCGGATCTGGCCTTCGGCAAAAGTTAGACACAGTTTTTAATAGAAATCCAGATTTAATAACATTCCGGCAATTCTGTATAGGGACAATGCACAAAATCGAACTGCTAAATACGCCGATATACAAGAATATTTCCAGTATGCACCTATAATCAGTAGCGATGTAGAAAGGAAGTTTTCTATTTACAAAGGATTTCATTCAAAGAGAACAAATTTTACAGAAGAGAGCATTGAGAAGGTATTGCTAGTTAATATTAATACTTCTTTACTAAACTTGAACTACAAAATGAACAAATAAAAATGCATTTCGTATTTTACAGATCACCACCCGTTTGTTTTCCAATTATATAAATAAAATTAAAAACTCTTTCAAAATACAAATTTTAAATAGTACGCCCGTGGGCGATGTGTCATCGGCTTCTCGTGTCCGGTTCCTAATTATTTATTTGTTTGCTTGACTTTAGTTTACCAAATTTTAGACGAATTTGAATTTAAAAATCAGGAAATTTCAAAATTAAGAAATATATTTTAATAAAAATATATTATGAAAAAGTAAAGCTATAAACTTGTCCTTTAGCTATTATTTTAGTTGATGGACAAGTATTTATGAAAGCTTCTAGTATATTATTAATAGGTTGCGTAGAAACATAAAAACATATAAAAGCCATTAAAATATTTCTCGGAAATTATTATACATACATAAAATACTTTAACAATAGATAATAATTTTTCTCCTTTTTTTATGTCGTTGCATAAAGTTGTTAAATTGTAAAATGTACACTAAAACAATGTTATAAAAATATATTAATGTTAACATGCAAATATTTCATCATTTCGGTAGACTACTCGATTTTCGTCTTCGCTCTCATTAAAACAGAATTTTCTTGGATAAGGAGAATGCATAGCAGCATATCTCTTTTTTAGAATCTCATGCAAATCGTGTCTTACATCGGGAGTCTTTGGTATTATCTTCTTAATACTTTTGTTTACTGATCTAAGTCTTACGTTTGTTATATCCTTTAACAAATCTTTTCTATTCATCTTAGGTGTACTGCACCTATTATTAATTGTAAACTCATCCTGATCTGGTAATGGCGGTGGATTTGGTATTTGAACATTTTCTATTTTTAAATCTCTAGACATCAACTGACTGACTTGCTCTCTTAATATTCTTAATTCTTCTTTTAATGCTGTGACTTCGTCCCTTCTCGGTAATCTGTTACAGCAATAAGATAATCTTTGCTGTCTCACAAATTTGGGAGAGTTCATTTTATCAGAAGTTACGCTTTCCGACTCAAAACTTAATTCTAATGCTGAGTCCCACTCCTCATTGGGATCTTCATTAAAAGTTTCTCTTTTCCACTCCAAGACGCTTCGACTGATCAGTATTCGAGGGGTTTTGTAAAAGAGAAAATTAGGCAATTTTATTAATATTTTTGATATTTTACTTCGATGGGAGGTGTTCAAGTTGACATTCCCCATTTTATAGTGCTAACTGTCAAAACTGACAGACGAATTTTTGTTACTTGGATTTAATTCAAAGCGATCCTAGAAAATCAGGCAAATGATTAATACGTATGATTTTTAACGAAAATGTTGGCTATATAACAAAATATATAGTAAAAGAAATTGAATTACTTTTCATAGCAATGAAATTATAAGATTGTATACACAGGAAAGTTAAAAAAATACTTATTCTCTTAACACAATTCTGTATGTATTCTTATAACGGGTGTCCGTTTAATACTGAAGCTGACAGCATGTGTCAAATTTTGGTTAAGTTACTACCACTGTAATTGATTTCGACTGCAACAATTAACAGCGGTAATCACTTTTGACGTAACTATAAAAATTGATAAAATCAAAAGCAATACCTTAACTTTTCGAAATGTTTCTTGATTACAATTATTTAAGGAAATCGAATAAATTATACTGCCGTCTAATCAAAAATGTGAATAATAAAAGTTAACGGAAAATATACATGTACGACTATGGCAAGAGATGTTAAAAACCAATTGACAATAATTATAATTCTCAGTGTGGCAAATACAACGCTAAGAAATTTCCAAAATTTGACAAACGTCAGCTTCTGTGTTAAACGAACACCCGATGTATGTATCAGTCTGAAATGTTCTCTGCCGTCTTCACCGAATCTCCATTGGTCCCTGTCTTCCCATAAGTTGCTCTCCAAGCCTCTGACTTTTATCTCCTTGTCGATTTCTGCCGTCCAACTTCTTCTATGTCTCCCTTTTCTACACTTTCGTTGTGGGGGTCCATTCCGTCACTTGCTTGAGTAGCCGTTCCTCGGCCATCTGTTGTACATGTAGTTGTTCCTTTCTGATGTCGTCTACTATAGTATGCTTGACTTCCATGATTTCTCTTATCCTCTCGATTCGGACTCTATCCCTGACATATCTACCTACAGTTCTTCTCCAGAAGTCCATTTCTGTTACCTGCAAAGCTTTTACTATTTTATCTTTAAGTAACCTCAGACCTCAGAGCTATAAGTCGTATGATCTTAACAATTGTTGTGTATATTAGGATCTTATTCTTTTTGGAGATCTTTTCATCCCAGAGAATATATTTCAGTGAGCTATGGCTTTTCAAGCCCCAGTGTTCCTATATCGTATGGCTTCATCCAAGTCATGGCTCTGTAAGAAATGTTGACCCAGATATTTGTCGCAATGTCTATTTTTCTGTCCATTATTTAAGATAAGTTCTCTTCGTAATCCATCTATGCACATGTATTATGTTTTTTTTTGTGTTCACTTCTGAACCCCATTTGTGATATTTTTCTATCAATTTGCGTGTCATATATTCTATCGTCTATAGTCGTCTACATCTTGAGCTAACACTATTAGATAATCTGCGAAGAATAGCGTGTATATATTTCTTTCTGCCAACGAGGATACCCGTACTCTCACACTTTTGTTTCCACGTTCTTAGCACCTGTTCTAAATACATTTTAAATAATGTTGGCGAGAGACAGCATACTTACTTAAGCCTTTTAGTTATATTAAATGCGTTGGTTGCTTGCTCTTTTATCTTTCTTCTGACTTGGGCGCTATTATAAAGGTTTCAAACGGCACCGATCAAGTTATTGTCGATATTCGTATTTCTCCGCGTTTCCCAAAGTCGTACAGAAGGAACGTTGTTTTAAGCTTTTTTAAGATCTACTGGATTTATTCTTCACTGCTAATATTCTAAATACAAGAAGAGCTAAAACAACCCCGGTCTATTGGTACACATCCCGATCTATCATTTAGAAAATTGTACATCAGTAAAAAACTAAATGAATATAATACCACCAAGTAAATGAGGATAAGTAACTAAATGCACTTGAACAGAAGAACAATGTGAGGTAACATAAATTCCTAGAAAGGGAAAAACTATGTATTAACTGAACCAAATCTATTTGATAATTAGAAATAAATAAAAATTTCGATCGTTCTCGGAAAATAAACTTCTCATCTGACGTTTTTATCATCTCGGACAAGGCATGAAAACAAAAGACTAAACCATCAGCCAAAATTTATTTTTCAGTCCAGTTAGTTTCTTTGCTTGTGAATACAGGTATATTATCACCGTTTCAGTAACATCTTTAATCTATCGTAAGAATATTCTTCTCTACAGCTGCCTGTAAGTTCGTCATTGTCCCTAAATTTTGTCCCTCCAATTCTTTTCTATTTTGAGATTCGGAGAAAAAGTAGTCATTGGGTGCTAAAAACTGGACTATAAAGTTGCTGTACAATTTCTTAGAAGCCACAATCAGCAAGAGCAGCTTTTGAAAATCTTGGCATGTGCACTCGTGTGTTGTCGTGGAGCATCCAGAAAACTTGCGTTTTTTAACATAAATATAATCTCTGAGACGTCAGCATAAGAATCTCTAATAGCGCTGTGTGCGTCTTGTCTAGTTAAAAATGGTATTCTTTAAATATGGAAAAATAAAATAATCTAAAATTGTCAGATCCGGAGATTTTGGAGGAAAATTTATAATTCTATCGTCGAAAAATTGTTGCAAAAAAGGTATTGTATTTCGAGGTTTGTGTGCCGGGAAAAAATCCTTCTGTAAGTTCGTCATCATGAAGTTCATTAGTAAAAGGTTGTAGTAATTCATTTTGGTATATTTCAGCAGTTATGGTTTAGTTAAAAAGCGTACGCCCATATAAACATATATTCGTGCCTCTGAAACTGCTAACCAGCAGACGCCTATTTTTTGTGGATATAACAAACACAGTTTCTATAAATTCCTGAGGGTTTTCTGTAGACCATGTTCTCATATTTCGCTTATTTAATTATAAAGATCGAACAAATCCTCATCAGAAAAGAAACATTTGTCGAGAGTGTTGTCATTATTCATGTTACGTAAAAACTATTGACGGTACTGTGTTCTTGTACCAAAATCTACCAGCGTGAGCTCAAAAAATGCTTGAACTTTATATGAAAACCACTTTAAGTCATTTCTTAAAACGATATGGCATGTTTCCAGTGACAAATGAATTTCTCGATAAAGCTTTGCAATTTATTTTTTAGACGAGTTATCCATTCGACGTCGGATTTTCTCTATGCAATCTGCGGTTCGTTTTTTAGGTGCTGCACCGCCAGGATTACGAATTATTGCAGCTGTTTCACGAAGTTTATCAATGAAAGCATGAACACGACTTAGCAGCTGTACATAAGTAACTGGCAGATTAGGAAACTATTGCCGGAAATTATGCAAACACTGATTAATGAAATAAACCCATTCTCCATAATCTAATTTTCGACCAGTTCTAAAGTGATTTTGAATTATAAACTTCTTGGGTCGTAACTCTAACATGTTAATAATAAAATGTAAGGTTTTCTAATTTCGCCTTGTCACTGACAGGTGTCATAATTTAAAGTACAATTTAAAGTACAATTTAAATGTATTGCAATGCCATCTTACTAAGGAAAATATTAATAGTTTTAGGAATTTGTATTTGTTACATTTAAGAGTTGAAAATTGTACGTTTTGTAGATAATGTATTATCTCCACCTGAAGAAGCTATTTTGTAACGAAATAGCTGTTGTTAACTTTTAAATATAGTGTAAATCTAAACAGATTAATTGTTTGCTTCATTTCAAGATTATCGATTATTAATCCCACATTCCGAGCATGCTTCGACAACGGTGAATGTCTGTTTGTGAAATGGTTATTATGACAGAATTATATTTACTTGCGACATATACCGTATGAACGCCCGGGAGTGATTGATCTACCACAATGTAGTAAGACGAAGACGAATAGCGAGTTTATGTGGTTAGGGTTGAGAGAGTATATTCAGTCTGTTCTACTGTCTCACTGTACGGGCATTCCCTTTCTTTATCCAACACATTCTACATACGATCTAAGTACGAATCAAATAATCTCTCTCTAACACATTGAATATTCCTATCAGTCGCTCGAAGTGTTCAAGCAAGCTTGCGACTGGTCATTCAGTTGCTCCTTGTCATCCGTAGGGAGAATATGTATAGAAATGCTAACAAATGTCCGTCGTAATTTTTATAACCGATTGGGTTACTGCTAGGCTCAAGAGGGTGGTTTATTTGAGCATTTACTAAATAATTAGTTTTTCTTTTTAGAATGTTCTTTTATTTAATAATTAATATTTATTACCAATAAAGGTATTTTAGTTAAATTTAATATTTTATAGGTAGTTTATTTAAGGAAACAATTTATTTATACTGGTAAACACTTTATTTATATTCTTGCAAGAATCGTTATTGTTTTGAAATTTTATGCTATTACAGAATACTTTCTATTTTAATTTTTTTCAATAAGAGTTACGGTTTTGTTTCATAATTTTATATTATTTATGTGTTTTCATTTGAATAAGAATTTTTTAAGTTCAAGCCACAAAGCTATGATGAAAATTATCATTGAATATTTAGCGATGAAAATAGAATTAGAATTATTATTATGCAGTAAACAAAAACTCTGCACTTTACGGCGAATTGTATTTTATGATACTTTCAACTATATTATATCATTTTATTTAAATTTAAATGTTAAATTTAAAGTATTATGGCCGAAGAGACATAAACAAAAGTATCCGTTATTGTAGGGACGTTGACAGCCGGCATATGACTAATAGTGCGAAAAGCAACGGTGTAGTCGGATAAAATATCCAAATTCGTACATTAAGTACATTAACCATAAATAATATACTACAAATAATTTTGTAGTTTGTTAAACAATTAGTTATTAATTTGGAATATTTATTTTGATACATCATTTATTAATAAACAACCATAACGCTTTCTTGGTTCACCACAATTAAATACGCCCTGTAGGAGTTTAACGTATGTAGCCCCTCCCACTTGCAGTTGGCCAGTCATTACTTATATATCGATCGATCGCTCGACGTTGTGCACACGGTATAGTTTTTCCTAATAACAGAATTTGAGATTTATTAGGGTTAATATTTAAGCATCTATCTCGTGAAAACCCAACAACAGTCTCAACATCTCCATTGACAGTAAATACCACACTTCTCCAATCTCTAGGTATAAAAGAATAGTAAAGCCGAGTATCATGAAGATACATATGAAGGTTACACTTTTTAATAATCGATCTAAATCTCCAGTATATAACGTATAACAAACTGCACTGTTTGCCCCCTATGAAGGTTATCCCTCATATGAAGATTACACTTTTTAATAACCGATCTAAATCTGCAGTATAAAGCGTATAAGAAATTGTAAATAAGACGAATTGCACCCTTCTGCTTAAAATATTCGCCACTCTACCGTGGTCGACAGTATCGAAAGTTCCGCTGAAGTCTAATAAAATTAGTAAAGTTAGGTACTCATCATCAGTAGTAAATAAAATACCATCGGTGACAGTATGCAGCATAGTTTCACAAACGTACCCTTTCTGAAACCCAGACTAAGCGGATGAAATCAAATCTTCAATTCGCAAATATCACTTGAGTTCATTGAGATTTAATTTAAATTATTTTAATCCATTTTAAAACTTCATTTCTTTTGTGTAAAATAAAATAAAACTTTAAGGGCAACATTGTGTTGTGTTATTTTATTTAATAACTTTCTTTCAACATATTACAAAGTTTTTGGATTACTAATTTTAATTTAAAATATTATTTAATTTTTTGAACATGTAATTGGATTATATTGGATCTGTTGAGTGAATAAACAACAATTATTATTAATATTACATTTAATTAAGGCTATTTGATAATATTTAACTGAATAATTCACCTAAAGTTCCACAGTAAAGTTTATTAAAAAATCAATTATTAAAACATGGTGGGGTATTACTTCCTTCATTCGGCTTCAAGTTATCTACTTGTGTTACGTTAATAACAAGTTTCGTGTTAAACAATGTTATTTTTTTTATAAATTCCCGTCATTTTTGTTTACGGTAGTGTACCTCATAGTTTCAAGGAAATTGCGTATTTTCATTCGAAAACAATAGCAATCACCTTAAAGCTGATAGATTAGCCAATAACGAAGCTATTTTAAATAAAAAATACAAAAATATATTCCCATAGCAACATTAATTATTCTTTTTTATATGTACTCAAAAGCTGTGTTTTAGTTTATTTATTCCGTGTTGATGTTTAAGAATAACAAAATTAATCGAATTTTTATTTTAATGTCATTGAGTCATTCGAAAATTCATGATACTATTTTTTACGAGCAATTACCATTCAAAATAATTGCTACTTTTATCGCATCATTAAAATGGCATCTAAATCAAATATAATTATGGAGGAATATTGTAGAATTCATGGATTTATGTGGAGTGATGCAGTTTCAGAGTGTATATTTATACTCACGTTTTTCCATTACCATTTTAAAAAGTATTAACAGCAATAACACACGATCTTTCCATTATTATTAAAAAAAAAGTATTAGTAGGAATAACATTGTAAAGCGTAAAGAAATTTACATTTCTACTATAAAGTGTAGGACGAGCTAAAATGATCCTTTTGTTCCGCTCCTGACCCCTTAATAAACCAAAGCAATTGTTTATCTTCACGTCGCATTGCAACCTGCTATGTATAGACTAACGCCAAGAACTTACAAGTCTGAACCTGTTAAAGCGTGCATACAGTAGACGCTCCAGGTTGAGAGAGTCACATATCAGCTTTAAAATGGATCGTGTCGAGCAGCGAGTGGTGATTAAATACTTACGTTTAAAAGAGATGACCCTAACTCAAATGCATCAAGATTTGGTGGATACATTAGGGGAATCTGCAGTATCTTATGACATAGTTAAAAGGTGGTGTCGTGAGTTTAAATTAGATAAATAGTCATGTACAGACGAACATGCAGGTAGAGCGCCCACAACCGTCATTACCCAAGAAACTGTTAGAAAGGTCCATGATCTCATGTTGCAAAGTCGACGTGTGACTTATAGGTCTGTTGACTGTTGAAGATAGTGGTCTCTCATACCAGGTGGTATATAATATAATTGCAGCCGAATTGAACATGAAAAAATTGTCTGCAAGACGGGTAACACGAATGTTAACAGATGCACATAAGGAAACTCGAATAGACATTTGTAGTTATCTTTTAACTTAACGCAAAGAAAATTTTCTTGAAAAGATTATTGACAATGAATGAGTCGTGTATCCATCATTATGGTGTAGAGATCAAAATACAAAGTAAGAAGTGGAAACCACCGTCGAAAAAATCCAAGATGCAACTTCAACAGAGAAGATTATGCTATCCATATTTTCGGATGCTGAAGGCGTAATTTTAGTTGATTTCCTGCGGAAGGGGACCACAATTACAGATGCTCATTATGCCAATTTAACTCCCAAATTACGTGATTTAATAAAAGGAAAACGTCAGGGAAAGTTACAAAAAGGTGTTCCTTGCATCAGGATAACGCACCCAGTCACAAGTCCGCCATTGCAACAGCTGCAATATCTCAAGCAGACTTCGAGTTAGTCGAGCATCCACCATATTCGCCAAATTTGGCCTGCAACGATTACCGACTGTTTCCAAAACACTTGCGTGTAAACGATTTCCGACAGATAATGATCGATGGGAAAAATGTGTTAACCTTAACGGAGACGATGTTGAACAATAGAAGTAAAATATTTGCCTATTTTTTATTTTGAGTGGGTTAGGGGTGGAGCAAAGGGATCCAAGGGGATTAATTTCTATATATTTTAGGTCAAATATTCTCCAGACATACATATTTTTGCAATTAAATATTTATTCTGGTTGTGTTACTGCCCGCGATTTTTGCAAAACTACGAAATTCGTGCACAAACGTCCTCCTACACGCATTTACATCATAAATAACTATTTCCTGCTGCTATAAATTCAATCAAAACTGAACATTCTTATTTTGAAATATATATAAAATTACGATTTTTTGCGGCTTTTTCTATTTCATCAATCTCCATTTCGAATTGATATCCAGCGGTTCATGCAATTTTCAATAATCTTCTCGATTTTTTTATAATGTCAGCTATTTGTATGACATGATAACACAGGTAACATGATTTCTTAAAAAATATAGATGAATTTGTGATGGCAGTAGGAAAACTATAACAAGTCACACGAAATTTATCGACCATTAACATTTTTAGCAGGCAACAAGCTTCGGCTTCGCCTCAGCTTGTATCTGACTGCTTCGAATGTTAACACATCCTTACATTCCTTGTAACTTAAATAGCTAAATTATGCACGGATGTATCGTAAATTGTTTAGTACAGCTTCAGCTACTACAAACTCAGACAGTGACACAAATAATAAATGTTGGCTTTGTAAACATGGTTTTAATATTGAAGTTTATAAAACGTCACCTAACTGAAAGAAAGTCAGGGGCGTATAAATAAAAAAATTGAAAAATCGAAAAATTCTAATACAAATAACGTTTCTGCAACAATATATGCGTTTTAAAAATGAAAATGAATTTCAGTTTGTTTTTCTTGATAAAATCTGGATTTTTCAAGATGGAAGCTCTCAAACACCACGAAAATATGAGAATATTAAATCTGTAAAAGCAAAACAAGTAGTTGGGAAAATGTATTAATTATTTAAATAGTACATTGTGTATCTAGTAGTAAAAGCAATACATTCCCAGACGACAAAGTAAACCGTTGGCCGAATCGTTAAGCAGAGGCCAACAAGCATTGAAGTCCGGGAATGTGTGCGTTTACTACGCGGTACACATATTTTTTTTTTCTGAAATCGGATTCAATATTATTATAAATGAAAGAATTTTTATAAATGTAAAGCATTTTGTCATTATCACCTAATTGCCTATGACAATCACTGTTTGTTTGTTGTTGTGAAAAAGGTCAAAGATTCATTACTTATTATTTCGCTTTAACACCTACTTATCGCCAAAAAAAATTAAATGGACAGTAATGATGGCCTGGTGGGCGGGAGACCACCAGAGTTAGTAAAAGCTGCCGAAAATGTTGTCTCCGTATATTTATTTACTGTCTAAAATGTATATAAGAAACCACCGGTACAGGAAAGCTACCGACTTTCCCGGCTTAGGACGAAAAAAACCTACCCGGACTGTTTTCTAATGGATGCTTATCAACGGACTAAAATACTGGAATAGCTTATTTCGGGACCTGAAATTGCGCCGAGAATGTAAGGAATCTTGACCGATTTCAGTAAAAAGTATTGGCATAGGCAATATATCATTGACTTTTCTTATATAGACACATAACTACGTAACAATAAAATCAACTTTGACAAGACAGCTTAAAAATACAGTTACTGAAATTGGTTATACTGTTAATACATAAAATATTTACCAAATTATCGTGTTTTAGTCAATGTTTATTTTTAATAATATAAAATATTATTAAAAATCTGGTGTGAAGAACACAAATGCAGGTTCACTATTAATATTTTCTGTGAACGTGTCCGAATATATCCTATCCCCAGAGACGTAGATACGTATTTTGCTTTTCTACAAGCTCATCGGTACGCCCCTGCTGGAGAAAGGATATTTCCAGACACATTCACAGAAAAAAACCACCTCGCCCTATCACCGTAATTATCCAGACCGAGCGCAGAAGTAAATTCGGCGCTACCTGTTGTCAGACAGCCGAAGTACCTCGCATACCGTCCACATAATTAATGTGAAGTAACGACGCCCTTCCGTCGTCGTTACTTCACATTAATTATGTGGACGGTATGCGAGGTACTTCGGCTGTCTGACAACAGGTAGCGCCGAATTTACTTCTGCGCTCGGTCTGGATAATTACGGTGATAGGGCGAGGTGGTTTTTTTCTGTGAATGTGTCTGGAAATATCCTTTCTCCAGCAGGGGCGTACCGATGAGCTTGTAGAAAAGCGAAATACGTATCTACGTCTCTGGGGATAGGATATATTCGGACACGTTCACAGAAAATATTAATAGTGAACCTGCATTTGTGTTCTTCACACCAGATTTTAATAATATTTTATATTATTAAAAATACCTTTGTATTATACAAAACTGGTGGGGTTTACCTACTCATGTATGTTTCAATTATTCTGATAATGTTTATTTCATTTGCGATGCGCCTAATGCTCATGCCGTCCTCTAGCCTAGTTCTAATTATTGACATTTGCAGTTCGTTTAATTGAGGCATTTTAAAAATTGTATATGCTTCTGACGAATGTGCCAAAACTCGGTGTCTGAGATTGTAGAGGCTGCAACTGTACTTATTTCTTATCGTTATAATAAAGATTCAGCAAGTATCTCCTTCGTCAATCAACGATTTAAACAATTTATTTTTATAGAATATTTTTGTGAAGGATATGGTTATTCATAAAAAAAAATTCACAGTATCCGTAAATACTGGTTTCAAAAGTGAAACTTTACAACGAGTTCTTCCTGGTCCTGTACAAGAATATCGTAATACAATTAACTGATTTGGCTACGAAGACTTATGTTTCATAGAATCTTACGAATAAAATGGTAATACAGACAAGATTTTAATAATTTGGGGTAAAACTATATACACGTATATCAAGGATTTAATTATTATTAACGAGCTGTATTGTCTTCAAAGTACATGAAGTCAATTAAAAGACAAGCCCCTAACAAAACGGCCTTCATAGTGACATCTAAATTCGCTGGGAAAGTAATTCCAAAGTTGTCAGCATCAGTATACATTTCCTGTATTAAACCAGCCCATTGTTTTGATATTTTACCAACTTTTGTCTTACGATCTGTCAACATGACATAGAATACTACATTGCCGCACAATCTCGAAGTACAACATGGTCCCTTAATAAAAAATATCGTTTTACCACTCGTATCTTTTATGGTAAATTTGGGAAAACAAATATTCCATTTCTGTTTGACCCTTCCAATAACCACTCCAGGTGGCGCCGACACTTCTATGGACTGCAAACAACAAGGAAAGCAACATGATTGACACGCTAGAGGACGGCGCATGTGAATCCCTTGATTTCCGTAATTGTCATAAATGATCATACGAAATGGTCTTGCAGATCGGCACATATTCCTGGCACAACAATTGCTTTCTTCTCTGGCGCAATAGATTTGCTGGCCTAGTTTATTTTTTATGAAATACATATTTTTCGTTTCAAATCCGCTTAAAACTTCCAACAGTTCTACTTTCTGATGCACAAGTACTAAGTCAACATCGGCTAGATATTCTAACCCTGGTGGATATTTGGAGGTACCTTGCCGTAATGCGGTTCCACTACGTTTCATTCTAGGTTTATCTGTTACTTTGGATTAAGACACTTAAGATGCATTTTTGTTATGCAATTCACACTTAAAGGAAAAATCTAACTGCATAAAATTTTAAAAACATATTCTCATGTAACAAATCCGCTTGTAAATATTTTTATATTTATGAAGTTTAATAAAATGTCAAACAGATAAAAACTTGATCAATCAAATTTAATAATAACTACGCCCTCTAGTTTGGGCCCTATTATTGGAGATGGCATATTGATGCCACATTACATAGCTGGATGATGTTTCAGCCGTTACGTCTTTAAAGTAATTTGATTTTCTATAATACAATAAATTTAATAAAATAAAATTGAATTAATGCTGTAACAAGTCGAGAGCGTCTACAGACATAATCCGACGCGTCTGTGGCTCATCTCTGAGTGGCAGTGGTTTTTCAAAAACCAATTGAGCTAGACCCGTTTTGACACTGGATTTGACATTTCGGATGGCCCCCGGAGAACATAAAAAAAGAGGAACGGCCCCGAAAAGACTCATAAGGTAAAGTGTGTATGTGTCTTACGCTTTCTTGAGAAGCAGAAAGCTACCCTGCTAACAGGTAGAACTGTTTCGATATAATCCACCCACCCACCGCATCATGACGTACTCCAACGTCCCCATGTTGACAACCCGCTTACGTTCCTTGGTGTTTGAATTTCGAGCGGGTTGTAGGCGTGGTCACGTGATGATCTCTGAAATAGACCCCTGTGTTAAATCTTATGGGATTTTGGTCCAGAACTCTCTTAACTATATTACTACTTTTCACATATTAAAACTAATTTGTGAAGGTGCGTCTAAAGAACCATTAAGTTCTTTCCAAGATTGTTTTGAATATGCAAGTATAACATCATTAGATATGGAACGGTCGTTTTCGGCATTAAAACATGTTTATTCCACACGTCACACTTACGTAAATGAAACAACTGTCGAGATATATCTGATGATTGAAATATAGAAAAATTTTATCCAGATAATGAATTCACAGATGATTCATAATGCGGTAAGTGCTTGTGCACGTTTTATAATGTTTTTCTTATAATTTCAATTATTTGCGTGTCGAATTTGCCATCTCTACCTATTACAGCTGTATAACTTAATAGTGAAATATTCTTCAACAATAAAAATATTTTCTTGTAATGTGTACATTATTTAGTATATTACTTTTTTTTTTGTAAATAATGTGTATAATTTTGTATATTATATACATACCTAAATAAAAATCTATTACTAGAAATAAAGCATCCAATACTGTTCGTGTATTTGATAAATGGCTTGGATCATTTAATACTATTTTCTTGATAATTATGTTAAACAGGAAGGACCTAATTTTATAAAACTCTGATTATGAGAATTTTAACTTACTGGTACACAGTTAACACATATGTTAAAGAGAAAAGACATGACAACGTTGTTTAATGTGACATCATATTCAAATTATGACGTTCATCAACTCCTTAATCTCAAGCTCTATAGTATTGTTTATTAAGTAAAAAAATATTTGTAAGAAAAGATTATATTGCTAGCCACAAAATGACAAATGTCTAAATGACAGATAAATAGTTGTTATAACTTATAAGTACAAGGCAAGTGGCTTATAATAATTTGCAAGTGCTAGTTACTCAGTACCTACTGACATGAAGTTCTTTTTGAAACAAGTTTTATAACATCGACACCCGTCTAAATAATGTTATCCCTTTAGAATTTTTATAAAAATATATATTCCAGCGTTATGTTTACGTGTAAATTCCATCTAGGCTTTTTTTATAGACATTCTGATGCATACGCGGTACATTTTATTTTCAAGGGGTTTTTAATTTAGGGGTTCGCGTCGTAATTAAGTCACAATATTTTAGATTTATATTCATATAATTACATCTTTATTTTTGTTGTCTTTTTATTTCAAGGACAGTTTAAGTTAGACTAAAATTTTACGTTAGCCGTACGCAGGGGGCTAATTAAAAGAAACAAAGGCATGTATAGTATACTTACTTATTTACTTCTATTCACTTCCATTCCACATTCCATTTTGCTATTACTTATTAGTACAATGCATATTCGTAATAAAAATATGAAAGGAAGAGAACATGTTTTCCAAAAGAAATGTTTATGTAAATCAGTATTGCCATGACCATAACAGTGAAAACAATATAAATTATGTAAACGATCAGTTATAAGAAACAACAAGATAAATTCAGAAGCCGGTTTTATGGTGGAGGGAAGATGATATACTTAATTTACAATTTCATGTATGATTCAGAGGCTCACGAGGTAAACATGATTAAATTGGAATATTTCTTCCAGCTTATCTTTCGAAACCACACAAAAATAGAATAGAGAGCAATGCACACAACTAAAATATCTTAGGAATTCTTCAACTATTGTGAACGTGTTTTTATTAAATTTATGCTTTTGTTGTTTATGAAGTAATAGGTACTAATTCAAGATAATGAATATGATTATGTTATACAGGATGTCCTTGAAATAAAGAGACGTATGAACAATAGAAAGATGTAATTATATAGAATGTAAGTCCAAAATATTTTTCCAAAATTACCTCTCATAAGCAATAAAAAAGACAAGGATCTTTAAAAAATATATATGATTTTTTAACTGCTTACTTTTGGTACCAGGTTATCGAACCGTTAGCATACAAAGTTGTCTAAACAATGTAATTTTCTAGAGTTTTTATAAACATAAACATTGCAACGTATGTTCGCGATATTAATATTTTATATTTATTACTTCTCGTAATTAAAAAAAAAAGATAAAAAACAGTTTTGAAAGACATACCTAATGCATAAATCCCAAAAAAATTATGACAGATACAAGCAGAAACGAATTGAATTTAAACAAATGATAAAAGAGTGTAAGGACAAATCATGGACAGAATTCGGCAATAAAGTAACAAAAACATTTAGCGAAAACCAAAAACAGTTCTATAACACGCTAAAACAAATAAGAAAACCAATAACAAACATGTTAAGAAATATAAATGGCAAAAACGGAAATATACCCACAAACGAAGAAAAAATTATTGAAAGATGTAGGGAATACTTTAAGGAGTCACTAGAAGGTGAAAATGAAATTGTAAAAAGTGAACAAAATCAAGAACAACAGCAAATACCACAAGACGACTATGACAACACAAAAAGAATAACAGCGGCAGAACTAAAGAAACAAGCATTGGCAAAGCACCCGGATACGATGAAGTGACGATAGAAATTATCAGATACATTAACGAGGAGAGGCAACAGGAACTTCTAGATATTATGAACCAGGTAAAAAAGGAAAAGAACGTACCACTAAACTGACAGGTAGGCATTTTAACGCCAATATAAAAAAAGGGAGATAGCAGGGACTGTTCAAACTTTAGGTAAATAACGCTAGGTAGTACCGTCGGAAAAATATACACCAGAATATTAGAACACAGACTCAGAACCCAATTAAATAGCAAGTTTGAAAAAGGCAAAGCGGATTCAGATAGGAAAGAGGGACTAACTACCAGATATTTATACTTAGACAATTATCAGAAAAGGCAATCAACACTGGAAGACAGATACATTCTTGTTTCGTAGATATGGAGAAAGTTTTCGATAGAGTAAAAAGACAAGATATCTGGAAAATTTTAGATAATAGAGGAATATAAAAAGACCATATATAAAATATACAAATCTTTACGACAAAACTCAAAACATGTAAGAGTAAGAAATGAAAAATCGAAACCACTTGTTACAAAAATCGGTGTGAAACAGGGATGCATTCTGAGCAGCCCACTGTTCTTTAATTAGTGTTGGATGAAGCTCTTAATCAAAGTAAAGATAGGAGGCTAAAGCCGTATAATGTCAGATATTGGAAAGTAAGAGTTGACAGAATTAAGCTATGCAGATGATGTAGTGTAGTAATATTAGGGGAAACAGAAGAGCAGCTGCAAGATAATATCAACAATCATAATGAGGGATTGAAATCATTAAATACGAGAATAAATATACAAAAAACTGAAACAATGGTTATAGGATAACAAGGTAAAAACTATAAAATACAAATAAAGGGCAACATACTAAAGCAAGTGGATAAATTAAAATATTTAGGAGTAATAATAAGTAAGGATGGAACACTAGAAGATGAGATAATTGAGAGAATTGCGAAAAGTGGTAGATTGTACAATAGTATAAAAAGTAACTTTCTAAGTAAAAAAGAAGTACCAAAACAAATAAAAACAGAATTATACCACCAATGTATGGGATTTTTTTGTAACTCACTCTGTCTGCAGGAATGTCTTCAGTAGGGCCATCAAAAAAGTTTGAGCTATATATCAATTTATTAAGTATGTGCTTAGGATAGCCATTGTTGACGAAGATGTTGAAAAGTTCTTTAAGATTGTCATTAAGAAAGGTTTCATGACAAATATGTGCTATTCGGTTTCTCATACCTATAACGGTGTTATACTTCTGATTGAAAGGATGATGAGAGTGATAATTAATGAACCGATCAGATGAAGTTTGTTTTCTATACCAATTCAAAATGATACAATTATTATCGTCACGAATTACTAAAACGTCCAAGAAGGGGACGCTATTGTTATTTTCTTTTTCCAACAGTAAATTGTAATTGTCTGAGGACATTCCTGCAGACAGTGTGATTTACAAAAAAATCCCATACATTGGTGGTCTTACTCATACAATTGTATCACATTTCAAACAATTTAATAACATTAAAATAGCTAAATACAACACCTATACCTTGAAGAAGTTGTATAGTAAGATCAAAGAC